>OY756431.1:1205000-1882500 GCA_963576905.1 Mystacides longicornis | reverse complement strand
CCCCTAAGAAATCGTGTGTAGGTAGGTAGGTATCTGGTGGCGGGGTTGTGTTGGGGCGGTTCCGCTCGTGATTCCAGCCCATTTGGGGGCGAATCAGCTGTCTTTATGCTGCGCCGCTCTTGACTATAGGAACACTCCACAGTTCGCTCGATACATGCCATCTATATCTACCGCCAATACCTATATCTACCTATCCCTTCGCCAAAACATAATACAGTAGGAACAAGCAATCGATACCTAGGTACATGAACAAGACAAACTCATAGCAAATTAGCTTGAAATATCGATTAAGTAAAACGGAACAAATTATTATTAGTCAATGAAGAAAGTTTGAGGAAAAAACATTGAATTTTATAAAAAACAAAAATTTCATTATCACTTTATGCTAATATTAAGGATAAGTGACTAAAAAAAGAACCTATGTCATTTTAAGCCTTCAAAAAAATCTAGCACATACCTAGTGGTCGGGGAGAGATGGCCAATACTTTTCTTGCCTTTTTGTTTGCCCTTATGCTCTTCCAACTGCTTCCTTTTATTATATTGCCGCAGTGCGAGCACATTTCTTCCAACTCCGTGAAATTTTCATACACCCAGAGAATGCAAATATTGGATTGGATCCAGTCTTCAGTTAGCAGTGTCAAATAATAATTGTCCCCACAACCTCTGCACTCTGCACTTATCTTTTTCTATCTTCAGCTTCACTTTCGAGGTGTCATTAAAAATTATGGGAATTACTTCAGTGTTTAACCTAATTGTTGAGCGCACTTGAAAGTAATTTTTAGTTAGGTAGATAAGTATCTATTAAATCATCAATTTTTAGACAAGTATTAAATCATCAATTTTTAGACAAGTATTAAATCATCAATTTTTAGACAAGTATTAAATCATCAATTTTTAGATAAGTATTAAATCATCCATTTTCAAGGGAAAACCTCTTAACTTCATGTCTTTTGTATGCTTCCCTACTCGATTTTTTTTCGTTGTCTGCACCAAAAGTAGAGGATGATCCCATCGGTTTGTTGTGGAATTCTTTTATTTTAACCTCCTTTCTAGTAGATAAGTATTTTTCTTGGAATAAGTAGGTAGGTACTTAAATTGATCCCTTTTTTGCCTTGCGTGATTTACCTACTAAGTAATTTTTTTTTTTTTTTAAATGAATCTGGGCTCACCCAAAGTGAACACAAATACACTTTCGACATCGCACTTTGTACATCGCATACATTCAGATATCTTTGGAATATTTTCTTTCTATAAATACCTACTTAAACGGTAGGTAGGTACAACATTTAGTAGGTAGGTACCTACCTATAGGGCTACTGATGGTTATCGTTATACCTAGAAAATTTCAAACGTGTATGGTCGGTCCACATTTTGTCATCGAAATAAAATTAACCCTCCAGTAGGTAGGTACCTACATCAGTGAAAGGACAACCTCGTGAGGCACATGGGTGTCAACTGGGTCCAGAGAACCCAAGATTCGTCAGAGTGGACGGCCGGAATACCTATAGGATTATAAAAAGAAGTGGGAATTATAAAAATGCAAGAACTCATAGGTAAGTAGGTAGGTACTTACCTACACTTTGAAGATGTTATCTTCAACTAGCTTTCCCGACAGACTTTGTCCTGGTGTGTTCCTAACTATGAATATTGAATTCGAATTTGTTTAACGATAAGCTTATTACTTACCTATCTTTTAACCAATGTACCAATTTAGATCGATGCATCTGTATCACACCATATATTTTCCATAGACATTCTGTCAATCGCACCGCAACTATCAAACAACTGAATGTTCCTGTTAAACTTTAATTTCATTTCAATTTTTCAAATTTGGAATAAAAGTTACATGGTTAAAAGTAGGTAGGTACCTACTGAGACGGTCACCTACGTAGAATTTTCTTTAATTTTCTAATTTTCCACGCAACTTTCATATTTTTCTATCATAAGAACCTCCTTCTGATGATAAAAGTCGACACGACAAAAAAAAAGGAATTAGCGAAATCGGTCCAGCCGTTTAGGCGTGATGCGATGACATTTATAATATGGATAATATCCACATATCTAGATAAAACAAAACATCTAGGAATGTCCTTGAAGAATTAAGCGAAAAATGTATGTTCCAAAGTCTAGATAGGTAGGTACCTAATAAATAGGGGAAAATCATTATTTCTGCCAACCCTAAAGAGCAGCAGAATTCTAAAAATATTAAAAAAAAGTCAAAATGTTAACTTCTTGATTTGTATCTACCTACCTACCTAATTTATTCCAAGCTAAGCCAAGAAAAATATTATATTTATTACCTACATCTTTTATCTGTGGAATATGATATCTAGATATCTCATTATTCTAAAGTTGGTACCAGCAGCAGCTATTTCAAATTTAAATTTCGAATTAATTTTTTATTTTGTATTCGCAAATTGATATACCTACAAAATAATAATAGTAATAACACCAACGAAATAATAATATTATTATTGTGATTCAAAGATAAAGTGAGAAAGGAAGCCGCAAGTTCAAGTTTGTGAAAGTGAGATGGAAACACAAAAACCATATTGTTCCATCCGAGTCTCTTGTGATTGGTCGAGCGGAAAAGCGTTGACCAATCAGAAGCAGTAGGCGTGACCATCTTAGGGAAGAGCTTGTTATGAATGGGTGTGTGTAGTAAGATTGTGTTAACTATACGTACACATTAAACATACGAGGGTGTGTGTGCGCGACATCGTGATTTGTTTTACTTGTGTGAGTGTTTATGTTCTGTTATCTGTTGAATGTTAGCGACAACCCAAGCAATGCGTAATGTTTTTGAAATGGATCAATGATTCCGCATAGTAATTGTGTACTTCTTCATGATCATCTTAGAAATAATGTTTTCAAACATAAATATGTATATTTTTCTAGTATTGTATTCATATTTTAGGGTAGGTAAGATTTTATAAAGCGTATTTCTACACTGATTTCATTAATTTTTTTTAATAAAGGTATGTATATTAATAATGTAAACCACTATAAAATTAATCATAAAATTACGATAATATTTTTTTATTAGAATGATTAATTTAATACATTCTTATAAAAAATAAGAATTTTTTTAAACATAGTTACGCAAGTAAAAACACCCACTTTTTATAATAAATTAACTGACGTAACACATTACTAAAATAAATAAAAGTAAATTTAAAAACAATCAATGGTTTCCTCATTGATATAGGGTTATGTTTTAGCCATCTAAAATGAATACGTTTATTTATTTAATTATAAATAAGGGATACCAAAGAACATTGAAAAACATAAAAAAAAACAAATATAATTTGATTTACTAAATTCGACCTCGATAGCCTAGTGTTACAGGCGCGGACTTAAGATCATGAGGTCCCGGGCTCGATTCCTGATCGGGTAGTGTTTTTTCACTTGAAATTTCTACCCGGGTTTGGCCCATTTCAGACTGGACGGGACCTGTTTACTGGAAAAAATTGCCTCATGCAATAAGTTCCGCCGGCTATACTGACATATTTGTATAGAAAAGTATTGATTTTTTTTTAAATTTTAGTTCGACGGATTGTTTTTGGACTAGAGTTGTAAATATGGTCTAATTTCCAATCTATATGATAAATTTACTTTCTTTTTGCATTTATTGCATGTGAAAGAAACCAATTAACATATTATTATCTGCCTAATGAGATGATAAATCCCAAAATAAAAAAATATAAATATCTACCTAGATTGTAAGTAGGTACTTGTACTTATTATACTCATTGTACTTACTCATGTTATTGGTATGGGAAATAAAATATATATCAATTATTTCAATCATTCAGTGTCTATTTACAAAATTTCTGAAACACGGACTATTGGTAACCCTAAATGAAAGAAACAGTAGCGTACTCGAAAATCCACCTACAATATAACTACAATTTATCCATTATGATTAGATTATACCTATTCTAGAGTCATACTTTCACTTGGGCATGCGGAAATCCAATATTTCTATGCTGCCTCTCACAATCGCTTGCCAGCTGTCCGTTTGCTATGAATCACGCTATGTTACAATTAATATTGTACATGAAACTTACTTCCTAGCTGAAAAAACACTACATTAATAATGCACGTCAATTAATGGATATCGCAATAAATAGGCTAGGATTTATTAGGTATATAAAGACATCAATCAATCACTCAATAAATCAATTCTCCCTTTTACACCCCACTCAGGGGCATAGGGAGGCAACATAAAAGAAAAAAAATACATATTTAAAAAAAAACAAAATCTCACAATAATTGGAGTTTGACACTTTATAATATGGTCCGGAGTTCATGGGTTCGATCCTATTCCTCGAGCCTTTTTAAGGAAGTTTTTTTTAATTCTTGGTCACGGTTTTCAAGGGTGTTGGTTAACAATTTCAATTGGTTAATGGATTGGTCTTGTTTCTTTATTTCGATATAATCCAATTCGGTTGCTTACTTGTTCTCAAAAATTTCCAACTTTTATCTCTGTATTTCATTAATTATTAAATATCTACTTGTTGTATACATGGGATTTTTTGTCATGTTGAACATGTCGAGAATTATCATGATAAGGAGTTTCAGGAACTTCATTGTCACCTAATGGCGAACGTAAAGTGATCACTCTAAGCCAGCCTTCGAAATAACAGTAGAAGACGGTCGTAAGCCCGTAGTGGTTTGTTCCATTTAAAAATCGGACATCGGTAAATAATAATTAGAGTCACTAGTTGTTACATGTTCTTTATAATCCAATAAAGTTTATTAAAAATTCAAATAATTCCAAAGTGTGTACTTTAAGATTGCTATAGCTATAATTTAAGGGTACTTCTTAAGTAACCATGTGGTCTTTTTAAATATGGATAGCGTTATCTAAGATGAAATACTGTTTCTCTCAGTATAAATTTGCGCTCTGATAACGGATGAATAAATATTTTTTTTATTCGAATCAAATCCATTACGTCTTAAATAGATAACAATGTTATTATAATTATTCAAATATAAAATTTCCCCATCGAGTCTCGACAAACACCAGATACTTTCACTTTGGTCACTTCTTGATTATTATTATTGTTCTTGGTTGTAAAATGTTGCTTTATTTTACGTTATCGTTTAAAATTTATTACGACAAACAATTACCTTTACAATGTTAGCAATTTTTAAACATTGTAACAAATCTACAATTTAGGAAATAGTCAACCATTGGCACCAGTCACTCCTTCATAATTGTCACCACTATGAGGTGAAAAAAATCTCTGTTTAACCATATAAGTATTTAATTTATGTAGTAATTGCTATTAGTTTGCACAATATTATGTTGATGATCGAAATCACACGAATGTCTTTTAATATAACTACATACATCCAATGTAAAAAAGAAAAAAAAAAATAAATTACCAACTTAGTGATGCTAACCTTTGGCTGTCGCGTTATAACTTGTATACCTCTTATTAAATACATAGTAATAATTCGAAATAAATCAATTATTGGTCCTTTTTGTTATATTTCTTAAACGCAAAACGCCGATTTTCAGAGGAAGTGGAGAGAGAACTCCATTCTTTCCTATTAAGACAAACCTCATCCGATTCATTCAACAACATAATGTTCAGCATAAATTGTCTCTTCTTTCTTGGCCCTTCCTTAGTTGGCACGTATAGGATGGGTCTGTCATTTTAGGTCAACCGGAATTCCGTGCACCCATTTTTTCAGATTTATATATAATTTTTGTTATTCTCTCTTTATTAATTCTCTTAACATTCCTAAAAATAACTTATAAAAATACTTATATACGATAGTTAGCACTATGAAAAGCCATTTTAATTACAGTTACAACGTTGAGGTTGCCAACTACTGCGTACAAATTAGCACAATGTTGCAAAAATATATTAACAAACTCAAATTATGACGTGAATAATCTTAATTCTTAAGATATTTTTTCAAATTTCGTTTTTTTTTAATTAATTGATCTATGTATATAACAGGCCAACCACTGGTCACTACTACTATAAGATTCCGCCGACTGACCTGGCTAGGTCACGTAATCAGGAAGCCTACGGAGAACATAACCCATCTTAGCCTCAACTACCACCCAGAAGGCAAGCGGAGTCGCGGTAGGCCCCCCCAAACAATTAAAAGAATCTACGAAGCTGACCTTCAGGGCGTTGGTGTGGAGTGGCGAGGACTAGTGGAGTCTATATGATCCAATCAGGGAGCGGCCATGGATAAATAAGAATAGGGAGTTATAAAATATTAGGAAATAAATTTAGAATACGTCAGAGAAGAAGATTCTGGAATGAGTTTGCATGTGTCCAGGATGGCGAAAGAGCTCTTATCTAGTAGAATTATATGACGACCACCCCTAAGGAGGAGCAAAGCTATGATTTCACGTCACAGGAGGCCAAAAGGTTTATGAAAAAATGAATAATAAAGAAAAAGAAAAGAAAAAAAAAACATTATGAATAAATTTATCATAATTCGATGGTTAATTTATTAATAATTGAAAGCTTGTGGGGTAGTTTATATGGAATATGTAAAAAAAATAGGTTGTACTGAATATTAATGTCTTTCTTTTCGGAATAGGTATATCAATTGATGACTGACTAATACTGTTCGATTTTTTAATGGTATGAACAAATCACTACGTGCTTACGTCCTTCTACTGTTATCCTTACATTTTTCCAGTTATCAGGGGACGACTCTCTTTCTAAAGTTTTTATCAATTTTAAAGGAACCAAGAGTCCCAAAAATAAGAAGACTTAACATTTTTAAATATCCGTATAAAAAAGCAATTTGCTTTTACACGCAATGTTTCACTATGCAAATTACCAATGCATAAATCAAACGATTTCTCAACTAACTCGAACCGCTATTTCACAAATAAAAATATTTAATCCCAAATTTTTCATACATTACTAGATTTGCGCATTCGACCGTAACCACAAGATTATTTCTCAAAGTATCGTTATTCTGACATAGGATTATAAACAGTATTTCGTCGTGCGTTAAAGAACACATTTGCCTGTTCCCATAAAGATAACACCCCTCTATTACGATGTCGAGAGAAAAGCGTATATGGAATAATGTACTTTATGTGTTATAAGAATTAAGACTATATCTGTATAACAAAATAATACCACGTTCATAATAAGATGAAGATTCTCAAAGGATTTTATGTCTTATTTTTATTATACCTAGCACATAATGTTGCGTATTCATGTTATTATTAAAATGTCTAACCATATTATTAATGCCATATTGTTATTATAATTATTTGGAATATAAAGCTGGAGTTACACGGAGGAACATAATTTAAGATCTTTTCGGGAGAGGTAGGTACTGATTTACCTATTATCTAGACTAAATTTATACGCTGTTCTTTTGTTTTAAGGACATAATAAATAAATAAAAGGAACATTGTACAAGACCGTCCCTCCATACGAATATTTGTTCTTCGTTGTATACCTACCTACAACAAATTCGACTCATGAAAAACATCAAGTTTTTTCGGGGCTGTTTCTCGTGATTGGAATTTCGCGGATTCGAAGTAGGTATTTGACGACCAAAATTGCGAAGAAAAATGACGAACATTACCAGTCTTCGGAACAGCAGTTGAAGACGATCATAAGTTCGCAATGGCTCCAATTTGGAAAAAAAAATCAGTAGGAACGAACTTTGATTCCAATAATATTGATCTTAATAACGTTGAGCTTATAGTCTGCCAGTCGATTGCTCAAGTGAAATGCCAACTCGATGGTCAATCTCTTCTCCATAATTTCCACCCAAAATACCTTGGTGTGACACTAGATAGGTCGCTCACCTACAAAAAACACCTTGCCGGTGTGGCGGCTAAAGGTCCGGTCACGAAACAATATTATTATTATACAAAAACTTACTGGCACCAGCTGGGGAGCACGGGCTGATACACTCAGAACCTCCTCTCTGGCGCTGGTGTACTCGGCCGCAGAATATTGCGCCCCGGTCTGGACACACAGCACCCACACTATAGTAGGTACCTTAGACGTACAACTAAATCAAACCATGCGTCTGGTGAGCGGTACGATCAAACCAACACCAGTGGAATGGCTCCCAGTTCTTAGCAACATTGCGCCACCAGAACTGCGTATAGGGAAGCTACTCTAAGGGAATGGACCAAATGTTACGCCTCTCCGGAACTGCCCCTCCACCAAAACATATACCACCTGATCATACCATGGAAACTAGGTAATGACCTCATTGAACGGGGCTATAATATTGAACAGGTTTGGCGGGAAAAGTGGAACGACCAAAATCCCGACGTTGGACAGCTTGTCCTGGATCCAACAGTCAGACAACCCGGGTTTGACCTGCCCCGCAGGCAATGGACAACCCTTAATAGGATTCGGACTGGTAGATGTGGAGACCTTTTACACAAGTGGGGTAAAAAGGATCATCCTTTTTGTGAATGTGGCCAGATCGAGACTGTTGGACACATTGTGTTTAGGTGCCCCATTAAAAAATTCGAGGGATCACTAGAAGAAATCAGCAGGGTGACGCCTAGGGCAGTAGAGTACCTATCTTAAAAATATTGACGCGGAGCTATTACTCCAACAAAGGTCGCGCGCATACGAAAGAAGAAGAAGAAGATCTTAATAACTCATCTACATAAACCTATACAACAGTGGCGTGCGGTGGTTTTATTTTTTCAAAAAATTGGGCAAGCCGACACAAAAAAAGAAGAAGAAGAATTTCACCGAAAAAAAAACGTCACTTGTTCCGCATTTTTATCCATGAATCATCAATGTATGTACAATGTAGGTAGCTATCTACTGTTACATTTTATTTTTTATTTAAAAAAAAAAAATTTTTTTTTTTTTAGAAAATACCTAAATAAAATTTAACATTAGATAACTACCTACAAACATTGATGATTCATGAATAAAAATGCGGAACAAGCGAAAAAATTTTTTGGAAAAATTCTTCTTCTTCTTTTTTATTACTGATATCTATGTGTCTAATATTTGTCTTGAACACTGCCTCACTGACTGATGTCATTAACGCTGTAGTTCCTGCGTTTCCCAGAAGATCGCAACTAAAGACAAATTTTAACATATTATTATGACTGGTGGCTGAACACTTTTTTTAAAGGTCTTGATGTGGAGAAAAATAATTTTTCGGTCATTTAAAGACTCACATGCGAAGTCAGCCATAAGAAAGCATAGTTTACCAAATCAGGAAACTTTTACGCACAGCGCGACTTCTAGCGAAGAAAAGCCTTACTAATGCAACGTGTGCAATAAAAAGTTTGCGGACTCGAGTAATTTAAAGAGTCACATGCGAACTCATAGCTGAGAAAAGCCATACGAATGCTATGATTGCAATAAAAAGTTTAATCAATCAAGTAATTAATCACTCTCATGATAAAAGCCATTTGAATGCACACTTTGTTATAAAAAGTTAAAGATTTTTTTGAATTTTCATAAAAAGTTCTATCATCAAGTGCTTTAAAGTCTCACATATGAATTCGGCCATAAGAAAGCAAATGTTTGCATGAAAAAGTTTACCAAATCCGGAATCTTTTACGCACAGCGCGACTTCTAGCGAAGAAAAGCCTTACTAATGCAACGTGTGCAATAAAAAGTTTGCGGACTCGAGTAATTTAAAGAGTCACATGCGAACTCATAGCTGAGAAAAGCCATGCGAATGCTATGATTGCAATAAAAAGTTTAATCAATCAAGTAATTAATCACTCTCATGATAAAAGCCATTTGAATGCACACTTTGTTATAAAAAGTTAAAGATTTTTTTGAATTTTCATAAAAAGTTCTATTATCAAGTGCTTTAAAGTCTCACATATGAATTCGGCCATAAGAAAGCAAATGTTTGCATGAAAAAGTTTACCAAATCCGGAATCTTTTACGCACAGCCGGACTTCAAAGCGAAGAAAAGCCTTACTAATGCAATGTGTGGAATAAAAAGTTTGCGGACTCAAGTAATTTAAATTATCACATGCGAACTCATAGCGGGGAAAAGCCATTCGAATGCAATACTTGCAATAAAAAGTTTAATCAATTAAATAATAACTCATGATAAAAGCCATTTGAATGCACACTTTGTTATGAAAAGTTAAAGATGTTTTTTGAGTTTTCATGAAGAGTTCAATTATGAATCAAGTGATTTAAAGTCTCACATATGAATTCAGCTATAAGAAAGCAAAATTTGCAAGAAAAGGCCATGGGCGCACTTAAAAAACTAGTATTCTGAGATTAATTAAAGGTTTACTGTTAAACATTCTGAGATTATTCATATAAAAACATATTGCGAAATCAAACATACCTTGACGTCAGTAATATTCTTTATAATGACTGGACACAGAAAACATGATTAAATCATGATCAGGTTAAACAGAAACTGTATTATTTTATTAAAAACACAACTTTTGATGTTTTTTTTAACCTTTCATTGATAAACTTTCTAAGGCCGGCTGCCTTAAAAGGCCAACAGGTTTTGAATCGTCGAGACACTAAATTACCTAAGTATAGAGTTCACATTAAATGACAAAAAAACTATATTATAAATTTAAAACCTATATAATAAACAATGACCCTTTACCTTCAGTTTAAAAACACCGTGTTAAAATACATTTTGACAGTTTATATTACCGATTAAATTGCCATAATACAAAAATAAAATAAATCAAAATAATGTGAATATACTGTTGTTATAGTAACCGATAAAATATGTATGTGTTAATCTGCTCCGTGATACATTCATTGTTTATTATTAAAAAAGCAAATAACAGGATATTTTGTATGCAATCCTCATTAATTTCTGAATTATATAAAGTAATTCCAATAATTCCATTTCGTGATTTTGTTGTAGAGTTGGCAACTCTTAATAATCCCGGATTAAATTTCCTTTGGAAAAGATGAACCCGTGGTGGGCCTATTGAAATTGACGGCGGTGTCGACAAAATCAAAGGGAAGGGATCGGCCTGCAAAATGCTAGTGCGAAAGAGACGCAATGAGCCTTGACCAAGGAGTGCTTCAGGAACGTCAGAGGAGATGAAAGCAGTACTTTCTCGTTATTTTTGGTCCATAGAATATAAAAATACTGTTATACCATGGCAACCAGGGGTCATGTGAGAATATTTTTTTGACGTCCATCAAAAGTTTTTTTGATTTTTCGTCAGAGTTATAGTAATCTTTGAAATGTTTTTATTTTTATATTCCTCTCGAAAATTCTAGGGTAAGCCAGGATTATTGGCTTGTACCAGCCGCTCGCCACTGCTATACAATACCTACATCTGATGTCAGAACAATAATTTCTCTTTTTCGTTCTTTGTCGTTCCATGTCCTTTATTCCTGTCTCTCACCCTTGGCCTTTATCTCTTTACCCCAACAAAGCCTACATACCTATACCTACCTACAGGTAGATAACTATTATTGCCAATGTTTTTTTATTGTTTGTCTTTTAATTCTCACCTACTCGCTATTAAAATGTTTGCGAATATATTTTAGGAAGGACTTATGTTTTTGTTGTCCATACGCATTCATGTAATTTGTGTAATTATTTTTTGTATCATCACTGACTGTTTTATAAAAATAGACTAAAATGAGTTAAAGAAACAATTATAGGTAGTTATAGATACTTACAGGTGTAATATTCCATCATGTTTTGGTTGTATCTATATGCGGTGGTCAGGTCCACTCCATTGGCAGCGGCCGCCCTGATGCCGAGCAGGGCGGCGAACGTTGCTTTTCCCGGGGGATCCACTTTGCCGTCTCTACTTCCGACCCTGGTTCCACCACCGAAGTTAGAAGAGAGACCACCGTACAAATAATCACTCACAAAATTATAGTTGTGGGGTGTTGACCCGCTGTCACTGCGATCACTACTATGATGTTTCAAATAACTGTTGTTAACATCACTGTTATTTATCACAGGGTTATTTCCAAAACTATTAAAAACATTATTATTACTATTAATGGCTTTGTGTTCATCGTTTTCGATCGATTTATCATACTTGATATCTGAGTTTTTGTTACAATATCTAAAATCACTGATACTATATCGATATCTGTTATTATTGATTGAGTTTAATTTATGATCACTGTGAATGTTATTATCGGCATAATATTTGCTTTCATTGAAATTATTAAAATCGCCATTGATCACATTATGTTTGTTATAATAATTATCACTATGTTCTTCGCAATCACTGCTATATTCGGTATCGGTTGTTTTATTTTGAACACACTTGAAATCTCTAACATTAGTTTTATCATAAAAATCACAGTTTTCTTTTATAAATTTGTAGTAATTTCTTTTAAAATTATCACACACATCATTGTATGATTTTTCTGTTTTTGTATCTACACTTTCAAACACAGCACTATCATTTTTCTCCAATTTCGAATTAGTCTTATCAAAGGCATTGTCTAAAACTTTACTAATATCACTATGAATGCCTATTTTGATGTATTCTGGTTCATCTGTTTTGTTCAAAACATTGCAAAGATCTTCTCCACTGTTGTTGTTTACTTTGGTTGTCTTATTTTTGCAAACTGTGTTAGTGTTCTTTTTAGAATAGCTGTAACTGTCACTACTGGAGTCAAAATCTTCCAATTGTTTGTTGTTGTTAATTTTTGTCTGCTGAAGACTAGCAGATATTTTTTTATCCCAATGTTGGTATGATTCTGTCATGTATTTTTCAATAATTGTTTCTCTTTTTTCTGATTGATAAACATCAAGGCTATCTGTGGATTTTTCTTTTAAGTTCGAATTCAACTGATAATCCACAAATGGATTATCTTTTGTTAAAGAGGTATTTATATCTTCTAAATATTTCGTACCATTGATACAGTTAACACTCTTATTTACAAGATCAACTTGTATGCCATCTAAATGTGTGCTTGTATTCCTTTCTTTGCTCTCAACATTTGAATTTGCTGTATATCCATATACTTTGCCACCGGCCTCTTTTGGAACTATTTTTATTCTGTTACCAAAATCCTGTAAAGGGCCTTCAGTTTCATCTCCTTGCTTTACAAAACGTTGGCATACTTTGGATTTGATTTCAAAATCTCTCGTAATATTTTTAGACCCTGGTTCGATATTTTCATCACATCCCCGTTGTACCGAATCCAAGTTACAGAATTGTGTCAAATCAGAAAGGGCGCTGGTCGGTCCGTTTGTGTTAAAATCGCGATTTTTCAAACTATTGGCCGTCGCTGTAGCTTTCAGCCTAAATTGGTTTTGCAAAAGTCCTAGGCCCATTGGGGCGGCATGGCCCAAATGGGCTACTTTATCACTAATTATTATGTTTGTTTAGTTTTGAACACATTTTATGAATTGTAATATTTCCTATTATCGCACAGAAGGTCTTTTATTATTTCACACTTTGATTAAAGTATTTTCAGTTATGTAGTTTACTTTTAAATAAGTCACAAAAAATGAACTAAAATATAAGCAAATAGGACATAAAAATCTGAAAAAAAACACGATACTGATGGATATGGAAAAAATTTAAAAATTGAAATTAGCTTCCCTCAAGGGTCACATATTGGTCCAATCGTTTATTTTAATCCTAAGAATTTATTCACAAACACACCTAAGCCAGAACCTTTTTGTTTAAATAAGTATCTAGTATTGACTACTCATATTGAATAACGGTTTGAAGCTTTGATTAACTAACTAGTAACCGATGGAAACGGAAGTTCACAAATTGTCATTAGTATCTATTTTCTCACTAATGTTTTTCATTTTGTCAGATGTGTAATCGCTCATTTCGTCGCCATGTACCTAGTCCACTACTGATCAATTGAATGTCTTTCTTCGTATTTTTTTCATGAATCATTGAGAGAATAATGCCTTCGGATAATTGACAATATTTGCTTTGAACACCTTATATCCGGTTTATAACTGTACTGTGTTTTAACATTACAGGCTCTCAGAACCGCAAGTTAAATTTATCCACCAACTGATTTTTGAGGTGACAATTTATTATTTTATCAGCCGTAGGTAAAAAAAAATATTCTCACAGTTTTTTTTAGGTTCTTTGGAAACTTTGAAATGATTATCAGAGGGAAATCCCATCACCTGAGCAACAACAAAAAAGTTCCAAAAAACCATGATCCCATCTTTGATTCAATGAACTCAAAAGCAAATTAGTAGAATGAAAGGTGGACTTATTCATAAAGTAGGGAGGTATCGTAACATCCCTAATTTTGAAAAAAAAACACGTGTAAGGGAGTTTGATTTCGATAGGTAAAGTCAGTTATGTTAGGAGACATATAAACATGATAAACACCTGTCTTAAGTTATTAAGCAGAAAAAGTCCACATGTGCATTGTGCATGGCCAAAACGAAAAAGATAGACATTAAGATGATTGTCCATGTATACGCACTGACCTTCAGGGTGGGAAATGTGATTCTATCTATGCTTTCAGTCTTTGGAGGCCTTATTGTCCATAAAAAAAAACGGTAAAATGCCAAGAAAATAAAATCGAGGTTATATATTTCTTTGATTCTATGGCATGAATCTGGTGAACTCTTACCTATCAAAAACAAATCGAAGGAAATTCAAATGTTTGTACCTTTCATCTAGTATAAAAAAGGTGGTAGGTAGGTACCTACACATTATTCGTTTTTGCCCAACATTATTAGGTATAGCTACCATAATTTGTGACACCTTTTATTATTTATTTACGATTCATTCGGGGGAATGGTCATTGGGTGATTAACAAGCGTTAAATCTTCTCATCGTCCACCTTCTATACTCCTGATGACCACTTCCGAAAGACCCACGGTGGTACACAAATTGTGACAAAATCGATTCATTGGCGTATGATAATTTCTCAGGCGGGGCAATGAGCGAAACGACGGAGAAAAGAATTGGTATCTTCAGATTAATCCGAGGTAGGTATTATTATTTACACTTTACTTTTGTCTGATGAGGATAATACTTACTACAGCCATGATAAAGTTTCTTTCTGTCTGTGATTCTTAAAAGAAATGAAGAGTAGGTACCCAAAGAGATCATTTTAATATTTTGAGGTGCGTTTACACCATGGAATATAGAGTTGAATATAAAAATAATTGCTGAGCTTATGAAATACAACGTACCTACCTATCGAAATGGCAAGCAAGGGCGGATCCAGCTCTGGCGCAAGAAGGGGGGGGGGTCACATAGTAAAAAAGTTCATTTCCAAAATTTGGTAGGTATCTAGAAACTAAACTTTTGCTAAAAAAAAAAGACATTTCCAAATTTTTTAGTTATCTGGAATCTAACTTTTGATACAGGGGGAGGGTCATGACCCACAAGAAATTATAATTTTATTATGATCATAATGGTATTTTCATGACCCCCCCTGAGCCCTCCCCTGGATCCGCCATTGATGGCAAGTGGCGCCTTTATCAATATGACCATCATATGGAAAGCGTCGGCGTTTAGTGTCGAGACTAACTGTTTAATGCGTGTGTGTTGCTCATTCTCCTATATGGGCGTGAGCCCTGGCACCTGACCTGGGCACAAAAAAAATCTAATGGGCGATGGCAGATTAGTGTCTACAACTTCCAGTTCTGGCCCTATGTTCGTTTGGTTTAAATGAACCCTAAAACCAGCCTTTCCAATAGACGTTCTCTGTTATATTCTTGACAAAAGCATACATTCAACTTGAAAAACCTTAAAGTTGATTAACGCTACAATTATTAAATAAGCGAATGTGCAAAAACACAAAAAAAAACCGTTGAAATATTTTTTACAGGTACATTGCAGAATAAATAAATACCTTATAAGCAGGTCCCTATCCTTATTGAGTTTTAAGAAAAACTTTAAATTCTTACTGAAAGCTATGACTATATAGGATATACCTACGAGAAAAGAGGATTTTGTTTGGAAATTGACGAAGAATGATTATGCAGTACCGAGTCAAAGTGATTTTGTTTCAATACTAACCTATAAGTAATCTTTTCTATTTGGATTATTTTTGGATTATTTTTGGCACATCTTTCGATTATTTGTAAAAAATGCGTTAAGATAGAATAATAGTTTTATTCTTATGCATAATCAAAATTTCAATACCTAGCTTCCAAAAGACACCAAACATCAGTGATAACTTCGAATCATGTTAATATGAAAATCCCTACTTGATTCCTAAAAACAATACGGTACCTAATATAAACAATTCCACCAAGAATGCACGTTCAATTAGGTAATTTCCTAAAAACAATTTTGATACACTCTGTCCCGAATCTAGATAATTTTCAGAAAATCCATATCAACATGATATCTACACGTATAAGAATTCTCGAAGTTGTAAAATTTTTAGACCCTTTATTGATCTGGCAAAATTTTAATCTGAACAAACAATCGTGCTTACTACGTTCGATGGCGTTGAGAAAAGTCTTAGCAAGTAGGTGACTCTAACCGTTGATTGATTTTTGGGACCAGAACTGATCGGTCCATCTTTCACCTGCTTTTTTTTTAAACTAGTAGATACCTTACCAGGTGCCATCTGGCGCATTGAGTACCTATACAAAAGGTACCTACGCCTGAAACTTCATTTTAATGAATATAGTGTACTTCTTATAGGATTGATGAAGAATCTTAAAAATTGGAGCTGGGAAAATTAAAAAATTCCAAAACCCATGATCTAGATATGGGGGAAAATCCGTCAGAACGGACGGAACTTGCTGTTTTTTAGTCTGTAAGTTTAAAAACATAACGAAAAACGCTATCACACACAACCGATGATTAAACCTGATGGAACCTTGCTAAAAAATGTGCGTCTATGTATGTAGACGGTCAGGTTATACGAAAGTTTAATAGGTACTTACGATAGAAAATAAATACCCTGCTATGGTAATGTTTGTGAAAAAATCATCTTTCTCTCTTATAACATGCATTTGTTTTTTTTTTTGTAATAAAATGAATCTGTGCATGCATGCATTGCATGCTTACAAAGTGAAGATTAAATACCTACATTTGCGACAACTTTCAGATTTAGCAAAACTCGTGCCGGAAGATTCGGTACCTAGTCCTCTACCGCTAGAATGCTAGACTAACAAATCTCTTTTTTAAACCCTTCCAAATAGGTGCATAATATGCACCATGCATGTAAACCCACAGTCTCCGCAAGATCACCAATTGGTTGGTATACCTTCCTACCTAACGAATATTCGCATTATCTGCCTATCCAATAACCAATAACACGCGCTGTTGATGCACCTATCCAAAACTAAATAGGTGTAGGATACATGCATCAGATGTGAGTATATTTTAAATAAAAATGTTTAAGAATCTCGTAAATCGCTCATTCTTAAATTATGAAAAAAAAATAAGGGACTTGTGTCTTTAATTATTTCATCATTTTAAATTACGAAAAAAATCAAATTTCTTGGTAAAGGCATATTTTTTTTTCGAAAAAAAAAAAACGAAAAAGCACCAAAAACAACGAAATTATGAAAATGAAAGATTTAGAACATGAGCTTACCTACCTACATACCTAATAGAGTAAAATTTTCAAAAACCTAACCATAGATTAGATACAATTCACTAAATGTAGGTTCCTATAGGAACTTACTTCAAAAAAGTAGAAAAGCTCAGAGTTAATCTTCATAAAAAAGTTTAAAATGTTTCTAATATGAAATTTCTTTTTAAGGCTGACAATCTGTTTTACTTGAAAATTTGTTTCAGGAAAAAATACCGTCGGCTAAATTTATTTTCTAACAACAACGCATTGTAAAGTTTGAATCTACAGAATTTTTAAAGCAAAAAAACTTCACTTCGATAAAATGACCAATGGAAATCATTTTAATTCAGATTTTATAATTTTTTTTTCACTACACTACCTATTTTATTTATTAATTCACTGTTCAATTAATTAATTTAATTTTTGTAAATCCAGTTAATACTACACACAGTATTTTCACAATCACACACGATCTACGATACAAGGCAAACTACTGACATATTAGAATATGATAGATCATAATAGATCCAATATCTGGATCTTTCCAGGGACAGACTTAGTGGACGTGTCACATATGATATTGCCCGATGTGCATGCCAACTTCGTTTTTATCGAATATAATCTGTACAAAATAAAACCTCCCGATTTTTTTCCAATCATCATAGTTCTATCATCCAGCTTTGCAACGAAAAAAAAATAATTAATAATTGTTCCGAAAAATATGTCTTAAGAACTGGTAAAATTTTCTTCATCGCTACCCATAATATTTACTTGAATTTAAATAGGAAGGTACATAGAAAAAAAGCAAATTTGACCAAGTTAGACCTCACCCCTGTAGACCTATGATAGAATTTACTCGAAATCAGATGCTGTTTTACCTATATAAACACTTGTCTGTCAATAAAATTACTTATTAAAAGACGAAAAATGAAACCTACGAAATCAAAGACCCAGCATACATTCAGGCTTAAATTCGATTTTTGAGAGTAATGCTTTAGCGATACTTAGCTGTCTCGCTATTAGTTAGGCCACTAGAGCAATCCATAAGTAGGTACCTACTTCGGTCGACTCCCCGTGGGATCAGAATTTTTATTGCAAGTATCATCATTGCATAACAAGACACCATTTCCTCATTGAAATGGCTATAATGACACTTTCATAAAGACCTATAGAAAAATGAAAAATATGACGAAATTACTACTAGAACCGCCTCTGTCTCGTTTGGAATATTCCATTCTTGAAGATATCAGCTTTCAGTGGCACCTACCTCAGACTAGGCTCAGCTTTATGAATGATCGTGTGAACAAATCCAGCTGGAGTCGTACCTGGCCATAGCTAGCCACTAGTCACCTGTTTCTGGTCGGTACTTCAGTTAGATATCACAGTTTCATTCTGGGTATCTGGTTTCACATGGGCGGTTCTTGCATGGAGAACAAGTGGACGATATCGAATGACAAAGGAATCAACTGGACAAAGAATTATAGTCAGGAGTATTATTATGGATATAGCAAAAAAATGCCATCAGAAACAATTTTGGATTCAATCATGCTAAAGTTGAAAAAAGTGACAATGATAACTCGAGATATTTGGGGTCTCAAACATACCAATAGGCAAGATTTTTTTTAAAGAATCAGGGATACCACAACAAGCTATACACGGAAATCAGAATGGTACAAAAATGCACCGACAAGGAAGACCTCTAAAACAATGGAAATAGACGGAGAGTTTAATTCAGCACTTTAATATGAAAACCCTGGCAAAAAGTGAAGAAGATTTTGAATGCAATGGTTAGTAGTCTGACGATTACGACGCCGGCTTTCGTACTGATGTTTCGTGCGGAGGCCGTGGGTTCGATTCCAGGTGCCGACCACCTTCCTCTTTCACGACACAAGCTTTAAGTAGCTTTCTGTGAAAGAGTCAACGAGTGTATTTGTGTTCACTTTGAGTGAGCGCAGATACATTTAAAAACCATTAAAGCGAAACACGTACCTATAGGTGAGTTTAGAGAGTTACCCCATCATAAAATAAAGGGGTTTTCTGAATAAATTTGAAACCACCTAAATACATTTATTCTACATTGAAAAGATTTTTTGAAGAGAAGATTTGTCAAGACACGTTTGGCTTTCTTTCTGAGCAATCATCGAAAAATGTGAGCCAGCATGTCTTAAATTCTTCTAGAATATTGAACTATTTATATCATGCGGCGAATGGGAAATTGGATATGAAGATTATATAGATTCCTACTCGGCTCTAGTATAGTCAAGCGCGTTTGGGTTAGTGATAAGGCCAGAGCGCAATCGCACAGTTCAAAGCGTTTTTTTAAGGGTAGAAATTATCTATGGCAAAATGAGTTAATGTGTTTTGAGAACTTCTTAAGATATTTTTTTAATTTGCCCATATACCTAGGGAAAATAATAATTCTATTAATTTTCAAATGCAAACAGTATTAAAAAAAAACGAACATAGTTATGTAGCCCTAGACAAATTTATTTTATTATTTATTATTAGACATTTGGCGATCGACTACGAACGAATTGTTCGACAATGTAGAGTAGGAAGAAAATTAACCGTCCACTTTTTATATTTTTACATAAGTGTCATTGTTTGGTAAATAATTGTTTATATGTTCCAATGGACAGTTAATTTTTTCGCACTATACTTTGGCGAAATCTTCGTTTGTAGTCGAACGCCAATTTGAATTTGTCTACGGGGGCTGTTCATATTTTAAATGAACCGGCAGGTCAAAGACATTTAAAATTTTAATAAGTAAAGTAAAAATGTCCTTATAAACAATATTAACCTATGACAACATTACTTATCTAACTAATTTGAAATAAATTTCAAAATATGTATTGTAAAAATTAGCAAACCATTATTTATAATATATTATAACATTTGAAAAAAAAAATAACCAATAAAAACATCACACAAACTTCAAAATTTAAAAATAATCCACCAGTTTAGAACAGAAAATAAAATTCAAATTGTTTTAACTATTGCAATTTTTACGTTGCGTTATATTATTGCGATTGTTTTTTTTTTTTTTATTTTGACTATTCGATTCGTAAATAGTTCATTGATTAAATTAAAAATATTTTTTTGATATTCGCGCCGAAACGTTTTTGGCGCGCTCGTCCGCACCCCTAAACGTCAGGAGTCTACTGGAAGCCATGTTGCTTTTGAATCTGATAGGTGAGCTCTATATATTCGCATCCCTCTATACATAATGTCACGACGGGGAGATAATACTGTGGTCCCCATGGAGATAGCAGCGCGCACTGATAAAGGGGTGAAACGGGAGGACGTTTGCCAAAAATATACAAGCGAAAATTCCGTACTGAAAATACGATTACGAAACTGGTTTTCCCCTTTTTAAAATAGCCCTTAAATTTGAGATGTAAATTTAAAATTTTCTTATGTTTTAGATAAGCAGAAGTTCCTAACATCCTATACATACCTAGATAAATTTTTTACTGTTTATTTATAGTAGGTACCTACACAATACACATGTGACAAACTTAAATAGAAAAATCACAGGACTTAGGTTAAGGAGGGAAGACTAAATAAATACACTATAATATAATTAATATAGGTATACTCAGGTTTAATATATAGGTGAGTAGGTATACAAAATATAAAAAAAAATTACAAAAATCAGTAACGGAATCTTTATTTCAGATTCTATGCGACCGTCCAAGTTTTCAACCCATTCATTTTTTTTATTCTTTTTTTTTATCCTTTCGGTTTTTTTTGTAAGAAAAAAATACGAAATGATAAATTATAACGAGTCCACAATTTGTGCTACCTACTAAGAATTATTTTATTACCATACACAAAGTGTAGTGAAAATGGACTAATAGGTTTCTAAGGGATAAGAACGCCTTGGTATGATATTGGTAGGTTTATGTTGTATAAGGTCTAAAGAGGCGGAAAATCTAAAAAAAAAACTTCAGCTATGGATGATTTGATAAGTTTTTATTTTATCCTAATTTAAATTATCAAAAAAAGCGAGAAAAAGTGTGTAGGTAGGTATCTTTGATATGAATTTTATTGTTTGTTTAAGCTTAGCCCTTATGTAGATAATAACATACCTACATCTGATTACATGCATACATGTATACTCCCTTTACACCCCACTTAGGGGCATAGGGAGGCAACAAGAGCTCTCCATTACGCTCGATCTTGCGCAATGTTTATGACCTCCCCCCGCACCACGTCCAAATCCCTCAGCTCTGCTTCGAAGGAATGGAACACAGTGCGAGAGGGTCTTCCTCGTCTTCGGGACCCTGATGGGAGGACTGACCATCTGATTAATGGTCTCTAAAATTTCTTTATTATTTTGATTGTTTCATAACTAGGTATGTACCATCAATTGACTACGAAATGGAAACCTAAAGATGAAATATGAAAAGCTATGTATGTATGTATTATTTAGAATAAATAAATTTAAGTATGTTACATACCTTCTTAAGTCAAATATCATGGGATTTGTCATTTTGATAAATTTTTGAAATATAATTCTATAAACAGTTATTTAGGATAATTGGCAATTTTGGAATTTGTGGTCGAATAAAACACAAGCTGTGTTTCCAAAAGAAGCTTCTGATTTTGAGGTCTGGATACAATACGCTATTGTCAGCTGTAGGTAACGAAAATATCTACCTGTCATAGAAATATAAATCGCTGTTATTTTATCAAACAAAAAAATCACTGATATTAAAGACTGATGGGCTGTGTGAAATATGGGTGTTATCAAGGGCATTTTTTAAAGATTTAAATTGTTATATGCTGAATGTTCTTTAGATTATCATTTTTGTCTGATTTCAATCATTTCAACTATTTCGTGCGAAAGTCGTGGGTTCGATCCCAGGTGCCGGCCATCTTTCTCTTTCACGACACTATAGCTTTAAGTAGCTTACTGTGAAAGAGTGTATTTGTGTTCACTATGAGTGAGATCAGATTCATTTTTATAAAAAAAAAACTATAGACCTATTAAGTAAGTAGGTACTATTTTTTCAATCAATCAAAATTTTTTCCAGGTATTCATATATATTGACATATTAAACCTACTTCTTATATCTTTTAACCTAGCTACCTGGTGTAGGTACCAACCTACATAGGTACATAAATATGAGAAGAAAATGCGTTGCTACCTGCACTTTTAAGAATAAAAACATCTACGGAAAAGTATTGTCATATTTTTCTGGGATATATATCCATTATGGCTACACAACAAGTTTGTCGAGGTGATCTATAACGATGTGGAAATCCAAAATGGCAAATAATTATGAAAATGAAGAATACTCCTAACCAAGTTATTCCGTACAAATAATATAATTATTTCTAAAAATACCATTAGTTTTTTTATTCAACGTTTTATCACCTATTATACCAGTAGGTATATGCAGCTGTGATTTCTGTGAAAGGTATCAGTGATTGCTATTGTTAAAACTCTTCTCTCCCTCCTTTAAGAACGAATTATGGGTAGCTACTCAGTAAGTATGCGGAGTACAACTCGAATAAGGCTCGACAGGAAGTGGCCTGTGGTTTAGCGGCAAAGGATGAGGTCGGCTACAATGGACCAAGAACGGGTTCAAATCTCGGTGTTTCCCTCTCTATATCTGATTATTATCATTATTTTAATTCTAATACTTAAGTACCTACTTATTACTTAAGTCCGAAATATTATTAATTTACACATTAAGTTTATTATTCAAATTCATTTTAATACAAGTTTGGAAATCTGGGTTTACCTACTTACTTTCTGTACAAAGTTTAAGTAGGTACCTACCTAAAACGCATTGCTTATAGCCGGTTTCATAAAAAATTTCTTATAGGAGACTTTAAGTTTCCTTTAAAAAATAACGCGTTTCATAACAACTGAAAACGAAGTGCAGGGCCTAAAAAAAAATAACAACAAAATGGCACTTTATATTAAAGTCCTGTTGGAACTTAAAGTCGACTTTAGTGTAGCTCAATTTTTTACCACACTAATTCATAGAAAATTTCGCGACGCTCTCTCTGTCACAAATCATGAACATTTTTTATACGTTGAACTGTGAACAAGATTAAAATAGGGTGAAAAACATGGGAAAACTGGAAGAATATTATTGTTTACATATTTCGTTTACTAATTCATAAACCATAATTAACAACAATAACGGCACAATAAAGCTCTATTGAGAAATTAAATTAACAGATTAACAGAAATTCCGCAAATTATATGAGTAAACAATCTATGTTTTCCATAGATTTCCATGGTATCACTACCAACTGCTAACAAACAAATTTTTTTTTTGACATTTCAAACTTTAGCTAAAGTAAGCGGAATTTTTTTTTATGAAATGCGTCTATATTGGTAAAAAAGAGAGTTTAATTTAAAAGTTCCTTTAGCTAAAGAGTTCTTTATTAGTCATTTTTAAACCGGCGACCGTTAGAGTAAAATGCTGAATTATGTTCTAATTCTGAAATATTCTTTTGAATTCAAATTAAAATAAATGAAACAAAAGTAAAGAACGAACAGGTAGATTGGGGAGAACTTATAGGTACCTTTTGCTGACATCAGTAAGATGTGACGAAATCCATAAACACCTGCCTGTCAATAAAGCTATTTATGTAGGTACCTACCATCTCTTTACCGATATTGGTAAGTACTCTGGTATTTACATTGTAACTCTAATAATGGTCTATGTGTATAGTAGGTACCTAATCTTTGTAACTATTTAGCGACACCTGCTTCATTGGAAAATCATCAGGTTGGATGATCAATCTGTTTATTTATTTATTTATTATCTGTTGATTATAGCTATAGATACCTACTAGTCGTATAACCCCCTTTTACTTGTACCTACGTATAAGATTCTGATCGACTTCGGGAGACTTCAGATCAAAAGGACCCGGTTCGACATCCGCGCCGGCTATACTGACTATAGCTTTCCCGATAGGCGTTGTACTGTGGTCCTATAACTATATGCAGATATATCGAAATCGAATTTGTGTACCTAATATCTAATAAATTTATTATCTTTTAACCATCAATATAATTCCGACCGATGCATCTGTTTTAAACCATTTATTTTCCATCGGAATTATGTCGTTCGTACCAACTATCTAACAACTGATTTTTTTCGAATTTCTAAATTAGAATTAAATTGTAAAAAGCCATAATAATAAATCCAAGAAAATATGCGCTTCTTTAAATACCGGAATGTGATGACTGATGACGGAGAATTGGTACCTACTGTCTGCACAAGAAAGAAGAGTGTGCAAGTTTTTTCCAACCCTGAACGGTCTGAACTTAAAAAAAGAGAAGAAGATATAGAAGATTGAAATAAGTTCAAAGATAACAGTAGAAGACGGTCGTAGGCCCGTGGTGGTTTGTTCCATTTGGAAGTCGAGCATCGGTGGTGAATTCTTGGAGTTTTTAGTTGTTGGATATTCGTTAAGTTTAAAGATGTTCTGATAGACATACAAAACAACAACAAAAATGAAATTGATATAACGATTGGTGAAGTTGAGGCTATTACGGAGAAAGATATGGCAGGTGGTGTTGACCACTGTGGTCATTACCAAAAACACCGAGGAGGAAACCTCCGCTGCGTCCATCTTCCGGATTCTGTGGTCAGAGTACACGCCGCGCCGGCTCTTTCGGTGGACCGCCGGGATCGTTTAGGAAGACAGCTTGAAAGTACCATGCACTATTGCACTACCTACAATCATCTGCAGATTAAATCAATTACCTACTATTATTTAAAACATGTATCTCTTGCATAGAAATTAATCTTCTTCGTCTACTCCTGCACGTAGGCCTCCTCCATGTTCTTCCACTCCTGTCTATCCTGATGCGCCTTCTGCATCCATGTAGGTACCAACAGGACATCTCTCCATTGTAAACAGAGAGAACACATTTCTTTCGCTTATTCCACCGTCATTCATACAATCTCTCATATTTCTTTTGCTTCTGACCATTTCAATCACAATGCCGATCCAATGTCAACCATTATAATTATGTCATTATTACAGATAGATTTTGGTTTCCATGCATGAAAATAATATGACATAGGTATCTATGTCTATTTTAAATCTGGCATTGTTTCGCCAAAAATGGAAGAAAAATAACGATTTATTATAGTGCTAAAAGTATCGACGGTCGATATTAAGATCGTCTTTGAGCTTCAAGATTTGGACGGAATCCTTGTGATCGATCCACTTTTCTTTCATCAGCCTTATATAAATTCTCTTTGTCACTCTGTTTGCATCCATTCTTTCCACTTGCCCCAATCATCCCAATTTCATCTTTGTCACTACACTAACTTCCATATCACACTCCTTCCTTATATTCTCATTCCTTTCCATATCCCACAGAGTCTTTCCACATATTCTTCATAGAGCTCTATTGCTATTATAGGTAGGTATATTACGTTTCTTACTTAACCTATATATAGTTTATAATGACACAACCTAAGCACATTAATTTTTTCATATCTTCTTTCTCTTTACCATAGATAATATACCTAAGCAGATACCTATTATGTGCTTGATTCGTTGTACCTACTTGGCTTTACAGTGTAGGAGAGTGGTGTTTGTGGTCTACCTAGCTAAGTGTATGTATAGGTACCTACCTACTCCACATAGAAGCACCAACTAACCATGGTTAGATCAATTTGCATCAGCTAATGTATGTGTCTTTGATGTTACCAACTCACAAATTGCCTCATCCCTCTGCACCGCCAGGGTTGCCACAATTCAAAAGTGATATTAAATATATTTTTATTGAAATAATCATAATTTTAAGCATAAGTAGGTATAGTAAACCTCTCTAAATAAGAGACAATTTTCATCATTAGGGAGGAACAAATAATGTACAGGTAGGTACCTACTTAGGTACCTATAGGTGTCAGTAGGTATAAGAACTCGCAGAAATTGTTGCTTTTGGCGGTTTTTCAATCAACAAGTCCCATCAAATCTTACATGTGTTTCCATCTCGAGTAGAAATTTCAATCGAAAAACGTTAAGAAAAACAGTGAGGAGTGATTTTTCTAATTCTCTTATTTCCATTTTTTTTACCTCTATGACGATTTTGACGGAATCGCGAAGTCTAGGTAGTCAAAATTGCAACTGAAACTGGCAACAGCTGAGTTAAAAAAGCCTTATTTCTTATAGTTAAAGGCGTATCAATAGTGGAATTTATAAAATTAGTACCTAAACAATACGACATCAAAAAACGCATTCTGTTTGAAAAATAATGATTAGTGGAAATAAGGTTTTTTCAAAATTCACTCCTTATCTGACCCCTGCAGGAATCGAACACGGAACCTCTTGATTAAAAGTCGGCGCCTATAGGCTGTCTCATGAGCCAACTGTTAGGACATAATAGTAATGATAAAATCAATAAGTAATGTTACTTCGGTACTAAAACTCCTATAGGTACTCCCTCCCTATGAAATTGAAATTGATCACTCTCCCGAGAGTGCATGGATTATTGCCTCGTTGCAATGAAGATGAAAAAGTGAAATGAAGCGAACACTACAGGCTTACGACCGTCTTCAACCAGTTTTTTTAAAGGTAAATAACGTTAATCCATTTTTCAAAAAGAAAAAAAAAAACCACGCATTAGGTACCTATACCTACTAGGTACATATTTTTATTCCATGTTGGAAAAAAAAACCAAGACAAGTACCTACAAAATAATTTTAGCTTTAAAAATTTCTTGAGATAAAATATCGAAGTATTTTATTGTATTTTTTTTTGACAACTGGTAACCCTAATTCGAATTCCCATCCCTCGTTCGCTCTGCGTTCCAGTATAAACTTAGGTAGATCTGTAGAGGCAGATCCATTCTCTCTGGTTTACAATGTATAATAACACGTAGGTACCCACTACATATTTATCTATGGTGGATTGTGTATTATTATAATAATAATAATCTAGTTATCTATGGTAAAAGCAAAGCTCCCGCCATATTGCACAACACATATATAGGTACCTACCATAGGTATCTACTTTCACAGAAATTCAGTCTGTTTCACGTTAGTATATGGTCAGGGTATAACAACCAAAGGGCCGCGTTAAGTTTTCACTATAACAAAATTTAGCTACCTATATAGATCAATTTTTCAAGAAATGTGGACCCAAAATAAAGTGAATGCCCATACTTACAAATTAATAGGTAACCTACCTACCTAGGTATTTCTCAACTTTACCTGCTGCATGCAATTAGGTATTGGGATAACTTACGTACCTACTAATATAGGTAACATTATGTTTTCAAAGAGATTTCTGATCTGAAGAGACCTCGATTTATAAAAGTGTTCGCACTAACTCAACTTTCTTTTATATTAAAGATGATTAGGTATCAACCTTCTCTACTGACAGCTTTTAGTTAAAAATTATTTCTATAAAAGCTATTTTAAAAAAATTATATAAAAAAAACTCTTGAACGTAGATATTTGTTTGGTGTACCTACCGAAAAAAAAGTTGCCAACCCCTGCATTCGAGAATCATTTCAATTATTATTGTTATCAAGAATTTTTCAAATGCGCGCAATTTCGCTACAAAGGTGAATTCGTGTACAATCTATGAAATGATAATTAGTACAAATGAACGAAACCTTTCGGTATAATGTTTTGGAATAGGTAATTGTAATTTGAATTCGGAGCATTATTTGACATTAGCAACAGAGAGCTGATGTCAAAGACAAGAGCTATAATTAATTATTGGACTTATAGGATATAGCTACTTACTTACCTACCCTATAAGTAGGTAGGTACCTACTTATAGGGTAGGTACCTACTTAAACCACAACGAACGTAGAAAATATGGATGATAGAAATATATAGGTATTACCTACAATAGTTTAGTCATAATTAAATATGGTATGTAAAAATCAACTAATGATTGAAAATGTTTGTGAAAGTAGGTGACAGAAATATACTGTCTTAAGGTGGGTAGGTACTTTTGTTTCTACCACTCAATCGGTTTAAGACAGACTTTTCCGCGGGTAGGTACCTATACCTATAAGTACCTAAGTGAAAATATAATATGTGGGTATGGTAGCTACGTATAATGGTAAAAGTTTTCCTAGAACGGGAATCGAACCCGGCATCTTTTTTCCAAAGTTTTGTAGATATAGATAGGTAGGTACCTAACTGCCAATCTAAAATAATATCTAATGATATGAAGGTCCATATAGGACCTACATATACGAATGTAGGTCTTGAAATAAAAAATCTACCTATAGCTAGGAACACTTTTCTATACCTAGTAAACTATAAGTTGTTTTTTTTTTAAATGAAATTGGATTTTGATAACTTTTTTTGAATAGGTAGGTACTGCATAGCTTGACGAAATGAAAATATTGGCATCAGCGCCAAATAATATGAAAATAGATACCAATCCATGAAACTAACTTTTCGATGCATTAATAAATTGATGTTCTACTTTAAATTGTATTTTCTTCAAAATTAAATCAGTAGGTACATGCTTAGGGGGCGTCCATAAATCACGTGAGCCCAAAAAGAAGAAGACGAAGACTTTATGTCAACAGCGGTTGTCATTAAATTCGGGTGGTCGAATTTAACGAATCGCCGAAAAACCCTTCGCGTGAAACAATATAGGTAATCACAACGTATACCTACCTACTAAATAGATAATAATAGATAATAAGAGCCAACAGGCAATAAATATGAGACATTAACAAAAATGGATATAGTCATATCCTGGCGCCAAATACATGACAGCAGTCGCAGTCTTTAAATTTGGTTGCTCTCTTGTTCTCAATAATTTCCAACTTTTATCTCTATATTTCATTAATTATTATTAAATATCTATTTGTTGCATACCTACACGAGATTTTTCGACTCCCATGATTAGGAGTTTCGGAGACTCAAACATTACCACATAATGGCGAACGTTGTTAACGTAAAGTGATCACACTTAAGCCAGCCTTCGAAACAACAGTATAGAAGACGGTCGTAAGCCCGTGGTGGTTTGTTCCATTCAAAAATCGAACATCAGTAGGTAATGAATTTTTAGAGTCATTAGTTGTTAGATAATTCTTTAAGATAATAATATGTCTATAATAAAAATTACAAGTGCATGTAGGTATTTTCTCAAAACGTATAATCGGTATGGTATTGTATAGAAATAGAATTAGAATCCATTTTGGAGTTAGTATAGAGTAGAGGTACCTAACTAATTTATTAATAACAGAGACCATAGATAGTAATGTGTAATAATAATTATAATAGATAACTTGTGTAGTGGTTGATGTTGTTATATCTGTGGTTGTAACATGGTGCTAATCTAATATAGTTAAAGAAAAAATAACAACTAATGACTCTAACAATTCATTACTAATGTTCGATTTTTAAATGGAACAAACCACTACGGGCTTACGACCGTCTTCTACTGTTATTTCGAAGGCTGGCTTAGTGTGATCACTTTACGTTAACAACGTTCGCCATTAGGTGGTAATGTTTGTCTCCGAAACTCTTAATCATGAGAATTCTCAACATGTTCAACATGTCGAAAAATCTCATGTATGCAACAAGTAGAAATTTAATAATAAAATGAAAAATAGAGATAAAAGTTGGAAATTGTTGAGAACAAGAGAGCAACCAAATTTAAAGACTGCGACTGCTGTCATGTATTTGGCGCCAGGATATGACTATATCCATTTTTGTTACTGTCTCATATTTATTGCCTATTGGCTTTGTTGGTGCACAACGTTCTAATTATGTTTAGATTCTTGTGACCTTTTCAGGACTAGATCTTAAAGAAAAAATAACAACTAATGACTCTAACAATTCATTACTAATGTTCGATTTTTAAATGGAACAAACCACTACGGGCTTACGACCGTCTTCTACTGTTATTTCGAAGGCTGGCTTAGTGTGATCACTTTACGTTAACAACGTTCGCCATTAGGTGGTAATGTTTGTCTCCGAAACTCTTAATCATGAGAATTCTCAACATGTTCAACATGTCGAAAAATCTCATGTATGCAACAAGTAGAAATTTAATAATAAAATGAAAAATAGAGATAAAAGTTGGAAATTGTTGAGAACAAGAGAGCAACCAAATTTAAAGACTGCGACTGCTGTCATGTATTTGGCGCCAGGATATGACTATATCCATTTTTGTTACTGTCTCATATTTATCATAATATAGTTAGCTGAGTACTTACCACGCAGCGATATGAATGTATATCTCCCACATCACATCTATATATTAATACGTAAAGAAAACACTTTAGGACCATTTATACGAAAATTATAAAAAATTGCATCCTTAGAGTTGAAGAGAGAAGGGGTGGAGAATGCTAATATTTTTTTAGAATTATGCATAAAAAATTTATGAAGTCAATAAAAATAAAACATTAAGTACAATCACTACTGTAATGTCGCATGTATTTGATATTCACAAACACTTCTAATTATTTGACATTGACAGAGACGCATATATTCTTTTGTTTAACGGTGGTCAAATTAATCTATAATAATAAAGGAAAGTGCCTGACTGACTGACTGATTGACTGACATACTCACTCATCAACGCACAGCCCAAACGGCTAATCGTAGAGAAGTGAAATTTGGAAATCAGGTAGGTTTCAATACAAAACCTTCCACTAAGAAAGGATTTTTGGAAATTCCACCCCTAAGGGGGTGAAAAATAGGGTTGAATGTTTTTAAAAGTATGCGAATATCTCGGAAACTATAGATATGGTACGAACTTGAGATTTGGCATATGAATTCTCCTATAGAAATGAGTAGTAGTTTTCTTGGACAGTTTTTCCAAATTTTCACTAAAAGGGACGAAAAAGGGCACATATAAAAAGGGATGATTTTTAAGTGGCTCCTAAAAAGTTTAAAACTGGTTTTATCGAAATTTCAAAAAAATGATTTCTTCAGAAAGAGTAAAATTATACTAGGTATTTTGTTTTCAAAAGATATCATATACAATAATAGAAAAAACTTTGTGCATATCAACATTTCAAATTTGACGTAGGTACCTATGCAATATGCATGTCATTGTTTTTGAAAGAAAATTTTGAAATAGTCCTCGCTCTCTAGTTTGAAAATGGAACGTAATAATAATTAAACTTATAATTTAAATATATTGTTATGGTCGAATTTCGAACACTTGTCGACCACTAGTATTAGTAATTCCACCATTGGACACAATTTGTGTATGAGATAAAATATGTGCGTACTGCTGCTAATTCGATGAACGAATATCGAAATAATGATCATCGAAAGAGTTTCGAAAAAAATACAAACAAAATAATCGAACGATTCGATCGTTTACATGTAGGTACCTAATAATAATAATAATAATTTTGTTCATCAGGTCTCTCCTAATACCTACCAGTAAAATTTTTACTAAGATGTCAGAAGTGTAGGTACCTATTTGTGTTCATTTCGAGTTAGCCCAGATTCATTTTAAAAAATCGAACACTTTTTAAATAATCCTAAAATGTTTCTATAGTTCCTCAGTAAAAGTAAGTAGGTAGGTACCTACCTACCTACAAAATTCATAATAATAATATGAATAATGATTCGCTGTTTACCCACCTTTATGACAGATAGCGCCATCTACAGTGTGTGGCAGTGATAAATCACCATATTACCAGATACACGACCGAATACAGTGAATATAAGTAACAGGTCGACTTCCCCACTTGATTATAATATTAAGTACCTCTACGCTGTATGCAGATCCATAACCACTCGACTCCCCCTTTTAAAAAGACAGGAGTGTGCCTAGGTGTAAATAAAACCTATACCTACCTACATTTTTTTCTTACGAAGTTAAAAATAGAAATTTTTAATGAGAAATACTTAAATCGTAGAGTAGGTATACGAAGAAATCAGTTTATAAAGATAATTCTACCAAAAAACTTTAATGTATTTTATTTTAAATGTTACTTAGTTCATAGGTTGCTACAAAAACATTTACAATTAAATAAAAAAAAAATGTACCCATCTACTCTGTTTTTATATTTTCGGTTCGTAGGTATAAATACTTTGTTATTTTGACAATTGAATCAATGGTTAGGTATCAACTAGAAGAAGTGTCAAGGACACTTAAAAATTAGAAAAAAAAATCATATAAATCAAAATTTACTGACAATAAGTTTTACTTATTACTGTTTTACGACCATTCTTAATGTTTTTTTGTAATATAGTAAGGTACTTATCTATTATATCTAGTACTAGCTTTCCCGACAGACGTCCTGTGTTCGTAATTATTAATTCGAATTTGTCTGGTGACAAATTAATAATTATCATTTGACCAATGTAATTCCGACCGATGCGTCTGTTTTAAACCATGTATATTCCATCCGCATTCTGTCAATCGCACCAACTACCTAACAATTGACAGTTCCTGTCAAAATCTCAAAATTGGAATTATAATAATAATAGGTATGGTAAAAAGTACTAATAAGGTTGCCTACGTAGAATTTTGTTTAATTTTCCACGCAACTCTCTAAATTTTTTCTTTCATAAGAACGTTCTCCTGATAAAAGCCTACACGAAAAAAAAAGAATTAGCGAAATCGGTCGGGCCGTTTAGGCGTGATGCAATGACCACGGAAAATAGCTCTCGATTTTTTGTTTTTGGCATCTATAATATAGATAATAATATGTCGTGATTACTGATTATGTCATCTTTACACACATATTCGTTATAAATGATTAGCATAAGAAAAACAATTTCAGACTTGGGTATGTTATTGCCTATATGGGTATGTACATAATAAAGTACACCAGTTGTTCAAAATTCAATTATTTTTTCAGTATTGTTAAAGTTTACATAAAATGTCTAATTTTGCGTACAATATTCCTCATATCTATTGGTTTGATGTACCTATATACCCACCTACAGCGATGACTTAAATAATGTTACATAAGTAAAGAAACGCCTATCAGATTAGTCGTTTAAATTACAAAAAGAAATGCGGGACCATTTGATTTAAAATTAATACGCACACTAGGCAATAACGTCCAAATATTGAAACTAAGCACGCCTCTGTTTTTTTTATCCCTCGGAGTTCTCAAATATTATTACCACCTTAAATATGACAAAAATATAAAATGTCTTCATTATCGTGTGTAATCCACCACAGAATTGTGGCGGGTTAGTGCTGTCACTTGGGGTTCAAATCCCGCCTTATGCCTTAATATTAAAAAATATTGTGAAAACTTACCATCTCCACTTTGACTGCCCTGCGAATGGTAGCCGTCCTCTGTAAAATGAAATAGAAACAATTAAGGATTAAAAACACGTGTTAACTACATAAAAATAAAACTACCCAGGTACCTACTTTTGTAATGAAAATGTATGGTGTAGTGGTAGCTCCTAAACAATTTTAATTGTTTATTTAAGTATGGTTTTACCAGGATACCTAAACTGCATAGGCGGGATTATTTCCTATTATTTTATTGTGACAAACTCCATGTTTTTTTTTTAAGATAGATAGGTTAGGTTGGTAGGTAGATAACGTTGACATCGACCGGCGCATAGGTGAATATTATGTAGGTAGGTGCCGGCTGGAAGAAAATTCGAAAATCTTGCCATAATAATTCCCTAAAATTGGACTTAATGGAGTCTATTTAGTATTTATCCAACAATATATACAATAACGTAACACGCTTCACATGTGACTTATTTCCTACTACACCGCCATCGCTTGATTTTTTTTAAAGTTATGCAACTGTAAAGGAATTGTTTTTATTACAAACTTATGATACGTCCGAACTTCATCCCGCATCCGAATCAACAATAATTATTACCTACACAATGCAAAATATTATAAGTTAAAATGAATTCAGTTTTTATGTCATAAACCGAATTCAATGCATGTAAGTACCTACTTAATAAGTCAAAATGTTTTTTTTTTATTCTGGTTTGGGTCGAAGTTCGACGGGCGGGTCAGCTAGTAAATATTATAAGTACCTAAGTAAATAAAAAAAAAGTCGTGGGTAGGTACCTACCTATATTTTAAAATTTGGCGGGATCTTGTAAGGTAAGTGCTTACCGTCAAAATTGATCGATTTGCGGGTCATTTTAATAGAATTATTGTAATTTTAGGAGAACTGGGAAAAAAGGCAAATAGAAATAATTGACATTTGAGGATAAAATTCAAAATTACCACCACCTCCAGGGTCACTGCCGCTCCCACTGCCATTGGTCATCATGTCCTGGGTGTTCATCAGCTTGTGGTGGCCCATGATGTCTCCGTTGGCATCCTGGAGTCCCACAGTCCCCAAGACGCTGAGGACATGGTGACTCTGCTGCTGATTGTGATGATGCTGCATGTCGTTGTGGTCCCCCATGTGTTGGACTTGACTCTGCTGTCCTGGGGAGGGACAGTGGAGTTCCATCACGCGATCCATCATTTGTACCAACTTGTTTGAACAAACTTGTTTATCACAAAATTATAAAACCACACACTTTATAAAAAAAACTAATTCGTTTTAATTTAAATTATATTAACTATCAACATATTTTTTTAAATTAAATAAAACCAATCACAACCGCACTTTCATAATTTATTTATAAAATATTTCGATCTTTATTTTTATATCTATTAATTTTAACTTATTTAATACTTTTTGGTTTTATACGCGGAAGCACTTTGTCGGATATCTGGAAAAAAATAAAAACATAGGTATTATTGACATTTTAAAACGTGATTCTAATTTCTATTTTTATAAACTAAGATTTATGCAAATATCATGACTTAAGAGTAAGTTCGATTTTTAAAATTTCAAAGTATTTCAGTTTGGCTATACCTACTATACGGGTATCGGACCATTTTCTACTACTTCCTGTTTGGAAATCTAGAATAGTCCTATTACGTTACTTTAAAAGTAAATCTGATCATACTAACCAACCCTAACATCAAGAGTGTTCCAAAATTGAATTTAATTATCGAAAATCGAACATGGTACATTGAATGGTTGCATCTAAAAAAATACTAAGAAACTGTTAAAGTAGGTACCTATTTATAAGTACCTACCTACCTAATGAAAATAAAATTAAGGTAGGTACTTCTATTATGTATAGCAATTATTAAAATTACTTTTAGTGTCCATATAAGTACTTGGTATAGTTTTCATAATAATTGTGACATATAATTTTTGTAACCAAGTTAAAATACTGCATGATGTTTGGTAAGTAGTCAAATGGTTGTAAATTGATCATTTCTTCCTAATAATGAATTTGGGTGTAATCTCACAGCAAGCGGTGTGTGTAAAAGAAAGATCTTCAAACGGCAAAAAACCTGAAACAATAGAAAAAAAGGAAATTAGTAAAACTTTTAAATTTTAAACTTATCTTATTTATACATACCTACTTAATTAAGAAATGTAAAAACATGTAAACATAGTTTGTTATTAACCCTAAATTGTGAGGTGAGAGGTTAAAATAATTAAATAACTATAATATAATATTTTGCGTCTCCGAATATAGGTATATCTACTATATTATAAAAATGGAGAGCTATTTTCCGTGGTCATCGCATCACGTCTAAACGGCTGGACCGATTTCGCTAATTCTTTTTTTTGTCGTATTTACTTTTGTGTCTTCTCTAAGTAGGTATCCTTTTTAGTACTTTCTACTATATAATTTAATTCTAAAATTACCTCTTTTGAAATTTAATTAGGTTTTGATAGGAACTGTCAGTTGCTTGGTAGTTGGTGCGATTGACAGAGTATGGGTGCACGGAAAACATTATTTAGAATAGATACATCAGTTGATATTACATTGATTTAAAGGTAACATACCAAATCTTTATACAAATTCGAATTGAATTTTAATAGTTATAGGAATACAGGACAACCCCTATCGGGAAAGCTAGTACACAAATATACTTGTGACATCTTTCAAAGAAACCAGAACTTGTGTTGTTTAACAGTTGCAGTGATGGAAATCGAACGCTTTACCTTCCGAATGAAATTTTGCGACGGAACTTCTAGACTACCAAGGCTTCTAAATAACAGTAGGTACATAAATAATCATTATGACATTAGAATCACTATTAATAGATTCAAATTCCTTTTATAACTGAAAAATTTGTAGGTTTTTTTTTATTTGTAGGAATGTTTGAGAACAATAATAATTTTAGTACCAATTAAGATTGCGAAACATTCACCAAAATTGAAAGCGAATTGACAGGATACAAAAAGATTTTTATAGTTTTGTTCTTCAAGAAATTTCTACAACTTCCAGGTTCCCCAATAATCAAGTCGTCCTATCTTTAAATCGGAAGACAAATCCAAGACCCTCGTCACAATGAGAAGATTTCCATTTTGACAGTTGATTTAGGACTAATCTAGTGTTGCCAGTGTGTTGACCTGTGATTAGTGAATCACAACCGGATGTAAACAAACAATGATTATGGTCGAGCGGTAGGTAGCTAGGTAGACAGGTACCAACTTAATGAATCGAAATGGTAAAAAAGGACGGGTATAATATGGACTAAAATACCTACCTAGTGTTGCAACCGGCAATGACCCGTTTGACAGTTTCAATAAGCGGATGAACTCAGTAGATATAGAGGTACCTACTCATACTTTAAAAAATAGAATAGTGTCTATGGTTTATATAAATCTTTTAACTCGTTTGACGTTTATGTAGATCTTCGTAACTTTGAGGATGTATGTATACATACTTAGATCCTAGCTAGAAAGACATCTCAGGTAGCCTAAGTGTGAGATCACTTACCTACGTGAAGATTTGTTCACACGTAGGGGACATTTGAGATGAGTCCATCCTCTCTAGTGGACCAGTACCGCTTACTCTAGCCAGTGCTGGTCAACTTACCAACGTTTTCCAGAAAAGACATGAAATAATGCTTAACTAACTGTTAATAACCTTATAGGTACGTCATAGCCTTAAACGTGAGAGTGAATATTATGTATTAGGACTAAATTATAAAGTTCAAATTTCGTGTTTAATATAGGTAAGCAATTGCAATGATTTTTCCATATTTTTTTCTTCAGTATTGGATAAAGCCACACAATAATTCTTGTTGACAGACAATTTTCTCTCAGTGTAGGAAAATGGGGTCCTATTTCCTATGGTCATCGCATCACACCCGAATGGATGAATTTCGATGATTATTTTTGTTGTTGTGATTGTTATTGTCAGGAGAAGCGCTGATGATAAGGAAAAAAAGAAGCTGTGGGGATCATTCGAAAACAGGGTTTTGTTATTAAGGGTCAGGAGTCACCTGACCTGACTGGACTGGATTTGAAAGAGTCAGAGCGTTCTTTGCAGTTTCCCAAAACAGGGACAGAATACTCTCCGGTGATAGTCTACGTTTGGGGGACCCAATTTGACACTTGATGATGAAGAAGAAGAAAATACAATCTAACCCTTTTTATTACCACCAGATTTAAACAACTCCTTTATACTCTTTATTTATTTATAAACTATTTATCAGAAATTGATAAAAGTCATGATGACTTTTATCAATTTCTGTTATTGGAGCACTGGAGATTCTATGCGTTTATTTTATGTTTTTCAGTGTTCTGTTGGTGTCTCTAATAAAAAATAAATACTTGCCGATTGGGGACGTTAATTAGATTTTTTTTCTAACAATAATTTCTTAAATAACAGCGCCGGACCCCGGTTTGAGGATTGACCACCCCTGCTTGTCATCAAATACCGTGAGAATGATATAGATAATTATGTGATGCTCACCTAGTGATGAGATCACCTGTATTAAGTAGGTATCTACCCATTAAGTTATATGGGAACATGAATAGGTAACTACCTCTCTGTTTATTCCGAACGGATCAGGGTAGGTACCTTTTGGGGGAAAACGTTAAGATTTTCCCCAAATTATTTACATTAGGATATAGGATAGAGTATCAACAATCATTTTGAAAATCTATATTTTAATTTTGATCTATTACATCCGATAATTAACCATTATTGCATCATCAAAAACGATGAATACCTACCTAATAATTAATAATTATTAAAAAAAAAAAAACGTAAAATTAAGTAGGTAGGTATAGATAATAAAACGATGATCCGACATTATATTTTTAACGAATGGCAACAACACAAAGAACTAATCAGACGTCTAATCAGTGAGGAACGAATTTAAATTTCAAATAAACAGTAAATTAGAATAACCTCCAAAACAATAGAAACGTGTTCTTTTTCCAAATTTAAAATGTATTACCAAGGACAACGATATTATTAACATTCGGCGGTATCTATGACTAATAACGTATGTCCATAGATAACAACAATGCTGAATTCATTATTTTTAGTGGTGTTGTCTGTGTTTCTTGTTTCGTTGTTTTATAACAACTAACAACCTGTCAGTTTAATAATAATTATTTTAATATAGCAATTATATTTTTTTCCCTTTTTAAATTCCAGTACACAATATTATATGGTTGCGGTACAATACTTAACTACCGTAGAAAAGAAAAAAAAAGTAGATTTTGAAAGATGGCGAAGACTAAAAAGGCGTTACTGTACATAGGTAATGCACATGTTAACTAAATGAAAGAAAATAGACTCAAGTATCGCCAATCAAAAACCCTCAACCGAAAGAAGACCCTGAAGAGATGAAGCGACATCTGGTAGTCTATACTTTACAAGAAATGGAGAGTGAGAGAAACAGTTCCTCATATCTATACAAAAGGAAGAAGAGGAAGCGCATAATTTGAAGTAAAAAGTTTTACTTCCCCTTATGAATGAAGCAGAGAGGGACGTTGGGATAAAAAGTATCAAAAACCATCATGTATAAAACAGGGTGACTGCCTGAAAAGCCATTCTCAAATCACAATCCTTGAAAGATTTAATGAAATGAACGTAGAGCCCAATCTAAAAACAGAACAAACATTATTTTATGGTTGATATATTGGACACCGTGAAAACAATAAGGAGCAAGAACTAATTAATGGGCGATGATAGATGAGTGCCCATATCAACAATCAAGAAAATATACTCTACTATAGCAGCTCTGGCTCTATGTTCTTTTGGTTTGAATTAGAGTGGTGTGGGTTGAAAAATGTTTATACGAGTACGTACGCATTCTAAAAGTGATTTAGAACTTAACTGAGCTAAAACTGGCTTAGGTTTTAAGAGGCCGAACTGTGACCGACCATAAGAAGAAAATATTGGGAAAACACGACTCATAAAGAAGAAGATTCAGAACAAGCTGCTAGCACGTAGATAAGTGTTATTCCAATAACCGAGTGATCTCTAAAATATTTTCACAGAATTGTCTGCGAGTTATATAACAGTCATAATATAAACATTAATTACAATTATATAAGCATAATAAATAATCATATAAAACAATGGGATGTGTATAATATATATATTATTTTCCCATGAATAAAAATAAGCCTACAAGAATGATAATATACCCATGGAACATACTATGTAAGGGAGATTGCATAGCCGAGTATAGCGAGTTTCAATATCAACGGGGAAAATAGGCTAAAAGTGTGACAGAGGGTTATACCGAACTGAAAATTTAATTCAAAATATTTTGTTACTTATTCTATCCATTAGATAACTAGCCTTAAGACTCACTCAAAGCGTTGAGGATAAAATATTGTAATGTAAGTTCTATAGTCTGCCTCCGTAGACAATTTTAATTTTGCGAACGATCTTTTCGTGAATGTAGAGTGCGAAAATGAACTGAAAATAGACGTTCTGTTTTCAAAAACTGGAATGCGTAATAAAATTTGTGGAAAAATCATTACAAAACAGTCTTTATCTACAGTCTAAACGAAAATGCGAAAGGCGGAGTGAAGAGTTGAGATTGACGAGAGTCGATTATTAAAATAGGAAAAAAAGGCAAGTTGGAATTAAAAGAATATGAAAAAAAAATTCGACCCTGTAAAAGAAAGAATGTACTGCTAAAGGAAATAAAACGAACGTAGTAGATTTAGGTATGTGAAAAAAAGTCGCAACGTAATGACATATGACAATGCATATACTTTTATAGGTGTCACTATAAATCAAGGGTAAAATTTTTACAAACGTTTAAAGTAATGTAAAAAATAGACTCTTGAATATGAATTCAAATATTCTTCTCATTAATTGCAAGAAGTTTCATTAATGTTATCAATACCTTGCTGCAATTTACCACACTCGACCTGTTCCCACACTTCTCACAAAAGACAACACATTACAATAACTCAATATATACTAACACAATATTAATATAATGTAGTTTGTTGGCGATGAAGATTTACAGAAGGGTTAAGTATCATTACTTTTATTATTTCTCATTTGTACTCGAACTTTGCCTTTAATTTTGGGATCATATAATTAAGCAACTAGAATAACGATTTTATGGTGTTGTATAAAAACATGTATAATTATTGACCCTATCTTTCAGTCGTATGGTTATTTCGTTGGATTCGACATAATCGAATAATTCTTCGTGAACCTCTTGAAACCGAGACATATTATGGAAACTTTGAAACACCTCGAATCAACAATGGAATTTGGAGAGTTTGTCGAAGATGAACTAATAATGTGTTTGGAATGTTCGATGATGTGTCTACCCGAATGTCCAGTGCTGAAAAGTGAAAACTGATTCATGGCTAAATTGCCTACAACGCAGAACATCGTTTTTCATTTGAAATTGTGAAAAAAGACGAAGTCAAGTTATTTAGAAAGCTGAAAACAATATAGGTACACACAATTAGTAACTCCCTCCATCCTCAATACTCATCATTTTACTGAGTTTCAAAAGTTTTGCGTAACTTTTTGATTTGATTACGTGAATTTTTTTCGCGAAGACTAGCATCCACCTAATTTATTTATTTTATTTATTCATTTATTTATTCATTTATACGTTTATAAAAAATCAGTCATACATTCCATTGACTCAACCCACTAGGACAAGCCTGTCTAATTACGATATTATCAACGTTAAAAAAGTGACAAATTTAAGCCAAAATGGAACATAATAAATTAAATGCACCAAATCTTACATCAAAAATTTATTAGATTATAAATGTTAGAAGTAACTTTGAGTGTGTAGATAATACCTTATTAAACTTTGGAAGAGAGTGATTATTTGCATGTAAAATGGCATAAACATTTACTGGCAATAAAGACTAATTCGCCCGCATTTCCAACAGCAGCTACCACTGTTATGATACACATTGGTTCCCACGTCCAACTTCTCTACCTGTTAACGCAAATGACACAATAGTACACAAAGATAATAATTGTAGAGTGCTTGTGAACTAAAGGTGCAATGTCTAGGTCAGTTGATTATGAAAGGGAAGAGCATACGAATGAAAATGAAACTTTTTATGGCAAAAGTTGGAGTGCTACAGGGTACTGTTTTAAAACCTTTAAAAATTGAATTCAACTATGGATATATTTTCAATTCTTGGTGTAACATATTTTGATAAGGTACCAAATAAACGTGTCTTTACTTTTGTAATGGAAGTCGTGTGTTCGGATTCCGTTGCCACTTATTTTTCTCGTCCAATTTCTTAAGATCCGCTCGAAATAGAGGGCGTTGAAATAATATTGTGTTAATATTAGCTAATGTTAGATTCGAAAATTGTATTTTAAAATAAGTGATACCTATAGATATAAATATAAGTTCATTATTTCTTCCTGTGTATATAAAATCTGTTGTAGTAGATTGGGGTTGGTTGTTACAAATTGCCACTTGGCAAGAAACCCTATATTTGTACACATTAATGCAATGTATGTGATCAATAAAGTGTTTTATTTTATTTTTTGCTTTAGAAAATATTTGCCTAGTTGAATGTTTATCGTTTAATTTTGGTCATTAGCTCCTTATTTGGTCACTACTTCCTATAAAACCTTCGCATGAGATGATCAGGAACTAACAAAATCACGTCTCAGAATAGAAGAATAATTATCCAATATCACACATTAGCGAGAGGCGAAAAATGCGAAGCCTGATAAATTTTCTACAATCAGTGAACTATAAGACAGAATCAGTTAAAATTTATATTGGCCAGGACTTGATTTGGGCTGAAAGTACATTGCGGTTAATTTGAAAAATGTTGGATGATGATATTCAACAAAATTCTTGTTGACAGCTTTTTTACGAAAATTCTTAAATTCAGGTGCTAACATTATCCGTGGTTTAGATTCGTTACATAATAATTTAACAGTGAGACAATAACAACACTTATCTGTCCCACGCTTATTGCTTCGTTTTAAACATGCCTTTGTTTTTTTTATTACGTTCGCTTTAAGAGCACAATGCCAGGGAATCTTTGAGTGTCCATTTCACATGGTATACCAAGAATATCATTATCTGTTACGTGTTGTGGGCTGGATGAAGCTTCGGTAATGTATGCGTTCTCATTTTCTTCAATGTCTGGGTCAGTGTTTGATTACGAATAATCACACACGTTGGCCAGTGTTCGTTTCCGGTTTTGTATAGGTATTCATCATCGGGTTTATTTTTTCTTCCTAAATCGTTTCTTATAGCCTTATGTTCGAGTTTGTTCAAATTTCGTGAGTTTTTAATTCTTGACGAAGCCTAATTCTAAGCTATTTTTTGAAATTCCTATTATTTTTAACGCCTCCCGTATCTCCAAGGTCTCCTTTTGAGACTCACACATCTCCTTACCTCATTCTTAAATCTCCAACAGCCTATCTTAGGTCACCATAGACAACCAAGCATGAGGCTACCAACGTTTTTCCTATAGGGTGTTCATTTAGGAAATTTGTTTCTACGGTTGTTTTAAAAATAGTTTGAGAAGTTTTCTGAATCTGTGGGGCTAGACCGAGTTTTATCGAAAGCTAATTACACGCAAATAAGCGCTTATTGGCGTGCAACTAGTGTTCTAAAATCAAACGATAGAATCATTCGATCATTTTAGTATGAAGAATTTTCGAAACTCTTTCGATGATCGTTTCGATATTCGATCATCGAAAACTTATACTAGGGCTACTGCTTCCTTTACTTTGTAAGTATAATTGACCATATCCAGGACATCCAAGATGCACAACCAGAAGCAGAAACTTAAAAGTGACGACGTTAAACCCAAGTTTCGAGGAATTTGAGAATGCTATTGAAACAGTCCACAATGGCTAAGGAAAAACACAAACAGGAAAGGTGAGAAATGTAAGTGTAATTGCAGACGAGTTTTCGTAGACTATTTCAAAGGTTACTGATGGACGCTTGTTCATACTCTCATCAATTTGCAAGTTGTGGAATACTCTTTCATACTGTATTTCGTTTTTTTGAATCAATATTAAGGGATATTGGTAAGATTTGGAAAGAATTCAGATACATAATCGAATCGAGGGCATTTAGTTTCCTCTTCATGGGGTCATCAGGGACAAAAATATGCAATGTTTGTATAGAAACACGCACTCGATTCGGCAATTTCAAGACACAACTCGAAGCTCAGAAGTCGGACGCTTGCTGACCTTCCCACGCCCGCAGCCAACAGACCATGAAGGCGGGCTTCCTGTTTCGTCCGAAGCTATGGCTCTCTTTTACTCCTTCTGATCAGGATTCCAACTGACGAGGAGGCGCTGGGAAGATTCCGAACAACACAATAAGGATAATAATCGTTTTAATTGTTATAAAAATATGATATTGTTGTTAATGGTGAAGAGCTTAGCATTTGATTATAATAAAACAACTGGTTGAAACTTGACAAAAATCTAACTTGTTGGTTCAACGAACTTGATGGGACAGATTCCTGCATAACCTTTAATTTTGGGCATTGCGCTTGTTGTGACTTGTTCTGTTTCTAAATGTAGATATCTATTGTTTTTCATTATAACTAGTAGTAGACCAGTGCTCGAAATTCTAAAATAACTTATTTAAATGACAATTTATAGGTATGTTTGAACATTTTACTAAGGTTCTATTATCCAAGTCTGAGCGAGCGCAGTTTCACAATTTTCTTTAAAAAAACAATGGATTTCTCAAATTTGAAATGTTGATAAGTATGTTCAGAGTTTTTTCTATTATACTTAATTAAAGACAAACAATATCAATCTATTCTCAATTTGACCATACATAAACAAAATAATATATGCGTCTGTGTCAATTTCAAAAACATCAAAGTGTGTATGAGTATCAAATACAATGACATAAAATTACAGTTGCCTTTGTAACATTTTTATTATTGATTTACCTAATGTATTTTTTATGCTTAATTTTAATAAAATATTATACCTACTACTAAACCATAAATGTGCGATTTTTCATATTCCTCTGTCCGATCAATTTTCGTGAAAAGGGGTTAAAAGTTTTCGCTTCACGTATTAATATATACATATGAGAGAAACAAAGAAACTCTCCAGTGCTCAAATACCAGGTGTCTATAGCATAGTTTATGCTTGGTATTATTTTGGCACAATCCGTATATTGTTTTATGACATGTGACAAAGGGCTTTGAAATGTTCGGACAGACATCAATTAATGTTTTCGATAAAATTCAAATTGGTCAGAATCATTATTTTTTCAGAAATTCATTCTACGTGGGTTCCAAGCAATGTTTAGACCGCCTTCCTATCCTTCCTCAAAATTTTGCTTTGTCTTATCAATCTTAATCGTATTTATATATTGTGTTAGGCACCCTTCATTTTTTTATAAAAATGAATCTGTTCTCCTCTAAGTGAACACAAATACACTATTTGACTCTTTCACAGTACACTTCTAAAGCTTCTGTCGTGAAAGAGGAAGATGGTCGGCACCTGGTATCGAACCCACGACCTTCGTACGAAAGCCGATGTTATAGCCTCTAGGATCTGAAACACTTCAAAATGTATTTAATAAAACGAATTTACCACGTCCAATATGAGACAGATCTACCTCGGATTGAAATTTCAAGTGAAAAAAACTAAAAAAAATCTCAACCGACTGAGAATCGAACCTGAGACCAAGAGAACAGAAGATAGCTCCTATACCACTAGATTACCGTAGTCAGTAAAATTGAAAATAATAATATTCTTTATGTACCTACCTAAGGGTTTTTTTAATTTCAGTACAACTTACACCCTCATCCACCCTAAGTACGATTATAATCAAGGAGCAGGCTCTTTTTAGTTTATTATTTTCGTAACGTATTTTTTCAAACACACCACGTATATGTATTATTCAACAGGTCACCTACCTTCCTAGCAGACGAAACAGGGTGTTCTGAACGTTGGTTACGTTAAAAATTATCTCATTCTCAACGGGGGTATAAACGAAAAAGTTTAGTTGGTAATAAATTTAATTATTTTATTATTAAGGGGTATTATAACGCCAAACGAAAGTCATGTTTAGAAAAATTAGACAATTTTTTTTTTAATTTACATATTATTTTCATCATAAAAATATTGTGTTTTTATTTTTTTTTTGTAATCTGAGTAAAATTTGAGAGAAGTTACAGATTCCAAAAAAAAAGAAATTTGCTCAAAATAATTAATCCAATGGCGTAAAATTTCCAACTACGGTTGAGCTTTTGCTCTCTAAATTTGACCCTTCCGTTTTTAAGATAATATCAAGTTTTATTATTAAAAACAATGTTCAGATTTAAATAAGTTTTTAGATCTTCTTTGCTTGTGTTTCTTATCTGTGTGTAATGTTTAAAACATGACAATGGCAGATAACACTCTCAATTAAAGAGTGAATGCCAAAAAAAAAAGAAAAAAAAAAAAAAAAAAAAACTGTCGATTTGTTAAAGAGAAATTATTTCTCGAGACAGATCGGCAGTATCAAGCCAAGATACGTGAGATTTGTATGGCCAGGTCTACATTTTAAACGGTTTTTCAAATTTTGACGACAAAAAACACCAACTTAGAGGCTTCGCAGCATATATGTTCCATATATGGATTTACTCAGGATTCGGAGGAGAACATTTAGTGTGTCTGTGTGTGTCTGTGTATCCGTCCCCCCCTTATAACTTTTGATTCGCTTGATGCACAGATCCTAAAATTTCAGAAAATATTGAATACTTTAAGCGTACAAAACTTGTATACTCAGAATTTTGAAATTTTTATTTCAGTCAGGGGTAATCAGCCTTTGAATTTTTACTAATTTTTTTCATATATCTCGAAAACTATAAAAGCTAGAACCCTTAAATTTTGTATGTATATAGAAAAATACAATATCTCAAATTAAATTTAATGAAAAAGTTCCAGAATTTCTCAAACTTTTTTTAAAAAGAAAAGTATTTTTTTTATGACAAATTTACGAGTTTCAGTGCCTATATTTCAGAATTTTATAAAAATATGAAAAATACCGAAACCCCCAACTAGATAATTAATTTTTCTATAAAAAATGTCTTAACAATTTTTGTAAAAAATTTAATTTATTGACGACATCGTTTCATACAATAAACATACCGACTTAGTCCATCGACAGTTGGATCTCATGTTTACATGCAACTAGTTATAAAGTAATTAAACGTAATAAAAACAAGTTCATTCTATAATGAAACGTAAATAATTTCTGTTTCACATGTACCTACTCGCGAGATCGTTAAGTAAAAAATATTAAGTAGAGAAGTATGACACTTTCAAAAAAAGGAGAAGAAAAAAATGTTAATATTCCAAAAAACGGGTGTTTTGGTGGAAAGCCCCCTTAAGTCTGAAATATTTTCTAAACATACTTTTTCGCGAATAGTCCTTTTATGATTATTAGTTACAAACAGAACCCTGTAATTCCATTTATCTTCTATATTATAAAAATGCAGAGCTATTTTGCGTTGTGATCGCATCACGCCTGAAAAGCTGAACCGATTTCGCTAATTTATTTTTCGTCGTGTTTGATTTTGTCAGGAGATGGTTCTTATTAAGTTAAGAAAACTGTGTGGAAAATAAGAAAACGAAAAATAAAATCTACGTATAGGCAACCTTATTAGTACTTTTGACCATACCTATAATTTTTATTCCAATTTTGAAATTTTGACAGGTAGTATCGGTTGTTATAGATAGTTGGTGTGAGTGGATGGAATATACATGGCTTAAAACAGACGCATCGGTCGGAATTACACTGGGCAAAAGATAATTAATTCATCACCATACAAATTCGAATTCTAATTCTAAAACACAGGACTACGTCTGTCCGGAAAGCTAGTTTGCAATAAGTATTAGAGAAGTATTTTATAAATTATTTTAGCTATCTCACCTTGTGAACCCCCTGTATCGTTGTAATAATTCCTATCGACAGGGCGCTATCTATTTCCTTCAAACAACCCCTTCACTTAAATTTTTATAATGCAACAATTAACTTTTCTAAAAAGTTGTGAGCAATGTATCAACTGGTCAGAAATAATATTATCTAGCTATATCAAAAATATTTTTATAATGGCCTATTTCATACATTTTTATAAATTAAAAAAAAAACACTTTTACACTTATGCGATGTTATGATATTTTGAGTTCGAGCGCCTTTGTCAGATTTTCCGAAATTGACTGGTATTCTCAAATTCACGTTCCATCTCAATACAAGAAGCTCTTGCTTAGAACTTAATCGGTTGCCAGTATAGTTACGTATCTAATGTATTGGATAAAACATTTTCAGAATATAGAGAAAATGTCAAAAGTCTCAATAAATATTGGATACGAAGCAACTCAATCGTCTGTTTTTCATTTCAGAATAACAGTCATTATCAAGAACTATGTTCGATTTTTAAATGTCACCTATTTCTTTTTTCAATTTTAGATCACTTCGGGCTCATTATCATCTTCTATTGCTGTTTCGAATGCTAGATTTGTGTAATCCTTTTACGTTAACAACGTTTGCTATTTAGGTGGTTAAATTCAAATCCAATAATTTAGAGATCCTGTTTTTTCGTTGGAAATTTTATCGTGGGGCTAGAAACCTGTCTCTGATTGAACGGGAATGCTTGATTAGTAGAGAGTGATTTAAGTATTAATTTCCTCAGACACATAATATTACGGCCTAAGTAGGTACCTACTGAATAGTTTCGATTTCATTCATTCAAAATAATGATTAGGAATTCGTTAACTTTAAATTCACTTTAAAGTTAAAATTTTTTATTCGTCTATACAACGGTTTTCGGAGATCGCTATATAAACAATGATTATTCAAGTTTAATGCTCCAACTACTGTGAGAAAAAAAGAAAAAATAATAATTATTCTTAATTCAAAAATACGTTAGGCTTTATAAAAAAAAATACAGATAATTTGAAATTACGCCGAACACATTCTATTTGCATTCCCTAGCAGTTTCAAATATCACTGACCTTTATAACCCTCAAGTGGCTTCCGTAATTATTGGACGGGAAGACGAGCCGTGGGGTTAGAGCGAGCGCGAAGACCTGCAGCAGGTACCTACCCGACAAGGACACGCCGTATTACCGGCCACCTGTTCTTCGATTCCTTTCCTTCCAACGAACCGGCTTCCTATTTAATGTACTATTGTCCTGTTTTTTTTTTTTATTTAATCTCACTTTCTTTTAAAATTTTAACCATTAGATACAAGAGAAATAATAATAATAATGATATCAAAATAATAAAACAAGAGGGTGAAAAAAAATTAAGGGAAGTTTTTATAAAAAAATTGGAATCAAATTATTGTCGATGTAAGGGTGATTCTAAAATAAAGATACAATTTAAAAACTTATGCAGGTAGTTACTAAAAAAGCTGTTTGGAAATAAATATTTTTTCCACAATTCCTTCAGTTTTGCAAGATTCACGAATTCTTTCATCTATAAGAATCGAATGTGTAAAGAAAATAGAAGTATAAAATGTTGTTCTTGATATGATGGTATGGTAAAAGTAGAGCATTTTGGTCCTTTATTGCCAGCCAATCTAATGTATTTTTTTCTTTTTAAAGCTTCATTTAGGTACAGCCTGAAAAAACAGCTGTGAATGATGCCTTAACAGGGAAAAATATTAGACAAGAAGATTTTAACATTAACTTTTAACTTTCAGATTGGGACACAACATTAAAATTCTTGTGCCTTTAAACGAAACTATAGATCTTAAAAAAGTTATTTGAAAATATGAGATCACTCTTCGGCAATGGTAATATTAATTTAAAACTAAGGCATAAAATGGTAAAAAATAATATGTTTGATCCACATTTCTATAAGGTGTAGAAACTTGGACACTTAAAGTTAATATAATGAACCGTTTACTGTATAATAGTAGCAACATTTAAAATGTAAGTCTGCAGCAGAATGTTGCATATTCCGTGGACTGATATGGTCACTAATACGGAGGTTTTGCTTAGAACTGGGCTGGATAAAAATTTGTTAGCCAGCATCAATAGAGGAAAAATGTTCCACCTGATAGGACACATCAGCACAGCAGCACAAAATACCTAATAATGAGGGATAAAAACTGATAGAAGTCGAGGTGTGGCTTGACGGCAGATGTCCTGGCTAAGAAATATCAGGCAAAGGACCAGAATCCAGCGATTGAAGAAGACAGAGAAGCCTTTTACATTGTGGTAGCTGATATGTCACAAAACAAAAGAAGTGAAAATAAAAATGATACCTTGGCCAGAATCTTACAAAATTAAAAATAATATTTTTTTAAATATCTACTGTGATAAAATGAAAATAAGCGAAATTTCAATGTAAATACAATCACGGTCGACCTAATGTGCATTGGTAGTTATTTAAGAACCGTGACTGCATTCGAATGTGAACCCGAAACCGTTTAGTTGAAAATATTCACACGTTAACCACTCAGCGAAAAGAACGGTTGAAGAATTTAACCAACAGTTAGAATAAAAGGCATTTTTCAGTTAGTTTAACTAGAACACTTTTACTTTCTATAGCGATGCAGCATCCATTATTTTGGTTACGGATGCACTCATTATTATTTGCCATTTCGTTATCAAAAAACACCGTTTCATTAAAATATATTCTTTTCATCTGTTAAATAATGCTTAAGTATCTATAATGTGTTCTTGGTTTACGAGACTGATACCAATATAGCATTTTAGTTAACTGTTGATAAGTACCTACTTTAAACTGATGTTTAAAACCTTTTCTTCCATTCTTCTCTATCCAAAAACACTTGCTTCTTTCACCAACTTTACATTTCTTTTGGCCTGGCCTTTCTTGAGCTCGATTTCTTTATCACACTTTCCATCGCTACCAAACATAATAATATGTACCTACTTCCTAAATACACATACTCATTCATTTGCTCAACACATTGATTTTATATGTTTATTTACTATTCGTTCTTGCTTCATCCCCTTCAAAGACCAAAACCCTTGTTTTGAGGGTTTAAGGGTCTGTACAGACCTGAACCTGCGCGGTAACGTGACCAATGCAAATTCCATAGTTCGTCACGAACCATAGCATTTTTTGATACGTTGCATTGTTACGATACCGCATGTGTTCAGGTCTGTACAGACCCTTATTTATCAAAACCAAAATTACCATTTATTTAGTGCAGAAAATAGGCACAAGATTCTTAAAAAAATGATTATGTCTATATAATACTATTGAGTGTAGAATCATTTGAAACGTCAATACTGAGCACAATGCTATTGTGGCATGCCTAAAGTTCGCGTCCTTGCGGTCAAGTGTTAAAAGCTAATTACTCGCGTCTAATCAAAACCTTGTTTTATTATCATTTTATGAGTTTTTATTTTTTTATCATTAATGTTGTTTTTTTTTCAATTCGTTGATTATTTAATTACTCAAATTATTATTAACTAGGTATTTTAAATAATTATTTAAGTTTTATATCGACAATAAAAGATTGATTGCTTTTTAAAAAAAATGTCCTCTGAATTTACTAGAATGTCAATTATTTAATAAACTCGTTATTTTTATACTTTATACTTAGCATAATATAAATTTTAAATCCAAATAAATATTGTGTTTTTTTTTGTGTGTGTAGCTTGTTTAGTCATTAGATAGTTGGTAGGTACTAACACTTTATTTTCAAAGATCTAAGAGCTGAAAGATCAAGCGAAAAATTCAATAATGATAATAAACGTTGACAGTGATGGTGTGGTGTCCACAACAGTTAGATGTTGAAAATGGATATGAAACCTGCAGATGGTGTCGTTTGGTTTAAGTCATTATAGCTGCTAGTTTGCGAAAATATGTAAAAGAAGATATTGGTAAAGAAAAGTATTGAAAAATAGACCATGGAGATGTCCTGAACTGATATTAAATTTGGTAGCAACTTCGTTCCGAAATTTCGTCACCTTTTCTAATATAAAATCAAAACTGAATTTTGTAAATAAAAGGAAACTTAAAACATAAATATATTAAATAGATGATCAAATAGAAACAATGAAGGGCATAAAATATGAAACCTTATAGTTATCAATATTCATGAAAATGTTGGTAATATTGTCCACAATGGGCGATGACCCGTTTGAAATACAAGCAGCTTGCAAAAAATCTCTTTGATGTAAGCCGCCAAATGTTGACGAGTATCCATCAGCATGTTGCTTATTTTCAGCAACATATTTTCAACGATTTGTTGCCCAGAGTGGACTAGGCATACTTAATAATCATTCCTATAATACACCATCAGAATTAACAGCAAAAAAGAAAGGCGTTTTCTTTGCATATATCTTAACTGATGATGTGTGATGGTCAAAAGAAAAGAGAATTCAAAGATCTATAACTGAGGCGTGTGAAACAATAAGCAGATATCCAACAGTCGGCGGGGGCAGCCACCGGGAAAAACGGCATTCAATAGCACGCTTAGTTTTCCGTGAAGGACGCGGTCGCAGGTTCGAAACGTGACACGGACCGCGGAGCAGAGCAACGAAAATATTACGGGGCATCGGGCAGCGGTGCATTGAGCAGATCTGCGCCGGGCTGTAGAGCGTGGCGGAGGACTCGCCCAAGTGCGCACCACTGCTTATTGTGACGAAGATTCTCTTTCCCTCTCCGGTGGCTGCTGGCATGGAAGAAGGAGCAACAGCTGACGTGATGCTTCCATTGTTTCCGCTCCTCTTGGATGGCTGCCTGTGCCTCCTAATGTACAGCTATGTCTCGAAACAGTCTCTCACTCAGTTATGCAATGGCTTTACGGTTTTTACAGTTAAAATAGTTTGAGGAATTAATTTAAAAGGACAAGATAGAACAATATGAACCAAAGCCTTCAAATTTTAGTCTGTGTTAAGTACCTACTTAATTTGACTACTTACCTGTAATTGGTTTTTGTTTCAATGAATCTGTACTTACTCAAAGTGAACACAAATACACTCCTTGACTCTTTCAAAGTAAGCTACTTGAAGCTTGTGTCGTGAAAGAGGAAGATGGTCGGCACCTGGGATCGAACCACGACCTCCGCACAACAGTAGGTACTTACGAATGTCGGCGTCGTAAACGTTAGGCTACCGACCACTTTTTTTGACAGGGAATAGACAATCTTCCTTGGACAAGAGACAATCTATTATCAGCATAACAGTCATCAATATAGGGAAAATTGGAATTTTCTCTACTCAAAAAAGTGGCTATGGACATTTTGTATTCTATGAAAGTCCTAAAAAAAAATTAACAACACACACTTAAGTGTAGTTACATGTTTTAAAATAAATTAATTAATACTTTTTGATACGAGCGCAATGGAGGGCTCTTGTTGCCTCCCTATGCTCCTGAGTGGGCGTAAGGGGCGTTTGGAATGGATTGGATGTTGATACAAAGGTGTCAGTATATCCGGCGTGACTAATTTCCTGAGGCGATTTCTAGTCAACCGGTCCGCTCAAGTCTGAGACAGGCCAACATCGGGTAGAAATTTCAAGTAAAATGCACCCACATAATTAAAAATCGTGAATTTAACCCGGAATTTCTTATTGACCTGAAGTTAGCACGTATACCACTAGGCTACCTATCACTCCTGTATGTCAATAATATAACATTAATTATTTATTTAATTTGGATTGTTATATAATTTTTTTTATGATTTTCCACGTATTTATGAAATAGTATACCTAGGTATATTGATAACTACATAATTTATTTCTTAATTTAAGCATAATTAAAAAATTATCGACCATATCCGTTAAAAATTTAACAAAACGAATTAATTTAAATGAAAATATTTAATATGGAACTAATTAGAAATTAATAAGATTATTAACTACGCTATTTATTTTGGAACCTACCTACATATTTTTTATTTTATTTTGTACACTCATTGACTCTTTCACAGTAAGCTACTAAAATATTGTGTCGTGACAGAGGAAGATGGTCGGCACCTTGTGTCAAACCCACGACCTCCAGTATGAAACACTATGAAAGTCGGCGACGGACTACCCCTAGGCTACCAACCGCTTCAAAAATAGAAATGGTTGGCGATTACAACGCTGGCATTCGTACTGTTTCGTGCGGAGGTCGCGGGTTCGATGCCAGGTGCCGACCATGCATCTTCCTCTTTCACGACACAAGCTTTAAGTAGCTTACTGTGAAAGAGTCAAAGAGTGTATTTGTGTTCACATTGAGTAAGCGCAGACTCATTTTATAAAAAAATAGAGTTACAGGCAATGTTCTTATAAAGTTTTGGACTTCGACAAGCAAAACAGCTATTACATAATTATAATGTTATTATTATACTTAAAGATTCACAATTAACAATTTACAATACTAATCTTTTAAATAAACACTTATTATTAAATTAAACTATTAAATAAAAGCTTCGTGTCCAATAGTCACTTACACTGCAACTTCACCCATTTCTTTTACTTTATATCTGACCTTCTGATGTGGGGACGTAATCGATATGTTAAAAACAGATAAATATTACGTCAAACCAACTGCACAAAAAATAAAACTTAGGTACGTATTGAAAAATTGTAATTTGACCACTCATTGGAAAACTTGTTTTATATAAAAGCTATCACACTAAGCTTTTTTTACTACCCATCACGCCGTTTCCCGAAGGGGGTAGGCAGAGAGTACGGACTTCCATTCTTTTTTATCCAAAAAAACCTCTTTCGCTTCTTCCAAACGCATAACATTCGGCATACATGCTCTTCTATTCCTTTTGCTCCTGACTTGACCCTCCTCTAAGACGGCACCGATATGGTCTGACCAGTGACCATGTAATTTGAGGTCGGCCTCGTCTGCGTGCACCCATTCTTTCAGATTTATATATCCTTTTTTTAATCACTCTCTCTTCGTTCATTCTCTCTATATGCCCAAACCATCTTAATTTACTCGCATTCATTCTAGTCACTATGCTAACATCCACTCCGCAACCGTTTCTAATTTTATCATTCCTCACATCAATCTGTCTCTTTCCGCATATCCAACGCAGTGATCTCATTTCCACAGCATTTATTCCAACAGCCAACCATTCATAAAGTAGTGGAAATTATAGAAAGACCTTATTGTTCTAAAGTTTAATATTAAAACAAGCTGGACATTCTAAATGTAATAGTTGCATACAAATAAGTATGATAGTACCTACCTAAATATCGCGTGCGTCATTAACGGGTGAAATGAAGTCCGTAGGTATAGGTACTTATGGCCGCACAACATTTTGAATATAAATCCATAAATAAACAAGTGGGGCAACATTGTATGATGTTACTGAGGACGCAGCGGTCAACATTCTTTAAAGTGTAGGTAGGAACCTAAAGTTTGACTTACTTGAGTAAAATGTTCTAATGTCTAAACTAAACTATAAAGGAATCAGAGTTTGAGATGCTTTGAAGATAAACTTATTAGAGGCACGTGGCTGGAGTTTAAATCACTGGTTTTAAAACTGTGAGCAGTTAGAAGGCTGGTGTTATATAAAGTGAGGTTCACAACATTTGGTGCAAGGTTCGAAATTAAATAGTTTTTGTTATAACAATTCTTCATCCTACCTCGGAAAAAATTAAATTTCCCTTACTATATAGACTAGAGAATGGAACAAATCTATTCAAATTCAAATCTTTATTCAACAATTGTTCTACAAGCAAACACAATGATCCAATGAGAATGAAAAATATAAAACCATAAAAGGTAGACTAGCGGTTACAACGTTCCCAGGTGACGACCATCTTTACTGTGCAGGAGTCAAAGAGTGTATTTGTGTTCACTTTGAATGAGCACAGATTCATTAAAAAAAAAGTGTTTAACAAACACGGTAAACACCAATAATATTAATTAAACAACTATCTAATTTGGAAATAGTCTAACTCTAACAGAATAAAACTAAAAAATCTCAAGCAGTCGAGGGCTCACAACCTTCTAAGACTTGGTTTAAAGAATACAATACCATTACAGAAATTTCATCGCCACTGCCAAATTTAACTATTTGGTTTACCAAATTTATTTATTTCGATTTTTTTTTCTTTCGTCAGCCAGGATTACAGTATTCACCTATGCGCCGGCAGATGTCAACAAAATAGATATAACACAATCAGATACTGATTAAAAACAATTCATTCAACAACTACCCGAGGCCTTATAAACATTCAATGAACAAATTAAGTTTAAACAAATACGAAAAAAAATCGTATACTATCTAAAAATATTTTTCTCAATGCAATGATTTATTCCAGATTTTATTTCATAATTTGAATTGATGCAAATTGTATGTCTGATTGGTTTAATATTGGTGAGACCAAATTGATAGGACTTAAAAGAGGTTTAAACACAGTTATGTGTTTAAACACAGTCTGAAGTTTTGTAACTCCATTCGTGATAATCTTATTTTTTTCTAACTCCATTGTAATATTGAGAATGTATAATTTATAAACTTATATATTTAAAATGCTCAAAGCCTTAAATACTACGATTGCTTTACCGATGTTAAAATAAAATGTATTTATAAAATATCGGAGATAAAATGTTGCGTACCACTTCGGTAACTGTAAATAATCTTTGCATAAATGCACTTTGCAAGTAATTGCACATTTCTGCAAAATCGGTATGGCACTGAATATCAAATATAAACATGCATCCAACCGAGTAGGTAAATAGGTAGGTCTGTTAGTATATATAGGTGAATGTATTTAATCGTACAAGAAAAATATGGACCAAAAATTTATTTATATTAAAAAAATCTATGATAAACAATTAGCTGCATAACACACAAATACTTGTAAAAATTTCTTGGCGATTGTTTTCATTGCTAAGATTTGGAAAATGAGCGATTATCGGTAAAATCGTAAAGATAAGTGTGTATGCAGCTATTGAAGCGGTTGGTAGTCTGGCTATTTACAACGCCGGCTTTCGTGTTGTATCGTTGCGGAGGTCGCGGGTTCGATCCCAGGTACCGACCATTTTCCTCTTTCACGACACAAACATTGGTTTCTATGAAAGATGCTAAAAGTGTTGTTATGTAGATATTTTGTGTTCACTTTCGTTCAGCCCAGATTCGTTTAGAGATAGGGTAGAAAATCGAGCAAAAAACATACATTTGATGAAATTTTGACAAGTAATTGTGTTAATTTTTTTTTGACGTACTCCACAGAAATCAAAGATTGTGTTGTGTTGCAGGTGAAAGAGAAAGATGGTTAGCACCCGGATCGAACCTACGACCTTTAGAACGAAAGTCATGCAGCGACTGAACATTTAGGCTATCGACCACTTCTTTTCAATGTTGTAACTATAGACAGTCTTTCTTTTTAAAGAATCAATCAATCAATAACAATCAGAATCTTTTTTTTTATTTGGATACAAATCAAATAGTTAAGCGTAAGTAAATCAATTTGAGATCAACGAGTAGAAAATCCATAGTAGAAATGAACAGGCATTTTAATATTAAGCTGTGGTACAAGAATCTACAATAGACGATGTTATGAGAATGATAATCTGCAGCAGAGATAATGATAACTCTCGCAAAACTATGTCCGTCTCACAGATGATCTATGGATCTTGATCATTGTCATAAGACGCATTTATCTCTCGATATAGATCTTTGTTTTATAGCACTCTGAAACACAGTTTGTAACCTAAATACTCGATGCAATTTGTCTTGACATGTTTGCTATTTGATTAGCAAAATGTTTTATACATAATTCTAGATCTACTAGTAGATCTACTGCAATGGCGATTTTCCGCTATTAATTTATTACTTAGGTATACATTTTTTATCCACCACGCGTAGTCCCTTAAGAGTTAAATAGAGAGAACGGTTTTTTTTATATCCATAGGTATACATTTCCTTTGCATAATGTTTCTTCCATCGACATAACATTTTCTTATACAATCACTCATATTTCTTTTACATTTAAGAAGTAATTTTTCTAAAGGCCTTATTTCCACTAATCACAAATTTTCAAACAGAATGCGTTTTTTGATGTCGCGTTGCTTACTAATTTTATCTGAATAGGAAATTCCATTATTGTTGTACCATTACTACAAGAAATAAGGCTTTTTGAACTAAGCCGTTGTCAGTTCCTGTTACAATTTTGACAAGACTTCGCAATTCCGTCAAAATCTTCATAGAGGTAAAAAATGGAAATAAGAAATTTTGAAAAATCATTCCCTATTTGATCTAGCGGCTAGCCTATCTTGAGAACGGAATTGATGTGTCAAATCCGTGTCATTTTCGGTCAACTACGTCTTCTTAGTACTTTACCGATTAGTTGGTTTATTGCCTAGAACAATTTCTTCAAACCAACCAACAATTCTGTTATTACTTACTTATTTATGTGTGTAAACTTTAACGATTCCAAAGTCCAAGTGCCTGATGAAGAGGCCTATAGGGATGAGAACGAACAAATACTTAAATACGTAACAAAATATTTCTATCATAGTTTTTCCTTTGACTTATTGATTTTATTTTGACTTAACATTATTCAAGAAATTCACGGTATTCACGAAAAATTTCAGTTCGAACTAAACATTGGCCCTGTGGGGCTAGTACGAGTTTAATCGAAAGCTAATTGCACGCTAATAAGCGCTTATTGGCAAATAGTGGTCGAAAATCAAACCATCGAATCATTCGATCATTCTTGTATGGAAATTTTTCGAAACTCTTTCGATGATTGTTTCGATATTCGATTATCGAAAACTTATACTAGAGGTAGGGGTTTTTTTCTATCTGGTCGCATGAACGCGGACGCCCTGTTGAATCATATAACATTGTATGAACGTGTCCTAGCTGGGCAGACGGACAGGCGTAAATTCGATCGTCCGATCGGTGCCTTGAATTGCTCTGTTGTATCGATAATTAATAAGACACCTACTTGCCAAAAGTTCTTACTTACTAACATTCATATTTATTTATTTGCGTTGTCAAGGAAAGTGGACGCGCGGTCATAGGATGGCAGTTAGGACACACAATTTTTCATCATGCGATCACAAATTTGTTTATGCGTAGGTACATGCGATCATGCGACCAGCTAGGACAAGGCTAAGTTTCACATTTGAATAGTTCTAAATCCAAACTTTTTTGTGAATCACCCTGCAGGCCGTTAAATCCTTTCTGAATGCAATGTCAATAAAAAAAAAGTTTAATTGCTCTATTTTATTGTGAATTCATTGAAATTGTTTTATAAACGAAAATCGACGATAAGAATGATAGTTTCGTATAAAAAGTAGGTGGTAGAGTCGCGACCGGATATCGAACCCGCGACCTTTTAATACTACAATACGAAAACCCAAAACTACCAACTGGTAAACTGTCTTCCATCATCCACTTAAAATTTCGTTACACATAGGTACCTATGTGTGTAGGTAGATACATAGGTAGGTGCATGCCTACCTAATTGAATTAATATAACCTTTTTGTAAGTCTAAAAAAACATTATAAGTACATTATTAGTAAGGCAATGTGTGCTCAGTACTTAAATGTGTGTTTTTTTATCCTTTTTGTAACGTCTTTTTCCCACGCTAATGTCAAGAAAGGAACAGTATACACTTGACCCTCTCCTTAAAGTTTATAACATATACATACACATGCGTACATACACTCTTGTTGTTTATTATTATTATGTAATTATAATAATATATACCTATATAATGTACTGATGTGTGCAAGTCTAAAGGACGACCCACACGAAGGTAGGTACCTCACCTCTCAACTCGCAATTACGTCTGTGGACACCTCACTACCCCCTCCTCCACCCCCCTTCCTCTGATTCATACTCAAATGTGTCTCCTCAATGAACTTTGAAAACCACATAATTATTGGAATCTTGGTGATGATCTATCTACTTATAGCCTGGGGCCTGCCGACATAATATTTCTTCTCAATTGTCTCTATAGGCTGCGACTCCACCACTCTTTTGGTGCATCCCCGCTTCAGGGTGGCAACCTTCTCCACCACATCTACAACCCTGGTCTTCTCTCGTATCCAAAAGTCTCTTGAAGAAATACCCAATATCTTGCCTTCCACATGTCTTTGTATTACTGCCAGTTTGTATATTATCATTTTGGTCAGTATATATACTTACAGCTGTTTCCATACCATACCATATAAGATAACTTGGAGGACAAAAGCATCCAAAAGTTTCTTGCTTCTATCTATGTCTCTTGAATATCAATGCTTAACTTTATCTCGAGGCTAAAGATAAAATTAATAAACTATGCCCTACCATAGCTAATTGTTAAAGCTATAAAAGGCTTTGGATTTTTTCCTATAAGTTTGTCTTACACTTTGATATCGTGTTGTAAGGTTGTTGCACATCAAAACATTTTCGCATTACCAAAAGAATATCTATGATGAACCTTTTCATGTACCTACAATTTATTCTATGGAAAACCTGTCAAACATAATAAATGTTTCAAACTTAACAAATTTGATTAAACGCGAGCCTTCTATAAAAAAGTCTATCCCCGTTTATTGTCTTTGGTGTAGCCAGTAGTTAGCTACCTCCCTATATATTGTAGTCTCTGGTGCACCTGTCATTTAGTGAGTGTGTCAGATCAGCTGTAGGTATGTCATAATAATATGACGGATACCTTCAGTTTATTGCACTCGTGTTGCTATTTTTAAACGGGTGTTTAGAGTTAATGACATAACCTAGAACTTGTGTGCACATTTTGTATTTCTTAAGATATTTTATAGATACAATGTATTGTAGGTATCAACACAACACAGAGATGGACATGACAGGGACGTGTGTTAAGGTTTTTCCTCCCATCAGGGTCTCGAAGACGTGGAAGACCCTCTCATAGCGGGTTCCGTTACTTCGAGGTAAAGCTGAGGGATTTGGGTATGATGTGGCAGGAGGGCATAAGCATTGCGCAAGATCGAGCACATAAAAAAATATATTTATAATTACTTATTCGGATATTTATAAATTTAAGTAAAAAATTAGATTTAAAAACTCGTTTTAGAAGGATTTGCAACTGTAGACAAAACTCATTCATACTGAATTTTGTTGAAATTATCACATCTTTTGTCAAATTTTTCTTGATTAGATCAACCTAATTTCACACATACCTAACTCATATAATTTTATAATACGCAACGATGGTATGTAATATTATGTAATTTCGTAACGGTCAGTGGATAGTGTTAACGTCCATAGACAGGTACGCTATAAACAGGTACACACTGTTTTTATAGTCATTGCAGCAAGTCAAGTAAGTACAGGTGGTGCGATGTACAGAGGGTGTGTTCTCCACACGTCATGTTGCCTACCCCGGAAGAAGGATATAACACAACACCCTGTATAATAAGTTTGTATCTAAATCAACAGGCAGGTAGGGGAATAGCTTATTTAAAATGTCTTTCACATACGAAGATATTGGTTTTGTGTTAAGGTAATAAGAAGATATTGGTTTTATGTTATGTAATAAGAAAATACGTAACCATACAAGTTCATAGGTTGATCCTAATGGTCTGTTTTGTCAGTTTTGTGTTAGTGTAGAAAAATTATCTGGGTGGTTACTTTAGCGCCAAAAATCATTTTCAAAGACTCCAGGTTCCCTAGAAAACCAGTGCATTTTTTTTTTTTTTTTTATTAATTAGGCATTCCACCCTCAAAGAGTGATTTGTGCCATTATTAATCAAATAGTTTGTATTATATAAAAATTATTCGAGATCAGATAAATTATTAAACCAAACTACATTTTAATATTGTATCTTTTTAGAAAACTTGCAATATAACCGTAAGAGTCCCGCGGACGCATAGAAAGTAAAGAAATAGAACTGAGGGGTCCCTGAAGATTCCCCTCAATAAATACGTCACCACACCCTCTAAATGGGCAAGCCAAGAGTATGTGGTCGATCGACTGTTCCTCCTCACCACATTCACATCCCGGGTCTGGTAGGATTCCGATCCTGTGAAGGTGTTGAGCAGTCAAACAGTGCCCCAGTCTCAATCTTGAAATAATTGAAGTGTCGCGTTTGTTCAGTTTGTATAATTTGAACCATGGAGTCCTAGGTATTTTCGGCTGTATTGAACGCAGTCTTGAACCTTTGGAACTATGTTCCGTCCAGCCCACAGACCATTGTTCGTACGCTTTATTTACGAATACATTCTTCCAATCCCAAAAGGGTAATGTAACCCACAAGGGAATAATAGGTAATGAACACGTTGACTCCTTGGCAAAAAGAGCTAGTCAGGAAGGAATAGATCCGAACCAGTGCATTACTATAGTTCTATTTTAAGCTATGACATCCTTACAACGTAGGTACAGTGTCTATTTTCTTGATGAAATAATTTGATCATTTATTTTTTATTGTTTTATCTCTACCAAATTTGTATGTTTTTTCCGGCGTCATCCATTTTCCTCTTTAATAACAAAAACTTTGGTACGTAATTATGAAAATATGTCAAGAGTGTATTTGTGTTCACTTTGGATGAGCTCAGATTTCTTTTTAATGAAAAATTGATGCAATATATCTATACATATTATACAATTGACCTTTACGAATTTATCTACATAATTCTGACTATTTTATTCTAAGAATTAATACATTATTTATAATCCAATTCGATTTTAAATGGTTTGAATTATTTCATTACCTTTGATTATATCAAAATTTACTCATTACTAAAAAAATTTTCAGATCACTCATGTCATTGTTGGCCTGCCACTATGTAGGTATCTACCCAACGGAGTTCGTTTTAAACAAAATAAAAAAGAAACACGAAAAAATGTGTAGAAAGTAGTAACACATCTTTGGTTTCAGAAATTTAAAATTAAAGTTAAATAATTTGAAAAAAGAACAGAATAAAAAAATTCAAATAATTTCGTTGTGGAGTGTCGAGTATTGTCAAACAGCTGTTAGCGGGTGAAGTAGTTTAATGTCGTGCCAACAGGTTGCCGGCGACCTTGTTGTGGGAATATTATAGTGTGGTACCACGGGCGACCCTTCTGAGGAAGAGAGTTCCTGTTGAGGAACTACCTGCTATCTATCTAAGGGTTTATAAGTAGTGTATCAGCTTAGATATCCAGGGTGAGAAGACACCGGTGATTTTTGAAATTCAAAACTGTGAAAAATAACAGTTATATTCAAATGTAGTTTTTTGGCAGCTCAGCTAAAGGAAAGGAAAAAGGGAGAACAAATATAGTAAGAAAAAAAAAGGATATTGGATACAAGAAAATGTCAACAAACTGTTCTTCATTGCCCATAATAGAGTATTTATAATGTGTACTTTTTTTTTTGTTTCATTGTATGCCATTATTTAAGCATGCACGTAATGTTCTTCTTGAGCGTTGAAGTAGATTTTAAGCCAATATTGAAATACATATAAATAAACGGCAAAAATACATTAGAATAAAACATATGAAAATAATTTATTATTAAAAAAAGAATATTATTAGAATTATTGGGACAGGGACCGATATTTATCAGTGAATTCATTAAAAAAAGAACACGGATGAAAATCATATAACTACCGTGCGAAGTTTTTTCTGTAGTTTTCGGATTCAAAGCAGGCCCAGGCAAATAAAATAGTGTCAAATTAAAGAAATTATATTATATAAAATCACATCTTCAGCCAAAAAATATTAGGTACTAAACACAGCTATTTTTAAAAGTATTTTTAATTGAGCGCAATGGAGAGCTCTTATTGTTACCTCCCTATATGCTGCTAAATGGTGCGCAAAGGGGGTTTGGATTGGACTAGAGTTTTAATTCATGATTACAGTATCTTATTTTAATACAATAAAAAAATAATGTTACTGCTATTTTTAATCCGGTTTACAGCCTGCCTTTTAAAATTTCGTTGATGTTATTTTTTTTTAGAAAGTCGATTAAGAACGGTTTTTTATGTCCGTCTTTGCGCCCCTCGCCTTGGAACAGTTCTGTATCAGATCAAAGGGTGAACGAACCACTTCCAGACTGACACACCGGGTTCGTTGGAAGGAAGGAACTGTGCTACCTGTTCTATTAATGAATTTGTGTATTTTTATCGATAACGGTTGCTCGTGCCATCGAAACATCTGTTTGTTTCTTTTTTACATCAAGAAAACGTTACTTAATCACTTTTTATTCTGTGTGGTGGATTGAACTAATGTGTCTATTTAGGTGCCTAGGTATATACAAAATCTATGTATTGATACGTTAAGGAAAAACTTTATGACCATTTTTGGATAATTGCGCGGACGAAGGAGTATGAAATTTCCCACACATGTCTTATATATAAAAATGGAGAGCTATTTCCCGATGTCATCGCATCACGCCTAAACGGCTGGACCGATTTCGCTATTTTTTTTTCTGTCGTGTAGGCTTTTATCAGGAGAATGTCCTTTTAGAAGAAAAAAATTAAGAAAAATGCATGGAAAAATAGAAAATTAAAGAAAACTCTACGTACATAAACTTATTTGTACTTTTTACCTTATAATTTTTATTCCATTTTTGAAATGTTGACAGAAATTGTCAATTAGTGCGATTGACAGAATGCGGATGGAATATACATGGTTTAAAACAGACGAATCGTTCGGAATCACATTGCTCAAATGATAATTAATTCATCACCATACAAATTCGAATTCAATATTCATAATTAGGAACACTGGACAACGTCTGTCGGGAAAGCTAGTAGTTTATATAGAGAAGGAGTGGCGTAGGTATTCTAATTTTTTTTTGTATCATGCACAAAAAATAGATTAAATCAATAAAAAAAACATTACAAACCCTACTGTAATGTTATGTATTTGATACTCACATACACACTTCGATGTATTTGACATTGACGCAGACGCATATATTATTTTGTTTATCTGTGGTCAAATTGAGAATAGATCAATATTGTTTGTTTTTAATAATAATAATAGAAAAACTTTATACATATCAACATTCGAATTTGATTTATCCATGCATGTCATTTTTTAAAGGAAATTTTGAATTAGCACTCTCTCAGTTTTTCACTATGGAGCCTTAATAATGTTCAAACATATCTATAATAATGTAAATCATAGTTATGGTCGAATTTCGAGCACTGGTCGACCACTAGTTATATAAGATAATAATATGACAAATAATGTTTATGATGATGTTTAGGAATTAATAAGTGCAAAGCGCAAAGGGTTTGTGCCTGTTATGCTGAGTAATGATTTTTTGATTGTATAAAAAATAAAAAATAAATAAAAAATAAGTACAGTAGGTACCTAATAAAAAAAGTCAATGTAGTATAGATATCTATATAACTTCTATATATTTATATATTTCGCGCGCTTTGTTCGAATGACCGTTATTCCGGTCGAGCTGTAATAATTATACTCATTTAGGGAACACCCCTTGTACTTATCTAGACGAAGTTTCTTTATCTTATTTCCAATCATCCTGTATATTCAAATATGTAACCGTAGACTTCTTCCCTTTTAGGGTGACCATGAGTTCATAGGAACTTTAAACTGTGAACAAAAATCTCCACTCAATACCTATTTTCTATATCTCTCTCTTTGGGTACGTACATTAATCACGTGATGTTTTTTTTGTAACTTTTTAGACCCCCTTCCCCCTGATGATATTTCAGAATAACCCCCCTCCTTCTCCCGAATATCATGATGTACTTACCTACTTAATATTTTCATACGAGATCTTCAGTAAGTATGCAGAAACTTTCATAGCATTCTATGTATGTACATGAACAGAAACATTATATTTAGTAGATAGATACCTTATAGAATAGCATATAATTTGAATTTTTTTACAACCTATCTAATTAAGATGCTATGTTTTTTTTCATGTAGCTTAATTTATCGTGTGCGAACGAAACTAGTGGATATAAAACATGTGGTGGGTAAAATAAATAAATGTTTTAATTTATAAAGAAAAAATAACAACAAATGACACTAACAATTCATTGCTAATTTTCGAGTTTTAAATGGAACAAACCACTACGGGCTTACAGCCGTCTTCTACTGTTATTACGAAGGCTGGTTTAGTGTGATCACTTTACGTTAACAACGTTCGCCATTAGGTGGTAATGTTTGTCTCCGAAACTCCTAATCATGAGAATTCTCAACATGTCGAAAAATCTCATGTATGCAACAAGTAGAAATTTAGTAATAAAATGAAAAATAGAGATAAAAGTTGGAAATTATTGAGAACAAGAGAGCAACCAAATTTAAAGACTGCGACTGCCGTCGTGTATTTGGCGCCAGGATATGACTATATCCATTTTTGTGAATGTCTCATATTTATTGCTTACTAGCTTATACCCGTCTTGCTTTACGTTTTTGATTCGGATTGTCAGGCTTGATAAGTAATATTATAACAAATCAATCTCCAATTATTTTATTACATTTTCATACGGTAATATCAAGATTCCATTCAACGTTTACATGAGTAATTTTGTTTCCAAAAGATGGCTTACTGTCTTTTTTGAAAAATTTGTATGAATATGATCCTAAAAAATAAAGTTTTTTAAATATCTCTAAATATATTAAAGTTATTGCAGCAAATTGTATTTAAGAACCTTCTCCGGCATTTTGCACGGCTCTGCGCAAATTCATATCTGACGTAGCATTTGTATTTTGAGCGTGATGCTCCGACATACGATAAAAAGCAAACATACAAACATTTCTGAATTATTATGTAGATTGGCTTTGTTATATTAATTTATATTTAATTTATTTAAATAATTTCGTTTATTTCATTCAAAATGTAAAAGTATGTAGTAAAATAATTAATGTCACGAAGACAGAATATATAGGTATAGTTAATAGTTTTGATTTTTGGTACCGCGTGGTCACCCCAGTGGCAACCTGTTAAGGACAATCCACACGGGCCACATCTCCAGTGCAGGTGCTTGAAATTACCATGGCGCGTGTTTCACACTACACATTCACGCACACGCACACATATGCCTGCAATAATAATTACTACATTGTTTTACCGGTCAAGTAGCATCTTTCTAATATAAACGTTGGGACTCTACTACTAGGTATACACTATTCATTTTAACTGGACACCATTCATTATTATCTCAAAGTTAGCACAAAAACAATCGTAAAAATTGTTAAGTTATTCATTCTGAACAGTTTCGGCTAATCCACCTGATGCCCTGGCTGCGTAATGTAAGAGTACGTTTACACCAAACGATATAAAGCATTATTTCTTGATGATTAATATTGATACCAAGCAAAGAACAATAAATAGCAAAACTAAAACTTTGTCAGCGCCCATTAGTTGGACAAACACGTAAAGATAAATCTATAAACGATAATCGTAACAATTTATCGGTCGATATTTCGATTTATCTTCGAATACGAAAGATAATCGTTCGATCGCTGAATTCCATGAAATTTGAGCGATGATTTCAGTAACAACTATCTTTCATCGTCACCACCGACCGATCTTCTCGTGTGTGTTTCACCACAGATTAATTGGACCAATTTATCTTTCCGATTTATCGTTGATCTTTCAGACACCATGCACTAACGTGCAATTTAATCGCTAAGATTTGGCGAATGAGCGATTATTGGTCAAATCGTTAAGATAAATTTATTGTTAGGTGTGTATCCAGACAATAATATTATTTCCTCTTTTTTTGAAAAAAAAAATGAAGCTGTGCTCACTCAAAGTGAACACAAATACACTCTTTCGCTGTAAGGTAATAAAGGCTTGTGACGTAAAAGAGGAAGATGCTGGTACGTACGCTGTACGAATGAAAGCCGTCTACTGAACTGCTGGGCCACCAACCATTTCTATAACAGTAGAAGACGGTCGTAAGCCCGTAGTGGTTTGTTCCATTTAAAAATCGAACATTAGTAATGAATTGTTAGAGTCATTAGTTGTTATTTTTTCTTTAAGATCTAGTCCTGAAAAGGTCACAAGAATCTAAACATAATTAGAACGTTGTGCACCAACAAAGCCAATAGGCAATAAATATGAGACATTAACAAAAATGGATATAGTCATATCCTGGCGCCAAATACATGACAGCAGTCGCAGTTTTTAAATTTGGTTGCTCTCTTGTTGTCAACAATTTCCAACTTTTATCTCTATTTTTCATTCTATTATTAAATTTCTACTTGTTGCATACATGAGATTTTTCGACATGTTGAACATGTTGAGAATTCTCATGATTAGGAGTTTCGGAGACAAACATTACCACCTAATGGCGAACGTTGTTAACGTAAAGTGATCACACTAAGCCAGCCTTCGAAATAACAGTAGAAGACGGTCGTAAGCCCGTAGTGGTTTGTTCCATTTAAAAATCGAACATTAGTAATGAATTGTTAGAGTCATTAGCTGTTATTTTTTCCTTACCAACCATTTCAATTGATTGATTTATTTGGGTGACAGGTAAAAATGTATAGATTATTGTTTTATGAATAATTAGATAATGAACGACTGTTGTAATAATGTCATGCATATATAGTTTGTAAGGAAGTTTAATAAGTACATACATATGTATTATTTTGTTTTTTTCCCATTGGGGTTGGCTTCTTAGTACACTGTCTTAAAACTTCAAAAAGGTCTTTAAAGCTAACTTAATGAGTAAATGTCCTACTCTCGTACAACGAAGAGAAGGATATTATGATCGAGGTCTCCGCGATTGGCTGTGTCTTTCAAATGAACGAAAACTAATCGCAGAGACCTCAGTATGATTCCCTTATAGATACAATCCACAGTCTCGGATGTACCATAAATAAAAAGCTCATGTCCCTAGGTGTATTAATTTATTTTTTATTTAAAAGATATACTTTCTCTTATAGATAACTAAAGGAGTCAGTAAGCCCGTTGAAAGTTCATGCCTATAAAAGTTATTTCTCCTAGTCAACCCTGTCCAATTTCAAACTAGAAACTCAGAGAGAAATTTCAAATTAATGTTTCTAACCAAACCGTGAATTTGACAATTTGAATAAAAATATTGTACATAGGTATAATTATTATTATTTCTATAGTCCCTTTAATAAATCACTTAGGGACATAGAGAGCCAACAAAGAGCTCTCCACTGATGGGTATCTCTAACATCATGACCAAATCTCTCGCTCCTAAGGAACGGAACACTCTGTGAGGGGATATTCTTAATTTTCGGGAGCAAATTTCTATACACTCAGAAATTTCCATGCTTTATACGGTGTGCATTACTTTAAAAACCACACACTCCGCTATTTTAGAAAGTATAATCAAGAATGTTTAACTGTTGTCTTTCAAAATCAGTTTCTTTTCAGATTTAAACTCCAGAGAAAATATTCAAAAATGTTTAGCCTGATGGAATATTTTTTTTTGAGTTGGAAAAACGGATAGGGCAGCTAGTAATTACTATCATGTGCGTAAGGAGTTCAATAAACCGCCTGGCGGTCTTTTGTCTTAATTTGAGTCGACCTATTGCGGTACGCGAACTCACCTGTTGGCGGGGGTCAGGCACCTAGGATGTGTGCACCTAGCGGCTAGCCTAAGGCAAAAGGTGTGTCTATCAGGAAGGTATAGGAACAATAAAATATCCGCAGAGGTCGGCAACAATTTAAAATCTTTATATGTAATTATTTTCTTATGTCATCGAATCACGCAATAACTGCAGACTTTACGTTCGATTTTAACCATCGCTGAACCTTGCAACTATAATTGTAGTACCTAATGTTAGATCAAACTGCCGATCTCGTGAACGAATGTAGTATTTTTTATTATTACTTACTGCGACTGTCCACACATACGCTCCTTATCTCATGTGAGAGAGATAGATAGAAAATGATTTACAAACGAAGTTATTTCAGAAAAAGAATCGAATAATAGTGGCGTAGATCTAATCAAGAGATCCCAGGTTCGATTCCCGATTGGGTCATAAATTTTCTATCTTATGTGTTTTTTCACTTCAATTTTCTTTTTTCACTTCGTCTTTAATATTAATAGATAAAACTTTGTAGGTAGGTACATACCAACATTTCAAGTTTGACGTATCCATTCATGTCATTGTTTTTGAAAGAAAATTGTGAAATAGCGCTCGCTCAGTCTTTGACAATGGAACCTTAATAATGTTCAAAGTTATATAATCTAAATAATAAGTTATGGTCGAATTTCGAGCACTCGTATAATATAGATATTATGTCCATGCACAAGATATGACTCTACATCTCAATCAATCTCAAAACAACTCAATTTCCGGATGTCTGTCGAGTTTGTAGCATGCGATCCTACACCGACGTCGACGATTGTAAAAAATAATTAATGGGAACCTACATATATGCCTTAAAAATATCGCGAAAATTATCTTCAATAGGCAAATAGACAGGCTGGAAGAGTATAAGTTTAATTATCTAGTAGGTAATTGGAAAAATCCAACATCGTTCCATTCTAAAGGATATGAACGGTTGTTAAAACTGTTTATGGCCATCAAGATTTTTATGATTCCAGAAATATAAATTGCAGAAAGCTGAACTCATATTATACAGGGGAGAAAATCCAGTTATAGCTTTTAGTAGATACCTATACCCTATACCTAATTTAATCAAAGAAGAAAATAGTACATGGAGACCCACAATAGAATCTATGTACTCCACCATTATAATATACCTAGAGGTGGGAATAACGGCTTAAATTCATAAAAAAGTTATAGCAGTTTCATTAATAATTGTAAATAACGTTATTTCTAAAAGCTTAAAGCTTTTTTATTTTACAAACCTAAATTAAGATTATTCCGAAAATTCGGTATCTGGATAGCTAACATTTTCCTAAAAAAGATTGTTTCCAAAATTTACTTATATTAGCTATCATTCAAATGAGTGTACGCTATTATTATTATTGCTTTGACTATTATTTTTGTTCAACTAATATTTACAAATATCGTTTAATATGAATAACGTTAGAGGTGTCATTTTTATTTATCTAATATTTTTTATCAGCTATAGTTATAATGCCCATTTCTATTCAAGATCAATACATATTACATACATCCATCCAAATGGAGAGATGTTTTTTTTACCCATCATGCATGCAGTGTCCCTTTTAAGGGGTAGGCAGAGAGAACGGACCTCCACTCTTTTTCTATCCAAGCATACTTACTTCTTTCATAACATTTATCATACAACCTCTCAAAAAATAATTTTATTTTACGAATGTATTTTTGGTGCGTCGTTTATATAAAACTAGCTTTTTACATTTCTGTGCATCCGACTCATAGGTACCTATAGGTACCATATCGTGAAAGAAGATGATAGGTACCATACCTATCATAGGTATGCTTAGGCATAGCTTTGCATGTAAATTGTCAAAGATTGTGTTCACTTTGAGTGAGGACAGATCGATTTAAAAAAGATTACTTGTATTATCATAAATTGTAATTAGCTAAGTTCGTACGTAACTCCGTAAACATTCATATAACAAAACCAATCCAACTATGGAAAATAATTTTTATACTTGCTTATACCTATAGTATTCGTCTGTTAATCGATATTCGTTGCTATGAGTGCTATGACAATAATAATAACAGTCATTTATTATTAATAATATACCCACTAACCTTAGAAATTTGCAAAAATTGATTAGAGTTTTCCACATACAACTATTGCAACTGTATGTATAAAAATTTAGAATGTCTCTGATAAATACGTATTTGCGTACAATTTAGTTTTTATGCCCTTTTATGGAACAACTTTGGTTGGTCAGCCGTTGACGCCAGCAAAATAGTCAGTGTTTGCCATCAGAGTGACTAGTTATTAATTGAAAAGTTTGACGTGTAGGTAGGTAGGTACATAATATTATAATGTTATTTATTATAATAATCGGAACACCGTTTTTTGTACGTTTCGTGATTTTATTGTCAGAGTTTCATTTCGTTACGTAGGTACCTAAGTTGTAGGCAAAACACTTAAAACATCAAGTCTTAGAATAACTAAATCCACTTGCATTTGGATTGAGTTTTAGTTAAGAGTGCACTTTAGACGATTAAACATTTCTATATCATTACATTTCATTTTTTTTTTCATTTTATAGGATGCAAATCACCTTAGTTGATTGGATATTTCAATACTTAAAAGTTCGACTAAAGGCAACACACGTCCAGTGTGCACTCGGCTGGAAAATGCCGACTGTGGGTAATTTTTTTTTTATTTATAACTATCCTTCCCGATAGACGTGTTGTCCTGTACAGAAGTAGTCCTTACTATTGTAATTATTTATCTATTGATTTAAAAAAAAACGTTTAAAATATATTTGAAAAAAAATCCTTCAAAAACTGCCTAGGTACCTACCAATAATTTTAATGTCAATGATTTTCAGGTACACAATAATTTGAATTTTTCATAGATGGCGTTGGCGTCGCAGGAAACCCGTTGCATATTAACTTCAATTTTATTTAAAGCCTATGCATTTTTCAACTTTTTAATAGTTATTCTGTTATCCGGAGCCGCTTGGTACCTACTTCTCTACCGTTATGCGGTGTTCACACGAGGCGAATATCGCCAGCCAATTGAACCGCGTGAACAGATTGTCGATAAATCTGAAGCGATAAAAATGATTGAAAGCGATATCGTCTCAAGTTGAACGCCTTTCAACTTTAGTTTCTGGTGAAACGATGCACGCATGCGCAGATATGCGCGGCGTCCGTATCTATGATGGTAAAATTCTGTTTCTTGACAGATGACAGCAGTGCTCCAAAATTTTTTCTCCTTAGAATCCAATTCCGCACCCAATATCTGCATTTTTTCTTGATTTTTCTTTAATTAGGAATCTCCTTATATCGTCTAAAACAACATTTTCAACTAACCGCAAACACTCTGAGACTTCTACCTCGCCGTCCGCCATTTTTAAAACTACGTCAAAATCAGCGCACCTGACAGATTGAATGTATGTCGGTGGACTCGTGTGAACACATCACACGATCAATAGGCGACCGAGCGATATTTTTTTTATGCAAGCGAAATCGTCTGGCCTTATATCGCCTCGTGTGAACATACCGTATTAGACTACCGACCAATAATTCCGCAGGCAATTTATTCACAAAAACACAAAGTAACCATCAATTAGTAAAAAAAATGGTTAGAAGCAAACAACAATTTAAGCCAGTCTATGATAGCCAAAATGGTTAAAGTTTGAGAAAAATACAAAATAAATCCATATTCTGATATTCAAGCAACGTTTATGTATATATACCTACAGCATAAGGTAAACTCATATAGCTACTTGTACCTATCTATCATATAACAGATTTATAAGTACGTTGGTAGTATCGATATCTTTTATTATTATTATTGTATTCTTGTCTTATTTTTTTCCATATTTTTATACAAAAGTACGAACAAAAAATAATAAAAAACACAAATATAGGTTAAATTAATGTTACAATCAGTTAAGTCATTTTACAGAGAATGCAGTATTATATTGTAGGCTTGTGACTATAAACCAAGGGTTTTATGAATAAACTGGGTAATATTATATACAAAACAGTATAAGTAGTAAGTATACAATAATACCTACACCAAAATGTATCGATTAATTGCGATTTTTTTTGAGAAGTTCTTATTCTTCTTTCATAGTTTTATGGACACTTATTTAATTTATTGAAATTGAAAGATTCACAGATTGAAAAACTCTGTTTTTTTATTAATTTTCTGAACAATTTTGGTAGCGGCCCCTATTTCTGAAATATTTTATTTCGTTTGAAAGCTAGATAGTCTACAGGTGTATCTAAAAATAAAACAAGTTTTTTTTTAAATAATGTAGGTAATATTTTATTAGTATTGTTTTTCTCTCTGCCTACCCCTTACGGGACACGGCGTGATGGGTAAAAAAAAATTTTTTTTATTAGAAACTAGCTTTCCCGACAGACGTTGTCCTGTGTTCCTAACTATGAATATTGAATTCGAATTTGTATGGTGATGAATTAATAGATATCATTTGACCAATGTAATTCCGACCGATGCGTCTGTTTTAAACCGTGTATATTCCATCAGTCGCACCGACTATCTAACAATTGACAGTTCCTGTCAAAAATTCAAAATTGGAATACAAATTATATGGACAAAGTAGGTAATAAGGTTGCCTACGTAGAGTTTTCTTTAATTTTCTAATTTTTCACGCAACTTTCCTAATTTTTTCTTTCACAAGAACCTCGACCTGATAAAAGCCAACACGACAAAAAAATAATTGGCGAAATCGGTCCAGCCGTTTAGGCGTGATGCGATGACACCGGGAAATAGCTCTCCATTTTTATATATAAGATTTTATAAAAATGTTGCTGGTCTGTTTAACCTCTGACCTAACTTAATTTTTAATGGTTTCTTAAATTTTAGAATTCATTCTATGAATTCAATAATTGATATCGATTATCGTAGAAGATTCTCGCAGGTAAGTCATAATAAAGATAGTTTTAAGTACCTACAATATTTAGTGGGTTTCTAGGTGTACGCGGGATTTACGTTGGTGACACTAGTACTTATTAACTCCCAACAGGGAGTATCTTAGGTGAGTCTGGTAATTACAATAAAGATAGGCTGAAGTATATGTAGAGGGTTTGTAGGTGTACGCGGGAGTAACGTTGGTGACACTAGTACTTATTAACTCCCAACAGGGAATATCTTAGGTGAGTCTGGTAATTACAATAAAGATAGGCTGAAGTATATTTAGTGGGTTTGTAGGTGTACGCGGGAGTAACGTTGGTGACACTAGTACTTATTAACTCCCAACAGGGAATATCTTAGGTGAGTCTGGTAATTACAATAAAGATAGGCTGAAGTATATTTAGTGGGTTTGTATAGGTGTACGCGGGAGTAACGTTGGTGACACTAGTACCTACTTATTAACTCCCAACAGGGAGTATCTTAGGTGAGTCTGGTAATTACAATAAAGATAGGCTGAAGTATATTTAGTGGGTTTGTAGGTGTACGCGGAATGGATATTGTATAAAGAGGCATGTTTATAGGTTGGTAAGCCTTTGTTGCCTGCAGTAGGTTTGTATCTATATAAGTAGTGAGTACAGTTTATTATTATTCTTATTTAATATGGTTTATTTTATGCTTATATTATTGACTGCCGGATATTACAAGACCGTGCGGTGACCACTCTGAACTGAACAAAATAATGAAAGGCGTGAAACAAATGATAAAACAAAAAATCGGGAATGAATATGCACTGTTGCATATTAATATGTTCGCATTTTTTTCTGTTAGCGTGTCAGTCCTGGCACCTGGCCAGTGACCAAAGCCCAGGCACAGGGAGGCAACGATAACTTTTATAGGGGCATCGAAGTGGTAGGTAGCTTTTGTTACAACGCCGGCTTTCGTACTGTTTTTATACGAGGTCCCGGGTTCGATTCCAGGTGCCGACCGTCTTGCTCCTTTACGACACAAGCTTTATAGTAGATATATAGCTTACTGTGAAAGAGCCAAAGAATGTATTTGTGCATTGTTCACTTTGAGTAAGCTACTTAAAGCTTGTGTCGTGAAATAGGAAGATGGCCAGCACCTATTTTCTCTGAAAACGTTGTCCTGTGATCATTTTGAGTTTGTTTAATGATAAATTAATGACCTTTTAACCACTGTAATTCCGACCGTTGCGTCTGTTTTAAACCACTTTACTATTATATTTTGCATCCGCATTCTGTCAGTCCCACCAACTGTCAAACAACTGACATTTCTTTTCAAACGGCAATTTAATTTCAAAACTGAAAAAAAATAAACCTACCTACCTATTATTATAAAACTACCAAGGAGGTAACCTACGTTGTATTTTCTTAAATTTTCTAATTTTCCGCCCAACTTTCTTAATTTTTTCTTTCATAAGAACTTTCTCCTGATAAAAGGCATCACGACAAAAAAAGAATTAGCGAAATTGGTCCAGCCGTTCAGGCGTGATGCGATGACCACGGAAAATAGCTCTCCGTTTTTATATTGTAGTTGATATTTAATTTTTTTAGTAAATAAATGGCGTGTTTCAAAATCTGGATAAACGTGTGGTTGCCCTGATTTAAAAAATAAAGAAATAAGAATAACAAAACGGGTACAAATTGAGTTGTGATCATGAGAAAGTGTTTATTGTTGAGATCAGACTAACACCGGTAGCTGACCCGTTGCATTCACGGCTCTCTGTCTCTCCTTGTGTGAGTAACGACACATTTTTAATTATAAATTGATATGGCTAACGCATGTTGAAAGAATGAATGAATATAGAGTAACGAAAATCTTACCGTAAAAATTCGGTAAAATTTGGTTTTAATGGAGTCTATTCTTGCAACGATATATACAATAACGTAACATATTTCATATGTGACTTATTTCCTACTACACCGCCATCTATTGTTTTTTTTTATAAAGTTGCGTAGTTATAAAGGAACTGTGTTTTATTACAAACTTATTACCAGTCGAACTTCATCCCGCATCCGTATAAACAATAAATATTACATAATGCAATAAATTATAGATAAATTTAATTCACTGTTATGTCGTAAACTGTAAAAAGTTTAAATAATAAATAATTATTCTTATATTCTCGGTTAGGTCGAAGTTCGACGGACGAGTCAGCTAGTAAAATATTTAGCTAAGTCTGATAGTGGTCGTGGTTTACCGAGAAACTTCTTCCTAGCATGGGGACCTCTCTATGAACTTAAGAAAATAGGACTTAAGAAAAAAAAATAAATAATAATATAATAATATAAATAGAAAATAGAATATAAAATTATATCTTAAACAAAATTGATAGGAATGGTCAACAAGTCCAAGCGCATCAGGGCACAGGTCGTGTTAACTCCCTACCCCCCCCCCCCCAAAAGGGGGTGGCAGAGGGAGTATTAATTGATTGATTGATCTAGGAGGATTCCAAATCCTATATTGTATTTCCAAGCCGAAACAAAATAGAGATTTTACGGTTAAAACCTAAGAATACTAAAAACTTGTGTATGCATTACTTTCTCTTCATTATTAGTTATGTTGTAAAAAAAAAGATTCAAACGCATCGTCAATATCTTTCGTACCTCTTAAAGTAGGTAAGTATCTAAATCTAAAACATGACTTACCTCTCAGTCTATATACCTACTTAGATACTTATAAGCAGAACAGGAAGGTATGTAGGTAGGTACTCACCTGAAAAAAAGACCACATTATATGAAATATATTTGTTTATTTTTTATTTATTAAAAAAATCAACCAGTTTAACATGAAATTGTGAAACATTTTCAACAACTATTGTTTACAATACAGAAAAAAGTATATCAAAAATATGTGACAATTAAATGTAAACTAAAATAATAAGACAAATAAGAAAATAAAAAGAAAAAAAAATGTTAATAAAATATTACATAAAGCATAAGTATGTATTTTCGCATTCTTGTTCATCATCAAAAAACAACATAGGTAGGTACATAGAAACAACTTAAGTCTCGCCTACTATCCAGAAAGATGAAAGCCACACTCTGTAAAACTCTGATTAGACCAGTAGGTACTGACATATGCCTCAGAGACCGGTACACTGACCAAGCAGGATGAAAATAGATTGGATGCCTTCGAAAGAAAGGATGACCAGTAGGGTTATTCTCGTAGTGGTCTTAATACGCTCCTATTTTGATTGACAATATTAAAATGGCGGAATGGTACCTATTCACAAAACAAGATATCTAGCAGATATCTTAAAAATTCGTTATGTTTGAAATATTAGTATAAAAATGCTATGTAATAGGCATTCCCGTAACTATCTTACAAACGTCAAATTCAAGGGCGACCTGATTGCGATCATGTCTTAATCTTATCGTTAAGTGATTTTTAAATGCGATTGATTACGGGAATAAGGCTCCAGGAGCTCCCAAAAAGAGTACTATTTAATGATCCAGTTGGCAGAAGAAGCTTTGGGAGGCCAAAGCTACGATGGTTGGATGATGTTGTTGCAGACTGCAGGACTCTGGGGCAAAGAAACTGGAAGGTGGCAGCCGGGGACAAGAAAGTTTGAAGACATTTCTTGGAGGCAGCTAAGACCCACCAAGGGTTATGACGCTGAGGATGTGGGTACATAGAAATTTTAAGAATTTATATATTGTACATACTGAAAGAAAAAAATGATAACATCAACGAATCGAACGTGCATTCTTAATGATAAACCCTGACAGTTTCGTTGGCACAAGTCCTGCATTTTCTTTGTCACCTGTGACCATGCAAAACTACACAAAAATTATTTCTTCTTTACATTCTCTACGTATACCTGTATAGTGTATAAGTTTTGAAAATCTTCGAAAAGTAAAGTACCTACCTAAAGCTCGGTACTCACTTGCGCCGCGAACGCGTATCGTTTTATCAATTTTATCAAAAGGATGCATTTGTTCCGCTCGCGTTCGTTTTTTCGAATCACGTGTACACTTAACCTTTCGATTAAATTGATGCAATATCACACGTTCGCGGCGCAAGTGAGTACGATGCTTTATGCATCAAAGTACTTACCAAGCCCGATTTGTGGTTACACTCTACACGTGTATTTGTCACACGCAATGAATGTTTTTTTTAACCATATTTGACCTTTTCTTTGGGGAGGTATACGGCTACCCTCTACGCAGCACGGTCAAGTAATTAGGTAGCCATATTTACAACGTCCAACCCAGACATATACAATATCAGTGACACATGTTTCAAGAGATTTTGTTTTCTATCTTGCTTACCTTGCAGAGTAAACAATCGCATTACGTGAAAATATTTCCCATTTAAGACCTACCGGATTGATTGGAAGACAATCATTCTGCACAACGAATAGCTGATATAGAATAAAATATTCCAACGTGGTTCTGCCGTTGTCTAATGGTCGTCCAAAACCACAAAAGTGCCATTATAACTCTGATTTAATTCATATTTGCAACCGACATTACAAAAATGGCCAGTAACGGATCGGCGAAAAAATATATTTATTGGTGAAATGAATTTCTGGTGTTGAAAGATCATGGGCCCAAGCAAACAATTTGCCAATGTTTTAACTGCAGGGAGAAGACAATAATTGCAAAACACAAATGTTCTTGTATCAAAGATGGAAACTAGGAACCCCTTAGAGCTTGTCAGAGTCATGTTGGAGAGTAGGGAGAATTTGAAAGTTTTGAACAATTTGATGAAGACCATTTCATGCTTAAAAGAAAGATTTGCGGTTTTCACATATTCAATCCCAAAAACTCCATCTTCAAGCGCCTATACTAATATGTAGACACCTAAGATTAGGCAAATTATAAAAAATAAAATGGTAGTCCTTGGTGATAGTTTTGAGAAGACAGAGGAAGGTAGAGGAAGATCATATATTATTTTTGCTTTAATAACAAGTGTTGGAGCAATGCAGACGGCGATGTGTCGAGAGAGGCGGAAGACAACAGTTGTTCAAAATTCGATTGCGGAAGAATGGATGGGAGATCAAGATCCTAGTTCAAAATTTAAAAAATGGTCCTAAAGAGGATCACCCATCAAACACAATGCTGTATTCAATAGTTTTAGTCATGGTTTTCTTAAGTTTTGGATATCTGTGCCCCTGTAGAAGGATTATACGAGTATTTGCACTAAGAAGAACGTGTATAAAACTCTCAGTCAATCGAGTATTTCGAGAATCGGCTTTCTCGAGAAATTACTCTAGATCTAGAACTTATCAGCAATAAAGCCAAAAATATTAAGCCTTGAGATTATATCGCGATTCCGCTCCTGATATTTTTGGCAAATTTTATGGTGGAACCCAGTAGCTATTAGAACCTGACTGCTACTGGTTTCCTACGAGATTTTTTTACTTCTCATATCTAATTAGTTTTTTATTTTCGAGACGATGATTTGTGGTGGTCTCGGCATGTTTGATAGATTGTAAACGCCGTCAGGACAGTATAGCGAGCATTTTATTGGTGCAATTACATAACATGATTATCATACGAGTGCAAATGCTACAAGTAACCTTCATTTGGAGACCATGGTTTATTTAGACTCAAAATCTTGTTGATTTAAAAGAATTATTAGAAAACCAATAATTCCCCTGCTGGGTTTGATATCCGAATATTAGGTAGCTGCTGTTGGGACTTCTATAGGAGCAGTACTTGCCAAATCAGCAGACCTGCAGAACAAGGAAAACCTCCCTCCTCCTACCAAAACAAGGAAAAATATTGTGAAATGATTATCGCTGGAGGATAATGCAGCAGGTACAAAACAAGACAAAGACCTAAAAAGGGGAAATAAGATGAAGATGGTTGATAGCCTATCTTAGACTAGACAAGACAATTGACCGGTGGAAATTGTTTTAGGCAAGGCATTAGGTTTCGTTATAAAGGAAAGTATAAGCTTTAATTATATTCAGCTTAAAGACCAAAATTCAATTTTGGTACAAATAGTATCGGTAAGGTCTGGAAATTTCAGATTTGTTAATGCTCCAAAATCATCAGTAGTTATTGATTCCAAAAAATCTTGACGATTGAACAATGGATATATAATATTAACAATTTCATTGCACATCATCAGCGCAGTTACTCTATCTATAGTAATTGATGAAGGGTCATCTCTAAGTAGAAGATATTCCCGTATGCAAGGTAGGATGTGTGATATAAGTAACCGGTATCAAGTTTTTAATGAGTATAGATTTACAAAAAGGATGTGGTTTCGATTACTACACTTGATGCTTTATCAGGTACAATACTTTACATTTAAATAAACCAGTCCTTTATTCTCATACCGTTTTGTAATATTGTCTTTCATCTTTGTTCTTTGAACACCTTTGTCATTATTCTCAAAAACATCGTTTTTCTTCCTCAATTCTTCTTTAACATCAATAGATCTATGGTCAGAAATGAAGATACTTCAGGTTACTTTACCAAAATCTTGGGAAGACACAGAAAACTGGATTGTTTAATGGTTCTATACTTCTATAGGGTTAAAAAAAATTATAGATTTGATGCAATATTGAAAGTTACACTAGGATAGATAGAACCTGATGGTAGATTTATTTGTCTCACTAATTCTGGGCATCAAGATTTCTCGAAATGAACTTATACATAGACGTGGATGACATGTGAAGATAAAACCCAATGAGAAAACCACAAAGATGAGACCTGCTTGTGAGTTTATAACAAAAATATGATCAATAAATAATATTGTATCATTACCTTGGGTACATAATAATAATGTATGCTTACCCATTAAATTTAGGTAAAAGAGTTCCATGCGCATGTATGACGAAATTATTTTTATCTTAGTTATTTTCTATATTCGGGTCGATGGCGTTTCTGTATTGTGGCCTAAAATAAGTTTCCGGTTTTTGCGATATCAAAATTAAAAGGTCCTGAAAGTGTTCCCTGTGGTAGTCCATATTTGAATACGTTTTTTTATCAATACATGTCACAGAATTTTCTAAGATGCTTACAAATCAGGTGCTGTTGACGCAGCCCTCGATTTGCGGTCAGCTTCACAGGTAGCTGGAGGCTACCTTCGAGAGACACCGCATATCTACCAACAGTGTTAATATTATTCTTCTTGTGGTATTCTGGCAATAGGTAAGTAGTAGCTGTATATTTTCATTCATGATATCATGTTATGAATGGGAACTTGAATCGTGTGAATGAATGAATGAATGGAGGATGGTCTTGAGTAGCTATCTATCTACTGCTGCAACTAGTGATTGATTTGACGACAGTACAATGAGTTGATGGGATCATATTTCAGCACCATGAGAAAAACCATCAGGATCTTCTTTGCATGCGACAGACCCGTTTTACTTCCCTTGCTAGAAAAGGCCCTCGTTTGTATATTTTATAGCCTCCGTGATCAAACATATTTCTCTTTCAAGACACTTGTCTTACTTCCATATTTACTCAGAACATTTTAATTACTCGAACCAATACCAAAATTAGATCGTTTTTTCATGCTTTTCAAGGATCAACTTATATGTTTACATATGCTTCAGCAAATTAAAATACATGATAGACAAAGTACTTCACAACGTTCCAGTTAATGGTTTCTTATGTCCTATTTCAGGATTAGAACTTTACATAATATAAAACCAAACATTTGATTCGAAGGCTAACTTAGTGCTAAGCTTGCCTTCAAAACCATAGTAAAATACTGTCAGAGTATTAAAATCCCAGAGTCTTGAAAATGAATGAATTGAATGATATCATAAAATTGTTGGTTCTTTAAAAAGTACCAACTTCATTAAAACAGAAATAAATAATAAACTTTATCAGAAATTTTTCAGTTTTAAAGATGACAAGTCTTGAGAGTCTCGACCTTGGGGTTCTGGGGCCCTAGACAACTTGAATTTAGCGATAAAGCCACATCATGTTAATTGAACAGAAAAAAGACAAACGAACAATAAAATTCATTAAAATCCCTTTCTATATCCCTAACCGCGATGCGTACAACAAAACCATAATAATTTTTGTTTTAATATAAGCAAAACATAAAAAAACTGGCAGTTAAAACGAATAATTTTAATTACCCAACTACCTGTAGGTAGGTACTACAACAATTGTTTTGTCTATGAGTCATTTTATACAACTTGCAACACCGATTTTCAAATACGTTTAAAAAAACGTTCGATAAGAATCTACAGTTTCCTGTTAGGAAAATTGTAATTTTAACCAATGACAAAATACGGCTGATTGTAAAAATGTTAAAAACGACTGGCTGTAAATTTAAATTAGTCCATAATACAGACTAGACTTTTTTATAAATATATCATAAAACAATAGCTATAATAATGATTAGTTGTTTTGCATATCCCGCCATTTTCTGCCAAATTCTATGGATCGATGTTTTTTAGTAGAATTCTTTACCTACTATTAAAAAAAACACGTGTTTTTTTGGCTTCTACATCGAATGAGCATAATTAATTATTGCAATACCATATTTTATGGGATCAAATTTGGGGAAAATACCCATAATTTATATTATTTACACTATGTTATAGGGAATCACTATTGCGTTGAAAATAATGCTGTTCCTGGTGTAATGTTAGCATTGAATAGTTAGTAACTAAAAAGAGACAAAATCATGTTGCGAGCATTCCACCGCTAAAGCGTTCCAAATTTATCTGTAATATCTGCATCGATCGACACCTGATTTAGACATCTCAGGTTCGAATTCCCGCTGTACTATTTTGACGATTTTTTTTTTTAATTTTGATTGGAAAATTAAATTGTGTAAATCTGATTCAGTATTATCAATCAATAATCAATATTGATGGCTGAAAGCGAACGTGATTTGCAAGAACTTGTGACGCGTGTTTATCAATTTGTGAAATGAATGGTTAAGATAAAGGTGCTTGTTTTTGAACGAGAACATTTAAGAATGCAATGTTGTGTGAATGTGAATGATGAGAACTTGGAACAAGTGGATGAGTATGTTTATTTAGGTAGTCTATTTAGCAGAGATGGAAGTTGTGAAAAGGAGATTGAAAAAAGGAAACTGGCTGGTAGAAGGGTTGGCGGTGCTCTAAGACCTCTACTTAATGAGAAATAAGAACGTATCTTTTAAATCCAAACAGCTGATGCACAATGCAATCCTTATACCATCCATGATGTATGGGAGTGAAACATGGACATGGACGAAAAATCTGCAAGTTGGAATAAATGCTGAAAGAATGGGTGCACGCAGACGAGGCCGACCTCGAATGACATGGTCCGACCATATCGGTGCCGTCTTAGAGGAGGGCCAAGTAAGGAGCAAAAGGAATAGAAGAGCATGTATGCGGAATGTTTGAACGAAAGAGGTTTGTTTGGATAGGAAATAATGGAAATCCGTACTCTCTGCCTACCCCCTTCGGGAAACGGTGTGACGGGTAAAAAAATGATTCAGTATTAACCATGTTGAGTATTAACCCCAACCAATTCAGTACTAACCCTGAATGACCGCACTCTGAGGGTAGGCGGGAAGCTTGGTGCTGCCAAGTTGGCGGGAGTTGACTGGATATCCTGGGGCTGAGCGAGGCACGCCTTTAAATGATTTGATTCGTTCTTATGAGACTTCAATCCATTTTGTATAGTGACAGTTGTCATGTATTGTGTATTGATGCCATGGCAACTTCCGTGAACTGATATTTCTTGATAATCGTATAAAAGATTATTGCGTTTTTTTTTCATTTTGTATTGCCCTTTTTGTGCCTTTTATCTACTTGTGTATTTTATGTCTTGCTCTAATTTTATATCTTATCTCTCCCCGAGACAAGCTTGGCCTAGTGGCTAGATTCAATAAAAAAATATGATAGATGAAGAAAACTCTACCGCAGAAGATGAAATGCGATGAAGACTATGAGGCCAGAAAAGTAATGTTTCAATATGATCATTCATTAAACTTGGATTTTATTGGGCATCAGGAGTTGCTTGGTGGTAGTCCAGTTCCAATAAAGAAGTCTTAAAAAAAACTTTCTATACCACATTTTTAGTTATTTAAACAATAACCGATTTTCCGATGAGACTAAGTACCTACCTACTGTTTTCATTATCAAATGTTTGGGACTGAATATTTAAGGGGTTTGGGGTTCGGACCCCTCCTTAACATCACACATTAATTAAAAATTGCTTATGACGAAATAACCATCCACTCCATTAAAATATTTTTTGTTTCATATGGTTTAAAATTTATTCCACAGAATACCATTTTGTTTTAAAGTCCGATCATAATATTATTTCAGACATTTTTATAACATAGGTAACAGAGGTACCTGCCTAGTACCTACCTAATATGAGCAATTTATTTCATTAAAAAAAAAACACGCAAATCGACTAAACTGAACATTGAACCGACAAAATAATTAGACACTTTGTAAAAAAAGAACAACGATCTAAAGAGATGGAAAAAAACCTTCGCCTACGATGACTGTTACATTTTTACACTTTCATCCAATTTTCTGTAGCTTTTCTTTTTACACCGCTATTATAGTGTTTGTTTAAAAAAATAAACTTCGCGTTTTTTATAACTTCGTCATAAATAATTATTGTTAGCGTGCTCTGAATGAAAAAGATAGATTTATTACCTCTTATAATACATTTTTTAATACACTTGACTTGAACTTTTTGATAAACATTTAGAAAAACCTATTTTTTATAATTATTTGGTAACGTAATGTTTATATATTAGGTGCAACATAAATAAAATACAATAAATTAACATTTAATTGTGGTAAACAATGAGTTTACAGCCGGAATGCTTCCATCAGTAAATCAATAGATACAATTTAAAGATTTCATATAAAGCTGCATGATCTTTTCCAAAAAAAATGAATAAAAAGAAAGAAATATCAAAATATTTTAATCCAATAAACAGAATTAAAAGAAACGTATCAATTTTTTTGTTTGAAATAAAAAGGAGTAAGTTTATTTCATAAAGTGGCAACACCGTTCTAACAATGAAACAAAAGACCGGAAGTTGTCTGAGATTTAAATTTGGAATTATAAATTAATTCGTGTACTAACTTGTTCAGATACACGACGCACTGTCATGGCGCACACTAAAGGCGGGAAAAGGGGAAACCATTTTGTTGTGTTCTTTTTTCCTCTCATTGTTACAAATTTGTGTTGTCAACTTTTACATCGGATTTCAAATGTTTTTTTTATTTTTTGTTTTGTTTTATTCTTTAGTTTAGTTTGGACTCACGTTTTGTGTCGCTCACTGTTTTAGTGTTGATGTCAGATGTTGAAATATTCTATTATCGTTTTTTTTATACTTATTTCTTTGTGATACTTAAATCAACGTAGGTACCTACTCAAATACCTCCATTTTAGATAGCATAATTATTAAGCGCTTGCAAATCTATTAATTAAGTATGGGTGTGTTTAGTTTATTTAGGTCCCTTTGTAGCTACACAATAAGTCCATTGTTGTCAACAGTAAATCACAACTCTCACAACTTTCTTCTTCTTATTCTAGATCTAGCGATGTTTTTGGGCTGGTGATCCTTCCGCGGAAATCGACTCCCAGCTGTCCTTCCTCTCTTTGGGCTGTCTGCCTAGGAACTTTCTGCTTTGTGGTTTATCATTCGCCACCATCTTGGCTAATGGCTATCTGGTCATCTCCCATTCTACTAACATGATCCCTCTAGTGTCGTCTTTAAATGAACAAATTACTTTCGTTTTCAAATTCGTCTTCGTTCGTTTCGTTTATTTGACATTTGGATAGCTAAGTTTTGTCGCTATAACATTCGCGAAGAACTGTCAAATTTAAATTTCTTAACTCATCACGTGAGTAATACTGTATATCGCATCAGGCATTAAGCGTCCATTATATTGTTCTTTATTTGAAAAATTTGAATTGCTAATTCTATTCTAAATTATTTAAAAATCCCCAACAGCCAATGAGATGCCGGTTATATTCTTAAAACCGTAGATGACGGAATCACAATAAACAATTTACTGTTTGTATTAATCATAGACAATAAGAATCTGAATACTTGACGGCTATATTATTGTCTGTGGTAGCTACTTGAAATTAACATTAGCCATTATTGGTGCTAGGTTGCTCTTGGTCAGATATACCCACACCAATACCAACAAACATAACATCACATAAAGAGATACACATAACATAAAAAACACAATGGGACAAATTAGTATGTGTACGGAAAATATTATGTAAATATACTTGGGTTCGTTATTATGTCATACTTCAGCAAACATGCGTTGACGTTCAAAGTGGCGCCCTAAGTGTTAACACAATATTATTTTCACCGACAAACATTTTATTGAACTGTAGCAACGGTCAGTTGCGTTTTGCTCATTGCTAAAACTGGACAACACCAAATGGTTCACAAATGTCACAAAGCCACAAATTGAATGACGAAGGCTATTATAATCAAAGTTATTGGATAGTAGGTAGTTTTGGGACACAAAAGCTGACGAATTTCGCTAGGTAGGCTTCTTTGTAGATTTTTGTACTTTTTTTTTCAATGCATCGTATTACCTATTTAAAATTGAAACATTGATATACCTAGGAAGCCAAATTTTTCTTGTATAGGTACACAGGTACTTAAGTACCTACAAGGTTTCAAAATAAACAAAACAATTAAGCTAAGCGAGTGAATTCGGAAGTTTATTGCCTCGAATAATTCTTAAACAATCCGTTGGTCCTAACAACTTTGAAGGACTATACTTCAAAACTCGACAAATCCCATCCAACGACTCCTGGTATGGACTGTATTATATATACGGTGTGTATAGATATACGCGTAGATGGGTACTTAACCACCTAAACCGAGTATTATAGCGTAATTGTTATTATAATTTTCTCATATGTACACACTGAATAAAAACGAGATAGACCGGAAGTGACGCCATTTTACAAAACGTCGGCCATCTTGTCTAGCGGTGACGTCATTAGGTGTGACTTACTTGAACTGATTATTTTACTATTTCTACCTATGAAATAATACCTAATGTTTTGATTAATAAACAAATAAAATATTTGCAGTCGTTGTGTCGTATATGATTTCCTATATTAAAATGTCACGGGAAAATATTGAATGCATTGTTTCATTATTACAGATTTTTGTTTGAATATTCCACGCGTTTTATAAACGTCCCAATTCGATTCTCGAGTATTAGGTAGGTATAATAGAAACCTAAATATTTGCTAATACCAGTTGATTGGAAGACATCAAGCAGTAAGAAAAACTCAGAAATAGCACAGATACCTACCCATCTGAGAATGAAAAATAAAAAAAATCTAGAAGAATGTTTGAACAATCAGCACATTTTCTTTACCTTTTCAGGTACCTACACTTTCGAAAGCGGTAAGTTATACGTAAGCGTACCTAATTAAAATCTATGGAAAAACTAAATAGATAATAATACATATATTGTTTCATCCCAAAATCGGCAATATCTATTCTGTATTTCTGAAGAGTATTGCCAAAAAATAAACGAATGAAAAAAAAAGTTTAATCCGAAAAGTCAGTCAGACGTCAATAAAAAAGCTTCAAATTCGTAAAATTTTTAATTATTCTCTCCAGTAATAAAGTTATAGTGAGTTATGAACGAAAAGATAAATAGAAATACCTACCTATGTTTATTGTTTATATGACTTATATTTGTATTTTTAAGTAGATTCCTGTATAACTAATTATATAACTACTATAGGACCATAAAACAATATACCTACCAATTGTTTTAACTAAAGCCTATAAAGTATAAACCATAAAGATCATAAAGTATAAGTGTGTGATCATGCGTGAAGGGATCCCATATTGGAACTGTGCGTATTGAGACTATATTAGATAATGACTGTTATTCTGAAATGAAAAACAGACGATTGAGTTGCGTCGTATCCAATTTTTATTGAGACTTTTGACATTTATGTATTCTGAACATATTTTATCCAATACATTAGTTACGTATCTACTGGCAACCGAATTAGTTCTAAGCAAGAGCCTCTTGCGTTGAGTTGGAACGTGAATTTGAGAATATAGGTACCAGTCATTATATAATCTATTATAATGTTTTATTAGATCCATTATGTATATAAAACAAATATCTGTTTCTAAAACGCCATAGTATCATAATAGGCACTAATGTAGCCTCCACGCAGATTGGGTTTTGTAATTTTCAAAAAAAAACTGTGACTTCCACCGCATCCACCCACTCCCAGCAATCCTTCTAATGTCGGCAGACCACGAGGCCTGCCCAGTGGGCACACTTCTCCCAGTTCTCGGACGCCACTCAAGAGCTTTCTTGGTCCATCTGGTGTCGCTTACTCTGGCCACATGACCAGCCCATCTCCAACCGCGGATCCAGGGGGGGCTATGTAATCTCAAGTAGGGCAGTGATATTTATTAATAAAATCTTTATTTTGCTAGCATAATTATAATTTATTTATTTTTTAGGAAAAGTGTAGTTTCCAGATACCAAATTTTGAAAATGACCTTTTTTTTACTTTGTGACCCCCCCCTGGTGCCAAGGCTGGATCCGCCCTTGCCCATCTCCACTTTTATTTTCTGTCTTCTTCATCATTATCAGTCTTCCTATAGGATACTTTAGTATCCTCCTCTCTATAGCTCGTTGTGTAACAGCTAGTTTATTTAATATTCTTTTAGGGAACACAAAAGTTTCACAGCCATAAGTGAGCACAGGGAGAATACATGCATCAAAGAGTTTTCTCTTTAATTAATTAGAATAATTTGGAGACTTCAGGATATAGGACAGTTTACCGAATGCTGTCCATACCAGTCCTCGCCTTCTATCTATTTCTGCTTCTTAATTTTCTAATAGCTTTATTCTATGGCCAAGGTACATATGATAAGACAAAATACCATCTATTCGTGAAAATTTAAGGTACCTATATAAAGATGCCGGCTAACTTCTTGGGTTTTTAAAAATATTTATATAGGGCATGACCCTTTTTATTACATTGTTCCGCATCTTAGGACCTCGAAGACAAGCTGTCTTTCCAGCGTTTTGGTGGTCTTCGTTTAGTATAGTTCGCATCATTGACATCTTCTAACTGAAAAGCGTTTTTATTGGACGCAAGTGCAACGACAAGTATAGGTACTAAAGAATTTGAATTAAGTAAATATTTATACATACCAATGACAAACTCGAATTCAATATTCATATTCAAGACAGGACTATGTCTGTTGGGGAAGCTTGTATATAGAGAAATAAATAAAAAACATCGAAAGGAATAAATAAGATTCCATCGACCCCACAAACGAGCATGAATGAACGAAGCTTCCGAAATATTTCCGCTGTCGGAGCGCGATGCATCATTTAGCAGCGGAGCGGTCTTCTGGCGGACAGAGCGCGCGGCTCCATTCGAGTGAGCAGGGGCACTCACATGTGGCAGAGTCTTGGTTCTCGTTGAACGCATGGCCGATACCAGAACAAAATAACAACAATAGTGTCGAATCTGCGCGGCAAGCCACCATGAAAAGGATGCGAACCATGAGCACACCAGTGTCAAGGTCGGCTGTCATGCGTGCTGCCCGCAACCACCACCTCCATTATCAGACCAACCGTTACTATCGCTACTTCTTTCTTCTTCTTCTAATAGTATATTGTCAAGAAGCCCTAAAGTTGACAATTATCATGACCTAGGAGAACGCATCCTCATCTTTATAGGCACCACGAAAGAGTAACGCTCAATCGAATTGATTGAGCATTCGGCAATTGATGACACAACCTCAGAGCTAGGATCTTGATGCATGGTCCCCTTGACTATCAAATGCTGGGCATCATATAGGTAGGATACTATAAAGAAACAACTATTTTTGATGATAGGTATCTTTAAATCAATGGATGTTTGCACTGCAGTAGAGTATACACACATGTTCTAGAGTCATCTATAGGTAGCGTATAAGTTAAAATTCTAGCTTGATAACTCTCTCTAAAGTGAATAAAAAAAAGTTAGGGCACAAGAAAAACGTAAGGCCGTCCTAGCTGGTAGCATGATCGCAAGATCGTGCGATTGGGATGATCACGATGAAAAATTGTGTATCCTAACTGCCATCGCATGATCGCGCGTCCACTTTCCTTGACAACGCAAACAAATAAATATGAATGTTAGTAAGTAAGAACTTTTGGCAAGTACATAGGTGTCGTATTAATTATTATCAATGCAACAAAGCAATACAAACGACGCGCGATCATTTCAAACAAGGCACTGATCGGACGATGGAATTTACGTCTGTCCGTCTGCCCATTTAGGACACGTTAATACAATGATACGAGTAGGTATATGTTTGAACAGGGCGTGTGCGTTCATGCGATCATCGCAATCGCACGATCGTACGATCATGCGACCAGCTAGAACATGGCCTTTGAGTTTACAATACCATATCTTTTATGAAAACTTTTGCATAACCATATGAGTCGAGTCAGTGCTATTGATGACAAAATAAAAATATTGGACTTACTTATTTAAAATAAGATAATCAAAATGATATGCTTTTATTAAAGTTTTGCCCTCACAAGCCCATTCTTCGACAGTCGCTTAGTCGAATCACAAGACCACAGTTTGGCTGTCGTAATGACAAGAAAAAAAGATGGAAAAAATCGTTAAGAGTGGGTATGTCGGTCAAACAGTCTCTTTGAGGACAAATCTGCTGAGTCACCGCTGGGCGGCAGGGGTCTGCTAGTCGGGGACGTGGACTAAACGAGGACTGTAGTGAATTCAGCCACAAATATGAAAAGTATTAATGATCTCATTAATTATTAGGTAGATACAATAGTTTAAGCTTTATAAATTAATACCAGCACCATATTTCCTTATATTATTATCTTTTCATTTTGACATCTTTCTTTTCATTTATCTCGAAATTATATCTAGCTCCATATGTATGAAGACCAAATATGGCGGCCGTCAAAGATCACTTGAACATCAAAGCATTTCCTTTGCTATAACGACTGAAGTTCACTGGACGGAGCACATGGATGGATGATGAGCAGAGTGGGCGAAACAAGGCAACTCCTCAAAAGAATTGTAAGTACAATAAAAGGCAACTTGAATGGGCCACAAAATTCAAGCCTGTTTTGCACCACCAGTAATGATTGGAAGCGGTAATTGTAAAGGTTTATCCAGAAACAGCTATAAAGAATACCTAATTGGAAACATGCGCTCTGTAGCCCGTTTTCATTATTCTCTAATAGTAGATACCTTTTCTCGTGTCCGGCCCTCGAGTTTAGGATTCCATCGTATCAAATTCGGAAGCCTGTTTATGTTATCAATGGTTTTTGTATAGTACCTAATAGAATACATCTGTGTAAAATGTATTGGCCGGGTAACAAACCATAGACACTGGCATTTTTCTAAAACGTATTGAAGTTTGTTGATAGTGCAGCATAGACAACAATCATTCAGTACCTATAACAATATTCAACGATAATAAAATGGAAATAGAGTTATATAATTTACTTTAAAAAGTAAAATGTATTCTATAGAATACATTATAATATGACAGGTTGTGCTGAGGTTTATGTAGGCAATAAGAACCCTATGATGCGCTCGATCCTGCGTACGGTCAATGACCTTTCTCTTATACCAGGTCCGTGTGCTTTAGCTCTGCTTCCAAGGAAAGGGAAATTGTATAAGAAGGTCCGCCAGGATTTTGTTTGTCCTTAAAGAGGGAATAAAAGCATTTTTTGGCCACCTATCATTTGCACATGTCAATTGCAACCGTTTTTCATATAGAGAGTAGGCAAAGATACGGACTTCCATTCTTTCCTACGTCCAAACAAACATCTATGGCTTTATTCAACAACATAATGTTCCGCATATCCTATTTCTTTTACTCCTGACTTGGCCCTCATTTAAGACGGCGTCGATATGATTGTTCTTCGTCATTCAAGGTTCTAGGCTACGTCTCCGTGCACCTATTTTTCAGATTTATAGATCCTTTTTGTTGTGCATTCTCCATTCATTCTCTCAACATGCCCGAACCACTTCAATTTAATCACTTTCATTCTAGTCATTACGCTAACATTCACCCCATATTCCTTCAAATAAATATATACCTACATAGGTGTCAGTATAGCCGGCGGAACTTAATTTTTAAAGTGTTCTCTACCAGCCAACCGGGCTCGTCCAATCTGAGACATGATTCCATCCCCGAGTAGAAATTTCAAGTGAAAAAACGCATTGAAAATTTCTGACCCGACCGGGAATCGAGCCCGGGACCTCTTGAGGTGAAGTCGGAGCTTTTTCTAATATCAGTCTTCCTCAGTTTATCAATCAGTCTTTTCTGCATATCTTTGTGATCTAATTTCTACAGCATTTAAATACCAACAACCAAATTTTTCGTCCGTGTCAATTTTCCAAGTTTAATTCCCATACATCATGGATGGTATCAGGATTGAATTGTGCATCAACTGTTTAAAAATTACAAAAATTCCAATCAAAAATAATCAAATGGAACTAATCAATTGCTGGCAACACAGGAAACTAGGACGTGGGAGATCCCCTCAACACAAAACGGAACCATAGATAATAAAATAAAATATTAATACTTAATTAAGCTGACAATAAAAAGAAAGTTCGAATTATTTATACACAATATCGTGTGACCAATGGAAGAAATGATATTTGAAATTGGAATCTGAATTAGAATAAACGTTCGTATTTTGAATTTAATCAATCGGATTCGTTAATTTGAAAAAAAATCCTTGTGTGAAAGTTGTATTTGTGATACGTAGCTTAGGTTAGGTTGAAATTGAAAATTAAATACACGCAACATTTTTGAATATTGCAGTTAAGTCCAATTATTTAGCGTAGACGAAGTGTTTTTACTTGACTCAATTTTTTAGAATTGAGACTCGATATGAGCTAATATGTAGAATATTTTCGTCATTATTTTGGCTAAGATTGATGATCTGATGATCTATGACCAAAATTACAAGAGTACCTATATAAGGGTAGGTACTTTATCACATTTTATAAATTCAGCAAAGAGGCTAACTGCAGATTCTGGATATTTTAAGACATGATGAAAACACACAGATTGCCAGTAATCCCATCACGGGCGCCTCTCGCTATTGAGTCGTCAGCAACGGGAAAATATTCTGGATCCCCTTTTCCCCAGGAAGTCACCATGAATAGAAGATTATACGACATGATGAAATGGTTGGCAGCCTAGTAGTTGAGTCGACAGCTTTCTTATGAACAGATCGCGGTTTCGAATCCCGGTGCCGACCATTTCCACTTTTATAACACATTCTTGCTTTCTGTGAAATATGTAGAAAATATATAAGTGTTCACCTTGGGTCGTTGGTTACTATATTTTACATCATGTGCCGCGCTATCGGTAGCAAGAATCTAGACATAATTAGAACGTTGTGCACCAACAAAGCCAATAGGCAATAAATATGAGACATTAACAAAAATGGATATAGTCATATCCTGGCGCCAAATACATGACAGTAGTCGCAGTCTTTAAATTTGGTTGCTCTCTTGTTCTCAATAATTTCCAACTTTTGTCTCTATATTTCATTAATTATTAAATATCTATACTTGTTGTATACCTACATGGGATTTTTCGACATGTTGAACATGTCAAGAATTCTCATGATTAGGAGTTTCGGTGACATTACGACATGGCGAACGTTGTTAACGTAAAGTGATTCGAAATAACAGTAGAAGACGGTCGTAAGCCCGTAGTGGTTTGTTCCATTTAAAAATGGAACATCAGTAATGAATTATTAGAGTCATTAGTTGTTACATATTCTAAAAGTTAAAAAGCGTCCGTATTGAAATTTAGTTAAAAAAAAGCTTCGTATTTAAAAACAACGCAACATCGGGCTTTTTCCCTTTAAACAAAAAGGGGATCACCGGTTGCCCAAGACCGGAAACGTGCTCAAATTCCGGAAAATTAATTCCGTTTAGTTTTGTCTAGTCCACCACGGTTACCTGTTGAAAATAATGAGTGTAATTGACAGTAGTGCTCCCTAACCGGTGGACATACAGGGAGTCGGGATACGAGACGCCTGTACCAATACAATTTCAAGAATGATTTAAACCGTGCAAAAGTGTTTTAAATGATCCCCAAATAGAACAAACCGTTAAATTATTAGACTCTATAATTCCATTGTATAAATATAGGTCTAAGTTATTTATTTATTTTATTTATTTATTCTCAAAAGAAAATTTAAAAAGATTCAGATAAAAGTCGTCATATGAACGATTGAATCTTCCATCGAACCTTAGACTGACCCAAAGTCTGACGTAGTTCAAGTGAGCAGTTAAAGAGATGATGATCTCCTCAAATACAGTCTCTGTGTCCTAAAACCCATCTATCTTCCCTCTCTCCCACCCCATCTACTTCCCTTTCCTTTTCTTTTTTTTGTATTCTTTGCTTCGTTCTTCTTTTTAATTTTTTTGTTTATATTGGAGTAAGTTGTTAGAGACCGCAACTTCGATGTGGTAAGTTCGCCCTATGTATGTTTATTCTGTGATATCTTTGGTATGTGAAATTTTATGTGTTACTCATACTACCACTGTGAAATATTAATAAATAAATAATATTCTATTTCATATAATGATTTGTTTGCAAGGATCTTTTTTCTTCTTGGTGCGTGAGACGAAGTCCTTTCTCAGTTCTCACTTAAGAAAAGAAAATAGAACTCGGACATCGCAATATGGTTTCAAAATCTAAGAAGAATAAGACTGTTTTTTTTTGTGTTTATAATGTCACAAAACCCTGGTACCCTGCTTAAACAAGTTTTTCAAATTCTTTTAAATTATATCTCATCCACTCATACTTGTTTCGAATATTTGAGAGTGGATGAGTAACCAAGTTTCTTGTAAAAGACAATGTATGGTTCTTCTGAAATCTATGAAAACCTAGGAACACTTTTACATAAAATCTGTAAGTATTATAGGTATGTTATCGACACATCAAGAAAATAAACATCATTAGGAACTATAGGTATATAAGTGGGTACCTATCATTCATGTGCCGTTACACCCTGTATTGCACGTGTTGTAGAAATTGTCGTTGATGATTTCGGGCCTACAAAATGCTGATTAATTAAACTTATATTTCAAAAACAGGGGGTGAAAATACGCACATTTGATGGAAATAAACTGATGCATATATTCCTACCTACAACCTGTTGATAGCACATATTGTATCGGTATCTATACTTGCTTAATTGGTTCGATAATTCCAATAATTGCATCAAAATGTAAATTGACAGTTTAAAACCTTCACTCAAAATTATCAAATAATTATTAGTTAAATTGTACATTCAGCTTTTTGATGCAATTGTCTTCACTATAGGTAGGTATTCGAATTTTCGTTTTCACCATCTAAATAGCGAATATTTTGAGCGAAAAAGTTATTGAAATAACGTTTGAAAATCGATCTTAAAATTTTTAAGTACGCTGTGATTCAAATTCAGGATTTACTATCTACTTGTTATTTGAAGATACGTTTTGTTATCCTAGAAAAGAAAAGCGGCCGAAAACTACGAACGCCGTTTGTAACAATTACAAAGCATTCTATATGTCTCTCTTTCACTCCCGGCAGTAAAATAATCAGTGCGAAAGAGACAGTGTAATTAATTGACGTTTAGTTTCAATTAGCGTAGCTTGAATACCACAGTCAACAAGATGACCACTGAAATAAAGTGTATGAAATTACTAAAAATTTTGCAATATATAATAAGATTTTTGTTTGTATAACGACTGTTGAATTGGTGGTCCACTTTTCTAGAAAACCAGTGCATAAGCCATCCTTTGATACCAGGGTTGCCAGGTGTTCGGTAATTTACCGAACTGTTATGTTTGCTCCATGTTCGGTATGAAAAAAATACCGAACTATGGAGTGTATTTTTATTTTCGGGAATGATTTTTATTTTTCCTAGGGAATTCATAACTTCCCGGATAGCAAATTTTGAAAATGACCTTTTTTTGTTTTTAGTTCGGTATATTTTTGAAAAAAACCTGGCAACCCTGTTTGATACAACAGTAGCAGAAGGTCGTAAGCCCGTAGTAGTTAACATTTAAATTTCGAACGTGATTAGTGTACGGTTGCTGGTTATCAAAAAGTTTCTAACTTGTCATTTCTCTTTTTCATGTAGTATATCGAGATTGCCTCGCAATGCTTTCGTCAACAAACTATATTCTAAAATAAGCTTTAGAAAACCAAAGTTGAGGTTATCGGATTCTCATCTCATACATATTAAGTTTTTCCAAAATTAATAATTTGAAGTCCTTAAAGTTCCCTTTTTCCGGAAATGATACAAACTATAGTTCCCACCATGGTAAAACAGTAGTTGTCAGTTACATATTGCAAGTTTAACAAGGAATAAATTATCTAAATGTTTATTTATTTATTTATTCAGCTAGGGGGTGTTTAATTTGGAGGGGAAGTTGAACCTCTTGTAGAAGCAGGTTAATATCCGCGCGGCAACAGGTTCTCTTCCAGTTTACACACGATTAGTATGCAACAAGTTGACGGTTGACCAATTACGTGGAATAATGAGGGGGTTAAATCGGCATCGCAAACATATCGACGCTTTAGGGAAAATATAAAACAATAAGGCTGATTAAACACCCTATTATTGTAAAATGCTCTTTCTGCGTTGATCACTGATGGTTGCAGCGACGTTTATAGAAAGCTTGGAAAGTCAAACGCTTGCAGCATTTAAACTAAGGTTCGACTTTTCAATGCCTACCTATGTCTTACAGGTCCTTCTCTATGGCTGTGAAACTTGGCACCTGTCCTCAAAATATTCACATAGCGGTATTGGAAGGATGTTTTGCTTTGATTTTCTGCCGAACACAGCTATCAGACACTTAATGGTTTGTTTTCCTAGGAATTCATTACTGTCATTTAGCAGCTATAAACATCGTTAAATAACGTCAGTAGAACGTTATCTATGTTGTAGCAACAAAAAATATTGTTGCCATTTTCAAAAAAGGCCGTCTTACAAGACAAGGGACTGCCTCTTAGGAAGCCATTGCACAACAAGCTAACAGTTAATTTTCTTCCTATTCTACACTTGCGAAAATTCGTTATTTTCTTTTAAATGAATTTGTGTTCACTCAAAGTAAACACAAATACACTCTTTGACTCTTTCACAGTAAGCTATAATACTTGAAGCTTGTGTAGTGAAAGAGGAAGATGGTCGGCATCTGGGATCGAACCCACGACCTCCGCACGAAACAGTGCGAAAGCCGGCCTCGTAACCGCTAGTCTACCAACCACTTCAAATTATTAATATTCTTCTTTCCTGTTTCTCCTTCTATGTCCTTTATTCATGTCCCTCACCCTTAGCCTGCGTACCTACCTACCTACATCATTTTACCCCAGTTGAGCCTACATATCTTCGTTTTTCTGTTGTTTGTTTTTTACATCTCACCCGTATCTGTCTTAAGATATAAACAAATGAGAGACAGCTCAACTAATTTCTCCGTAAGTTGGTTACTAGAGTGTGGCTGTATATGGTTGGATAATTGGACCAGAGAAGATCTGGTGGGCAAGTCCGAGAGTAAAACCTGGGAACCCGGGGTCTATGGGAGTCTTGCGTTGGCATTGAACCGCAGACAATGGAGTGGAAGATGTTCATAACCTCGACTATAAAGTAAACATCGATTACCAGGTGAGGAACAATGGTGGAATGTTCCCACAGAAGAAAACGCTGTCTAGGTTATGTACGCCTGAGTAGCACGTTGCGTTTTAATTATTGTTAGTTTCGTTATGTCAGACGCTTCTGTGTTATATCATACTGGTAACACCCTATCTTCTTCTTCTTCTACAGATCTGTCAGACCACTCTGAAGTTGGCAATCATCATACAAAAAAATCTCTCAGACCTACGCCAATATAAGCAACAAATTTTCCACTGTCAATTTTCTAATGTACCAATTCTATATTGAGTGAGAGTGCGGTTGTTGAAAGACTCTCGGCTCTCTGTGTCGAACGGATTCTCCGATTCTTCAGGCAAATCGCTATAAGCGGGACTTCAGCAGTCTTGAAAAAATAATAATGGTATAGGCAAAGTTGAGGGGAGAAGAGGACGAGAGACAGCTCCAATGCGATGGCTGGACCAGCATTGGCAAGTGCATTGATCACGACTTTCAGGCATGAAGAAAACGACCAAAAAGAGTTTCTATAGGTTTGTGGAACACCCAAAGAGAACACAAATACACTTTTGACATACCTACTCGTGTTTTACATTAAACACAGATTGTTCCGTGAAATAGGGAGCGAACGTACGAAAGATTTATTAATAAATATGTTACAACTAATGTCTCTAACAATTCATTACTGATGTTCGATTTTTAAATGGAACAAACCACTACGGGCTTACGATCGTCTTCTTTACTGTTATTTCGAATGCTGGCTTAGTGTGATCAGTTTATTCGCCATTAGATGGTAATGTTTAAGTCTCCGAAACTCTTAATCATGAGAATTCTCGACATGTTCAACATATCGAAAAAAATCTCATGTATATAACAAGTAGATATTAAATATTTAATGAGATATAGAGATAAAAGTTGGAAATTATTGAGAACAAGAGACCAAACAAATTTAATAACTGCGACTGCTGTCATGAATTTGACTCCAGAATATGAATATAATATCAATTTTTTGTTCATGTCTCATCTTTATTTATAGATTTACTGATGTTTTTACCCAAAGTGAAATGGTTGTCAATTCAAATATGGTTACTCAAAAAAAAAAGATTTCTTAAAGAAAATCCTTCTAGATGTTATTTGCGTAGGGAATTGAATTGAATAAACATAGACATAAAACCATACATAACATAATTAAGTAGATTGGTCGCTGGGTAGGTATCTACCTAATCGAATAAATCAGGAAACAAAATGATTCATACAATAATAAAAAGTGAATAATTACTGTAGGTAAGCAATTTAACAATCATAATATTTGCACAAATACTGTACCTACCTATTATTAAATTTTATGTAGGCAGATACCTATAATATCTGTCTGCATAAGAAATATGTTTCTTGTTACCATTGTCGTTTGAAATGCTAAAAACAGACCATGGAAAAGCCTGTGTCAAGTGCGAAAAGAAAGACCCATTGAATGTTTTTTTTTTCACCACATACATTATTAAGGTACCTACCTATAAATTTATTTTATTTGATAGAGGCAAAATGTCTGTGGTATGTGTAAGGGATAAGTACCTTCCGAATGACAGTTAGCTGGAGTGTTTATTTTGCCTCTCATCAAGATGATGAGAAAGATGTTCTCATGGCGTGTTGCGTTCCTTCAAAACACAGCTGAGATATTAAAACATGATCTTGGAGGAGGTCATAGACATCGCACAAGATAAATACGAGTGGCTTTTTATTTATTTATTTATTTTGACAAAACACATTAGAGAAGACAACTATAGGTTAAAAACATTAATAGTAGAAACAACATAAATTTATGACCTTAAACTAAGTTGACCTCCATCGAGATGTGTCACATGTTATATTATTGATTCAAACAGGTTCAACATGTTCAAGAGAGAAAAAAAAGTAAACTCTTAATATCAGTGAAACATGAAAACAGCTAGATAAACTCAAACACAAATGGAGAGTGCAAGAAGAAAGGAAGGAAAAGAAGGGAGGAAGGGGTGTGGAAAAAATAATCAATTGCTTAAAACAGCTCTGGAAATCTGTTTCTTGAAGACATGATGTGGATTGCCAAGTATATCAAGAGAACACTGCAGGGAATCATAACCTCTGGGCATTGATACAGAGGCCTCCTCAAACCCTCATAGTAGTTGTAGCCTTTCTTTGGCCTTAAGTGGAAATTGATTGATTGAATATTATTATCTCATATTCTTATTTTTAATATCGATTCGCTCTAAGGAATTGATTTTCTTCTTCTTCTTTAAAAACATCATATTGAAAAATATATTAGTAGTAACTAAATTTCATGTTTATTATTTTTATACATACCTAAATGAAAGATTAACGTTATCGTCAATATAATTAATACACGCACTCGCAATATTCCCACACTATAACTGTAACGTCGTTGAAATGTCCAAATTACAATAATAATAATAAAAGCACAACCAACATAGAAAGAGAAAAATACGACAGATTGGTCAGTATCGATGCAGCGCTGATCGACTGTCTACCAGAATAATGATCTAAAATGTTCGCACGTTTGGACCCTACATCGAACCTTAGAGTGAATAAGGACGTATAGGTATGTATTTGATTGATCGAATAAAAAGGTACCTACCTATACAGTTAGGAAGTTGGACCCACTAAAATTCAAACGTTGTATGTCCTACACACAATTTAGATAGAAATTAGGAATACGTATATACCTACTGTACCACTAGTATAAGTTTTCGATGATCGAATATCGAAACGATCATCGCAAGAGTTTCGAAAAATTTCCATACAAAAATGATCGAACGATTCGATCGTTTGATTTTAGAATACTATTTGCACGCTAATAAGCGCTTATTAGCGTGCAATTAGCTTTCGATGAAACTCGTACTAGCCCCACTGTTTAAACAAAATATTTTGATAAAGTGCCTATTTAAGATGAAACACTATTGTTTTATCAATTCACAATTATTTTAATACCCTGACTGGTAATCCTGCATGGTCACATGGGAAAAAACGAGACTAACATACTTGTTTTTCTATTCTGAATACTTCGGAAATGGATTTTGATAAAAGAATCAGTGAAAATGAGTAGGTACCTAACTACATTTTTCATTAAACCTTGTTTGGTCAACTAAGAAAAGGTCTACACATATGTTTGTATTTTTGTTATGACCATAAATATTGTTAATTATCTAAACTAGATATTGAAAATTTGCCGTTATATCAATTAAGTAGGTACAACAAATTGATAAAAAAATTTCATGTTGTTTGTTTTATAAAATGAATCAAGTACAAGAAAGACACGCCCAGTTAAATTCATATAGACCTTTTTTTAAACGTTCAGATTCCGTATTAACAGATACGACCTTATGTTTCCCAATTTGCAGATACGACATGATAGTTCACAATGACCGGATAGAATATAATATACATTTCTTCAATATTATTCAAACATTTTTTGTTATGGAGACTTACTGTAATAGTTATAATAGTTTCTGTATTCGGGTATTGTGGCTGGTTGCGGCATTGTATGTAAAAGATCGAATTAAAAGAGGTTTTTATAATAACGGATATATTGACGGACGAACAGAATGATCTACATTTCTTATTTTAACTAAAATAAAGTTGATAATGATTTGATATTTAATACACATTTTGTATGAACATCACTGCATGTTTGGCATTATCAAACATTGAATCAATAATTGCTATTAAGTGAGTAATTTTGCAATTGGAACTAATACGGATTGCGAAACTTTTCGAAGGCTGGCTTAGAGTGTATGATCAGTGATCAGTTTTAGTCTTTGACCACAGATACTTTGAAAAACCCTAGGTATCGCATCCCAGACATTCGCTACTAGACCAATTTACCAGAATTATAATATGATTCTTTCCCTCATGAAGCATTTAACGCATTTTCGGGAGGGGGAATTCGTATGTGTAAAAGTTTTTTTTCAACAATGGTTGTAGGTAGATAGAGACGCTTGGAGGAACTTCGTGGCGTCCACATGTTCCACACTGGGAGCGAACGTGGATTAAGTAAGTAAAGGTTGTCCCAAGTAAAGGATATCCCTTGCCGACCCGTGGCCAAGTGGTATAAGCACTGACTTCTGATCAGAAGGAACCGGGTTCGAATCCCCGGAGGGTCATAAATTTCTATTGATGTGTTTTTTCATACGCTATTTCTATACTCGGGTTTGAAATCCAGTTTCAGATTGGAGCATTATCTACCTAAGTTACGTCAGCTAAATTAACACCAAGTAGGTAGAGAGTTATTTTTTATTTATTTATTAGAGTTCCTTGTACTAGAGAGAAAATTTCCTTACATCTTTAATGTTTTAAATTTGCAGCATTGCAGAATGTGAAATTAAAGTGCTGTTTCAATTATTGGGACACTGACCGCTATTCCAAGAGTTATTTTAACAGTTAGATACATATCCACAGATTATTTTTATAAATGAATAAAATACAATAAAACATGCAGATAATGCGATATAATGCCGTGTTTCTGGCATTCCTAATTTACAGTCGTTTGATATTTCGCCTTTAAGAGTGTGACGTTGATGTGACCGGTCAATTAGTGAAATGTCTAGCACTGTCACTTACAATACTACGACTAGAAATAGTGAAAAGCGAGACGAATTTATGAAATTGATTGTAGCGTATTTTTTTATTTATTTATTTATTATTTAATATCTACCTAATGTATCTGTATTATTTTTTAACGTTTATTTATCTCTATTTGCTTGTTGTAAAATACCATGATCAACTTATTCTGCTTTCATTTTGCGACCAAACTATATTATAACTAACAAAAACATTAAATGCAATAATAAAATTAATAATCATTTAGATTTTCATAAAATAAATTAATTGAACCTGAATTCTACCTATGTGATTTTTTCGTTTAACAATAGGTAGGTAATTGATGTTTTAGTGTCCATATGACATGTTATAACGCAAAAAAAAAAGTATTGTGTCCATCATATGACATGTTATAACGCATCCAGTCAGGACTAAAGCTTATAATAATAATAAACGTGTATGTATCAAAGACGAATATTAAAAAATGACATAAAAGAAATATAGAATGATAGAATGGACGCTGATTGGATTAAAAAGTGGCATATAAAAGGCAGAAAAGATATATGTATTGTATAGATGTGAGAAGGCATTATCGAATAAGATAGACATGTGGATTAAAGAAAATTTTATTTTATTTGAAAATAAGAGGTGTTTAACAAATCCTTCTGCCTATCCCATAAGGGACACGGTGTTATCGTTAAAAAAAGTATACATTAAAATGATCAACTTTTTCGGTGCAAACTTTCAATAGTTTTAAAACTCTTTGATAAAAAAAAGTAACAATAGGAATACCACAAATTAGTTCTTACACCATTCATAACCCCTTTTGCGCTATTTGGCTATTCAAAAGTCATTCGAGCTTTCTCTTTTTGGCTATTTTGACCGAAAGACTTTCAAAAAGATGTCAGATGGTCAACGTAACCATTCAAAATCTGTGATCCGATTACCTAACTCTGTATACTTATTCTTATAACCTATTTCCATTTTGAGTTCATTTATGATATAAAATTTAAAAATCTGAACACCGGGTAGAAATTTAAGGAAGTGAAAACTTGTCTTAATACCGGGAATTAAACTCGGTAACACTTTATCAGAAGTCGTTTCCTATAGGCAACTATATTTCCGAGGTCTTTATCATGTTATACATACAGATACAGTGGGAATACTAAACTTAAAACATTGATACAATTTCAGTTAATCCGATGCCGGAATATGGGTAGGCACCTAGTTTAATAAATGGCAGAAACGAATCCTAGATTTTTTTTCAAGAACACATCTGCAAACTAGTGGAAAATCGGCGAACTGTAAATGTTGGTATTCTCGGTATTAATTACATATTTTAAATGTTATAATAACCCTTTTTCAAATATTATTGTCTTGCGAATTTCCTGTAGGTAGGTACATTACATATTATGTTTTTTTTTTCCTAGTTTCCTATAGTCTCCAGTGTCAGGAAGACCGTGAGAATAATCATACCTAACTATGAAGATTTTTCACATAAAAACTGAAAATTCACAAATTAATCAATTATTGTAAAATACATAACGTGTATACCTATGAATTTTTGAAAATAATATTAGATGTTTCTTATGTGCACTAGAAATGGATTATTGAAGATGAGATAGCTATGTGGGACATTCTCAAACACATCACATCTTCTATCTATAAGAAGGTTCTATAAGAATAAAACACCTTATTCTAAACCTGATGCAAACATAATAATCGCAATTAAAATTACCCTTCCGTAATTAATACATACCTACTGTCCAAAGCTGAGGAATTTGGACATGGTGTGGGATGAGGTCATAAACATTGCGCAAGATAGAGCGCAATGGAGAGCCTTGTTGCCTCCCTATGCCCCTAAGTGGGGCGTAAAGGGTTTGAATTGGATTTGGATTTATTATATATAGGTATATAAATACTCCCTGCCATTCAATAACCTCCTCCCACATCATGACAATAGCTAGTTTAAAAAATGTTAAAATAACTCACCATTTAAGGAGATTTTGATCCCACGTGGTTCATGGTCTTTTTTTGTTCTAAGATCTTCTTCACACACACAAAGTATAAAATTCAATGTTTAATACTGTTTATAGATAAATAACTATTCTTTCATTGCTTTTTTTATTTATTTGAATTTAAAACTACTTCTCAATCAAAAAACATCTAAACAGTGTTCAAATAATTATCTAAGAAGCAATTTTTGAAAAATCTCAAGTTAGATACCTCTTCCATTGTCAATCGAGTTTCTCATGTTCGTTTCTTTAATTTTAATTCATTCTGAGTTCTGCCTACAAATCTTAATGTAACCTTAAACTTTTTTTAGTAAAAATGAGTTCCAAACTACCTATATAGTATATAGTAGGCTTTTGAAACACAATTTTTAAAAGCAAAGGTTTCATTTTCTATCTTTAACATAGGTACACATTTCAATGAATTAAGTATTGTTTTTTTTAACAGATATAGACCTTAACAATATCTTATTCAGTAATTACCTTAATTTGATCAACAGTCTTTATCTGAATATCACATTTATTTTGATATCTATCAATTTTGTAAAATTTGGTAGGTACCTAGCTAAATTTTACTGTAAGGTAGGTTTCTATGAGATTTTTTTCTTTACGGCCTATTGCACTGTATAAAAAACGGAAGAAAGCTATTTTTCAAAGTAGGTAGGTATTTGAAAACAAAACCAATCTGTAAAGATTTTTAGTATGCTAAACTTGTCATTTTTTACGTGTGTTTGATGCATTTAAATGGTTGTTTTTACATCTGAAAAACTATGGGAAACTTCTTTAGAGAAATTCAAATTTGTTATCAAGCAACTATTTGTTATTAATTCATCAATATCTGGAATGAAGAGTGAAAACTCGTTTAGCCAAATTGCCCTGTCGATTTCTAGTTTTTTTTTTTCTTCTAAAAATTGTAATACTAAGTGTCTAATAAAGATACGAATAACGCTTTTTTACTCAGATACAAAATATACAAAAGCAATCGCGACTCAAATTGACTCAGGTTGACTTTTATGAATAATAAAAACGTTGTTAACACGTAGTTAAATAATATTGAAAAAAATCACAACACAACGAAACAAACCTTGAAGTATCATTAATAATTTTCACTTGATGTATTGGTGGCGTACCATAGCGAATAATTCAACGTTGAAATATATACATTTATAAAAAAACAATAAATAAACTATATTAATTCAATCACTTTCTAAAAATTCTTTCAAACTGTCTGTTATATATTTTAACCGACTCGTTTTATATTAAAATATAAATACTTAATTGAATATTAACAATCACAAATGAGTTTTTTTTTTTTTTTGGGAAACACACACACAAAAAAAAGAAAAATGTCCGAGTGTAGTACGGCGAAAATTTGATTGGCTGAAACTTTTAAATTGTTCCATGGAACGTTTTTATTTTTAAAAAAACTTCACTTTGGAATGTGTTCTCGATTCGAAAAGCAACATTGTTTGAATTTTAAGGATTGAACTTTTTCACTGTCTATGTTTTTGATTATTTTTAAGGCTTCGCGGGTAGATCTTCGCACCGCCGCGCACGACAGGTAAGCGCGAACAAATGCGGTAATGTGGAACGAAGATCCAAATGTACAAAGCGCCTCTGTCGACGATCTATGCAAGTATTCCGAAGGTACAGCCTTCTTTTTTACGTGTATTAGTGGAAGGCTATATGTGTGTATCATGATTTATTGTTATTTCATCTCGATATTATAGTCTATAGCTAGACACCTTATATTATATAGTTAATAAAAGTTATTATCTATATTTTTATTCGTAGATACTTCCGGAAATTTGTTCTAATATAAGAATATATAGGTATACCTATATCTACTCATTTATTTACCCTCTTAAAAATGCTAAATACTCTTATCACTATCCTTTATTACAATTGGTAACTTCGTTCGTAACTTCCAGTATTTTCGTTGAATTTATGTCGATATTTTTGTTACTATGACAGAAATAAAATTGACACATAAGATAACTAGGAAACTTAAGTTGGCAACGTTTTTGCAATTTATGTCTGAGATTTTTCTACATCTAATAAACCAGAAGAAGAATATTATAAAATATGATAGAGTATTTCATACAATGAGAATTTAAAATACTTATTGCTGTGATTTTTTTTATTAGTTTAACTAGCTGAAACGCCCGCGCCCGTCGAACTTCCAACTAACCCAGAATAAAATTATAATTTTGACTAATTACATGAATTAAATACATTTTACGATATAAAAACTTAATTAAATTAAGCTAATGTTTTTTTTTTGCATTATGTAATAATTAGGTATTGTTGATTCGTATGCGGGATGAAGATCGAAGAGTCATAAGTTTGTAATAAAAACAATTCGTAGCTTTTTGAAAAATCAAAGAGATGGCGGTGTGGTAGGATATAAGTCACATGTGATACATGGTACGATATTGTACATATTTTTGAAAGAAAAGGTTTCATTCAAACCAAATTTTATCGAATTATTATGGCAAAATTAACGTAGGTACCAACCTCCAACGTAGTGAATTTAAATTTGAATTATATTAATATTTCTTATAACTTGACATGTATTGTGTTAATTTTTCAATATATACATAGGTATCTAGAATAGCTGTAGGTAATGCTATGTATAATTTGAAAATTTACATGGCAGGGTCTTCCCAAAAAAAAAAACTACCGAAAAACGAGACAAGGAGAAAACAGTTTGGGAACATCTTTGCTGGTCGAAGAAGCATTGGTAAATGGCCTGAAAGAAAGAAATAAAGAAAATAATGGTTTGTTGGGAAGGATAGATGTGGGCTACTCAAAAAAACTAACATTGCTGTAGAAATTTGAATGAGAGTAAAGAGAATGAATAAAAACGGAAAAACAGAGAAAATTATTTTTACAATCAACAAGTAGGTACCTAGTGATGTAACGAATTTTAGCTCTCGTTCAAATACAGACCTAATTGGTTTCTGTAAATATACTTGCATCAATAAATAATAATAATAATATATTTTATTGATGCAGATAATAAAATAGAAATTTAAAGTGTCTTATTGTGTTTACCCGCTTATTGCGAAATGACCATTGTTATTAAATTATTATTTTATAAGTTGATAATGTAGATACATTAATTTATTGTATCAATATTTTTATTGGAAATTAATCGATTTTCACCTCAATTATTTCAAATATAATTTTGTTATTCAAATAACAGCGTATATTTAATAATGAATCTAGGTAGGTAAGTAGGTAATTTAAACACTCAACGAATACTTAATTGTTTCAAATTCTTCTCTTTCTTACGCCGTATCAAGTCTCCCTGACGTTGGCAACCACTTTTGCGAAGGTTTCTCGGTCTCGCGCCAGCCGGAACTACTCCTCCACCGTTCCTATTCCAGTCCATTCCTTCACATTGCGCAACCAAGACTTCAATTTAATAAATAAAAATGACAGTTAATGCATGCTTGAAGGATTGTCTACCAATCTGGGACAAAATTCCAACCTCCAGTAGAATTTTCAAGTGAAAAAACACATTAGGGGCCGTTTATTAATCACGTGATTTCAAAATTGGGGAGGTGCATGACTCTGGAAAAAAATATCACGAAAGATCACGTCGTAGGGGAAGGAGTGTATGTAGTAAGAAAATCTCGTGCATTTATTTTTTCTTGAGGATTTAAAAAAAACACAGTGCAGTTTCAAAAATCTTAAAAATTGACGAACATAAGCCAAACTTTAGTAATTATTATTGTTTTAAAAAACTACATATGATTTTAGGAGGGGGTATTGTGAAACATCACCAAAAAATATCATCTGGGTGGAGGGAGGTCTAAAAAGTTTCAAAAAATCATGGACGGCCCTATATAATATGTAGTATGTATCCCGGTTCGAATTCTTCGAATCCGGTTACGTTTGTTCTGAAGTTTAAGTTCAAAAGGTGGAAAATGGAAAAAAATTAAGTAGGTACCTACCTACTCCAAAACCTTTTCCTTAAGACAAAATTGTTGCAAAATAGCTCTAGTATGTTTTATCATTTCAAGGAGTTGGTCGAATTAACATCAGTCATCCTGTATGTAGGTACCTAACTCAAAACCTGGTTGACATTAAGACCCCTGGTTGATTGAGATAAAAAAAATTGAAAAGGTCACAAGAATCTAAACATAATTAGAACGTTGTGCACCAACAAAGCCAATAGGCAATAAATATGAGACATTAACAAAAATGGATATAGTTATATCCTGGCGCCAAATACATGACAGCAGTCGCAGTCTTTAAATTTGGTTGCTCTCTTGTTCTCAACAATTTCTAACTTTTATCTCTATTTTTCATTTTATTATTAAATTTCTACTTGTTGCATACATGAGATTTTTCGACATGTTGAACATGTTGAGAATTCTCATGATTAGGAGTTTCGGAGACAAACATTACCACCTAATGGCGAAAGTTGTTAACGTAAAGTGATCACACTAAGCCAGCCTTCGAAATAACAGTAGAAGACGGTCGTAAGCCCGTAGTGGTTTGTTCCATTTAAAAATCGAACATTAGTAATGAATTGTTAGAGTCATTAGTTGTTATTTTTTCTATAAAAAAAATTGACAAAATTATAGAAAGAATTATTGGTACCTACCTAAATACCATCTTTTACGATTTGATCGAAGTTCGGGTTGTTCAAAACTGACGAATTTGAAGGACTAATACCAGCTACCTATGATATCTCATTAACATTCGGACCATTATATGAATCCCGTGTCAAAAATATTTCTCATAATACAATATCGAAACCTCAAATGTTATACAGTACCTAGGTACAAGTACGTGTTTGCTTCATTAAAGTGTTTGGGTGTAACTGACTTCCGCTAAAAAGAGACGGAGAAACTTCGGAGGTCTCGACAGTTGGAACGAGACAGGTAATGGTAAACGTTTGAGTTTTTTTTTTATTTATTGCCTTTAGTAGAATGTACGTTGAGAAAAACCACAATACAAAGTACTTCGTACAAATGTTCGGTTTATATTAGACTCTTTGGATATTTTCAAATCGTACCAGACGTAGGTATATTTCTGGAGTTTGATTTTTTATTCATCGGTTTTTCTGTCCTAGGCTAAGAATGTTCAGCAGTCCCTCCATCTTTTGGTAAACGGAAGTCATTTGCTTGTTGGTATTGCATGTGCTGAATTTTTCCCTTTTTCTGGATCTACAAATTCTGTCGACAAGTTCAACGTAGGTACTATGCTAAATAGAGTTATGTTTTGATTTGCTAGAAAAGCTGTTCCGCTGTTTTACGAACGGACACAAGAACAAAGCATTCTATATTCCAAATAATTATAGCGCGGAAGAGGCAGTGTAAAAAGTTGTTGGTAGACCAGTGGTATCAGTCGACGACTTTCATACGCACAGCGTATTGGGGGTCGTGGGTTTAAATCCCGGTGTGGACCATTTCCACTTTCACAACCCAAGCTTTGCTTTATGTGAAAGATGTCATAGGTGTATTTGTGTTCACTTTGGATGAGCCCAGATTCATTTTATAAAAAAAAACTGTTGGTTCCTATATGCCCATCAGAGTTGCCAGGTTTTCGACATTTTACCGAACTGAACTGAAGTTTATGAAAAAAACACCGAACTATAGAGTGTTGGATATTTTTGTCATAATATCGGATACCAAATTATCGGAATGATTTTTTCATTTTTTTGTGAATTTATAACTTTCCGGACACCAATCATTTTTTTTATTTCCGGATAGCAAATTTCGAGAATAACTTTTTTTAGAGAAAAAAATTCAACTTTCCGGATAGGAAATTTTGAGAATGACCTTTTTTGGGGGAACTTTCATCTCTTCGGATACCAAGTGGGAACACTGGTTCGGTATTTTTTGGAAAAAGCCTGACTACCCTGATTCCCACTAAGCGTAGCTTGGACACGCACTGAAATAAAAGAAGACGCACACTGAAATAAAATTCATGAACTAAGTTAAAAATTTGAATTCTATTAAATCTTGGAATGTTATTATTATTATTCAATTTTTCTATTTTATCCTTAAAATGTTTTACATGTCTATTTACCTATTAGGTTATACTGACAATGTTGTTCAGTTAAAAAAAAAACCAATATCTAAACTTCTACCTACATGGGTACTTTTATTAACTTGGTTGATTGTCCCACATGATCTCAGAAGACTTACACGAAAACTCAATTTTTATATAAATTATGAGATTTTACATATTGACTGGTGTAAACGGTCCTTTATAGCGGGGGTTCTGTAAATGGGTCATATTGATTACCCGCGAGTCATTCTGTTGTGAATCAGAGTTAAGCAGAAACCCACCAAGAATAAGATGTCCAATGTCCATCCATACCAAGAAAGCAATCCCCATAAGTACAAGACAGAATCTACAGCCCCTATTTTCGAAGGAAATAACCTCAAACCTTAGCAAAGGAATTCAAACGACAGCATTTAGTCGTAAGCCCGTAGAAATTCAAATAGAATGATTGGTAGCCCAGTGGGATCGTGGAAGGTAGTGGGTTCGAATCCAGGTGTCGACCATTTCCACATTCACGACGCAATAAGCATTTACTTAGTGTGCAAGATGTTAATTAAGAGTGTATATTTTGGTGTTCATTTTAAGTGATGCCATCGTCATTTTCTTTAAAAGTAATAATAAGTGTAAATTTTGCATCAAAAATCTGTTATGTATGAAAAAAAAATAGGTAAGTACCTACGTACATTAAGTTTTGTAACAAAACAGGATTATCAAAGAAGTGTCGAAGAAGAAACATCAACGAACTGCATAAAAAAAACATTGAAACCTTAGCACACCACATTTTCTAGGCTGTGTCGTCAAGGCCTATCATATAGCTATAGGTATCAATTCATAATTTTTATAAAGAAAAATCAATTAAGATTATTATTAAAATTAACTAGGTACATACTATAGAAGTATTTCTTTCTCAGTCAATTACGTTTAAGATATTATTACATTAATATATTGATATAAGATATTATTATTCTATAATATCTGTTACTTTTCTCAATTTTTAGAAGGTAGAAGTCAGAGGATATTAATTGGGTACCTAAAGTAATTTAAATGAATTCTTTTATTTGTTTAACCACAAATTATTTAATACCCTGACTAATTTCGACACGTCCTGCATGGTCACAGGTGACAAAGAAACGTTTCAGTTTCAAAAAGTTTCCTCAAGGTATTAATTAATAATTATTTGTGGAATAACAAATTATTTGATTCATTTAAATTACTTTATTTAAACAATTCCACCAACATAGTTAGTAGGTAATTCATGTTCGTTAATTTTATTTAAAATACATGACAGTAGTCGCAGTCTTTAAATTTGGTTGCTCTCTTGTTCTCAGTAATTACCTACCAACTTTTATCGCTATATCTCATTGATTTTTATATATCTACTTGTTGTACACATGAGATATTTTGACATGTCGGAAATTCTCATGATTAGGAGTTTCAGAAACTTAAAGATTACCACCTAATGGCGAACGTTGCTAACGTAAAGTGATCACACTAAGCCAACCTTAGATATAACGGTAGAAGACGGCCCTATTTAGCCCGTAGTTGTTTGTTCCATTTAAAAATCGAACATCAGTACTTAATGAGTTGTTAGTCAATGGTTGTTACACATTCGTCAAATTTCTAGAGTTACAAAGTTATGCCTGAAACTGGTTAGGGTAGGTGCATAATAAAATTATGAAAAAAAAACTAAATAATATGTTTGGACATAATGTAAGTAGGTACTGAACAGGAATGGTGGTTGTAAAAACAAATTTAATGAGCTTCGTGGCAAAGGGGGTTGTAATGCAGGTGCATCAGGACATTGTTTTGCCGCGAAAATGATCAAGAGGAAGGATATAAGTATGTTCCTTATACTGACGCTTGGGGTAAGTGCGCGGTGCTGCCTTGAAGACATTCCCCTGCTGCCTCAACGACGCGACGGTTATTACCACTGCCTTTAGGTCATGGTTCAATTGCTCCCCCAACTTATTAGGAGTACCTACCTACCTACCTGGCCACACTCTGTGCTTTACCAACCAAACGGCATACCGCTGCAAGTTTTAGAACTGCAAGAAAAATTTCTTGAGCTTTGCTGCTTCTTTAGTTGTTAAGCTGTTGCTGATGGCAGTAGGTAAGTCAAGAATAAATTGTGAGTTTTCTCAATATTTCTTGAGCTTTTCTTCTTTGGTAGGTACATGAGATATCTGTTGAAGTCAAGAATAAATTATTGTTGTTTTCTCAAGAATATTGCGGCCTATTTTCTGTGGTTATCGCATCTCGCGTGGACCAATTTCACTAATCCTTTTTTTGTTGTTGCTATAGTGTTTGCTATTGCTATAGGAGAATGTTCTTATGAAAGAAAATATTAAGAAAATTGCGCATAAAATTAGTAATTTATAGAACACTTAATGGAGGTACCTACCTAACCTCCTTAGTGTTTTTTACAATATAATTTCATTCTATAATCATTTTGATATTGAAATGGCGTTTGACAGCAACACTTAGCTATTTGATTGTTGGTGCGATTGACAGAATGCAAACGGAAAATATATGGTTTAAAACAGAGGCATCAGTCGGAATAAAATTAGTTAAAAGATAATTAATTTATTAGAATAGAATAGAATATCTTTTTATTAATCAGAATATTTACAACAACATAAAAACATGATTGATACAATACTTATCGCACTGAATTTTGTCACCTCACTAGACCTTAGGTCTGTATCGAGGTTGGCAATAGGTGATCATGAGAGAATATATACCTGAATATAAAATAGAGTCAAACATTACCAAACTAAGCAAACAAAATAATGGATCAGAATAATCAATACATGCGATCGAACAAATTCAGTCAATTTTCAAATATTTCACGCAATTTACACAAAACAAACCATCATCATCATCAGCAGCACGACAGTCCTGGGTGGACCCTGGCTGAGTCAAGAGATTTTTTCCACTCCGTCCTTCTGAGTGCCGCCGTCCTCCAGCTCCTCAGTCCAATGATACCTATTATCAAATTCAAATATTTTTATTAAGGTAATAAAAAACATTAAAAAAATACATTCACAATAACAAATTTATACATTTTTTTTTAATATATTTTTTTACCCCCAAATTTGAGCAGAGCTCGTGCTTTGGGGGATGAACATTATACAAATTCGTATTAGTACACACAGTAAGGAATACAGGAAAACGTCCGTAGGGAAAGCTAATCTATCTCAAATTTAAAAGAAAATCGGGATAGTGCGAACACTTATAACTCGAGATCGGTGGGACAGATTTTTATCATATTTGGTTAATTGGATTCTTCTCCGCTCCGGATAGCAGAATAACTAATAAAAACCAAAAAAAATGATATCAAATCATATAAAATAGAATATTAAAGTTGGTATGGGACGGATTTACTGACAACAACGCCATCTATGAAAAATTCTACAACAACAAAATTATTGTTTACCTACTAACCATTCAGCTTCAAAACATTAGTAGGTTCGCAGCTTTCAGAAATATTTTTTTTACATTCAAACATATTTTTGTATAAGTTACAAATTCGAAATCAATATTCATAGTAAGGACTACAGGACAACGTCTGACGGGAAAGCTATAGGTAGGTATCTAGTTAAAAATAAATTGATCACGATAGGTATCTATAGATATTATGTTCCTGAGTTATTTATACGTATATACCTAGCTATGTCTATAGTTGAGACAGTAGGTATATGTGATATTATATGAAATTATAAATCTCATATAAGTTCATACATATAGGTGTAAATATATACAACACCAACAATAATTATTAACGTTACATAGAAGTATTACTTATATACTAACTCTCCTTCATGTGAATTCATTATGTATGTGTTTGTGTGCATTATGTTTTTGTACCAATATGGAGCTAAGTTCTTTTACATGGAACCCATCAGTCAGAGGTCCTCAAACTGTTTTTTTAATCGTTTATCATTAGATATTATTACTCTTTTATTTATATATTATAAAATATGTAAGAAATCTGTTTTGACGAATATGTAACAACTAATGACTCTAACAATGCATTACTGATGTTACATTTTTAAATGGAATAAACCACTACGGGCTTTCGACCGTCTTCTACTGTTACTTCGAAGGCTAGCTTAGTGTGATCACTTTACGTTAACAACGTTCGCCATTAGGTGGTAGTTTAACTCTCCGAAACTCCTAATCATGAAAATTCTCGACATGTTCAACATGTCGAAAATTCTCATGTATATATACAACAAGTAGATATTTAATAATTAATGAAATATAGAGATAAAAGTTTGAAATTATTGAAAACATGAGAGCAACCACATTTAAAGACTGCGACTGCTGTATTTGGCGCCAGGATATACTTATCTAACTATATCCATTTTTGTTAATGTTTCATCTTTATTGCCTATTGGCTTTGTTGGATACTATAGATGCTGTTTATACTAGATGGCAGTCATCTTAACCCTGTTGATGTCAACTCGTTCACTGCCGCCTTCATTATCTCCTCCATCATCATCATCAAAATTTAAAAAATTACACTTTGCTTGCCTGTTTGAGGACCTCTGTGGTGAACAGGAAGACACCAGTCTCGTGCCGTATACATTAAATCTTGGTAGTCATTAGCAGCGCGCACCTACACACGCACACCTCGCACCTAAAAAACAATAGGTACACACCTTTATGCGCACGCACACATTCAAAGACCCTCCTATTCTAACGGAGAGTGGTGGTTATGGTATATATGGTATCATCCTTTCAGTCAACAGCTTACAAGATTCGACCAGATTTTAAACTACATATACACGAGGCGTCAAGACTCAAGAGCCCTCCACACAATGTCTAAACTCCTCAGCTCTGCTTTGAATGGACGAAACACGGTGTGAGAGAGTTTCCTCGTCTTCGAGACACTCGTGGAAGGAAAATCAGCGCTCTGCTCGGCTTACCATTATTCATTGTAATGATGGGGCTTAGGTTCTTCTTTATGTTTTAAATAAAAGTTATTTAGACACTTTTTAGACACTCATATTATGTGTATTATATTCACGGATTACAAATAAGGCCAACGAGACTCAAATTGACGGACACAAGGAAATATGACGTTAACTGATGTACAATCGTCCGGAGTGAAGTGCCACGGCCGGGAACTCTATCGATACTCGTCGACAAATCATTACATTACATATCCCAAATCAACACATGTTCCAGCCAAGTCCATCTCCTCTCCGTTAGTAGTAGAATGGTATATTCATAACGGCTTCGAATCTATAGCTAAAAAGAAGCTTTCTGTGCTACTCAACTAGGAATTCTAAACTTTGACTGTTTGTCATTTTTACGCACAAATGATCACTTATATATCGTCACTTTTGTGCGTAACACAGTTTTTTAGTAAAAACGACCAACTATCAACACTGTCTTTGTTAATAATCACTCACACATACATATGAGGTCAGCACTTGTTACATATATACCTACACCACCATGTCTCTTAGGCATACCCAGAAGCAACACAACATATTTTAAAGCATAGCTAATGGTATTTTTGTTTCCCTCTAGCGTTTAGCTAGGGGACTCTGGTTCGAGATTTGCAGGGCACGCGAGGCTAGGGCTTCAGCCTCGTACAATATTGTAACTCACATTTAATTTTTTTTTTTTTTTCTAAAAATATTATCCAATACATTTTATCCTCTGGACCCCGGACCACAGTTTATTAAGTAATTAATTGATTAATTAATAGGATCCGGACCACTCCCTCCTCCATTAGAATTCGACGTAGTGAAAAATCTCATATAATCTGAGGCAGATAATATTTCGAGTGAGTTTGAAATATGGCAGTACCTACGGTGATTTCAATTTACGCTTAAGAAGATTTCTATTTGAATCTGTGCTCTATACATTCTTTGGCTCTTTCACAGTAAGCTACTTAAAGCTTTTATCATGAAAGAGGAAGATGGTCGGCACCTGGGATTGAACCCACGACCTCCGCAATAGTACGAAATCTGGCGTGGTAACCGCCAGACTACCATCCACTTTTAAAACAATAAGAAAATACAACATCAATATTTACCGGATTAAAAAATTGAAATTTCGGACTTTTGAACAAAATTCGAGAGTCTCTTCTTTAAGCCTTCCGATTAGATTATTTGAATAATTGTTATACATTATTAGACGATTTAGAACTCTCTCCCTTTTCCGGACGGACAAACATTTTTAACTCCGGACATGTCCGAAAAATTTCGAATGTATGACAACCAGTGGCGTTCCGTGGGTTATTGGCGCCCGGGGCGGGAACCACACCCTTTGGCGCCCCCACATTTTGGTATCTGGAAACAAGACATTTCCTAAAAAAAAAAGGTCATTTCTATAATTTGGTATCTGGCAACATGACGTTTCCTAAAAAAAAAGGTCATTTCTATAATTTGGTACATGCCTATTTCGAAAACCGGACGTATATAGCGCGAACATATTTTGCCGCCCTGCTAATAGAGGCGCCCGGGGCGGTCCGCCCCTCCGCCCCCCCCCCCCCCCTCGGTACGCCACTGATGACAACCCTACTTAAGTCTAACCATTGGTAAGAAATAATACCTACTTACTAGAAAAATAATGTGCTACTGCGCATGGTTCCAACAAGTACCACGTGACTGCTGTTAAACTCATACAAACTGTGACGTTTGTCGTTAGCTCTGTGTGACATTCTATTTTTTATTTTTAATATTTTAGCGTTGACACAGAGGAATGTTATATTTTTACCATATTATTAGTTAAATGAAGTACCGATTGGCTTTGTTGTGTTGTCTTGTGCTAGTGGATGAAAGTAAAATGAATTATTATTGATAATTTACCTTCAGTCACGTGACTGTTGAATGATCGAAACAAATTTCGCTTCTGCGCATCCAAAAAATTTCTCTAATACATAATATTTGTAATCAGTGAGTCTAATTAACTTGCCATATTTTTGTGTAACTGCAAAATATGATCTATGCACATTATTGTGTCATTTTGCCAAAAATTTTTATTACCAAATACCGATCTTTCCTGCGACATAAAATGGTGGCTTATGGACTCTGATGGCGCGTTCTCTGCTTCCAATACCGGTCTTCTACATACGCTACATTGTCATACATATAACAATCAGTACAATATAAAGAACCTCTCTATACAATTGTATGTAGATACGATGTGTGGTGTGTGTGTGTATTCACTCTGCCTCTTATATACCTACATAATATTGTATCGTATGTATTATAATATTTAATGTTACGTTGGTATATATAAATACCACTTACATGTGCTTAGAATTCATTATAGCTGTGTCTGTACCTAATAGGCGCGTGCTCTTTCTCTTAGACTTTATTGTATGGAAAAAAAATCATGGTTACTGGAAAGACGCGAAACCTGAATAAAATATTAATTTTTACTAAGTATTTAGATGTACCTATTAGTGGTCGATCAGTGATCGCAATTGGTCCATAACTAATTTAAACTTATAAGTTTGAACAATATTAAGGTTCCATTGTCAAAGACTGAGCGAGCGCTGTTTAACAATTTTCTTTCCAATGACATGCATACCTGCGTCAAATTTGAAATGTTGATTCGTAGGTACAAAGTTTTTTCTATTATCATTAAAGAAAAACAATATTAATCTATTCTCAATTTGACGCAATAAAAACTCATATCAATATCCGATATTTCCAGCCATCCACCTTCCATTTGAATATACCGCCTTCAAAATGCTGCGCTTTTCATTTGACATTATTTTCTATGAAGTTGATGTTCTTTATAAGTAATCTGTGTATCAAATAGGTACATAATTTTAAGAAAATATTAGCATTCGCCAAACCTTCTCTATAGGTACGAGAGAATAGGTACGAACTATAGTTCACTTATAAGTGTGCGAAATTTCATACTCCTCCGTCCACGCATTTTCCGTAAAAATGGTCACAAAGTTTTTCCTTCACGCATTTTATAGATAACTAGGTAATTTAGGTAGGTACTTATCTACGTATTCTTTATCCGGGTTCTCTTCCTAGATGGAGCATATAGTCTCCACACCTCGAAGAAAATGTATAGGTACTTACCTACCTAAAGATTTAGATTTTTTTCTTCGACTTAATCAAACGAAATTTAGAAAAACGAAAAAGTATCGTTGATAAATTATCTATCTGTTAGCTAGGTTTACCCAATGTATTTTTAGCATTCGTCTCCAGCACCACATCTCGAAGGCGTCTATAACTCTATATATCCTCTCCAAGTTTCGCGCTCGTAGAGTCCAGGATAGGATAACACTCAAGTGCGTAGGTACAAGTTTTACTTTCAGATTTCAGGATATATTTCGATCTTTCAAAAATTTACGACGGGGTATTATTGCACTTTTGCTCTATCCTTATATCAATAGCTCTGATTTCAGTATCGCATTTACCTTGGATGTGGTGACAGAGTGGATCCAAAGTAGGTATGTGAATTTGTAGACTATTTCAAGGTCTGAAAGTAAGTATCTACCCCGTCATATTTTATAGTTAGTGTGTAATGTACAATAATAAATCATGAGTTAGGTCTTCAATAATCAACACTCCCTTTTTGACCCCTTTTAGAGCCATAGGGGGGCAACAAATGTTCTCCAATGCGCTCGATCCTCTGCAGTTCCTTAACCTCCTGCAACACTATGTCAAAACCTCTCAGCTCTGCTTTTGAAGAAGAACGGTTTGAGTGTGTCTTCTTCGTCTTCGAGACCCTGATGGGAGGAAGAACAGCGCTCTGCTTGGCCAACTAGTAAAAGATAATTTAGTCTAGATTCTTGTCACCATTTTTCAGGACTAGATCTTTACGAATATCTAACAACTAATGCCTCTTAACAATTTATTACCTACTGATGTTCGATTTTTAAATGGAACAAACCACTATGGGCTTACGACTTATTTTTTCACTTGAAATTTCTACCCGGGGTTGGCCTGTCTCAGATTGGACGGGACCGGTTGACTGGAAAAAATTCCCTCAGGCAATAAGTTCCGCCGGCTATACTGACACCTTTGTATAGAAAAGTGTTATATTATATTATTAGGTACCAACCTAAAAGAAAAACCAATTTTCACTTACCTAAGTTTTTTTACATTTTTCTGGTGGTTACCGGTTTTTTGTTAAATGATGATTATGGCTGTTAGCCGAATTCGGCGAGTAACCAAATAACATTATATAAAAATATATATAGCTATCTTATAATGGTCATAATGTTGTATTTTTATTCCACCTGCAGAGGGGACTTCCATGCGCAAGAAGCTCTGATTGCCAGAGTGTCGGTGTTCCGGACTGCTGGCCACTGCCGAGGATGGCTCCACAGGAAGAAGGGAGAGCCCCTGTTGCTTCATGCCATACAGGAGGTACCTTCCTTCACAACTTGTTGCAGTCCTACCTTACTATAATGAATCTACCTTCAATTATGGTTTTGTTTCCTATGGGGGAAACTGGAAAGAGACATAATCTCATTAAAACTTGGCAATGATTAGGCTTTTGAAGTACCTATAAGCGCGTTAAAAACAATTGTAAGGCTGTAGTGTTTCAAACAATTTAAATTTTAAACATTTGTTGAGTTATAGATGCCGACCATCTTCCTCTTTTACAACACAAGCTTTGTTTTCTGTGAAAGATGATAAAAATGTATTTGTATTCACTTTCAGTGAGCCCAGATTCATTGTGTGTGAGGGTGTGTGTGTGTGTGTGTTATGATTTTTTTCTCTTTTGTTCTTATATTGTAAGATTGTATTTTTATTAGCTTTTTTAAGTTTGTCCTAGCACAGGCTTAGCATATTTCAGCAACATTGTTACTTTATATTTCAAATGTTTTCTAATACCTAAATAAATTGAATAAATAAAGTAATTTAAACGAAACCATTGATTTGTTATTCCGCAAATTATTCAATAGGCACAGGTCCTGCATGGTCACAGGTGACTAAGAAAAAAGGCCTGAAATTGTGAGTGTTTCATTCAAATTACTCAATTTAAGTAATTCCACCAAGAATGCACGTTCAATTCGTTATTTTTATTAAATAAATAAAGCTTAGAGGTAGAAAAATCAAGCAAAAACCATATATACCTACCTATTTGATGAAATTATAACACGAAATAATTGACAAAAGTGCGCAAGCTCCTTGAAAAACTGACTACCTATACAAGCTGCGTAATACAAAATAAGCAAAAATATAAAAACTATAAATCCATCAGAAATAGCTATACCTACCTACACAGAATACATTTTAAACACATGAAAGGTTTAAAAAAAATCATAAAATACGAAAAAAACAATAAAAAAATCATTTTTATACTTACTTTATATGTAAAATACCCATTATCTTAGTTCCACATCAACTCACCTTTATGCCTGTATGCTATGGTTTCCCAAAAACAGGTTTTATACATTAATAATTTTCCCCTTTATGGAGTTTCTATATCCAGGCGTGTGCCAAGAAATATAATATTTTATGCGTAAAACAACGCAGAAAAAATCATATCTAATTAGTAGATACCTGATGTACCTACCCACTTATAATGAGTCTACCTGTATATCTAATATCAGCACAGTGGTACCTCGGTAAACGCGTGCACTCTTTTGAATAACCCAAACTTATTGGTAGATCCCCATTCCACCCATAGAGGGTGATATGCTGTATACCATATTATGATTAAGTACAATGCTCAGAAAATACACTACCCCGCTTTGCCCCGGTACCCCACTATGCCCCCCTCTCCTCTACATATTTACCTCTTCCTCACCTAAACTCTTTTAAGTACCTAAGTATGTAAAAGTCAAGTCAAATTTAATTCATTTCAATATCTTCTTAATGTATGCTTTACTAGCTTTCCCGACAGACGTCCTGTAGTCCTTACTATGGATATTGATTTCAAATTTGTTATTTATAAAAATACGTTTAAAATATTTTTGAATGTAAAAAATAATTCTTCTGTAAGCTCGAAAAAATTTCCATCGTCGCAGGATATATTTTATATTATTTCTTATGCATTTTTTTTTTTCATTTTTTTAGTTATTCTGTTATCCGAAGCGGAGAAGAACCTAGATCAAACATCGGAAGAGTCTGTTCAGCCGATCTCGAGTTATAAATGTTCGCACTAACCCGACTTTCTTTTATATTATAGATTTGTTCCATTGCCATTCGCCAACCATCGATAGGATGAGCATTTTTAAAGAAAAAGAAAGTATGTATAAGACCAAGTATCTAAAGAACGTATACCGAGGTACCACTGTAACTGTAAGTATGTGGAAAATACAAATAATATAGGTAGGTATAAAATATGTTCATAATAATAATTATACGTATGCATGTAGATACTGATGCGATGTACATAAATAAATAAATATTTATTATGTAACATCTGTTATATGAATAAATTTTGCATTCCTATTTTTTTTTAATTATAATTATTATAAGCTATCTATATTATAGTACTTCAAGTCTACCTTAAAAGAATTATGGTAGCTAGGTACCTACTGAAGAAGTTTTTTTCTTGTGATTTTCAGCTAGGTACTTGCCTGAAGTCTTCTCAATTTTTCCAAACCGATTTCAATGTCGACCGTCTTTAATTTTAATACTAAAAGTATGTACTTTTTTTAAATCCATATTTATATCATTTATTTTTCGTAAAGCAACACCTCTATCCAAAATAAACTTAGATTTAAACAAAAGTTCATATTATTATATTTGAAAATGTTCCTAATGAATGAAACTCTATACCTACCTAAATACGGTTTTTCTTCCTATTAAAAACTTGAAAGGATTGCTTTGGATAGAGAGTAATGGCGATGAATGTGAGTGAAAATTGCTACAAAAACACAAACCTTGATTGTCTCCAGAGAAGAATGTAGGGGAGACCGGGGCAAGATGGGATACTTAAGAGATAAAACGTTATAATATGAAAACCAAACTGTTTATTAAAATTTTCTTTCAACAAATGCAACACTTACAATCTTAATTATCATAATCATAATTTATTATGGCTCTAAACTACATATTTTTTGGCAATAAGGATCTAAATAACACATGCCAAAAATCCCGTTTTGCCCCATGATCGGGGCAAAAAGGGAAACGCTATGGGGCATAATGAGTACACATTTTAATCTGGTCGGCAAAGTTCACAATGACATATGTGCCTCTCCATTCTCATCGTCTACACCTGCGCGTGAATTATGGGCCTAGCCTTGGCAATCGTTACGAAAATATATTCGAATGGGTTCTGAATATGGTTCCTCTCAGCTAACTGGAAAGTCAAAATCCAAAGCTCTTCTCACCAGTTATTCTGAGATAATTCTTCTTTCTGTTCTTTATTTAAAACTGTTTTATAGTGCCCTAATGTCATTCTTCCAAAGTTATTATCTAAATCAGTGACAGCATCTTGAGAACATCGAGCCCTTCTCACTCTACATTCCAAGGTCGATTTAGGCACGTTATATGTAGTTAACGTACGAAGAAATCCCATTATCTCTGAAAGCACAGCTCTAACCGCTCTTCTCATAATATCGTCTTCTTCCCTTATCCACCATCTATCTGTTTTGCGTTTATAATTTCGTATCTACCATTTTAACTGCAAACAAAAAATAAACTTATTATTATACCTACAGTAATGAAACACCGCTTAACCTACATATATGGGGCAAAACGGGATACTATGTCATTATGCCCCGACCTTTTTGCCCCAACATACACATTTTGCAAAAGTACCTACAGTGCTAACCTACAACATTATTCTGCGAAAAAGCAACCTCAATTCGTTAGTTTTACACTACTACAACAAGTATGTGGTAAAATAATACAAATAGCACTGATACCTACCTTGGTGCACGTGGATTCAAAATAGAAAATTTCGTAGAAATCCTCCAAAAAATTGTTTTTTCTCGCCACACAACCAATACACTCGGTGACACACGAGCACCCGCCGGACTCGTGTGACGCGACTAAACACCGAGCGAATGGCATTGTCTTAAGCTCTGTTGCATTAACCAGTCATACACACAAGGAAATTTCCCGTCCTGCCCCGAGCTTCGTCTTGCCCCGGTCTCCCCTACCTAATACCTACTTACTTAAAGAGGGAAAATGTGAGATAGGACCTGTGGGGCTAGTACTTACGAGTCTTATCGAAAGCTAATTGCACGCAAATAAGCGCTTATTAGCGTGCAATTAGTGTTCTTAAATCAAACGATCGAGTCATTCAATCAATTTAGTATGAACATTTTTCGAAACTCTTTCGATGATCGAATATCGAAACGATCATCGAAAGAGTTTCGAAAAAATTCCATACAAAAATGATCGAATGATACGATCGTTTGATTTTCGAACACAGTTTGCAAGCTAATAAGCGCTTATTAGCATCCAATAAGCTTTCGATTAAACTCGTATACTAGCCCCACTGACTGTAGTGAAAATTACCTAGAAATATGAAACGAAAGAAAACCAAATTCTTAAAACGATGATTTGGGTGAACGTATGCTTACATACATTTAATAGAAGAAATATTATTTTTGTTTAATTTTAAAAATAAACCTGTGCTCACTCAAAGAGGAAATAAAGCTTGTGTCGTGAAAGAGGAAGATTGGCGGCACCTGGGATCAAGTAAACAACCTCCACTTCAAAACTCGACGATTAAAACCGTTAGGCTACCACAACCACTTCAAATGCCTACGTTTTTCTATTCAGTCCTCAGACAACTCTAAAAGGAAATCTCTCGCCAATTTATGTTACCAAAAGATTTCCCAAAAGTACCTACCTGCCTTCTACTTGCCTACACAATTTCGAGAGTAATATGTTTCTTGAAAATTTGCAGATCACATTGCTTAGAAAACTGCTACTTACCAACGCACTAATAGGTTCATCAAAAATTGACCCTGAGCCTTATTCCCGTAATCAATCGCATTTAAAAATCAAGATAGGAGCGTATTAAGACCGCTACGAGAATAACCCTACCTGTGCTACTCTCTTCCTTATTTCTATTACCTAATCCTTTCCTGTAAAATTGTAGGTAATAAATGTGACTGGCAAAAAGCTAAATAAATAAATACATCAAATTTGACTTTCTGATGCGACTAATATCACTCTTCTGTATTCATTCTTCCATAGCCGCTCCATGCTCCACAAACTTGTGCTGTGAAAATTTGCGGACCAAGCATTGCAAAATTGGCAAACTAGTAAAGAATCAAAATTGCTATACTTATACCATCAGTTCCTCCCTACTATGATCCCTTTACCTACCTTTTAGTAAAATCTCAGTTCATGTTCTTGATATAGCCTCTCCATGTGTGCTTATCCTATGCAAATTAGAAAGGGCTGCTGATACGAAGATATATTATCTAGATATAGTTTGCTTCATTCTGTTGAAGCTGTTGTTACCAAATGTGAAAATTTACTGGTCCCAAACACTCTCAGCCATAACAACTATTACAGTTGTTCTTTGACTGCTTGCCGTATTTATTTAATTCCCATCCTGATTCGCAAGGAAACTACTAAAAAAACCAAGCCAAGTTAAATTGCTGATAAAGATTATTGAAGTGTCTTAATTGGAGTTGAAGTGGTAGATAAGAAATTCCAATACCCATTCTTCCAGACCTTTGTCAGATGACATATCAGCCTTGTGGTAAGAAATGATGAAGGCTTGTATTACCATTCTTCGGTCAATGCAACTACAAGAGGGTTCGTCAGTTCAGTTAAGTTCTACCTCCTTCAAGAAGACATCGGGTGACTTCTGGCTGTGCCTTCCTGTCCACTAACCTGTCGGCAGCATCATCACAATGGTAATCACGGCGTTGGAAGAAAGGTATACGAGAATAGTTGAGCAGCGGCTGTGTTGGTAATAGCTGTACCTTTGATGAATGATACTTAAGTCTGCTGACTGGTCACGCTACGATACATGTGACTGGCAGAGCGGAGAAAGAGTTCAAATCCAGTACCGCAAACTGGAATATACCACCTCGCCGTGTATCTACTCCTACATCTAACAGCGAACAATACCGATTCTTGTGATGTATGGTCCGTTCCTAAAGCTTCGAGACTAACATCTTCAATGATGTTCATTTTCTTATAGATATTATTATACCTATAGTATCATGGGCTTCTCGACTTTGTGCCATATAAAAAGAAAACTCCAGCACGCTTTCAGAGCCACGGTATTCTATTTTGATCACAATTAATGGTCAGTTTGAAGATTTCATACTTTTCAGCACGCGTCACACCGGCGTTGAAAGTTTACAAAATTTTTTCAAGATTTCAAGATCAAAAGTCAGCCAGTGGGTAGGTCGTTGACCAAAGTCATGAAATCTGACTACGATCTTTCCCTCTGTCATTATCTTCCATTCGGATTCCCTATAGGTATAAGTTCACAAAACCCAACCCTAAACACTAAACCCATTGATAATAAATACTTATAAAGGTGTTACGAGACTCTTTCCCATTCACCTCGGGTACCTTCGGGTTCTTCCATGACGGGCATGAAGCCTTTCTAAAGTCTCACAGGCACAATTCTTTAATTCTCTAAACTCATTTGCTATGAGTATCTCATTTGTCAAGAGTGAAATTAGCGAACTTCAAATCGGTTGAACGCGTACCTACCTAAAGCTTTACAATAAGATTATAAGGATGTAGTTATTTTATCGTCTAAATTTTAATTCTGTCTCACTGTAAAGATCATAGAAAAAGAACAAAAAATATAATCAAACTACACATACTTACTCCCTTTATAACCCCACTTAGGACTATAGGCAGACAACATGTTGCTTTTTACGTGAGGCATGTACTCAATCTTGTGCAATGTCAGTTATCGAGCTGAAATCTTTTCAACTGCTGCCTGAACTCTTCCCCTCAAGGCAAAAGCAAGCGACCAAGGTTGTTTTCTGGGACTTTTCTGACCATTAGGTTTTGTGGGTACGTATATAATCATCCTCTCGTTGATTTTTAGATTTCCTGTCTGAAAGAAAGAGCAGGGGTGCTATTTTTTTGCAAAATCGTCAATACTCGCATATCATCAGACATATTAAATTATTATTTACTTATACCAACGATGAATGTTATGAAAATAGCCTGGAGATCTGGAAGAAACTTGTCGTTGTCGGAAGAATAAAAAGTTATCTTCCTACCGAAATAATCGTCTTAGGTAGGAGTTCATGGATGTATCTAGTCGATGATATTCTTAAAGAGAAGAAAAAATCATGAAGCATGACTCAGGGAGCTGTTTTTGGTCCCATATGAAATGACGAGAAATTTTTCGAAATAATAATAACTATACCTACCTCGGGGACGACCGCGACGGGAGTTCCTGCAAGACGTGTACTCCGACGTCTGCTGCTCCTCATATGAGGAGATCAAGAGGACTGCAATGGACAGAGAGGAATGGAGAATGAGATCCAATGCTATTGCTGCAAACCAATCCCAGGATTGAAACTGCAGAAGAAAATATACCTACATTTGCGTGGACTATTCGAGGAAGTACCCATGAATCTAGTTGCCATATTAGACTAGTTGTTATGATCTTGACGATTGTACAAAACAATTAGGCATGCCTCAGGAAACCGTTTTTGGACCATTCTTTACTCATAAAATTACGAAAATCCCAACCAACACGGAAGTCGATATATTATAGGATGAAGAAATCTCGTTACTTTTTGATCCAACCACTGGCCATTTTATAACATTAACTGACGATGAAAGAGTTTTTCTCTACATACTTAATGCGAGTCGAGTTGAATATAAGCACACACGCCTATATGTATGGGTGCCTATATACTTCCCTTATGTACCTACATTATGTATCCACCAACCCACCATTATACATTACTGGTGCCACGCTTAGAGTAGATAGATATAAAATATTATTTTTCGAGTAGATACGTAGGTATAGTTATATAAAAAAGGAAATGAAGTAGGTAGGTAAACCTACCCTCCTAATTCCTGGTAGTTTCAAACGAATTTATGGTCCATTTATCGACTTTGTCTTTCCAGTATAAAATTCCGTAAGCTGCAAGATATATCTACATATATATAACCTACTTACAGAGGAAAAATTAAAACCATATTTCGTAGAATATGATTTTTTAAATAGGAATTAAGGTGAGTAAATAGGTACATTCCTACATAATTTGATTTCCATCTAGGTATATGTTATACCTATATATTTTTAAGAATGATGGAGTCGACGTTTAAGAAAGACCGGAGTCGATAAGTTTTAGAGCCAATGGAAAGAAGAAGAAAAATTATATTAGCACTCGGGTCCTTGAAATTACTAAATGTATTTTTTTCATTGCGTAATACGACTTCTTACTTTGAATAAATATAATATAAACGTTTTACATAAATATTATTTTTATAATAGAAATAAATTTAAGGACTGGCAATAATAACATTGGAAACAAAACTTTTACGTCGTCGGTAAAAATATGAAATAGGTAGGTATTCGTTGTTCTATAAGACCTGTAAAATACGATTACAGCGCCACATACTAAGAGATATTTACTTGTTCGTTGACAACATTTTCACAAATGGCCGAACTGTCATTTATTTATGTTTGACATTTTTCAGTTTGTATGTCAGGATAATAATGTGACTATAAAAACATTATTTTAATGTACTTTTTTATATAATTTGGTGTATATTTTGTTATTCTAATATCATGACGGAAACTTGTAGAATATGTTTGAGTCATAATCTCGTTAATAATTTTATATTCGACGAAGATAACAAGATTTATCTAAAAATACTTTCGTGTTTACCAATAAAAGTACAGTTCATTTATACTATTTTGCAATGAATTTTACCCAATTGATTGATATATAATATATATTTAAAAGGCTCTTAAAGGAATATATTGTTTTTATTTACACGAGTGTGTGAATACTAGTATAATAAATTAGATTTAAAACCATAATTTACATCACTGCTTAATGTATTATAAGATCCTCTGTTGATTTATACTAAAATAATAGACATTCAGAATCATGATTTCGTTTAGTTATAGACAACATTTAATCCAAAGCTAAATCAATGCAATCTTCGAAATAAGTTTCATTATGTAGTTAGTGATGTAATTTATACATTTCAGATCAACAAGGATGATGTACTTCCAAAGAAAATATGTGATGTATGCTCCTGTAAAGTTGATGATTTTTACAAGTTTTGCCACAAATCTATCGATTCAGAAAATAGGTAATGTTTTTATTTTTGACATAACAAAATGTGATAAGGAAAAAGAATTTTGGATGTATAGAACATGTCGGAGATTCCCATAATTTGAAATATTGGAGGGCTTTGACGAATTTGACTACCTAAATGACGAATGTTGTAAAGTGATCACAACGAGCCAGCTTTCAAAACAGCAGTTGAAGACGGTCTTAAGCCCGTAGTGGTTCAAATTTATAAAAAAAATTCCACTTAATTGAACAGTAATTGTTTTAAGGATTGCATCAAAATAGCTGGTTCTACATAATATGAAGAATAAAATGTTTTATGTTATAATAAGTTAAATAAATAAATTGAAGTGATTTTTACAACGCTATTCAACTCGACTGTTAATAGTTAATGCCAAGGGTTCTTGGTAGTAGTCCATTTTGCTTGGTAGCCTAGTGTTAAAGGCACTAATTTTGTGTAACGTTTTTCGCTTGAAATTTCTACCCAGGGTTGGCCTATCTCACATTGGATGGTATCGGTTGACTAAAAAAATGCCTCAGACAATAAGTTCCTCCGGCTATACTGAATTTGTACTAAATACCTCCATATCAAAGTGGTCTAGCGGTTACGACGTCGGCTTTCATACTGTTTCTTGCGGAGATCATGGGTTCGATCCCATCCGCTGACCATCTTCCTCTTTCACGACACAAGCTTTAAGTAGTTTACTGTGAAAGGATCAAAGAGTGTATTTGTGTTTACTTTGGGTGAGCACAGATTTATTAAATAAAAAGAAATATTTATTTTCTACCATGAGGCTAATAGTTTAGTTCAGGTAATAAAGAGTAAGCTGAGAGCAGTTCTATTCTAATATCACATTATAATAGTATTATCTAATTAACAATGTAGTCCACCTAGGATGTTCTGTAGTAGAAAATGTCTATGACGAGATTCAAGATAGTCATTAGGCTCTCATATATTATTATCATCAACATCGTGTGGATATTTTCTTTATACCACTGCACTTTTACACAACACAGTAGCAAGAACATATTGTACCTCTCTAGAAGGGTGATTTTCCTACCTTTTTCCATGACTTCATATTTATTGTTTTTTCTCTGCATATGTTATAACTTTTATAGTTATTATTTTTTTAAGTGCTTGTTTTTTGATAGTTTGTTTTTATCTATTTTAACTTTATTCAAAGTTGAATTGTTATTCATTTTCCTATTTGTAATATCTGTAAAGCATTAAAATAATTATACAGTCGATTGTGTTTCATATTGCCATTTCACATTGCCATTGAGTGAACTCATTCATCCCTCGCCCAAGTTTTGTTGATGTTTCAATCTTCTTATAGATGTTTGATTGATTTTTAGTGCAACATTCATTTACATTTGTTTTGATTTTATATAGCATCATATTCTAATTTTCATGTAAAGTTTTGGTTAAAATTGTGATGTATGATCTCTTTGGATCTCATTAATATATATTTTATGATGATTGTATTTTTGATCTTGTGCCGATTGTAACATCTACATGTAAAAGGCTTTCGGCTGTATATTCTCTAAATAAATAAATAAATATTATGGCTATCTTTTTATTAGTGTATTTTAAAATAAAGTCTCAAATGTTCCACATTTTTCCAGGTTGTTATTCTCATCGTGTAACGAAGAAGCAGGAATCACAAATGTTGAACACGACAGTAAAATATATCAATTCTCCTCTAGTTTTTTACAATTTCATAAAAATGGCTACGCAGTTGATAGCCTTGCGCCCTCCATAAGTCCAAAAAACTTGGTCTCGTCATGCACACAAACCGAAGACGAAACATTCTCAGTGACCATTAAACAGGAACCCCAAGGCAATAATGATAATTTCTTTGACAATTACGATGATGATAATTCTGATCGTGAGTTTGATAAACAAGAAGAGAATCAATTTGAAGAAATCAAAATAGAATTATCACCACAAGTGAAAAAAGTAGTAGATAAAGATAATGAAAAAATAGCATCGAAAAGAAAATCGTCGAGGAAAAACAAAAAGGAAAAAAGACCTATAAAAGTTAAAATAAAAAAGACTAAATCCAAATTCAGAGTCACACCGGAGTCGAAATCCGATTCTGACGAAGACGTCTCACTTGTTGATATTATTAAAAAAGATAAAAATCTAAAGTTAAATGAGATAACGAGTATAAGCCACGGCACCATAGTTTTAGATGTGAAGGATATAAAAACCGAGCTCATGGATGTACTGAATGACGGAGAAAATAATGCAAACGTCAACCGTGAAGAATGGAATTGCTGCATTTGTTTCTTTAGGTGTTTTGAAAAGGAGGAAATGCTGGGGCACTATAGGTTAGTCTAATCTCTCATAAAACTTCTTTAATATGACTAATTTCTCAGAGAGAACGGACCTCCACTCTCTTCTATCCAAGTACACTTCTTTAACTTCTTCCAGCGATATACCATTTCTCATACAACCTCTCCTGTTTCGTATGCTTCTGACCTGGCCTTCCTTGAGGACAGAATCGATGTGTTCCATCCACTTGGTTGACCATGCCTTCTTAAACCTTTTTTAATCCTATTTGCATCCATTCTTTCAACATGCTCTAACTATTTAAACTTATTAACATTCATCTTTGTAACAACGCTAACTTCCATACCACATTCCTTCCTAATATTCTCATTCCTTTCCCTATCCCACAGAGTCTTTCCACATATTCTTCACAGAGCTCTCATCTCTACTGCATTTATACTACATTCTTCTTTTTTGTTCATTTCCACATTTCGCAGCCATACTTCATTGATGGTAAAAAGCATTGCATTATTCATAAAAAATTTTGCTTGAAGTGAGACGTTGTTTCTCATATAGGTCATAGGGCACCGCCCACCCTGCTACCAGCCGCTTTCCTACGTCCCATTTATTTTTCACACTTTCCATCCTTACTAAACAAACTTTTTACATTTTTTTTTACATTTATTTGATAAATCGTTCTTGCTTCATCCCTTTCAAAAATCAAAACCTTTGTTTTGTTGAAGGTCATTTTGAGATTTTATGGCTAACATTGTTAACCCATATCTGCACACTATAATATTATAAATCACAAACAAATAGGTACTGTTAATTATCATTAAACTAATTCCATGTTCCAGATCGCACTATTCAACTAAGGACATGCAAGAGTTTGAATCGGAGCAGATGACTTCTGAAACAGTACAGGATAAAAACGGCAAACCTGTTGCAATGTTTGTATGTTCACACTGTAACGCGGTAAATATCTTTCATATTTAACATAACCTCAAAAAACTTACTGTCACAAGTTCATGTGAAAATGATTTCCTCGTTTTGTTACAGAAAAGCGAAACGAAAGTCAAACATTTGCGGCATTTAAGAAGTCACGGATTAGATAAGCCTTATAAATGTTCCTTGTGCGAGAAAACTTTTAGGAGTACAGCAGAAATACTTAAACACGGTAAGCCGGTTGAGTCAAACTTATTTTTATTTTTCGTTTCTTCAAGCTGTAATTCTCTAGGTCTCTATTTCATTAGTGATAACTTTCCACACACAAAAAAACATTCCACTTACCTTATATCCATCTAGTCTCGAAAATTTCACTGTCAGAACTTCAATCATCAATGAACAGTTGCAGGCATATGGCCCAAATGAAGTTGCATCAAATCTAAGAGATGTCGACGTCTTATCTTTCTACGTACAGCCTAACAAATAAATAAATAAATAAAATAAATAAAAACTTTCTTTATTTCTCGCATAAAAAATTTCGCAGACAATTGAAACATATAAACAACAAGATTATACAAATAATAGTTTAAAATAATATCAAACACTATTGGTTTTTTTTAGTATAATTTTGACATAATTTCATTTTCGTTAAGATCTAGTCCTGAAAAATGTTTACAAGAATCTAGACATAAATAGAACGTTGTGGTCCAACAAAGCTAATAGGCAATAAAGATGAGACAGTAACAAAAATGGATATAGTCATATCCTGGCGCCAAATACATGACAGCAGTCACAGTCTTTAAATTTGGTTGCACTCTTGTTCTTATCTCTATATTTCATTAATTTTTATTAAATATCTACTTGTTGTATACATGGGATTTTTCGACATGTTGAGAATTCTCATGATTAGGAGTTTCGGAGACTTAAACATTAGCACCTAATGGTAAAATTTAACGTAACACAAGCCAGCCTTCGAAATAACAGTAGAAGACGATCGTAAGCCGTATTGGATAGCCGTAGTAATGAATTGTAAGAGTCATTAGTTGTTACATATTCTTTAATTTCATTTTGATGTATTTCAGGTAAAAACGCTCACAAATATGATAATGATCTGCAAGAAGCAAAGTTAGAGGGAGAAGAGAGTGGGGGGGCGGGACCCATGCGTGCAATAAAGAGGTTCATGTGCGATCTCTGTGACGAGACCTTTGTATATATGAAGTGAGTCCAATTATTTATGACATATCTAAACATGACCTTACTCTTACAATACAAAATTCTCTTTATCTTTCATTTTTAAGATTAAAACAGACGGTCACCCCAATTCCCTATCAGATCTGCTAAAATTTTGAATTCATGGGCAATGTCAAGTGATTTCAACCAATCCAAGCGATATTGCTTAAGAAATCGATCGAAGTGAATATAGCTGCAAGTGATCTTAAACTAGTGATTTCCCCCATATCAAAATTATCAACATGGCTGCCAAATTTCTCAAACAAATAATAATTCATATTGATAAAGAAATATAACCACCATTATCATGTCTTATATGATGAAAAAAAGAGTGAAAAATAATATTTTTACTAAAAAAAGAATAAATTATTTTGTTTTGATAGTGGTTTTTATGAGAGGTATCTGAGAAGAAAATTTACGAGTTTTGACACAAAAGCGGTTTTGGTGGGTCTTTTTTTTTTTTTGATCAATTGGCCGGGAATCAATTGCCCCCTATAACACCGCGACCCTTGTTGGGTCTATTGTGTTTGCCACTTTGATTACAGGATGCCGTCGTGCCCAATGTCCACCCAGAAGTTGACAATGGTTTTTGCGGCGATGTTTGGGATATCCTCTGGGTATAATATAAACTTCCCCAGGTGATATCGGCGTTTGCTCATCAATGGTATGCATTCGCACAGAATGTGGAGTGGCGTTTCTAAGGCCTCCTCGCACACTCCGCACATATCTGCATTTTGAATCTTCAGGATTGTCATGTGCTTATTTAACCCACAATGTTTGGTGGGTCTTTCTCAGGCGCCACTTAAATCGATTGTATAGCGGGTCATTTTTAGAGGAATTATAATGATTTAAGTGGAACAGTCAATTAAAATTTACTATTTTCTTTGATATTTTTGGCGGATTCTAAGCTTTAGCAGTTCTGATAGGGAATCAGGGTGTTTTTAAGTTAAAATCGTTCATTCTAAATGTTACATTTACGATATAGCATGACCTTATTTTTACAATATCTGAACTTACGGTATTTTTTTATTCTTTATATTAGGTATATTTTGACATTATTACTCATAATGAACCTGTGATCTTATCATTTATATACATGCTTTTTCAGATATGTTCAAATTCATAGAAACCTTTGTCATCCGGAAGCCAAAGAACGGCAGTTTGTCAATAGGTGTCTGCATTGTGGTCGGGAGTTTGCACATTTGAATAGCTTACGAAGGCACTTGAGGTCTCATAGTGGAGAGCGGAATTTCCTTTGTTATATTTGCGGCAAAAGTCTTTCTTCTAGGGAGCATCTTAAGTTTCACATACGAATACACACAGGCTTCAAACCTCACATTTGCAAGTAAGTTATTTTTCCCCTATTGAGCTTTGTTTTTTACAAAGTTATCTCCCCTTTCTGTCTTAACTTTTTGTGATTCGACTATGATCTCTAAATAATTCGGTTCTATCTAATTCAGAGATAGCCAATGCAAACGGTCATACAGGGCACTTGGGAAATATATCAAGTCTCTATGGGCAACTCTAAAAAATTCATCATAGCACCCTGGGCCACATATAAAGAATTATAAATGTATCCCTACTATATTTTCTTGACGTTTACTATTACCACCTCGGGGCAGAATTCCCAATACATATTGGCTTGACCAGTGATGCCTGTAACAGCATGACCAAGGTATGGAAAGCATTGGTGTTTAGTGTCGAGACGAAATACCAGTGTTGCCCATTCTCCTGTATGGTGTGAGTCCTGGCACCTAATCAAAGCTCAGACACATGGGGTCTGGGCCTTTGTAACAATTACCACCGCGTCACTATACACCAGCACACCCAGCGCAGGCCCGTTACTTCCACCATTGTGGAGAGGAGATTGACATGGCTAAGATATATTTTGTTAAAGATGGCAAATGACAGTTGGCAAAGTGCAGCGATGTTCGTCCTCCCATCAGTGTCTCGAAAATTAGGAAGACTCTCTCATACCATGTTCCATTCCTTCAAGGCAGAGCTGAAGGATCTGGATATGGTGTGGAAGAAGGTCATTAAAACTCCGCGAGAATTGATTGATTGATTGGTTACTACTATTCTGAAATGTAAATTGAAATTATGGGTTAAAAAATATACCTACTTAATTCAAGAAAAATTTGCAAGCTATCTGTGGTTGGCCACTCTTGGTGTATCAATGTATCTGTTTTCTCACTCTTACATGCTTTATTTATATTATTTTCTACTCATAATCCACACTCTATCTAAATTTTTATCATACTGATGTGTGATGTCTTCCTTGCAGGACTTGTGGCAAAGGGTTTGTGAAGAAATGCAATTTGACCTTGCACGAGAGAGTCCACAGTGGAGAAAAGCCGCACGTCTGCTCCCATTGTGGTAAAGCCTTCTCCCAGAGGAGCACCCTCGTCATACATGAGAGGTCAGTCTCGTTTTTACTTTTGTAAGCCCTGGTTAAATCATTGTTAAACAAATAGTGTTGTAATTCAATTCACAAATAATATGGTAAACCTTTGTTAAGTAAACAATCTCAACAATGAATCTGTCAGATATTGGATTGGTGGACTGAGAGCTTACAACCTCTACTGGCTCGGATTAAAGAATCCTTATACATGCAATAATTTTCATTGCTAATATAAAACAACCAATGATTCTAACAATAAAATGTGTGGTTGGTAGACTGGCGGTTACAACGCCGGCTTTCGTACTGCGGACGTCGTGGTTCAATCCCAAGTGCCGACCATCTTCCTCTTTCACGACACAAGCTTTAAGTAGCTTACTGTGAAAGAGTCAAGGAGTGTATTTGTGTTCACTTTGAGTGAGCACAGATTCATTTAAAAAAAAAAATTCACTTATGTAGTTCGATTTTGAATTGGTATGAAAAAACCACTATGATGGGCTTAAAACCATCTTCTACTGTTGTTTCGAAGGCTGGGTTAGCGTAATAGCTTTACATTAATAACGTTTAATCTCCGAAACTCCCAATCATGAGAATTTTTAGGTTGTTTGGAAGAAATTGCCCCGGGCAATAAGCCCGCCAATTTTGGTTTGTTATTATTGTATGTATATATTCATGCCAATAAAGTGTTTATTATTATTATTATTTTTGATATGTTTAACATGCCTAAAGATTCCATGCCCCCAGCGATGGTCATACCATTTTAAAATAGAACATCATTAGTGAATTGTTAGAATCATTGGGTGTTGTATATTCGCTAAGATCCTAGTCCTGAAAAAAAAGCATTAGAGTCCAGATAAACTTGGATTGTTGTCTAATGATCTCCATATTTTCTTCTATCTTATTCAAAAATTTTGATTCATAAACAGTTTTTTTTTGTTAAGAATTTTTAGCTACAAAAACTTACCTAATTAAATTTGTTTTATACATTCCTTACTACAAAACGGTTTCACAGTCTAATGCATTTTGATTAATCAGATTTCGACCTATATTTAGTCCTTTGTCATGTTTTTCTCATGACTGAAGATCATTGTATCCAGCTCTCTCTGCCGCAACAGTATTTCTGTTTAGTTGTCCTGTCTGCTATGCTCCGTCAACTGTCTTTTCTGCAGCAACCCTGACTTTATCTGTCCTTCTAGAATTGATGCTATCTACTTGTGCTGCTGGAGACTTCTTTTGAATCCCCTAAACTGCAAAAAAAAACAAAAATTCCGACCTGTGGAAGTTGAAAGTAGCGGACAAGCTTTCTTCCTTATGTTTAAAAGGAGTTTTCCATTTTTTGGCCACATTTCTAGACGAAGACACACCAGCTTCCAGATATCAAGAACTAAATTTTTCAATTTTTTTTTTTGCAGATACCATTCTGGCGCCCGACCTTACGTGTGTAGTTTGTGCAATAAAGGTTTCGTAGCAAAGGGACTTCTTTCCATGCATCTTAAAACATCTTGTATCTAGTTTAGAATTTATTTCATTCAACAATTAATTATTATTGATGATTTTGTTATATTTAAACGAAGCCATCAATTATGTCTTTTTCTGTGAATATCTTTTGGAATATACCTAATTTTACATAAAAGAGTGGATGCTTAGTTATAACATAGGTTTTTTCCTATTTTTTATATTACACATTGACAGATTTAACCAAGTTCTCCACACTATGTTTGTTCATCATCACATGCATTTCGTCCGTCCCTTTCATTATACTACATAAAAATTCATAAGCTCTTAATAACATGAGTTAATTAATGGCTAGTTTTAAAAATAGCTTTTTTCTAAATCAAAAATTTTGTGGCTGTAATTATGAACTTTTATTTGAGTGCCATATAGGGTAAATGTGATGTTGGCGATCACCATAGGGAAGGGTTTATTCCTCTTCATAGGAATTTTCTAGAAAAGACTTACTCATGCCGGTTTCCATTTGTTTAATAATGGTAAAACTATAATGATACAGTGCAATAATATTGTCATTAATTAAATAACAGAAAAACATGGATATTATATTAACAAACAAAATGAAATGAGATATGATTTTTGATTCTGTGGAACATTATAAGTAATCAAAACTTTCTGGCAGTACGTGGAATAAGTCAATTTGAACATGTTAAACGAAAAAATGCACGAATCTTTCTGTCTATAAAGGGCTAAAAATCATGACCGATCAAAGATAATGTAGTTAAAGTATGTTACTGGAAGACACCAAGGTGTATATGGATAAGAAAAAATAGATGTTCATTACCCTGTGTACTCCATACAGAATTGAATAAGATGAATAATTGTATAATAATAATAATTGTATAATGAATAAAATTAATTTCATTCCCGGCTTGATTTTAAACTATAAAACTTTCTGTTTTCTATTCAAAATTATTACCGGCTATAGTCCAGTTTGACCACTCCCAATGATTTCGAGGTTATTTTATATGCTCTTCTATATTTCTGGAGGGAGAGAATGACCAAAAAAATATATAAATTTAAAGGCAGCTTCGATAAAACTCTTCTCAGTCAGATGTCAATAATGGATGGGTGGGACCCGCCTTAAATTGCACATAAATATTTCTTATTCGTATCGATCTAATATTTGCTTTGAAATCACAAAAAACCCTGTATATAAAAAATGATAATCTGTACTATTTTTAAATACTTATGCAATTTATTTTAACTATTGGTTAATTGTTTTGTATTATTAGTTCTTAAGGGTATTATTATTATTGTATTGAAAAAGAATTAATTAGAAAATTATTTGGATTTATTTAAAACTATTTTATACAATATTATGATGAATTATTATTATGAACACTTGTTACTTCAAATTATTGTGCAATGCAATAAAAATATTACGATATTGAAAATACAAAATTATAATGAAAACGTTTGTTTTATTCCTCAATAGTTTTAAGTTTAAAAAACTTCCTAACAGAATATGAATTTTTCTAAACCGCCTTTAATTTGGGTTCAATATCCTTTATAAAATGAGTGGGACAGGTGAAATGGAATAAATTGGGTTTATGCCGTTGAGATGGGAGTCCTTTGTGAAATTTAGAAGTAGTTTTGGTATGATTGTAGACTAAGATTTTACAGTTACGACATTGAGAGAGGGTGTTCAGTGTTTCATTGTCAGTAGGTCAGTACTGTTTGTTTTGTCTATGGAATAGCTAACAGTAAATACAGTGGTAAATACCAATAACATAAGTATATTTCTTTCACCAGGCCCAAAATTTGCACAGAGAGTGGCCCAGACATAAATCTGCAAGGAACCTGCTCTCCCCTACCTGGATAAACCTATGCAGTATTATGAGATCCTTAATGGGGGAAAAACAAAAAGTAACGGCTATTAACCAATTCGCCATTACTGTAGGCTGAATAAGCAGACGTTTACAATAGAGATCCTACTCTCTGAGTCTGAAATACGTAGATAAGAGAGTTATTTGAGTCCCCCATGCATCTCCAGCATAGCATAATAAAATGATACAATTCTTCAAGGAGACTGGACTGAATGACTCTTTGGAAAGCCAGTCACAATAGTTCCACAATGGAATACATAGATGGCGCCTCTTAAAAGGTCGAAGAAGGCCTAGCTGTAATAATTATTGTTATCCATTTTTTTATCACTTTTATTAACCAACTCTTCCATATTCTCTTTTCTGTCTTCATTATCAAATGCCAGAGACTTCAAAACTGTTAATAATAAGGTAAAGTTTAAAAATATGCTTATTTTGTGTAACGGTCAAAGCTTAGAGCAAGAAAGGGTCAAAGAGTTCGTAACGGTATAGTTTTGACCACAGAACACATATACTCTCTAACGGTTTTGACATGCAAGAGAAGACTGAGAAGAGAATAACATGGACGATTTGTCGGCCATTATTGTCGCCATTTGGGCTTGAGGGTAATAGTGTTCTGTGGCTTGGGCTTCTGAGAATAAGAATCGGCGACGAAAAAATGTGAAAGGCACTGGATTGCTAATAGAATGAATTCTGTTGGGCTTAGTGATGTCAGTTGGGTAGTTACCCGTTACTAAATACCCGTTACTTTTTGTTATCGGTATTCCAAATCAGTAGTGTTCAGTATCCGTCGGTACAAGTACCTACACGGTAGAAAAGTAACGACGGATACTCTGTCGGTAGAAGTAACGACAAGGTCCTCGGTAGAAAAGTAACGACGGATACTCTGTCGGTATGCCGTTACTGCACGTAAATATCTACCGACTACCGAGCTCCGTGCAGTATCCTTACAGAGTTATGTTTTTGTTCTATGGAGGTGAGGTACTTCGGCCATTGAGTAGATATGTTTTACACGTACGTTGTAGCAGAAAAATATTTAGATTCGAGTATCGCGTAGGTATCGCGGTTTATGGATTTTCTGCGTACATACCTATTACATTTAAATATGATTTTTTAACTACATATGTATATTCATACCTGCATAATTTATTTTATTATTTCGTGGAGTATATTATTATATTATATAAATAATATTTTTTTGCTTAATAACTTGTATCGTGTACTAGATAGGACACTTTTAGAGCGCGCAAGGTCTCTTGAATTATAAATATACTTATTTTTTTTTTAAATAGTTCAATTATTCAAATATTAAGGATTCTTTTTAGAAGATGGCTAAGTGTGAACATTTAGCTATGGAGGATTTTTTGACTAATCAGACCATATTTCAAATTATGAATGCATAATCCGCTTCTAAGAATCAAAATCATTTTAAATATTAGATATTTTGTCTAAACGAAAAAGATCGCTTAAGCTAAGTATATCAAAAATTGTCATTTTCGATACAAATATTACGTATATTTTTTTTAACTTTGTTTTGAGTGTCAAAAATGTAATTTATTGATGGCGGGAGGTGGGGGGGGGGGGGGGGGGTGTACGAATACCGGTATTTTTCGTGTACCTAATTGTTATTGATAATAATATATTTTTGGCTTAGTATTATTTTATGCAATAGATACCAATACATACTATTTATATTGTTACATGTTTTATTATTTGCATAGAAAATAAATGCCATATTTAACTACTGCTGCATTTTAATTCTTTATCATAACCATTTTCAGGATAAATGATTCAACAGTTGTATTCTAGTATAAAGATGGGATATTTTCATATCCCATTTTTGTACTAGAATGCAACTATTTTGGTCGCTAGTGCGCATTGTACCGACCCATATTTGAATTTCCCGCTTTGGTGTTCGGGCATGAAACGAGTGAGCGAGAAAGATAGATGCAATCTGTCAATTTCCGTGTTTGCATATTTTTTCTATGAAGTTGGCATTCTTCTCTCGTTAGTATATGTGTTCTGTGACCGGTATAATTACCCGTTACTGAATACCGGGTAGTTTGCTGGAAATACCCTCCGGTACTCAATATGAAAAAGTACCCGTTTTTGACATCATTAGTTGGGCTACTTTGTCACTGCTTTGTGTATGGAAAACGGCAATAATTAGCCAAGCCCAAGCGCAGTTGGCAGCACTGGAGGGAAATCAGGGAAATAGTGTCTGTGAATAGTGTCTCTCGTTAGAGAGTATATTGTGTTCTGTGAGTGTCAATTTAACTGTCAAAAGCTCTGAATGAATTTTTTTGTTTACGGTGACGTTTTAGCGTAATTTGAATAAAAAAATGAGCGATATATGCCGCCTGTGTCTTGGGGATCATTTAGTTAATCAAGATATATTTGGGGATGGCGGAATCTACGGTAAACTTAAAACTTGTTTGCCCATATCGGTGAGTTTTTTGTGTAAACTAAATTTAGAGGTTATGAACAACTAAAATAACTTATAATAATTATTTGAAGTTTTTTTTTCAAATGTAAATTAATTACAGATAGCAGATGATGACACTCTTCCCAAGAAAATATGCATGACATGTGCAGATAAAATACATGATATTGATTCGTATTTTCATAATATTGTTAGTGTTCAAAAACAGTTACTCTTGTCCAGGTTTGTATAGCATACTAATCTTGCTTATCAACTAAAATTATAGAGATTGTATTAACAGCTAATATTTTTCATTGCAGCAAAGATAAACTTGATGTTAAATTTTTGGTATTCCAACAATTGGATGTGAAAAAAGAACCAAATGATGAAAATTTGGAATTACTAGTTACTCAGACTACAAATCAAAATGTGAATCAACGTTCAAAATTTACCCAGACTGATCCAACAGACTTCACATACCTCGATTGTGTTAATAATTTGGAAACTAAGGCTAATATTGTATTGAAAGATGATTGGGATAAATCGGCAGTTAGAATTAAAATAGAACAAATCGAGTCCGTAGATAATTTGAATGTTGAAGAACGTACTCACAATAATTATAGTTCAGACGACGATTTAGCTCTTAGCAGTATTATAATAAAATCTTCATACATCAAAAAAAATACTTTGGATTCATTGGATGAAACAAAAATATCGCCACATAATGACGGAACAATTGTTAAACGAAGCAGAGGTCGACCGAAAGGATCGGTTAAAAAAATTAAAGTTGAAAAACAAAAGAAACGGAAAAAAGTTGTTTCTGTGGACAAACATTTTTATCCTGAAGGGATGGCTGAAGAACTGAAGAAATGGCAATGTTTGATTTGTTTTACATTTTTGAAGTCTCGCTCGAATTTGTTATCACATTATAAAGAACACGTAGGTTTAAAACATTACTTTTTATTTACAGTACAGACTGTTCAATCAGTGGAAATTTACTTTTTTAGTGGTTATATTTCTTGAATAAGATGAATTTGTTTGAGAAAAAGGAAATTTAGCGGCCATGATGATAATTTTGACCGCTATTTTTTACAAATACAATAATTATTTGAAACATTGCCAAGCGTCCACACAATATTTGAAATCAAAATCCTTAACAATATTATTTCTATATCTACGTAAGTACACATCTATGTCAAATACAAATCTTTGCTTTATTTACTAACCGAGATGTGCACTCACAATTGATTCTATACAATATTAAGTAAATACGTATGTTATTCTTACGACTAAATATGATGAGGGTGCTTGGTCTGATACATTTGACATTCCATTTGGGATGCTTATGTGGAAGATTTGTTTATTCCAGCTTATTCAATAAATAGCACTCTATTAGTACAGTTGCTTACGTTTTTAACCTCTTAGTTGTGACAACTCTCATTTCAGTTGGTAAATCCATCAAAATTTGTACTCAAAACAGAAAGTGATTTGACCAAAACCCCTGATGGCGTGGATGTTGGTCTTAATGTGCTGGAAGGCGCTGAAATTGCTCCCAAGAATGATGTAAAAGCTGGAAATGATTACGCTTTTATAAACAATCCTGAATTTGGAGACACTCCAGGTATCATCAAATACAACAATCATTTTCTGATGATTTCTTTTCATTTCAATTGCGTCATTTTTATTTTCATCTTTTGTGATTTCAGCCTATCAATGCTTAAAATGCCTCAAAATATTCTTAAACAAGAAGGCCGTTGTGAGGCATTTAATCAGTCATGATAATTCTAGACCCTTTCCTTGCAATGTATGCGGTAAGATTTCTTTTTGTTGTGCTATAACTCCCCTATACTCCCCTAAACGCCAGCTAATAATAAGAATGCCAATGCAAATACTGTGTTATTTATTTCATACTCACACACACTTTGATGTATTTGACACAGAACTTTTGTTTGTCTGTGGTTAAATTGAGAATACGGGTGTAAAGTTAATGTTTAGAGACCTCTACTAAACATGATATCAGATGTTATGACAACCAGTCATGACTTCAAGATGTACTATCAGGTCGAATTACCAGAAAGAAGCGACTGGCTAGAGGACAAGATTATCTTTGAAGGCCACTCGCTGATATGGTATACTGACGGATCCAAAAACAACCTCAGAGCAGGTAGTGGTATTTACGGAGAGAAGCCACGATACCAGGCGGCAATAAGCCTCGGTAGGCATCCCTCTGTCTTTCAAGCTGAGGTTTATGCCATACAAATATGCGCAATGATAAACCTTCAGAAAAACTATTCAGGACAAATAATCTACATCAATTCGGATAGTAAGGCCTCCCTACTGGCCTTGACATCGGCCTCAACCAATTCGAGGCTAGTGCAAAGCTGTAAAGATGTACTAAATACCTTCCAATCCAATCCAAACTCCCTTTAGACCCCACTTAGGGGCATAGGGAGGCAACAAGAGCTCTCCATTGCGCTCGATCCTGCGCAACGTTAATGACCTCCTCCCACACCATGTCAAGATTCCTCAGCTCTGCCTCGAAGGAGCGGAACACAGTATGAGAGGGTCTAAATACCTTAGGTAACAGAAATAAGGTAATATTGCGTTGGGTACCGGGACACGAAGGCATCGCAGGCAACGAAAAGGCCGACGAGCTAGCGAGGGCCGGAGCTGAGAGGAATTTTTATGGACCTGAACCATTCTTTGGTATTCCTCATAGCACAAAACGCAAAACTCTAGCGGACATTTACAATGAACGCTCTTTTAAACTCTGGACTGAAACCCAGGGACAAAAACATTCCAAGGCGTTAATTAATGCCTACAATCAAAAATCCGTAAGGGACCTATTATCCCTTAGCAGGAACAATCTATGCATCATCACAAGGTCCCTAACTGGTCACTGCAGGCTGAACAAGCATATGTGTACCATAGGGATACTGGACTCAGGCGTGTGCAGGATGTGCGGGGAATCACTCGAGACCCCAATGCACCTCCTATGCGAATGCCTACCAATGATGCATAACAGACACAGAAATCTGGGCAAATTCCTAATGTGCCCAGATGACATCAAAGAGTTGAACGCCAACAAAATCCTGCGCTTCCTCCTGGAGGCCGGGTTGAGTGATGAACTCTAGATACAGGGCCAGTCACAAAATTTCCATTAAGGGACGCAGTGACGGCGGCCTCCATGGAGGCTGCAGGCTAGTATTCAAATAATAATAATAATAGAGACCTCTACGGCTGCGCTCCACGAAGCTTTCTGACATTTCAAATCCCATACAAATGAAATTGGGTTTTTTGTTTAAATTTTTTTTAACCACAATGTTTTTTTCCCTTGTTTGTTTCCAGTACAATGATTAGCATTAATCCTATTTTTTGGTTTCTCTAAGAAACATTTTTTTTTTTCTGGAACTGATTCCATACAAAATGTATGGAAGATTGGAGCACAAAGCTGTCAAATGACGTCACACACGTGTAGATCAATATTTTTTGTATTGAATAACCATAGAAAAAACTTTTGATATATCAACATTTCAAATTTGACATATCCATGATTGTTTTTGAAAGAAAATTTTGAAATAGCGTTCGCCCGGTCTTTGACAATAAAACCTTGTTAATCTTCAAAATTATAATTTAAATAAGTTATGGTCGAATTTCTAGCACTGGTCGACCACTAGTTAATATTATTGGACGATAGGCAGGCAGTGGTAATATATAAAGTTGTTGTTTATTCTCAGACAATCGTTACAAACCCATGAATTTCACTAATTACATCCGGGCTTTTTGCAGGTCGTACTTACAAGAAACCATATGAAATTCTACTGCACGGCCGCGTTCATAATGGCTTCAAAACTTTAATCTGTAAACATCCATTGTGTGATTATAAAACAGTTTATCGAGGAGCCCTATTTAACCATCTGAAGAGGCATGAAGCCACTGGAGATTTTAAGGTTTGTAAGATTCATCTCAAATTTGACGTACTCATGTCATTGTTTTTGAAAGAAGATTTTGAAATAGCGCTCAATCAGTCTTTGACAAAGAACCTTGATAATGTTCAAAATTATGATGTAAATAAGTAATGGTGGAATTTCGAGCACTGGTCGACCACTAGTAACAATAACACTACAATTATATATGCTTTAAATAGTCTGATATCATTTATTTTCACTTATATGAATAATTCCTTATTGTTTGATATGTACTTTCTTTGCTTCATGTTGTTTTATTCTACCTCAACCATTGTTTATATTCTATTTTACTATTGTTTAATCTTTGTTTCTGTTTTTTAATATTAAATTGTTTTCAGTGCCTTATATTTAGTTAAAATAAAATAAATAATATACTATTTCTTATATATTTTTTGGGCTTACGATAAAACAGTTTCTTAACATTTTTATGTTTTGGAAAAATTTACTATTTTTTATTTATTTATTTCTTCTTTGGTTACCGGTTTCGGCTACCAGCCATCATCAGACCAAACTAAAAACTAATGTGTACAGATGACAAGATATTGTGACTTACAAATTTTAGGTATCGTGATGGAGAGGGTGTTAGGGGTGGGCGTGGAAGGAGATAGGGTAGGGAAGAGAGATAATAGCGGAGATTTATAAGGGTTCATTTCTTTGTTTATTAGATTATTAGGGATATTTTTATAAATAATTTTTAAATAATAAAAAATAGTTAATTTTTCCAAAACATAAAAATAAATAATATAATTTTTGTGTTGAAAATTTCAGTATAAATGCGAGATTTGTAATAAAGGTTTCGATGTTCTGACTTGGTATAACGAACATAAAAATATACATCTTGGTATTAAACCTTTCATGTGTGATGTCTGCGGAAAAGGCTTTGCGTATTCCAGGTATATTAATAAATTGATTACTTTTACCATTTCATTAATGTTGTTGGGCTTTCTACCTTCTAGGAGGTTGCGGTGAATGCGTCCCATTGTGGAACTATAGTAACTAGTTTTACATTTAGAGCTCATGGCTCATTTCAACCGCCTGAAAGTATTGGAGAATTTGTTAACGTTTAGCTCTTTGATTTCTTCTAAGCAAATTAATAATTTGCTCAGGTTTTCAAGCCTGTTTTGCATCATTGTTAGGCACTCGTTAAGGAGTTGCACGTCCCGTGGATTTGCGACTCCAGGATTCCGATGGTGCATATGTTTAGAAACACTCTGTTCATTTCAACTTTGCGATTATTCAGTCACTGAAGCTTGGTGTTTCGAAACTCGGTGCTGACCATCATGGCACAACTTTTGCTGAATGAGAGGATGCTAACAGTTAAAAACTCAAAATTAGCCTCACCTAGAAATTGTAAATTTGGAATAACTTTTGAATTTTTAAACATTTTCAATCATTACTATCTTAAAATGATGCTGAGTTTATCCATTATTGCTTTAAAAATTATCAATTTTGAAAATGTGAATGGGTTACACCACTTTACCGCTGCTGGCCTCAATTTGTGTACACTTTCAGATATTTGACTGCCCATCGAAAATGTGTTCATCCAGAAGTGGAAGAAAAATTAGGCAACCAACTGTTACATAGCTGTCCATATTGTAACAAGAAATTTTCATATCGGTGCAGAATGAGAGCCCATATTAAGGCAGAACACGAGGAACGCAGATTGCCTGGACAGCCTTCTGCTTCTGCGGTGTTGTGTGATATTTGTGGTAAAAGCCTCAGCAGCAAAGAACGTCTGAAATGTCATAGAAGGATTCACACAGGGGAAAAACCCTTTACTTGTAGGTTAGTATATTTTGTTACATTTTGAGTGTGTCAAATAGACTATCATGCACCCCGTCAGCGTCTGAATTTTTAAAAGGTTAAAATGATGCCTCAATAGTACAATTCCATTTTAATCTTCAATACAATCCCGACATATCCGTTTTCTTACACTAGCTATTTCTCTTCTTTGACAATCTATATGCTACTAGCTGACCCGTCGAACTTCGTATCGAAATAAATAATATGGGTACTCTAGGTTTTATGCAACAGAGCTCAAATTCGTTTTTTTAGTTATTCAACACGAATGACTATTTACTGGCATTAGCAAAACCTGCATACCATGCTGCATTCATTGGGTCTGAGTTTGTTTTTACACCAAAAACTTATAACCTAATGTAAATATGTGGGAAGAGGTCATCATTGCGCAAGATCGAGTGCAATGGAGAGCTCTTGTTGCCTCACTTTGCTCCTGATTGGAGTTCAAAGGGAGTTTTAATTTTGATTGATTTGATGTTAATACCTATGTAGGTTGAGTGTGTTGTTGGCGCTTTGCTGATTGTTTTTGTTTGTTTGTGTTCCTTTCTGTTGTGCACCGTTTGCTCGTCTTTGTGTCTCGTTAATGTTAGGTCTACTTGCACAAAACTACAGTAAATAGTTATTCATCATAATACACCAAATACTCTAATACTCGGAATAAAAACTAATGCGCAGTATAAATACTTAGTATCACCTCAGCACGGGCTTTTGTCTAGTGGGATGATAAATTCACCTCAGCACGGGCTTTTGTGCTACCCATCACGCTGATTCCCGAAGGGGGTAGGCAGAGAGTATATGGACTTCAATTATTTCCAATACAAACTCATTCGCTTCCTCCAAACGCATAACATTCCGCATACATGCTCTTATATTCCTTTTGCTCCTGACTTGGCCCTCCCATATGTCATTCCAGGTGGGCCTCGTGTGCGTGCACCTATTCTTTCAGATTTGTATATCCCTTTAGTCATTCTCTCTTCGTTCATTTCTTTACATGCCCAAACCTTCTTTCTTTATTCACTTTATTCTAGTCACTACACTAACATCCACTCCACATTCCTTTCTTATATTATCAATTCTCACGTTCTCAATAAGTCTCTTTCCGCATAACCTACGCAGTGATTTCATTTCCACAGCATTTATTCCAACTTCCAAATTTTTCGTCCATGTCCAAGTTTTACTCCCATAAATCATGGATGGTATCAGGATTCCATTGTGCATCAACTGTCGATTTCAGAGATATCTTCTTAGAGGTCTAAGTGCACCACCAACCCTTCTCCCAGCCAATTTCATTTTTTCAATCTCTTTTTCACACCTTCCATCTCTTCTAAGTAAATTACCTAAACAGACATACTTCCAAGTTCTTGACATTCACTTTCACACAACATTGCGTATTAAATCTTCTCTTTCAAAACAGTGGAAATAATTAAAAATCTCATTTAATGCAGTATCTGTGATTTTTTTCTAACTTCTATTACAACATGGTGGAAGTGTAGCAATTTTTATTTTCAATAAAGAAACAAATGCTAGGTCATTAGCAAATAATATCCAGCTTTTTATACATATTAACGATGCAGATTATATTTACGTTATATGTATGTACTCATCCTCTCTAAAAATCAGCCCATAAACGAAGAATTAATTATCAAACAAACAAAAAAAAAATCTACTTGTTCTTCAATATAATCATGAATTCCTTGTGTAAAACTTATCAAAACTCCTTATAAAATGAACTTCAATTAAGTACAACTCCTTAATAGCAATGTTATATCTACGATTCTATTTGCTGGCGGTTTTAAAAATCTCTGTAAATAAAGAAAGTTTTCAAAATTCCTTACACTTCAATACAGTAATGTATTCCTTGTATTAAAACTTACCAAAACTCCTTATAAAAATTAACTGCAATGAATATTATATGACTTATCCAATCAATATATTTCATACGATATATTTTACATTCGCATTCTATCAATTGCAACAACAATCAAACCACTGACAGTTCTTTCAAATGTCAATTAATTACAATTAAAAAGTAGAACAAAATTATATTGTAAAAAGTACTATAAAGATTGCCTACTTAGAGTTTTCTTTAATTTTCTAATTATCCACGCAATTTTCATATTTTTTTTGTTCCCATACAACCTTCTCCTGATAAATCCTACATGACCAAAAAATAATTAGCGAAATCGGTCCAGCCGTTTAGTTGCGATGCGATGACATCGGGAAATAGCTCTCCATTTTTATAGTGTTCTTAAATTTTCTAATTTTCCATGCATTTTTATTAATTTTTTTCTTCTAAATCAACCTTCTCCCGATAAAAGCCTACACGACAAAGAAATAATTAGCGAAATCGGTCCAGCCGTTTAGGCGTGATGCGATGATATCGGGAAATAAATCTCCATTTTTATAGTGTTCTTAAATTTTCTAATTTTCCACGCATTTTTTTAATTTTTTTCTTCTAATTCAACCTTCTCCCGATAAAAGCCTACACGACAAAAAAAGAATTAGCGAAATCGGTCCATCCGTTTAGGCGTGATGCTATGATATCGGGAAATAAATCTCCATTTTTATAGTTTTCTTAAATTTTCTAATTTCCTATGCATTTTTCTTAATTTTTTTGTTCTAAAAGGACACTCTCCTAATAAAAGCCTACACGACAAAAAAATAATTAGCGAAATCGGTCCAGCCGTTTAGGCGTGATGCGATGATATCGGGAAATAAATCTCCATTTTTATAGTTTTCTTAAATTTTCTAATTTCCTATGCATTTTTCTTAATTTTTTTGTTCTAAAAGGACACTCTCCTGATAAAAGCCTACACGACAAAAAAAGAATTAGCGAAATCGGTCCAGCCGTTTAGGCGCCATCCGATGACAACGCGAAATAGCTCTCCATTTTTATATATAAGATTTAAAATCACTTTATTGCTCATACTGATGTGTGATGTCTTCCTTCCAGAACTTGTGGTAAAGGGTTTGTGAAGAAATGCAACATGACCTTGCACGAGAGAGTCCACAGTGGAGAAAAGCCGCACGTCTGCTCCAATTGTGGTAAAGCCTTCTCCCAGAGGAGTACCCTGATCATACATGAGAGGTCAGTCTCGTTTTTGTCCTTTTTTAAAAGTTGTGTCTCCTTGTTATGTATGAAAAATAATGAAACAAAACATCTGAAATTTCTCAGTAGGTACTATTCATCATTTGCTCAATGTCTGATTCTTCCACAGATACCATTCTGGAGCCAGGCCGTATGTGTGCGGTAACTGCGATAAAGGTTTTGTGGCCAGGGGATTGCTCTCCATGCATCAAAAGACTTGCTTTTAATTCATATTATAACCTATTGAGATTTAACTTTTTTTTTAATAATAATTTTACAAGGACAGTGTAGTTCTAATAAAACAATGAAATTAGATATAAAATACAATTTATTTTAACTGAAATATTTTAGTATTTTATTTGAGATAGGACCCTCAGATGATTCTTGCCATACCATGGTGTTTCAGGAGGACATCAACACCACAAAAGTCAGTCACAAAAGGTTACTTACTTTATTATGTAGCTTGCTTGAAAAAACCACTGCTATCTTTCCAAATAACACTGGTAACCAACAAAGACATGAACTATTTTCCTCCCCCTGAATGAACACTGCCAACATCAACAACCCATTTAAAGAGAAGCTCCCATATCAACCTGGACGACTTCGCTGGATGAGCCCATTCCCCCTCTAAGCCTGAAATAGACTTGTTTTAAGCCAAACGCAGCCCTCCCCTTATTTTTCCAAAGGGACTTAGCCGAGTCTCTGTCAATCGATAGAGTGACTGAAATTCCTAGCACTTTTTGAATGGTGTAAAGGACCTTCCATAAATTTGTTTGGAATCCAATGTTCTGTCCTCCGAGGATCTCAAAGGCCTTTTCCACATTGTCAGCTTCACTGCTGGGTAGGAAGACTGTGCCCAATACATCACCTCCATTAATTGTGGAGAGTTGTGCCTCCGGCCAGAGTTTGAGCTCTGGTGTCATGGCAACAAGCCAATCACGGCTAGTTTGATTCATACATAAAATCCTTACCCAACCCATTCGGTATGAATAACCCCCGAATGAAAGGTTGAACCTTAAATTAGCATCAGCCTCATCAATTGCTTTGCGGAGAGCATTGAGCACCATTGTTATCTGTTCCTCAGTCATTGGTACCAAATTTAGTATCCCAATAGGATAAGAAACAGTGATGTCGCTGGAGCTGAGCATTGTTTGCTCTGCTTGGATCATTTTTGGTGCATTGAATTTAGCAATATCCCTCGATGAGACATCATCTGAATGGATATGTTTTACAGCATTATCAACAGTGATGCGCCCATCAGGTCTTATTTCTTTCCAGGGTCTGGTGCAAAGAGAACGAGCTATCTCTAGCTCCATGCCAATTCTCACCAGACTCCCTAGTTTCTTGCGCGATGCTCCAGACAGTCTATTCCTCTCTGTTACTCTGGCAACTTCAGTAGCAGTGGGCATGTTTGAATTACCCTGCACGCTTTGTGCCAAACCCGCACCTGCTGTGGGTCTCTCCATATCCACTTGCCTACTAGAATTAGTGCTCGAGACTCTCGCACTCTTATTAGCAGTGGGCATGTTTGAATTACCCTGCACGCTTTGGGCCAAACCCGCACCTGCTGTGGGTATCTCCATATCCACTTGCTTACTAGAAATAGCGCTCGAGACTCTCGCACTCTTATTAGCAGTGGGCATGTTTGAATTACCCTGCACGCTTTGGGCCAAACCCGCACCTGCTGTGGGTCTCTCCATATCCACTTGCTTACTAGAATTAGTGCTCGAGACTCTCGCACTCTTATTAGCAGTGGGCATGTTTGAATTACCCTGCACGCTTTGGGCCAAACCCGCACCTGCTGTGGGTATCTCCATATCCACTTGCTTACTAGAATTAGTGCTCGAGACTCTCGCACTCTTATTAGCAGTGGGCATGTTTGAATTACCCTGCACGCTTTGGGCCAAACCCGCACCTGCTGTGGGTCTCTCCATATCCACTTGCTTACTAGAATTAGTGCTCGAGACTCTCGCACTCTTATTAGCAGTGGGCATGTTTGAATTACCCTGCACGCTTTGGGCCAAACCCGCACCTGCTGTGGGTATCTCCATATCCACTTGCTTACTAGAATTAGTGCTCGAGACTCTCGCACTCTTATTAGCAGTGGGCATGTTTGAATTACCCTGCACGCTTTGGGCCAAACCCGCACCTGCTGTGGGTCTCTCCATATCCACTTGCTTACTAGAATTAGTGCTCGAGACTCTCGCACTCTTATTAGCAGTGGGCATGTTTGAATTACCCTGCACGCTTTGGGCCAAACCCGCACCTGCTGTGGGTATCTCCATATCCACTTGCTTACTAGAATTAGTGCTCGAGACTCTCGCACTCTTATTAGCAGTGGGCATGTTTGAATTACCCTGCACGCTTTGGGCCAAACCCGCACCTGCTGTGGGTCTCTCCATATCCACTTGCTTACTAGAATTAGTGCTCGAGACTCTCGCACTCTTATTAGCAGTGGGCATGTTTGAATTACCCTGCACGCTTTGGGCCAAACCCGCACCTGCTGTGGGTATCTCCATATCCACTTGCTTACTAGAATTAGTGCTCGAGACTCTCGCACTCTTATTAGCAGTGGGCATGTTTGAATTACCCTGCACGCTTTGGGCCAAACCCGCACCTGCTGTGGGTATCTCCATATCCACTTGCTTACTAGAATTAGTGCTCGAGACTCTAGCACTCTTATTAGCAGTGGGCATGTTTGAATTACCCTGCACGCTTTGGGCCAAACCCGCACCTGCTGTGGGTATCTCCATATCCACTTGCTTACTAGAATTAGTGCTCGAGACTCTCGCACTCTTATTAGCAGTGGGCATGTTTGAATTACCCTGCACGCTTTGGGCCAAACCCGCACCTGCTGTGGGTCTCTCCATATCCACTTGCTTACTAGAATTAGTGCTCGAGACTCTCTCACTCTTATTAGCAGTGGGCATGTTTGAATTACCCTGCACGCTTTGGGCCAAACCCGCACCTGCTGTGGGTCTCTCCATATCCACTTGCTTACTAGAATTAGTGCTCGAGACTCTCGCACTCTTATTAGCAGTGGGCATGTTTGAATTACCCTGCACGCTTTGGGCCAAACCCGCACCTGCTGTGGGTCTCTCCATATCCACTTGTGGGACAGGGACTGATTTCTCCATCCCACGTCCCAAGTTAGTGCTCAGGACCATTTCTGGCCCTTGAGCAGTGTTACACAGTGTCACATTTGTGTCCTGCGAGTTAGTTGGTAGTGTTTGGTTCTGTTTTTGTTTATTTTTCTTTGCCATTAAATTCCCACGAGCTATGGGGTAAAGACGTCGCAACCAGCAGAGCCCCTTACCGGCTGAAGGGCATACATTACTTCCTGAGGTACCCAGGTATCAGGGAGGGACCGTTAGAGACTGGACTTCCCTCCAGCCACGCATCCATCGGCACGGTACACTCACACCTTGGATTGGGGTTGTCCTCTTCGCCAGTAATCAGTTGACCAGCTGACCACTGCCCAGGATGCACCAGCGTGGAGGTAGAACAACAACGCATCCCTATTACTGCCCTCTCATCCATCTTTATTATATTTGCATGATTTTTCAATAAAAGGGAGTAGTGCTAACAACGTCAGAATTCCTATAAGACTTGTCCACAAATAAAATGTGTGAACAAATTGAAATAATAACAAAATCTGCAATCTCAGAACTGGGAGGTGGTAACTTAGATTTCATTTTATTTTATGCAACACATGAGAACAAAAGCCATGCAAAAATATATTTTTTTGCTCAAATGGGAATTAAACGAGATAGTTCTAAACATCATCCTAACCATATCGCCGTATATATATTTTTTCAAATATATAAATACATACAAGCCAGCCCGGAGGAGACAAATCCGCAGCAAACCCGACCCGCCTGAAACCAACCCTCTAGCCCGATCGAAGCAATCAAATCCAAAAGCTGGCTCCACACAAATCAAGCCCGCCGCAGATCCCACCCAAACCAACCCACAATGCGGGAGGCCTGAACCCCACTTAGGGGCATAGGGAGGCATCAAGAGCTCTCCATTGCGCTCGAAGGCGACTGAGGCCTATGGTGCCTTTTCTGACCGGTTGAGGTTTAAGGACGTGAGGTGGTCAACCTCACGGTCCCGATCTGATTTTTCGATTTCCTGCCTCTTACAGGATGCTCGAAAAACCAGCAAAAAGAGCAGAGGTGCTATTCTTAACCGGCAACCCCACGGCCAAACATATAACCACCGTTTATTTTTTTTCACATTAATCATTACACTACAAACGAATTATTCGACAATGTAGAGTAGAAGAAAATTAACTGTTCACTTTTTATATTTTTATATAAATGTCTTTTGTTTGGTTTAAATACTTAAATGTTTATATGTTCCACACTCTACATTCACGAAATATTTGTTTGTAGTCGAACGCCAATTTCAATTTGTCTATTTTGCTGAGCTCACTCGAAATGAAGACAAATACACTTTTGACAACGTTCACACCAAGCAAAGGCTCGTTTTGTGAAAGTGAAAACGGTCACCACCGAGATTCGAACCAACAACCTTCGGTATGCTATACTGAACTATAGTCAACTGAACCGCTGGGCTGCCAACCACCTCAAACAAAATAAAAAATTGCTTTTGGTATTACAAAGAAAATTAAAACACCTATTTTTTTCATTCAACATGCCTTGTCCCTTAAGGGGTAGTAGAGATCCCCCACTCTGCTTCTTCCACTGACATATTCTGCGGAAGAAAATCTGTGCATTGGAAGTATGTGAAGACTAGATAGAGTAAAAATAAAAAGTTTTTCTTAAAAAATTTGATTCTATACAGATACAAATTATCATTTTTCATAATTGTATGAAAAGAGGTCTAAAACATGAAATTTTTTTTTTTTTGAGAAATAATTCTATTTTAGACCATCAATCTTCTGATCAATAAAGTAGACTTTTAAATAGTAACAAAACCAAAAAAATACATTGTTCATAGTTAATTATACTATCATAACTATTTGGCCGTTTTCAGTTTGCGAAGTAGCAAGTGTGTGTGTGCGCAAGTCCCGGTGCAAAGTAACAAGTAGTAAACATGTGTGGACAGAACTGCGATTTGCGAGTGAACTTAACAGTGATAGAAGCGGATTCTATTTTTTTCAAGCAACCCCGCCCCGCCCTCCTTCCCCACATGCGCAGCATACCGCAAATGAAGGCTGTTTGTCGGTACTGCCCCTGGTGGCAAATAAAAAGAAACTAAACACACTAAACACCTGCAATAACAAAGTGTGAAGTGCAGGTGTTAGTGATAAAGATGAAGTTATAATTGGTTAGTTATTTTCTTTTTTTTTTTAGTCCAGGGGCAGTATTTACAAAAAGGATGTACGGCAAATAACATGGCTACTTGCAAAAACTCCCCGACCCGCACCTGCAGTTTTTACTTGCTACTTAACAAAGAGTAAACGGCCCTTAATGTTAAGTAAAATGGTTATCACATGACTAGATTTATGGCCAATAATAAAGTGTTCACTTTAGTGTATATAATGAATCTACTCGAGATGTGTAACAAAGTAAAAATAAAACGTATTTTTAAGACTAGAATAAACACTTTTCCAACTGGCAAACGATCCGTTAACAAGATAATAATACTGTAGTTATTATGGCATAAATGGTCCACGCTCAACTTCTCAGATGCACGTAGATTTCTGATGAACAGTGAGCAGTCCTCTACTGATGAATCCTCTCTGGCAAATATTGCATGTGTATGGGCGATCTCCCGAGTGTGATCTTGAAACAATAGAAACGAGCAAATTAGTTTATTGGAGCTATTTATATTTTCAAATAAAAATATGAATTAATATACACAAAGATTGCAAACTATATGTGTATGAATCTATGCATATGAACCTTGAAGTAAAAAGAAGTCGCCAGCGTGGATATTTCAAGATGAACTGAATCAAACAAAATTTACTCGTGCAAGAAGCATTTCGAAACAAATGGTCACATGGGAACACTGGACATGTCACTACAGTTTCTTTATGGAAACGTAAGACATATAATTCTGAATAATTAGTAATCATTTGTGTACTGGAAATCTTAAAAAAATAAGGAAAACCGACTGCCGAAGATGGATCTCTCTCCACCGAGGCAATTTCTAACCTTCACCGATCAGTTCAACGGAGTAACATTTTGAACAGTCAAAACGTCGATGGATGAGTCATCACACAATGACTTCTTCAATTCACAAATATCAAAATAATTGAGAGGGCTATGTTTTTTTGACCTCAAATAAGGGATTTGTGCGTGCAAAAAGTATGTTTTAGAGGTGCCCAAATTGATGTCGCAAAAACGCTTCGAAAGTTGATCAATCGAATGCTAAAACTGCATTGACCTTCACAGAAATAATTTCGAAACATAATAAAGCAATATTAGTTACAAATTTATGGTCAATTATTCCGAAATCCCGAAATAACAAAGGCAACCCTCGTATTATAATTTTTTTATGTTTTTTTAATGCCCATTGCTGTTTGTTTTACTTTCGAACTGATTTTTGACCATTTGTACTAATTGTCTTCACGTTGGTTTTGCTTTTAATATTTGTTTTAAATGTCAAACAATTTATCTACTAACTTTAAATTGTTTTTATCAAAGAGCTGTATCTTGTTTAATATCTATATATATAAAACTGAATTTTTGTGTGTGTGTACCCGATAGATACAAAGACCAGTGAACGTATCTCAATGAAACTTTGGTGATCTGTTCTATTAATGTCTGGAAAGGTTTAAGCGAAGTATGAGTTCAATACCGTTGGACTTAAAATTAACCAAGATAAAATTAAAATAATGACACAGAGCAGAAAGCTTTCGACAAACAGAATATTAACCAAGATAAAATTAAAATAATGACACAGAGCAGAAAGCTTTCGACAAACAGAATACGAACAACATTCAGTTTAAAGATACATACTCCTTTGAGGCAGTCAATCAGTTTACATATCTGGGCTCTAGCTTAACAGAGACCAATGAAGACCAAGCCGAAGTTAGGAGAACAATCACGGCAGCCAATAAAACATATTTTTCCTTGCTGCCTGTGTTCAAGTCTCGCAACGTCCACAGGAAGACCAAGATTACCCTTTACAAAACCATTATTAGGACTGTATTGGCATATGGATGTGAGACACTGACAATGACAGTAAGGACGGCTGAAATGTTGGAAAGGAAGGTGCTCAGACGGATTTGTGGACCCGTGAAATACGGAAAGGTTTGGCGCATACGACGCAATGACGAATTGCACACTATATTTCAGGCCCCTAACATCTCAACGCATATAAAACTTCTTAGATTGAGATGGGCTGGACATGTGCAAAGAATGCCAGAATCGCGGTTTCCAAGAAGAATCCTGACAGGACATCCAGGGGGGAGAAGAAGGGTGGGCAGACCAAGACTGAGGTGGGAGGACGACGTGAAGAGAGACGCAGCGCAACTCTTGCAGGTGGACAATTGGAGAGGGGCGGCTGGGGAAAGGGACCTGTGGAGGTGAAAGTTACAGGAGGCCAAGGCTCGATTTGGGCTGTAGCGCCATTGAAGAAAAATGAATTCAATACTACTCCTTAGAATTAGAAAAGGTTAAAATGTAACAAACATTGCATAAACCAGGAGTAATTTTTTTTTTCTGGGTTAGGTTGAAGTTCGACGGGCGGGTCCGCTAGTAAAATATAATTATTTTCTGGTTCCTATGAAACATCTCAAGAGATAATAGTTGCTTTCCAGTATGATTCTCATTAGTAAAAAAACCTGTCATCATGCACAAACCTCATATGTATGACGAGTGAAGACCTCTGAGTGAACTTCTTACCGCACTCGCATTTGTAGGGTCTGTCCCCGGAGTGGACCCTCTCATGCTCCCTCAAGCGAGAGCTGTTCACGAACCCTTTGCTGCATACTCTTCATAATCAGAAAACAAACACAATTAGGTCGGTATTAACCACAATATTTGATGCTATTACAATCAATTATTAGTGTTGGATTTTTAAGAGGTAAATTTTTCAAGGAAGTCCAGGTGGACTACTCTTGAAACTCCATATCGACCATCAATACTTTTAATACTATGTATAAATGCAAATTTAAAATAGACCCATGTGAAACTACTTCACGTAGGGGGAGGGAGGGTCTAGTGAGAAAATCACGGGGGGAGGGGGGCTATTCTGAAATATCAGGAAGGGGAGTCTAAAACGTTGCAAAAAAAAACATCATGTGATTAATGGATATCCCCAGGCCCAATTGACTAATAAATGATACATTTTTGTCATAATTAATCACAAAGCCACTAAGGCTGACACCACACAGCACAAAGCAACAAATTTCATAGCTATAATGTCAAAATGGAGAACTTACGAACATACAAAAGGCTTCAGTCCCAAATGTATTCTCAAATGCATGTTCAGCTTGTGATTGTTGGCCAAATACTTTCCGCAGATGGTGCACAAACTCTTCAACTTCTCCCTGTGGCTGCGGAGGTGCTTCCGTATCATCCAATAAGTGGGGAACTTCTCTTTGCACATCACACATCTGACTAGGAAGGCATCCTGATTTTCCGGGTGATCAAACACACGGTGGTCCTTTGCGGATCTTAAAAGAAATTAAATCAATTATAAGACACAACCCTACATGTGCGTTCTTATGTATTTGAAATTTAATTACACCGAACTCTTCAAAAATAAGACATTTAGTAAGTTTTTTTTTTAATAAAGTGTGCTCACTCAAATTACTCTTTGACTCTTTCACAGTAAGCTACTTAAAGCTTGTGTACTGCAGAGGAAGTTGGTCGACACCTCGGGTGGCCCTAGTGTTTTATTAAATCATGAAAAGCCACCGAAAGGACAACACGTGAAATAAACAAACTGCTCTACAGAAAATCTTTCTTTCAATCAAGACTACAATATACCAACCAATTTTAATGCAAACTATTTTGAATAGATTAAATTATTGATATGGTCATCGCTTGAGCACAATCTTGCCAGACAGATTATAATACTCAAAATATTGTATTGAATGTAAAAAGAGGATAATAATTATTGAACATGGAATGAAGACGGTAGAATTGAATAATGTGTTTTTGTACCAGAGGATATTTTTTTCCTTTTTTTTTGTAAACTTTTGTTATATTTTTATAGGCATCTATCATTAAAATATTATGGAAAAGTAAGAAAGAATTTTTTTTCATAAACAGAAACACGGAGCTGATAAAAAATAAATTAGAAGAAAAATAATCACATATTTGAAATAAACATTAATTCAGTTGTGTCCCAACCTCACAACGACCACATTCAACTTATTCACGAATTCAAAGTCGAAGTTCTTTCATAATATGTTGTAGATGAGAATTATAGGAGATAAGGATAAAAATGCTCTAACCAAGATCTGTGCCCACAGCTTTCAATCCTTGTAACATGTTCAACATTTTAAATACTTTATGAACTGTAATATGGGGTGAGCAGAGAGGCGATCAAATGCAAACTGAGCTGGCAAAAATGCAAATCCCAAGTAACAATACTAGCCTACTTTCCACAACAATAACACACTGGGACACACCACATGATTTAGGAAATATTCAACAAAAGTTTATGACAACAAAACTTTCAGAAGCTTAGATAAAAATTAGACATTTTTTTTTTCATAAAAATAATGTTGCCACATGTTAATATTTTTTTTTAATAATTAGGCATTCCACCCTCAAAGAGTGATTTGTAATGTTAATATTTTTTTTTTAATAATTAGGCATTCCACCCTCAAAGAGTGATTTGTAATGTTAATATTTTACACAGAAAAAATATTGTTTTTTCTCCAATAATATCATTTTCATTAAAAATAGATTGGAGATTAAAAAAATACTATTCATACAATATTTAATATTATGTAAGTACCTACTACATTTTTGCATTTTTGTTGAAATCATGCATAATTATTGCAAAAAATCCAAATATCTTGATAGTAATTTTAACCTGCTGCTCGCATCTGCAATTTTGACATGCTACTTAACAAAGTGGAAATGACTCTTGGGTTAAAAATCGATTGCTAGTTTTGTAGGTACCAAAAATACAACTTAATAAAAACGTTGTACATAAATTTACTATAACTTATAGCTGTTTTTAGTTCTATGAATTTCATTATTATAAGATTTGAAACTTTTAGGCCCTCGATTTCAAATTTTGACAACTATTCAGATTGTTCTGAAGTTGAGACATTAAGAAAAGAGTAAGAAAAATTACAAACTTGAAGAATGCAAATTTCGCATCACACAGCTCGCACAGGAACCTCATTTCGGACGGATCCAACTTCAATGTCTTCGGTTTATCTTCATCATCGCATTCTTTGTTGATTTCGTCATACGTGTGAGTCAATCCTGAAAAACAAACACATCATCACATGATGTGATGACTGCAGACGACAGAAAAATTTATTTTGTACAGTAAATAGACAAACCGTGTTTAAGTATATCTATGGTGTTGGAGTAGGACTTGTCGCATAAGGAGCATTTGTAGCCTCCCGTCGTTCTGTGCATGGTGTAGTGGGCCAAGAACTCTTTCCTATTTTGAAATACCTACAAACAATGAAAAAAAACCATAGGTAAATAATAAAAATATGTAGAATGTTTTAGAAAAAATCCATGTTCACTCAAGTAATTTGACCACCTTGTAACGAAAGCTCTTGTAGGATAACAGTGTGGTTGTATAGGGGCCGTAATATCATGGAAGCAAAGTAAACAATTACTGTTCACGGAAAGGAAATCATTTATTCTTAGTTTTTTGTAAGGTTTGTGTATTTATGGTTGCGCTTTCACATTTTTTTTATTGAATCTCGAGCGCATTCGTCTATCTCACGTAAACATTATCAAGAGACTTCCATAAAGTGGATATAGATAATGTCTACTTGAATTAGACGAAAGCGCTCGAGATTCAGTTAAAAAATCGTAAAAGTGCAACTGTGTTTGTCTAAATTCATAAATTTTATTCTTAGAATTTAAAAAAACCATAGATACTAACACTTTGACAAAGATTGCACTCAAATATTTCTATGGTGACACCATTCTCATGAGTTGCTTTGGTCGGATGATTGTAATATCTCGAGCTGGCCTTGTTGTGACGTCTGCAAAAATTATTAAAAGGAGTTAGTATATTAGAGTACAAGTACGAAACAAATTCAGGTAAATATAATTCAGTTATGCAACTGTTTTTGTATATCATTTCATTACGCAAAATCCCAGACGGTACATTCTGAAGTAATTCAAATTAATCCATTTCCTCAAATATATGAATTTCTAAAATCATAGGATCTCCACGGTACAAGAGATAGTTATCTTTTGAAGATGTAAAGCAGGATGGGTATCAGCTGGTCACTACATATAAAAAGAAACTGAATCAATAATTTTGAAAAACTGTTGATCAAAAGCACTTACTTATAATGTTCCAGCATTTTATCCCGACCTCGATTTTTAAAGAAACAAATACAACAGTTGTATTCAAAGTTGGTCGCTTTCTCACTTACATCCGAATCTTCATCTGTGTTAGCTGACTTGGCATTCTCAATTTTCAATTTTTTCTTTCTCGCTGTGTGTCCGATGCTTTTATGCTGAATCAGAATATTTCAAAGAAATTTATGAAATGGAACAGTTTCACTACTTGTGCACAAAGCAAAGCTTGTATCAAGAAATATAAGTGTGTATTCTAGAATTATAACAAGAGCATTGCCTCCTGATCGCTGACATTGACACCAAGCAAACAACAATGAACTAGAACTAACACCAAGAAGCAATAATTAATGAAAGTTCTACTCCTTGCTCACTATTGTTTGCACGGTATCAATATCAACGATAAAGAAAGAATGCTCCGTCTCCAGCTCTGGCTCTATGCTCGTTTGATGTAAATGCACTCTTAGACATCCAAAGTTCTTCTACCCTAATCAGTATCAGCACTATCAGCCATACTACAGTATTCTAACACAAGTCGTTTGTGAAAGATGACGTCAGATTCCAAACCAAAAGAAAAAAACAAACAATAGTGCACATGGGCGCACACAGAAATATTCTAAGGGGAGAGGGGGGGTGAAATATTTATTCACACTTTTTTATGTTAATACGAAATGATTTAAAATAAAAGTAGTTGACATTATTTCCACTAACCCCCCCCCCTTGCCCCTCCCCTGAGACAGGTAAACTCTGAACTATTACAAAAGTCTTCAACAGTTCAAATGATTATTTATGATTGCTTACCTTTTTAGATTTTGAATATTTTTTTCCAGCAAAGAATTCTTCTTCAGAAGATTTACTGCAACTCAAATTATCCAAATTATCCTCTAATCCTTCTTCTTTACATTCCTCTTCTTCCTCCTGTATCTTACACTCTCTATACTCCTCAACTCTGACACTTTCTTCCTCTATTTCTTTTTTCACACCAATAACTTCCCTTATATTAGCATCTTCATGGTTGCTTAACAAATTTGTAAGTTTAACATCAAAAGGTAAGTTATCACTTTCTTTGGCAGCTTCAGTAACTTGTAAAAACTTTGATCTGAATCTGGGCTTGGACATTTGAGTCTTTTCTTTTCTTCTCTTTTTATAAACGGGTGTTTCAGACTCAACATTTTGAGGATTCAGTTCCAATAACCTAGAAATATACCGGACAAGTTGTTTTATATTGAGATTCTTAAACTAATAAGGTTAACTAAGTTCGGGCTAAGTGCATAATCAAATATCACATACCTCTTTTCTGTTTCCAAAGTTGTTAGGCAAAACTGATAGTAATCTTCTATCTTATTGTGACAAACATCGCAAATCAATTTCGGCAAATTATCATTATTATGAATCTAAAATAACATAATGAGCACAACAGTTTCAGTCCAATGAAAAATATATTAAGATTAAAATAAGCATTACAATTTAACTCACCTTAACTGGGAGGCAAGCTGTGATTTTCGTACACAACTTTTTGGAATCGTCAAAGAGAGACACGATTGGTTTTCCGATATAACACAATCTGCAAATTCGGTCCATCCTTCCTAAGTAGTTAACGTTCAATTCCAGTTATACCAAAATATTTTAATATTTTTCTTCACATTTCACATCTTATTATTTTATCCAAACGTCATGGATTACAAAAATCAAAATTTTGTCAAAGTAATGAATATGGTTGAATTCATAAAAAGACGGCGGTTTTGGTTAAAAATTTGTAAATCACATATTATTTTAGACTAATCCAAAATCAGTATATTACCCTTATATATTATTTTCATTACAAAACTGACATAAAAATGATTAAGGGTGAGTTCAAGTAATGTAATTTTTAACCTAGATAATATAATAATCTTGGAGGAATTATTATATATGGAGAGATTGACAGCTGAGTTTTGTACGAGAGCAAGTGATGCCTCTAGAGGGGGTGTGAGGAAATACTGGCGGCCATCTTGGTTGCACCATATTTCAACAATTCGTATGGAATAATTGAAAATATATATCAGAACTTCGAGTAGTTTGAAATATCTTGTGTATTTGACTTAAATTAATCATCTCTTCAGTTTAAGGAAAGATTTGAAATAAAGTTCACCAAATAAAACCAACATAACATTAAATCATCACAATTTAATATGAAAAAAAAACTGTAATTAAACTTTAAAAGAGTAATAATATGTCTACTCGTAAACGTAGTTATTAACAACAAAATACTAAAAAAGAGATCCAGCAACATATTCGTTAAAAAAACAGAGAATATGTTCCCGTAAGTTCCATTAAGATGGCGTCGTAATTCATTTTTCCCCCCGACCCCGCCTTTGAGTAATAATAGGACCCCGCGGCTTCAAAAGTTTTACCAATGAATCCATCCATAACCATAGATTCATCCAAGATAATAATATACTGATTTTTAATGAAGTGTAACCGCATAAATTGACGGGTAACCTAGTATGTACGGGGAACCAGATTCGCACCAATAGAATCCTTGCATAAAGTGCGCATGCGTGACACTAACAGTAGATATTAAAGTTTTTCGGCATCGCTATCAAGTTCACAATGGTCCTACGGTTATAGTCGCCGCCGTTGGTATTGATGGTTGTTGGTTCGAATCCCAGTGGGGGCGGACCTTTTTTTTCGTTTTTTTTCTGTGAAAGATGTCTAAAGTGTATTTGTGTTCACTTTGGCTGAGCCAAATTCATAAAAAAATAGGTTCGTTAGCCTATTTTCATGACTAACAGTCATGAAAATAGGTTAGGTTAGGTTAAAACATAATCATTTAGGGGGGTTTGGGGGGCAGAGCCCCCCATACATCTCCGCACACACCCCCGAATCCATTTTACCCTCTGCAAACCGAATATATTTGAATTTTAGGCGCATTTGAATTGTTGACGCCATTTGAATTTTTAGCGCGAATCTGGTTCCCTGTACATACTAGGCTACCCATAAATTGACATGTCATTATGGGAAATGTCAAAAATTATGCTGCCATATTTAAAAATTATTATGAAAAATGTACTGTTTTAGCAACACTCTCTATAAAAGAGATTAGCACTGCAAGTGTTTATTTATATATAGGTCTCTGGCTGCAAGGGCTGCAAGATACATTATAGGCAAGGGCGGATCCAGCTTTGGCGTCAGGGGGGGTTCACATAGTAAAAAAGGTTATTTCTAAAATTTGGTATCTGGAAACTGAACTTTTGACTCAGGGGGGGCGTGACCCACAAGAATTTATAATTTTATTATGCTCATAATAGAAACGTACTATTTTATTAATAAATGTAAGTATACTGTACTTATAAAATAATATAGGTCCTGGTCCCAGCCCAGGGGGGTCATGACCCCCCCTGACCCGCCCTTATAGGTAATTATAATAATATACAAAATATTGAAAGATGGGAGTCAGAGTGTGAGTCTGGTGAGAGCACGATGAAAACTTTTTCAGAGTGACAAAAGGACCAAATATTTTTACATTGATAGGCATTGACCAAAGGAAAACGAGGGTACGGGAGTAGTGTGATTACAAGCCATACGAGATTTTAAAAAGATATTCTTTCTTTATCATTTTTGTAAATATAATATTATAATATGATCGTGTCATTAGCACAGTTGACATAAGTTACGTTTTAATATTATGTATGTTGTCCACGATAATAATACAATTAATTGTATTATTATCGTGTACAACAGAACTACATATAAGTACATATTAATTATTGTGTAAATGTTTATAAATAATTATGATGTTTCGGAAAATGGTGATGTGGTTTTCATACTATTTAGTTTATATTCACAGATATATTTATAACTAAGTACAAGTAAGTATAGACATTATATAGTTTACCTAAGTTAGAGCAGTGTTTCAAAATCTTATTGACTTCATGCCCCACTTCTTATTAATCATTAATGATTACTGGACATTGTCACCGAAGACATTCAATTTACCCGTGGGTCGTGCGCCCTGTGTTGAGAAACACTGCAATGAAGTTATACTTTCTACAGAAAGTTGTTTTTTTTTTGTGAAAAATTTAATATATTCTACTATTTATCAGTTTGAAGTATAGTTGGTAGACCAGACCAGCAGTATCAATCAAAACCTTTCAGACGTTCATCGTACCTACTGAAAGTTTTGGGTTCGAATACCAGTGCCGATCATTTTTACATTCATAACATAAGCTTTGCTTTATGTGAAAGATGTCGAAAGTGTATTTGCGTTCACTTTGGATTGATTTTTTTATCAAATTTCTCCGGATTCGATTCTCGATCGGGTCAAAGTTTTCCTATGTGTTTTTTCACTGGAAATTTCTACCCGGGGTTGGCCTGTCTCAGACTGAAAAAATGCCTCAGGCAATAAGTTCCAACTTTGTATGGAAAAGTTTTAATTTATTTCATTCAAACAGGCAAAGTAAAATTATAATTGTAATTCAAAATATTATAAAATTTAATCATTTTTTAATCACAATCAGGTACATAGGTATCTTAAAATAAAAAATCATCGATTATCATTATCTAAATTTGGCGCCAAAACAGTAGGTACGCCCCGTTGACGTCAGAATTCGTACGGGGTCCACACAGGAAACTCACCGCACCCTATCCAATGGATTGTTCGCCGTGTGTTTCCGCTCATTCCTAGAACACTCGATAGTAACAAACGAATGCGAGCTGACTAACTAAATTGTACGAAACTACAAATCTTGAAAGTTTCAAGTGATACTAGCGCCATACCGAGTGGCACAACTTAGCGTGAAGATATTATAGCTCAAAATTATTTTCCTATATATATACAAAAATAAACCTTATTATTAATATTAATAAAGTCTAGTCTTGTTCTTCAAATCTAGCTGACATAAGATATTCTTTACTACATTTGCGCAGAAATGTAAATTTCGTGTGTGTTGCGCCGACCAATGAGATGTCTGAATATTTGTTCAGTTTGCAAATGGCCGTGAAAAAAATTATATAGACCCGGTGGAAAGGCTTAGGATAAGGTTTATACGAGTTATACCCTTGTGAAATATCGTAAGACATTGTGTTATTAGTAGAATTGTGAGTTAGAATATGATGCTGTGTAAATTGTTTGCGATGGCGAGTTGTATATTGTGATTGTGTAGTGTAGAAAACTGTTCTGGGGAGTGCCTGTAGACTTGGGTATCTTGTGTTCACTGCTGGTTCCGACTTCCCATTTATTCATCGGAGGTATGTATTCGGATATTTTATTTTTTATACCATCTATTCGCAATATTAGCATTCGAACGGGTTGTACACTCATCATTTTGTCCTTTTAATGAGGTATAATTTAGGCAAACAGGTCGTTATAATGTGAATTATGAAGGTAAAATTAAGCCGCCTGTATCTTGACATAGTGCCCTGTAGGTAGTTATATCCTGTTAAAGATTCAATTTCCTATAAATAAAACTCAATTGAAATGTATAAAGATGATCGAAATCATCTTATAATAGCGATAAGAATCGCTTTTCCCCCCGAAGTGTATTTAATCTGTAATTTATGTCATTTTCAATACGTGCAGTTTTCACATAGATAGGCAATGAAAATATCTTGTTGATAAGAGATGTACAAGTGTTTTCCGTCTTTCTATTAAGCACCCTTGTCTCTTGTTTTTCTCCACATTTACAAAATAAAAACGATTTACAGTTATCATATTCCTTCTAAAGATACTGTAATCCTTCCTGTGTCTGCCTCCCTTATTCAACGTTCTTCCTGCCATTGTCATAGCATATTATTCACATTACAAATTAATTATATTATACATTTTCAATTAAATAATTGTGGTAAATCGAAATTGAAAATATTGAAAATAACAGACATAATAATATGATTGAAAAATTATTGTTCATTATCAATATTTTTTCCCAACCCACAATAAATAAAATTTGCACATAGTTTTGTGAAAATAGTTAAGTTTGTTTGTAGTCTTCAATTTTTCCTGTCATTTTCAAATTTCAAAAACAGAACTTATTTTATTTTTAAAAATAGAATTTTGTCTACTTTTCACAAATCGCTTTCAAGGATGCCATAAAGAATGGATATTGTCAAATTGACATGTTCATGAACCAAATGATAAGTTGTGAAATTAAACAGTTATACTAGTTTAGTAATTGTAATGATTGAAAATATAATAGTTGAGGAAAAATGATTATTTTCAAGACACACCCCTCACAAAATAGTGTAACCTAACGTTCAAATTCCGAATCACTTGAAAAAAAACGATTCAAATTTAAGTATGTTGTCATTTTATATTTAGTGATTTGATTTTTTTTTTTTTCAAACAATACCATTCAATCCGAGATTCGGCTCAGATTAGAAGTTTAAAGATAGGTTGTTGGAAAAATAATCTGACCGAGTATCGAACCCAGGACCTCTTGATTTTTCCTTTTCTTGTTATGCCACTCCTATCGAAGGTTGACATCCATCTGTGAGTAAGCGACAAGATCCTGGGCAAATCTTACTAATTCTGCGGTCTCTGCCACGCCATAGCATTGAATAGGACCAGTTAACTACAAAAAAATATGAAATGACAAGTTACCAACTTTTTGATGCTAACATTACACTAATCATGTTCAAGTTTCATTTCTCTTTTATATCTATCCCCGTCACGAGTGATTTAACATATCGTCGTCTGTTCAGTGAAACCTCTTATGTGTCAATTTTTTCGAATATGAGATTTGTATGCCAAAATGTTCGCATTGGCCTTTTAAACAGTTTTTACCTTCTCCTGTAAAATTTGTTTTGCTACACATAAGAGCTTTCACTGAACAGACGACATTAAATGTGTGGAAAATCCCATGTTGGTAGGATTGTTCCAATACTGGTAGGATTGGAACCCTAGATCTGTCATGGAGACGTTCTAGCCTCCAGGCCACCAGCTAGGTGTACGAAATTGTCGAGCAGTTGGATATTGTCGCCATATTATACCTACTGCATCTGTCAAATAGACTATTTATGGTATTATTAAGTGAGAACAAAAACAAACTTCAAGGATTTATCAATCACGTGAAGGAAATATGTCAGGCAAACACTTGTGAACTCCCCAATGCCAAGGACAAACTGATGCGGGAGAAATTTTAGTGCCTAATTGTAACATGATTTTAAAATTTTACACCAAAACAGTTCGCTATGATCTACTTCGTTACAACGAATTTTTGACGAAGTTTTTCGGGGACAAATTGACGATTTGTTATACTGAAAATTTCGTTACTTCGGTATTCGCGATTTGACCTGTATCAATTATTTACGCTGTCTCTATTTATTGCCTATTTGAAAAATAGCCTCAGGTAATATTATGTTTGACTTAAGAACAAAACCCTAATTTAATTAACATTCAGCTTAATATCTACAGTTTTCACTTTATTATTGTCCTGTCCTATTATTCATGTCTATCTAACACACACACACCAGCACAACCAGTTTTTTGCAACCCCTCTATCATATTCCCTGTCCTAACGATCCACCTACCTCAAACACCTGTTCGACAGTGCCTATTATACTTCCCCCTTAACAGCTGCTGTCTTGGCCCATGATGACTGTCTGTCTATTTGTGTGTGTGTGTGCGTGAGTGGGGGCATTTTTATCCTTCTTGTTTCTATTTCTGACCATGTGATGACCTGACAAACTTCCTATGTACTATTATGTACATCCTAAGCATTTCTAGGCAACTCATTTCAGCAAAAAAATAATGATCCAATTGACACTTTATTTTTTTAATATTTTCCTCACAATTATTCCCTAATTTTTTTTCAATGTTTAAAAATACCCTGAACTTGTACAAATATTTTGACACCGAAATGAGCCAAATCGGTCCACCCATTCCCAAGTTATAGAGAGAGACACATGCACAACTAATTATTTTTAGGTATATAAAAGAAGTATATTTAGAATTTTTCATGTTGTACGTTGTGTACAACTGTAAGTGAAAATAGAAATCAGGCAATTTTGCTTCTGATTTCTTATGGTAATGGAACTCACTCAGAAGCTTAGCTTTAGCTTATGTGATTCTATTTGTTTTCATTGTAAGCTAAAATCAATTAATAAATTAATTAACGCTTCTCTATACAACTGTGGCGACCCTGTTCATGACGACATCATCAACCAATAGCGTTCGACCCTGTTCATGACGACATCATCAACCAATAGCGTTCCTCCAAGATGTCGTCATCCAGTAGCAGCCTGCCACATCGTACAAGGCAGCACACCAACCATCAGTCACCATCAAGTCTTCACCAAATCCGCATAGAGTCAACACGCACCTTCTACCTCGCGACGCGCATCGCGGTGCGCCACTCGGCGCCCGCTCAATAGTATTTTCTGTATTCTGTATAACATGTTATTTCTACAATAAACCGATTCACCATACAAAACCTATGCATTCTCACTCTACCAACCACCAATACCCATAGTGGTGACCCCGACGTGATGGTGAATCGGTTTATTGTAGAAATAACATGTTATACAGAATACAGAAAATACTATTGAGCGGGCGCCGAGTGGCGCACCGCGATGCGCGTCGCGAGGTAGAAGGTGCGTGTTGACTCTATGCGGATTTGGTGAAGACTTGATGGTGACTGATGGTTGGTGTGCTGCCTTGTACGATGTGGCAGGCTGCTACTGGATGACGACATCTTGGAGGAACGCTATTGGTTGATGATGTCGTCATGAACAGGGTCGAACGCTATTGGTTGATGATGTCGTCATGAACAGGGTCGCCACAGTACTCCCCCCCAAGTGACGGAGTCACGAGGTTCAGCGTGGAAGCTGTCATGTTCATGAAGATATTCATGATTAGGTCCTCTGATGTCCAATGCGTGAAGAAAAAGTTTGGTACGAATAATGCTTCTTAAAAAATGTAGGTCATCTATGTCAGTCGCGACCAAAAGGTTTTACACCCCTGGTTAGCAGGTGTAGGTGTTCAATACTGTGTGAGTAATGAGAATTCTATACAATGCAAAAATGATAAAATAATAATGAGTATTAGTTTGTTATACAATAGCAAGATTGTCACGAAGTGTTGTAACATGATTACTGTAGACAAAACAACAATATTCACGGATGGATTTCTGATATCCACTGTAAGTGTCAACTCGCCGAAGAATAATTTTAATTATCGGCGTTCTGAGAATCAAATCACACTTGCTTATTATTAATAGATATAAGAATGTCTGATGTAAACAATTCACTGCGACGAATTCATGAGTCATGTTGCATTGTCTTAGTCTTGATAAAAAATGCTGATGTAACAGATTGATGCTTTTGAGAACGGAATGTAAAAATATTGTTGCACTGCACTGTGAAAGTTAAGATTTTTTTTAAATATGAAGTATTGCACTTTCGTATGCTGTTACTGCTGTTAAAACAGATGTTGCTTGCTTTTTGCTTGCGTAAGCGTTAGTTGTTGCTGGGTCATTTTATTTTGCACGATTGCATTCTTCTTGTTCGTTACATAGATTTTGAGTTGGTGCCAGTGAAGAAGTGCTGATCCTGGTTGCTTTTGCTGACTATATATTGCTAGTCAATAATTCATGTCGAATTATGGGTGCTGCCATATGAATATGCCAGAGCGTGTGTACTCGAGATGCAGTATTCATATTTTAATGAGTGACGTCGTTCGTCGTGCTCAAAGTGGCGTTTGCTGATGAGGATCTTGAGTAGCGATGGTCATTTGAAGTTCCAGCGTAGGAAGAATAACCTTGCTGCTACCTAGTGTCTCTTCTGGCGTAGGCAAGCAGTCCTTTGCAGCGGTGATGCGAGGATGCTTAAATTTGTTGTTGTCTATGTTGGTCACTATCTATTGACAAGTAAAATGTCCAAGTCTGATAGATATGTGTGACGGTTTGAACATTGAGAAATGTTGATAAGATGAACAATTACGTGGCGAATGATGAGAAGTTCATTGAAGACTTCGTTGAATGACTCACAGCATGTTGAAGTGTGCAAGTTGCTGAGCTTAGAGACAACTAAGTAATGTTTCTTACTTTGGAATGTCCTTTCTTGCCCGTACTTGTTGTTAGTTCTCGAAGAAATGTCGAAAGTTGAGTCTTCATTTGACGTGGTGTACAGATGCTAGCTGCTACGTGTCCGAGATTTGCGGAAGTCTGGGTGGTCCAGTGTGTTGCGATGGCTGCTGCGCCGGTTTTTCCGTATCTCGGCTGTAAGCACTGTTTGAATTTTCACTTGGTGTGAGGCACTCTACTGCAATACGCATTTTTTATTTTCCATGTTGGGTCTATCCTTTCGGCAGGACAGCGCTTCAGAAGGTTGCTGGTTGCGTGTCAATGCGTGTTCATATCACGTCGGGGTCACCACTATGGGTATTGGTGGTTGGTAGAGTGAGAATGCATAGGTTTTGTATGGTGAATCGGTTTATTGTAGAAATAACATGTTATACAGAATACAGAAAATACTATTGAGCGGGCGCCGAGTGGCGCACCGCGATGCGCGTCGCGAGGTAGAAGGTGCGTGTTGACTCTATGCGGATTTGGTGAAGACTTGATGGTGACTGATGGTTGGTGTGCTGCCTTGTACGATGTGGCAGGCTGCTACTGGATGACGACATCTTGGAGGAACGCTATTGGTTGATGATGTCGTCATGAACAGGGTCGAACGCTATTGGTTGATGATGTCGTCATGAACAGGGTCGCCACACAACATTGTCAGTATAGCCAACAAAACTTATTGTCTGAGGCAATTTTTTCTTGTCAACTGCTCTTGTAGAAATTGCAAGCGAAAAACACGACCGGGAATGGAACCCGGGACCTCTTGATCATATGTAAGTTAGCGCTTAATATCACTAGGGTACTGAGGTTGGTTGATAGTTCTATTAATTTGTTCAATAATTTTTTTTAATTCCTATCTTTTTTGCATTTCTTGTGAATACTTTTCTATTCCTGTGTTCAATAAATTAAATAAACCAATAATTTCAACTAAGTATTCACTAAACTAGCTACCCGTTTTTGAACCATTAAGAAATTTATAAAAATACATAGGTACATACTATATGAACCTGATTCTCATCAAAGAAATAGATGTTCTGAAGCTTATATTGGTTTTAATTACAGTTGTAGAAAATAGTTTCTTTATTTATAACAACATGCTGTTACCATTCTGAGAGAAGTGAACCCGCTCCGAAGATTGTATCTGAAGACATTGTAGATATATTATCAACTGATTGGTTTAATTGTTTACTGGGTATATTCTATTGATAGTTGTTTCTGATAAATACTATGTGGGTAATTATTTATGGAGGGAATCACAACAGATCAATCTGTGGAACAATTATTGATTGCACATTTTGTTAGATCAATCAATCTATGTGAATGTCGAGAGGTTCGTTTAGTTTGTTCTCATTTCTATGTCATCTCTTTTAAAATCAAATTGATATCATTCTATACCCAACCTTTATAACAACATACTACTGAATATTTGGTATCTCGGAATGTTTAATTTATTTTAAAGAAAAAATAACAACTAATGACTCTAACAATTCATTACTAATGTTCGATTTTTAAATGGAACAAACCACTACGGGCTTACGACCGTCTTCTACTGTTATTTCGAAGGCTGGCTTAGTGTGATCACTTTACGTTAACAACGTTCGCCATTAGGTGGTAATGTTTGTCTCCGAAACTCCTAATCATGAGAATTCTCAACATGTTCAACATGTCGAAAAATCTCATGTATGCAACAAGTAGAAATTTAATAATAAAATGAAAAATAGAGTATAATTTATTTTATCAGAGATTATGTCTATACTACCTATAAGCTTTATTGATAAAGATTTCACATTATTTTAATCACAGAACAGTGTTTCTTGGATATAGCATCAGATAGACGAATAAATATGGAGTTTATTCATTGTAGAATAAAGGTAGGTGGTAGCCGACTTTCTTACCTTTTGTGGAGGTCGTGGGTTCGATCCCAATTTTTCTCAATGTGTAATTGTGTTGATGCAATAGATTATTTCTGAATAATGTGAGAGTATTTTGTTTGGTTATATATAATATAACTTACTCCCTTTGTGACTCCATTCAGGGGCATATGTCCTAGCCAAGTCCCTCTTCTCTCCAAAATAGAAGAAAAATCTGTCAAATTACAACACACAGATCCCGTTAATCCCGTTGACCCTGTTGCCTAAGGCGAAATACCCCAGTCGACTAGTGTTGTCTTATCTGGCTAGAAGACCAAACCTCTGTAGAAATGTCAAAAGAAATAGAACTCAAGACCTCGACGTTGTGCCTAGATTTGCTTTCATTTTTGTACTTACGAAAAAATTTTCACATTATCTCAAAGAAATTGCAAGGAATATATTGTGACTGAATCTATATTTTTTCATCAATTCTTAAACGCTCGTTTTGTTGTGTTTTTTTTTTTAGATACTACTCAGCGTGCAGTAGTGCATGCCCACCATTTAGTTCCACATCACACGTAACATTGTGTAGCTAATGCTGTTACAATGCTAATGATTTGTAATTATATTAACTTAAGATACACAAGCTGTATTTTCTTCTTTACCAATACCATCAGACCGACGGCCATTCGTTGTGCCATTAGATATTGTGTTCGTCATTTTCAGTAGCTTGTAATAAAAATTTACAATTAAATAATAATGAATGGTGAATCTTGATGTACGGCTGTGAGACTCGATGCCTATCCGAAAGAGATAAAAGGAGAATGGAATCTTTTTGAGATGTGGTCCTATAGAAGACTTCCGGGAGGACCACAAGAATCGAATGAGGAAGGCGCCTGCTCAAAACCCTGTCTGAAAAGCGTGCAAGCTGGATAGGGCACGTTATACGAAACAAAGGTCTTCTACTTATCATTATTGAGGGAAAAAACCCCTGAGGACAACCACATCAGGAATACCTACAAGTCGTGTATTCGGACATGTGCTGTTCCTCATATGATAGAGTGAGTAGAGAAAACTGCTGCCAACCAATCATAAGATTGTGACCATAGATGAAGAGAATGAATGTTGTCACTATCCTAATATTTTACTCGCTCAGATTTCGTATTATACGGGTTAAATAATTTTTCTTTATACCCATCACACTGTTTTCTGGAGAGCAAGCAGATAGTATGGTCTTCCATTCATTCCTATCCAAACAAGCTTCTTTCGCTTCATTCACCACATAATGTTCCACGTGCATTTTCTCCTATTCCTTTTACTCCTGATTTGGATCTCCTTTCAGACGGCACTGATATTATGATCAGTCACATCATATTATGTCTGCCATTTCAGTTTTATAAATCATTTTTGTCATTCTTTCTAAATGCCTAAAAACTTTAATTTATTCACTTACTTTCCGTTTCCGGTACATCAAATCTGTAATCCCCAGTAACTGGCCACCCGAATGCCACTATACTTCGCCATCACGGTGTCCTCGTGTGTGCATGTGTCACCAATCAGAGGGCACGAGAACAGGTGAGAGTAGTCTTGCACGGAGCCGCACTCACAAGTGCGTAATCCCACTTTTTGAGGTTTTTAGGTTATTCACTTAAATTCTAGTCACTTCACTCCACATTCCTTTCTCATATTCTTAGTCCTCACTTATCAATCTTTTCCCACATAACCTGCGTAGTGAACTCATTTCTAACCTACGATTACTATGCAGGTTAAATTCCAATTCAACTAAATTCATGGGACCTAGAAAACTAAGAATACGTGAAATAAATTCATTAAATTAGAAGAAAAACTGTCAAATCTTCATGTTTTGTGATAAAAAGTATGAACCATACAAAGATAGACTTTGTCACACAAAATGTGTTTTATGTAGTGCTATTTGTATGAAGCATTTTGTTGAAGTGTTATTATGTTGAGGGTTTGTTATTTCAATATACTTTATAATGAGAATTGAACTGAATCATCTATTTTTACTCTATAATAAAAGACAGAAAACATTTCTACCTATGTCCGTTTATAGAATTTGAAACCATTCAACAAATGTGCCCTACCTGTTTTAATAAGAAAGGCATATAAGAGAAGATGGTTTTTAACCACTAAAATTGAGCTCTGCCTCAAAGGAACGGAACACAGCATGATAGGGTTTTCCTCGCCTACGAGATCCTAATGGGAGAAAGAACAGTGCTCTCCTCTGTCAACCGAAGTCGAAAGAATGAAGAGAGAATTTAAGAGGTTCCAACCTAGAATGATGTGGTGAAGACGCTCTTCACTCGAAAACTGTGGTTGGCCTAGGAGAGCGCTGTTCTTTCACCCTCTCACCACCGTGTTTTGTTCCTTCGAAGCAGAGCTGAAGGGTTTGGACATGTGTAGTAGCAGGTCATTGAGGCCACGCAAGATTGAGTGCAGTGGAGGGCTTTTGTTGCCTCCGTATGCGCCTAAATGTGGTCATAAAGGGAGTATGTTATGATATCTCTGTTATGTTTTTCACACTGCATTCCCTGTATATAGCTTTATACCTAGCCAAGTAGGCAATACGGGCTGTCTGCGATGCAAATATTTTCATTGTTTTGGTATAATAATATGCAGTGTATTAAATAAGGTACAGTAAGTACACAGCCAGTACAATAGCGATGGTGTCAGTATCACTAATTGTATCTACTCGTGTTTGTGTGCCGGTTACACTACGCCTGTGCAAGGACGTGTTTATGCTATTTAGACGGCCACCAAAAGACTGTGGTCAAAATATGAAATCAACACTTGTATTAGGATTGATCAATCCCTAACCTCAGTAGTCCATTTAGAGTCTCAATAGTCAGACTTTCAAACGAGAGTTCCTGATTTTAATTCCTCTTCTAGGTAAATCATAAGTTCAGGATTCTCGTTGTTGGAATAATCTCCGATGGAACCTTAGACTGATCTAAAGTCTGATGTTGTTCAAGCAAGCAGTTAAAGAGATGATGATCTCCTCAAATACAGTCTCTGTGTCCTAAAGCCCCATCTATCCTCCCCTCTCTACCACCCCATCCACCTCCGTTTCCTTTTTCTTTTTTGTTTGATTTCGTTTTCTTTTTTTTTTATTGTACTCTACGCTTTGTTCTTCTTCTTAACATATTATATTTAGGTTAGTTGTTAGAGACCGCAATTTCCTTGTGGTAAGCTCACCCTCTGTATGTTGATTCTGTGATGTCTTTTTTATGTAAAATTTTATGTGTTGTTTCTGATACTTATCAGTGTACAGTAAAGAATTAATACATAAATAAATAAAATATGTTACTAAATTTTGCTGTTACTATTACATCTAACGTGTTTCAATTTTCTATTTTATTGTTGTTTCGAAGGCTGATTTAGTGTGATCAATAATTAATGTTTACAATGTTTGCCAATAATCGTAATCTTCATGGGTCCCTGATTGCTGAGGGTTGAAACATCAAGGCTTCCTGCAATGAAATATATCAGTTGCCACGCTTGACAAATTAACCATACTAATCTATACTACTATTATAAAGAGGAAAGTTTTGATTGATTGATTGATTGTTTGTTTGACGGGAATAGGCTCCGAAACTACTGAACCAATTTGAAAAATTCTTTCACTGTTGGGAAGCTACACTCTCCCCGCTGAACATAGGCTATATTTTATTTTCATATAGCCTTTGATCCTTACTAAAACTCCAATAATGTAACTCAAGGTGCAAAAAATTTACCTAAAATATTCTTTACATCGCGTACGCTGCGAAAATTATTGAAGTTAGAGTAAAATAATGTACTACAACTTTGTAGAAGACATAATTATCTACAAAAAGTGTCGCTACAGCATACGTCTTAACTATTATAATAATGCCACAATAAGTGTTGATTTATTAAAAAAAAAAATTTGAAATGCGGCAGAGATATAGGCGTCACTGGGGTACGAGCCGGACGGGAGGGGACCATAAGAATGCTACATTATTCCAGATTAACATAGCCTATAGAATATTTTGATAAAGTTAGGGATCTATAAAGATCATAAGAAAACTGAATTATTTTTTTAAATACCTATGTACCTACCCGTGCGAAGCAGGAAGAGACTGCTAGTATAAATTAAAGTCGGGTTAGTGCAAACACTTATAACTCGAGATCGGCTGAATGGATTCTTCTGATGTTTGATTTATTGGATTCTTCTCCTCTCCGGATAACAGAATAACTAATAAAAAGTTGAAAAAATGGGTAAGAAATGATATGAAATATAATATTTAAGTTAGTATGGAACGGATCACTTCAACGAATAACTAATAAAAAGTTGAAAAAATGGGTAAGAAATGATATGAAATATAATATTTAAGTTAGTATGGAACGGATCACTTCAACGCGCCATCGCGGGTAGTTCTCTCTCATTCTCGCATACGTTATTGCCGCTCTTACAGTAGCCCATCCCACTTACTTCACCGCACCGTTTCGAGCGTTTTAGAAAATTTTCATACAAAGTCAAAAAAATTATCGGGCACATTTGTATCGCGCGCGCATATATTCTCACGTTGTTCCCGCCTGAGCTTTGAATACGAATGAAATATGGATGTTTTAGAAATATTTTAACATTATTATTTTATTAGTAACTTAATCAGATTAATTATGTATTTGTGTTTTTGGGAGCGCAGTGCACATATGAACTGGCCGCCTCTGGTTAGGACTACAGGACAACGTCTGTCGGGAAAGCTAGTTAACCATAAAAAAAAATTAAACAGGATCAGTGTAGTGGTTTTTCGCTTGCAATACTACCTATGTTTGGTATCCTTGCTCAGATTTCATGAAACGGAAAGAACGTTTGCCTCAGGTAAATTCCACAGGCTTTCTTCTCCTTCTTGAAGTGCCCATTCAGCTACCTCGGACGTTAACTGTCACTTGGGAAAAGACCTCCCTGTCTCGAGCTGTAGGAATCTGTGTATGTGTCTGAAATAAGAAAGAAATAATATGAATTGTCACTCAAACCCCCTTTGGTAACCCTAATGGGGGAGGCAATAAAATCCAAATTCCTGGACTTTATTTCAAAGAAACTAGACAGGGACACTCAATATTCTTTTATTTGAAAACCCGAACCATCTGCACAATCGAGTCATGTGAATAGACTCGTAACATCGCGGGTCGGTTGTACTCGTGTTGTAAATTTTTGTGACAATATAAATCTGGTGTGTCGGACACGCTTTGTTTTTTTTCTTGTTAGACTTGACAAAATTAAGGACTTTTTGATGTACCATTATATTGTTGTAATGTTTAAGGTATTAATTAGCTAGATATGTACCTATAGTATGTACTTCTCAAAAGTTTACTCCCCTCCTTAACGCAAGTTTTGCTCTCTAGGGAGGGTAAAAAATAATTAAATATCAGTGAATTAAGTAATAGTATATTGATAATTATGTAATTTATAAAAAACCGTTATATTATTTTTGTATGTATTATATTTAATAAATAAAAAAAATTTGATCTATTTCATTATGTCTTGTTTTTTTTTTCAGATTTCCACAGCATCATTTGGTCTGATTATTCTGCATAGCTTTTTCGTCGTACTTACCACTATTTACACCCGCACAACATAGAATTGGTGCATTTGCAGCTCATCTCGATTCTAATTTGAAACTCTGCGATAGACGGAGCAATCCGTGCTACGTAAGTTGTCCTGTTATTCTTTACTCCAATAATTTTTGATGGGTGTGGGCTTTCGTTAGAATTGTTAGAACTATGGGGAAGATTCATATTGAGTCATTAACCTATTGTTGTAATTAGGTACATAACTTTTCCTGATAATTCATTAAAATGAGTGTTTGAAGAACTGGTTATTATTGTATTAGAATTTCACCTCATATTGACAAATAACGCCTCATTTCAACTTTATTAAAGCTTAATAGCTACTGCTGGAGGTTACCAATATTAGCATCTCTTGGTCCCGATGGTGGTGGGGGATCCTGGGATCTAGAGATCATGGTCTCGGTTGGTTCAAGGTTTTCTTAATGTTTTTTTTACTAGAAATGTCTACCCGGGTTTGGCCTGTCTCACCGTTAACTGGGCCAATTGACTTGCCCCTTGCAATAAGTTCCGCCATTTTTGTGTAGAAAAGTGTTCTTTTTTGTAGTCCATTTTAATAACACATCAGTTTTTTTTTTTATTAATCTGGGCTCACTCAAAGTGAACACAAAAACACTTTTGCCATCTTTCACAGAGAGCAAAGCCCATTGTGTTGTGAAAGAGGAAGTGGTCGGCACCGTGATTCTAATCCACCACCTTGAGTACGAAAGCTGTTGACGGAACCACTAGGCAACCACCCATTTCCTTTTGTTATTTTTATATCTCTTTCTTTTTCTCTTTCTAATGTGGATAACCACTCTTAAAATATTGATCTGTCAATTGTAAATTAAGTTTTTTTGAGTAGACCGTGTGCATTAATCAGTTTCGAACAGACCAGACTTATTTGGGGATCTGACTATCAAAATAACCCTATTTTGATTGAGTATTTGGATTTTATTACATTTTTTATGAGTACAAATATTTTCTATGTCTCACTCTAACATTGCAGAGTCTTACTTCAATACCTTGAAATGAGTGAATTTCTTTCATTATCGTTTCCTAACAAACTTTGCTTTAGATCAGGTATGGTCAACTCAAATGGTCTAGCTGGCCACTTTGTTGATTTGCGGTCCACATTTTAAACTTTATACCTCCTTCCCCATATACCTACATAGATTTCTTTTTAATTCAAATTTTGAAACAAAATACTAAAGAAAAAACCATTATGAATATTGATAATTTTTCAGTCACATTTATTGCTCAATTTATTTATTGAGTCTAACTCAATCTGAGGAAGAAAGCAGTCGCTTTCGAAAACCGGTTAATGGTTGTTAAAATAAAATGTGGTATTACAAAATTTAGACTCGTTTTTCATTTCTAATACAATGAATAAATACCACCAAGCACCTTCGGCCCAAACAATCAAATATATGTTATCAAACAAGTAAATAAATATACTGTAATACATATTGTGTGATGATTGGCGGGCTGCAGGTTGACGACACCTGTCCCGTATTAGACGATTCAAGTATTTTGTACATTATTTAGCTTGTGTGTACTGAAGCAATTATCACATTATTTAACACATCACTTTTCTATGGCGTTTTATCACTCCGTAATGAAATGATTGAAACATTCCGTTTAAGCCAGTCCATATGTGTTTGTTTTTTGTTCCAAAATCCTAAAATTTATACATGCTACCTACCTATACCGTCGTGACCCCGAACTTCGCCTGGTTTTCAGAAGTTTTTTTTGAATAGCTCCAAAATAGAATAGTACTGGATGAATTGGTATCGAAAATAATATTCATTAAGAAGAATTCTAAAGGAATGTCATGATAAATACCTGTATTTTATAATAATTACCATTTTATTAGCATTTAAAGACGGCAGGCGAAGTTAGGGAACTTTTACCTAACTTCGCCTACCACGTGTAAGTATTAAAGTGTGCACCACAGACACATAAAAATAATACGGTTGTGTTGTGAACATCATACAAAGCAATATGAACAATAACGAGAATACAATAAGGTCTTTTTTAGCAATATATTTCCACTAGGCGAAGTTAGGTACACATTTAAATCTGTTTCCATACATTTGACAAACTTTAGTCAGGGTTGTCAAAAAAAAACTAGAATTCATGTTACATTTTTTTATACATTACCTACAACGCAAATTGTAAGAACCGTTATTCTTAAAAATTTAAGTATAAAAAAACAGTTTTGTTATCATGAGGCTATCCTATACATTTTATTAGGACATTTAATTACAACTTAACCAAATTTTTGTTTCCATGTTCCAAAAAAAAGTGTGTTGTGACAACCCTATAGGTAGGCGAAGATTGGATCATTTTTGGAGGTAACCCGCCTCAGTGAATATTTATTTAAATAAATTATAAACTATAATAGATAGTGTTCTACCGATTTTTATTATAAACATTAGATTCTTTTTGTAATCTATTAAATTCCAATACAGGAACCTATCTTTGACAGATTTTTGTTAAAGTGAAAGTTTCGCACAACAATACAATGAACGCTGCCTTCGCGCCAACTTGAAACCAACCATCTGACGTATTGGCATGAAGTTAGCACCAAATTTAAGGAAAAGTATTGCCATTATGAATAAAACTTTCATTCAAATATTAAATGAAGATCGTATTATAGATAAAAATACAAAAATATTGAATTTTACCAAAACAGGCGAAGTTAGGTACCACAGGCGAAGTTAGGGGTCACGACGGTAACTATTCAATATAATATGATTGTATTGTTAATTTATTTTTCTACTCATCACGCTGTGACTTGAAATGAATATAGACAAGCTTCCTTTCCTTTTTTAACAGAATGTTGTGGGGAATAGTGCTTTCTGAGTCAACCTTTTGAAACATAGAAAATATTCCTAAGAAATAATAAACTTACATGGAAAATTTACTATCCGCTTTAAATAATTATCAGTTTATAAATGTACAAATTGTATTGTTTTATAAATTCGAACAAAATTTTTTTGAGAACAATTGTGATACAAGTTTACCTAGTCATTCTTAAATCAGCTTAAGAGTTTTCTTACCTCAAATCTTTGCAATCTCAACAAAAAAAATTCATAACAACAACATTTTTGGACTATTTAAAAGATGTGCAAAATTTATTAGTTTTTGTCAATTGGACTTGGCAGACTGAGTTTTAAAAAGTGATATAGGTATATGCACTGTAATTTATCATCCGTTTAAATTGTTTCTTTTGCATGTATGCATTCCTAAAAAGAAATTAAAAAGATTTCACTCAGATGTTTAATATATGTTTGAGAAATTTTCAATATTTGTACATGCCTTTTTGATGTAAATAAAACAAAAATGGTAAAACTGAAATATTTTGAGGTGTGCTGGACATGGGATGTGATATATTTTAGGAGAGTGTGTAGAGTCTATTTCCGTCGTGTTGGTACGGCTGATGGTGGTGTTGCAATATAAAGTTTATCATTATGAATTATGATTGGCCACCACACGCGCACACACTGTAGTTGGTATTTGTAATTTCGTAATCAAGAATAAAATGGATTATTTTAAGATATGCCAACACATGTTCATATACTTACTTGTGTTGTCTTGTTATTATAGGATAATAAACATTTTTTAATATGATGAAATTTCAGAGAAAGGTTATGTTATGGGGCATCTAAAAATTTTATTCTAATTATATTGTGCTTCAGGAAAAATAGATGAGGAAAAGCTTAAATTAATTATTTTATCTTTTGAACAAATCACCTTCTCAGTATTTATGAGAATTTCAAAAATTTTCTTTTAATGAATCTGTTCTCACTCAAAGTAAACACAAATACACTCCTTGACTCTTTCACAGTAAACTATTTAATGCTTGTGTCTTGAAAGAGGAAGATGTTCGGCACCTGGGATCAAACATACAACCTCTGGTACTAAACACTACGAAAGTCGGTGTTGTAACCGCTATCCTTCAAACCACTTCATTTGTTTTGACATTTTCTTTTTTATTTGTTTGTTTTTTTTTTTTATTGATAAGTGAATGAATAAATGTATCTACTACTGACATGATATTCTTAGTAAGGCAGTTGATTTTAATCAGAAATGTTTATTTCCAGTGTTGCAGGTGAGGAGTGAATAAGTGCTCAGAACCCAATAATCTGAGCTGATACTTTAATCAACTGTAGTTGTGTAGCACGCTCGGGCAGAGCGTGAGTGTGTGTGAGGCAAGATGAACGAGTTGGACAGCCTCAGGCAAGAGGCAGAGACACTCAAGAATGCCATCAGAGTGAGTATTACACTGCCCCTATTATTATCATTATTATTATTGAATGCCATCAAGCAGGCAGCTTGAAGCAGATGTGCTCGATATCCCACACTTGTGTAACACTACAATATTATGTCAAGTTCATTCTTAAATGAATTAGTGCTCCCCTCAACAACCGGCTCGGCAGGCAACCTGTTCCCCTCATTCACAATGCTATTTCCAAGATAATGTCTTTTCCAAGATAATGTCTTTTCCAAGGTTCTGAGTAAAAATATTTCAGACTGTGTCCCCTAACATGCTCATGGAACAAAGTTTTCAGCTCTGGACAGTCATAGTAGTTCCTCAATATTTTGTATGCTTCAATTAGATACCCTCTTAATCTCCTCTCCTCAGACCTAGTGTCTCAAGAAGATCCTCGTAAGACATGGTATGCTTATATGTTCCTTCATCTTACTTAATCCACGTTCGCTCCCAGTGTGGAGCATGTAGACACCATGAAGTTCCTCCAAGCCTCACTATCTTGCGCCAGCTGCACAGCTTCATTCCAGCCTCTTGTAGAACCACAGTGAATGCCCGCTTGATGTTAATTTTGGCCTGCCTCGCCTTCTTGTCCCATCAGGATTGTAATAAAGTGTTTTGGTAGACATGCGGAGAACATGGCCAAGCCAGCTCAATCTGCGATTCTGGACTAATGAGATGATTGGCTATTGTGTTGCTGGCGCGTATGGTCTCATTTGAGGCATAGTGGTACCACCTAATCCACAAAATCTGTCGCAATTATTTGTTCTCAACACGAATCTATAAGATTTTAATACTATCTGAATGTTTTGTTTCAGGATGCCCGCAAAGCAGCATGCGACACGTCTCTGGTACAGGCCACGGTCAACTTGGAACCGATTGGCCGCATACAGATGCGCACCAGACGCACCCTTAGAGGTCACTTGGCCAAGATTTACGCTATGCACTGGGGGAGCGACAGCCGCAACCTGGTGTCGGCTAGTCAGGATGGTAAATTGATAGTGTGGGACAGTCATACCACTAATAAAGTTCACGCCATCCCCTTGAGATCTTCCTGGGTGATGACCTGTGCCTATGCACCCTCAGGATCCTATGTCGCTTGTGGTGGTCTAGATAATATATGTTCCATTTACAGGTAACTATCTTCCTTCATTTTCAAACGTACAATAGTGTGCAAATTTATGTGAACACAGATAAATCACACAGAAAAAAAGCTTGTAGATAAAAGTCAAGATTTTTAGTACATTTTTGTTTTTTTTTTTTACTAAAATCAATTTCATAAATTTCTTGGGAATTTTTTTGAATGGATTCTGTTTAATTTAACAATAGGTATTCTTGAATATTTTCATCTCAAAACTAAACTGGAATCACCGTAAAAAAATTTAATTGGCTTCAAATCGGGTGATTTTTGTAAAGATTTCCGAAATTAGACTTAAAGATGGATGATTCAAGGTATTGTTTTGAGATTAAAGTATTGTAAAATGCATGTTCTAAATGTTATTAATTATGAGTTTAAGCTAGAATTTATACCATATATAGGTACAAAATATTGTATTTGATAAAAATCTGATGATTTCTTTAAAAGCTTGTTAGAGAGTTAAGAAATATTTAGGAATGAATGAATTGTCTATGCATGATATGAAAGTGTATGTATGGTCTATGGTAAGAAAGTGTCAATGAAGTGTCTGAGAGAGAAACGGAACCAGGTTTGCATGTGCGTATGAAAAAAAGGTGACTGTCAGAAAAAAACAAAAATTGTTAAAAAAAAGTCTTTTACAAACTGTTTTTTCTTTTTTGTTACCCGTGTTCACATTCATTTGCACACTACTATAGTACTAAAATTAGCTGTTTACCTAACTTGATGGTTTCCAATTTCAGCTTGAAGACTAGAGAGGGCAACGTAAGAGTGTCACGTGAACTGCCCGGCCATACGGGCTATTTGTCATGCTGCAGATTCCTAGATGATAACAGGATATTGACTAGTTCTGGCGATATGTCATGGTGAGTGTCCTCTCCACTATTCACACTCTCCTCCGTCAACTGTCATTCGGCATCCTTAACACATGCCCCCAGCCGAGTCCATCTCCTCTTTGTAACTATAGAAGTGATGAGCCTATTACACTAGGTGCACGAATGCTGAGGAAATAAATGGAATATCAGTTAAATGAATAATTATTCATTACAAAAGTGTTCAAGATGTTTTTTATTACACTGTTCAGTGGGCTGCATAGACATCATAGATGAAGAAGAGGCCCGATGCATGAATCACAGCTATAATATATACTTTTATGTTGCATTGTTATCAGTCAAATATTGCCAACAGAAAGGCGTGGTTTATTTTGTAATCTATAATATTTAAAAGAAAGTCGGGTTAATTTGTTACACTTATAAATCGAAATAGCCTGAACAGATTTTTATGATGCTCAGTTTATTGGATTCTTCACCACTCCGGATAACAACAACAACACTCCCTTTTACACCCCACTCGGGGGCATAGGGAGGCAACAAGAGCTCTCCATTGCGCTCGATCTTGCGCAATGTTAATGACCTCCGGATTACAGAATAATTATTAAAAATTTGAAAAATGGATAGCAAATAATATAAAATATAATATTGAAGTTAGTATGGAACTGATTTACTGACAACAACGTCATCTGTAAAAAATTCCATAACAACTCAATTTTTATTTACTTGACAACCTTTGAGTTTTAAAACATTGATATGCAGATTTATGATAGAATTTCTATTGTAGCAGAGTATTATTTTAGTGTTAATTATACCATTAGGGTTTGCGACCTTCATCATTTATGGTTGGCTTAGCTGTGATCATTTTTACATATACAACACTCACCATTAGGTACCTTGATTAGTTATTCCTCAACTGCCTCGCTGAGGAGTCGAACCTCGGCCCCATGAATGACATGCTCAGCTATAGCTGGCCAATGGAATCGCGTCCACAATATGTGATCAAAGTTGATAATATGCAGTAATATTGTAATAATATTAATTTATTGATTCCTTACTATTGTTTTTTCAAAAATTTCCTTTATTTTCACTTCAATCAATGTAAACCATTCCTATGGAGACAACATTACTATGTCTCCTTGTAAGGATTGCAAGGAGATAAAAAAGGTTTATTACCCCGTTTGCCTGTTTACTTTTAGTGTAAAATGGTAATGTTTGCTTGTGTGTGTTATGCAGTGCTCTCTGGGACATTGAGACTGGTCAGCAGTGCGGATCATTTGTAGGACACACGGGCGACGTCATGTCCCTGTCTTTAGCTCCCGACATGCGGACATTTGTATCGGGCGCTTGCGACGCCTCCGCCAAATTGTGGGATATTAGGGATGGTATGTGCCGACAGACATTCCCTGGACACGAAAGTGACATAAACGCTGTTACTGTGAGTATTTGGCGTTTACATATTTGCTGTCATTTCTTCGTAAATTGTGGTTCTGAAATTAATGTTTTCATTTCTGTTGTAGTTCTTCCCATCTGGATTTGCATTCGCCACAGGATCTGATGATGCTACGTGTCGAGTCTTTGATATACGTTCTGATCAGGTAAGCTATTTTTTTTTTCATAGATCTTCATCGTCTTATTTTAGGCCTGACGACCTGTTATTTAAAGGGTGGGGTTAGCCTCTTGCGAGGTCGACTCACGGCTGTCTATCCACCTTTATGGTGGTCTGCCTGGGAGTCGTCTTCCGTGGGGTTAGCCGTGCAATGCCATGTGAGGGAGTCTGGATGAGTCCATTCTCTTCACATGTGCATACAAGAATCTTCTTCTTTCCCTCGTATTTCTCATACTGAACTCGGTAGTCTAGTGGCAAAGGTGCCGGCTTTAGATCGAGAGCTCCTCCCGGGTTTAATTCCCCATTGGGTCAGAAATTTTCAATGTGTTTTTTCACGTGAAATTTCTACTCGGGTTGGAATTCTGTATCGGATTGGACAGGACCAGTTGATTGGTGGAGAATACTTCAAGCATTAAGTTGCATTCCATTTCTGAGGGTCTTCCCCAGATTCTTCTAGATGTATAAATAGGTAAAGTATATGATATAAAAATTAAAACTGAGTTTGTGATGTAATTTACAGGAATTAGCCATGTACTCGCATGACAATATCATATGCGGTATTACATCTGTCGCATTCTCCAAGAGTGGCCGGCTTCTGCTGGCCGGTTATGATGATTTCAATTGCAATGTTTGGGACTCGATGAAGACAGAGAGAGCTGGTAAGAATAAACACACTACCATCGTTTAGCTTACTTTTCCATATTCCCTGTTTGTTTATTTATCTATGAACTCTCCTCTCTCGACAGGTATTTTAGCTGGTCACGATAACAGAGTGTCGTGCCTGGGCGTAACTGAGAATGGAATGGCCGTAGCAACGGGATCTTGGGATTCATTCCTTCGCATTTGGAACTAGACGTAATCTAACACACAAAGAGGCGATATAACTTAGTTATCCTATCCCACTGCTATTGTCTAAAATTATCCTAAGGACATACACAAAATGTTGTTAATAAAAAAAAGTATATGGATTCATTCAGAATGAGGTACGATCTGCTAGCTCCATCTCAATGGAGTGTGTGTGCATCACTTTCTCGATCGTGGGCTCACCAAAATATTAATTTAGCGGGGATATGCGATTGAAACCAACACACGGACTTTTTTTGTTTGACTTTTTTTCTCGTCAATTAATTTTTTCATAGTTTTTTTTTCTTTGTAAATTTATAGAAAATAGCTTTTGAGCGGTGATGCACAAACAGATAAACATGTAAGCGTTGATTCGGGTAAAAGGCAACGTAACTTTGATAGGATTCGAAATTTTGATTGAGAGAGATAAGAGAAAATCACCTAACCTATTTAAGTCATTAAATGACATTATTGAGCTTCTCGAGAATATTATTGCTTGGATGATGTGTGACGTGGTGGAGCGCTCGCATGTTTTAAGCTAGCACGTAGCGTACTAATAAATTTGCTATCAAGAAATTGTGTGAATGTCTGTATTATTATTATGTACTATTTATATATATATTAAAAACTGTATTACTTTTATACGCTGTTTGTTTAAAACAAAAAAAAAATACCGCAAGTGACGAACGACAAGAACAAACGCCGCTTCGTCATTTTGCTTTTTCATTCATACAAAAAAATATATTGTCCTAAAGTATAATCATATTGTCTTGTCGTCATTGTCTGTGTAACGGTTTCTGATAGGAAACTGAAGTATAACTGGTGTTTATATATATAATGTATAAAACGTGCGACAGTAACTGTCGCCCAATTAGTGTTAAGCTAATTTATATAAATATATAACTAATGTAACGTCGTTTACTTGTATCTGTTGACAGTTGCTGTTCATTGTCATTTTTGATATTAAAAAAAATAAAAAGTTGTTGTAGAGCAATTTGTACGATAGTTACTGTCGATTTTTACTCTCAGCAGCGGATTCTCCTCGCCAACTGCACAATCCCCTTTCTCTCCTCTGGTGTTTATATTATATAATTAAATATAGTGCATTTGCCCCCCCCCCCCCCCATCAAAATAAAAAGAAAAAATATTGTATCATTGATGGTTTATTTTGATTGAAAAGAATAACTGTAATTTTAACCAAACGGTGGTGTGTAAAATATGTTGTGTTTATGACGATGACGTTGGTGATGGTTTTTCTTATTTTATGCATTTATTAGGGAGAGATTTTGTGGCACAACGAATATCATTTGAGATTTTTTTTAATTTAAAAAAAAAAATTACAGAATCTCTTCGCGCAAATGACCAATTAAATATTTATATTACGATAGGTTAAAATTGTCACCTACGTCACGTTTGTGCGGTGTTTGCTGCGGGACTGGTCAGAATCGAGGTTTTTTTTTTTAAACGCTTTTCTCTTTTTGTATTGTCGGTCTGTTGTAGGAAAAAATAAAATTATAAAAACAACACATTTAAATAATCGCAAATGGTGAATATTTCAATCTTGAAGATTAGACACGTAAGGGTAGTAATAAATAAAAGTAATATGAACAAATTTTGAAGAGAATTTTTGGAAATAGGGACGACTATTTTTGTTGTTTTTTTTTTGGACGTATCTAATTGTTTTTTTTTTTTCACGCAAATTTACCTATCTAATTTGAATATCACCAAAGATTTTCAGAAAAAAATTGTTGACGTCGAACGTACGTGCGAAAATTTTCAGCAAAAATATGTTAGATGCGTCGGGGAAAAAAACGCGATTTATAGGGAGCGTTAAAAAATAATATTGTTAGTATGCAAATATTGCATGGAACAAAAATGAGAGCGGACGGTCGTGTTATCGCGGAAAGGTCAAGTTTATTTTCTTTTTTTTATATGATGATTAAAAAATAAATAAAACCTAATTATAATAAAAAAAAATTTAAAATACAATTACTATTAATATTATTAAATGTACTATTAAAAAAAAATGAAGATGACGAATGACCGCTTAGGATGGGTGATGTTATTTAACAAAAAAATACTGTATTTATAATGAAGATACACACCGTGGTAGGGGTGACTCATTTTATTTGTCACACTAAAGAATAAAATCAAAACAATTTTTTTTAATATTTAGTTGTACCTTGCTAAATCTAGTATTTTCTATCAATATCAGCACATTGTCTCGGCTCAAATTAAACGTATGCACCAGGATGAGAGAAATTCATAATGTTTTGATTGTTTCTCATGTTATTTGACTGAAGTAAGCCGTTTAGTTAGATAGCAAAAAAACAACATACAGTATCTTTATATTATAATGCATTTATGAATGGTGTCGTTTTTTTATGTTAAATATGTATGTATGTATAATTTGTTGAATATGCCAAAGTATAAACATTTGCTTGTAAAAGTTTATTATTATTATTGTTACGATGACGTGTATCTGCAATTTGGTTAATAATTTCGTTTCCGACTTATTCTCGTGTCTTTGCTTCCTTCACTTAGCGCTAACTCGGAAGGTCAGTATTTAACTTCTTTCTCTAAATGTTTCTACACATACTTTCCGATGATAAAATATTTTTGGTTGTATGCTTATAAATGTTTGTGATTTTTGTTTTTATATTTTAAAATATTCATTCCAATATTATTTTTTTTACACAGTGTGTGTTTATTTTTTAGAACTGAATAATATAATAATAATATAAAGTTTTTCGTTCAAATCATTATTTTTATACATCTTTATTTTTGTATTTTTTATTATCATTATATCATTTTACTTTATCCATAAACTTTTCAATAGATTTCACGCATGATGTAAGATTACTTTTAACTTAACTGTAAAAAAGGGCTTTTTATTGAAAATAAGGTTTACTTACATTGAAAGTAAATTAATAAAAACTAAAAGTTACGTACTAATAGAAAGTATTTTTTCTCCTCTCTTTAAATTGACCAATTTTTGTATAGATCATTGATGACACGATAAATTATTTATTTCATTTATTATTCTACCATGTTTGTTTTCATTAAAAACATTCTGCACATAATATTTATGTATATTTTTGTTATTTATAATTATTATAATATAATAAATAATTGGGGAAGTTGTATACATTGGCTAGTCTTATTAATTAAAAAAATAAATGTGCAAGCAAGTGATTGGCTTAGAATTTAAATATTTTCTTTTTTTTTTTGTAAATGGCTTCCTTTCTTATTAACTAACAAAAGTCGTGCTCGCGTCACGAAAAATGTTATAAAGTTGTCATAATTTATAATATAATCATTAGTGTGGCCATATTAATCTAGATAACATAAAAGAATGACGTAAAAAAAAATGTTGCCGACTTTTACCTACTTTGACAATGTTTCTTCTGACTTATTTTTCTTTTCTTAATTTGACTGGGAAGAAAGTTTGAAAAGTAGTATGTGAATATTTTTGTTTTGTTAATTTTTCAAGTGATTGCTCGCACAAAGAAGGGGCGAAAATGTCAATTGCGAGTGTCGAAATCTCAATTTATTTCGGCGGTTGTCGTCATTCGTATTTTGGTTAATTATTTTTGGTTTTTCGCCAAGCACAACACTCTACGCCCAATTTCACCAGTGTAAATATTTCTATTTCATTCTTGTGATAATCGTTGCTTTTTTTTCATTTTCTTTTTCTCTTATTATTAAAATTTTTTAAGATCTTAGTACTGTTAGTAATTTTAAACTAGAAAAGGACTGTTTTTTTTTCAGAAAATAATCTACCGATCAGGGGAAAAATGTACAAAAATTTCATTTCGGGATGTCAAACATACATATTTTCAAAATTTATATTATTAACTGATTCTCCAGTCCAATTATTATTGTACATTATTATAAATTTATTTTTTTAAATGTTTATTTTTATTTTCGTTTTATTCTCTTATTATGATTATTATTTTAATTATTAAATTAAGTTCATAGTTGTACTGTTAGTTTATTCTTATTATTATTATTATATATAAAATGATGATGTTAAATTTAAAAACATTAAAATTAAAAAAAAACCATTAAGACTTTATATATATATTATAATAGAATGAATAAAAAGGAATAGTGCACATATACAGTCCTATTATATTATTTCTCTTTATTATTATTATATGTATATCATTTTCTCATTGCATTTAAGGATAAAACTATTACAATTTATTTATTTTGATTTTGAATTCATACATAATTTTTAAGTAAAAAAATAAAACCCTGTACCACTTCAAGTGTGAACTTGTAAAATATAACATTTTTTACGTGTTTTTTCTGAATAAAAATGTAATAGATAATTATGTACCTATGTATTATTATCATCAAAGGGAAAGGTGAACTCTAAAAATGACATGTTAACCAGTTATATTTTAAATTATTTATATTTAAAAAAAAAGTATATAATAATATTATAAAAAAGCTAGGAATGAATTTATAAAATTGCCCATCGATTCTAGGGGCCTAATTTGTTAATTATATTTTTTTTTTGTTTTCTGATGATTAAAAAATATATTTATTAAATTTTATGCATTTTACAGATTAGCCTACCCGATGTGTTGCCAGAACACAGAGGAAAAAAAACATATCTAAATATATAATGTTATACAGTTTAAAGTTTCCTTTAAAGTTTTTGTCATTTTTAGAGTTTTCTTTTCAAATGAGAAAATGAATAAATTGAAAAAAAAATCTTAATGTTAAGGCATTCTTGTATCTATATACCTACCTACATATATATATGAATATAATTTCTATGGTAAATTAATGGTAATTATTATTATCTGTTTATTTTTATGTTTTAATTATTATTATTGATTATATATTACGTCATTGAGTGTAACAATATTCATTGGTTGATTGTCATAATAAATATTGCTCTGGAGTGTAATAAAAACTATCTCATGATTGTATCTTATTATATATTATTATTATATGTTTATTAAAGAATACATCAGTTTATATTATTATTTTTTGTCAAATAAACTATTATTGTAAATTAATATTGTGTTTATTTAAAAAAAATACATGATATGTTGATTAATAATTCTAATCTTATTTGACGATCAGAAAAATTAAGAGATATTAAACTTTGGTACTAATGGGAAAATTGTTGACGTTTCCATATGCAAGGAATGATTGAGGGTTGCAGAGAAACAACAAAAAGCAGGTTTCTCAGTCGCATAATGCAGTGTAATGCACTAGGTTCTTAGGGAGCCGGAAAAGACGGCAGACTTTCAAAATATATGACAGTGTTTTATGTTACTATGGTAACAATATTGATAGTGACATACTCACTGCTGTTGATAATTATTCGTAGGAAAACAGGCCCCGTAGACAAATTCAAAATCGTCTACAAACGAAGATTTTGGTCAATGTATAGTGCGAAAAAATTAACTGTCCACTGGAACATATAAACAAGTATTTAAACCAAACAAAGACTCCATTGTGGAAGAATTTGTTTGTAGTCGATCGCCAAATGCAATTTGTCTAGGCCTACAGATCATAACGGGCAGGAATCAGAGTCATATAAAAATGCATGTTACGAGCCACTAAGGGTGAAGAAAAGTTTTCCAAAATCATGATAGACTGGAATTCCTGGAAGGACTCGTAAAATATAAGAAGAAATGAAATAGATTCAATATAATAACTAACCACAATTTTGTCACTCCAGCTCATCAGGAAGTATTTCGCTATTTTAGTTTTAATTTTGTTTTCAAAATTGATTGTGCAGCCACAGAAAAACAGTCTTATATGCAACAAAAAAAAACCTATTATAGTGATTATAAAAAGATGTAAAATATAAATATGTTGTTATTCTTTTCTTTATCTTGAGACCCGTCAATAACAACTGGAATGACTTGTACATTTTTGAAAAAAGATTAAAATGTGATTGAGCCCTTAATCAATGCCTATGCTGTGATTCACTCACACTGTATTAGCTTATCTATTGGAATGCAGATATTTTGAAACTTTGCAAAAAATGAATACTTAAATAAATCAACACTTTTGTATAATAAATGTTAAAAGCTTTCTTCAAAGTTTGTGTGCTGGTTGAAAATTTAAAAAATCTGACAAGTCTACTTGTCTTATTATAATAAGTGCTTTCACAAGGCAAGCCTTTGCTTAGTGTGAAAGATGTTAAAAAGTATGTAACTAATGACTAACAATTCATTACTGATGTTCGATTTTTAAATGGAACAAACCACTACGCGCTTACGATCGTCTTCTACTGTTATTTCGAAGGCTGGCTTAGTGTGACCACTTTATGTTAACAATGTTCGCCATTAGGTGGTAATGTTTAAGTCTCCGAAACTCCTAATCATGAGAATTTATCGACATGTTCAATATATCGAAAAATCTCATGTATACAACAAGTAGATATTCAATGATTAATGAAATATAGAGATAAAAGTTGGAAATTATTGAGAACAAGAGAACAACCAAATTTAAAGAGTGTGCCTGCTGTCATGTATTTGGCGCCAGGGTATGATTATATCCATTTTTGTTAATATCTCATCTTTATTGTGTATTTGTGTTCACTTTGAGTGAGCACAGATTCATTAAAAAATAAAAAACTGGGGACTGGAGTATTAGCAAAAGAATACATGCGTGATATTAATCAGAAAAGTTGGCGAGAACAACGCAATTAACAGTTATCTTTTCTTCCTATTTACCCACAGTTGAACAATAGCAGGTCAACATCGTATGCAATAAATAGAATTTTGCCCTGTTTGCTTCAACTTTGGTGATGAACATCATGAAAACGGAAAGAGATAGAATAAAAATTTTGAAATATAATTTGTAGCAAAAATTATGAAATTTAATAATACATACTAAAAAATCTACCTTAATTTCCTAATATAAAAGTTACAGACAAATAACCAAAAATAAATAATTTTATATCAAAAATTTTGAATTCAATGTTATTTTTTACCAGGTTTCCGTTTTATTTTTTATTTATTTTCGTAGATTTTCTGGCATTCAAATGAGATTAATTAAAAGAAAATATGCCGCTTATCAAGAGAAAAAATAAATAAAAACATAATGTATGAATTCTTCAATTGCAAAAAGTTTCAAGTGACCCTGGAAAAGAAGAAATTTTCACATTTTCATCCATGAATTTTTGTCTATTATTCGCACAATTCGGTTGAACAAGTGTCGAAATAAGAAATAACACATTTTATAAAGACTTGTCATTTCAGTTCAGTCAGTTTCAGCAAAGCTTCAGGTTGAAGGAAGAAGAAAACTTGAACGTTGTGGTTTATCCATAAGTTCCAAAATTTGCCACCAACGGCAGATCAATCGCAAATAAGTTTCTTTGACAGGTAATACAAATCACGGGTCATGAAGGCAGAAGCTTTTTAAGTAATAAATCCTCGTAGAAGAAAATAGGAATATACACCATGACATTTATATTATGACAGATAAAAAACGCTCAATTTTATGAATGCGCGCGCAACTTCATCCCGGCCTGGATCACTCGATGTGATTCTTGTATGAACACAACACGAATTCGAATCAGTGCGCATTGTGGTTCGGAAGATAATGTTGGTGAATTCAAAATAACCAGAAAAATGTGTCAGTGATAACGATTTATTAAAAGGTATGTTGTTGTATTGCTTGTTTATTATTTTTATTAGGTGGTTGTTTCAACATTATGTCTCAGATAAAGTGACGAAAAATGTCTTAATTTCATTGAATTATACGTATTAGATGCGACGTCTCATAATAATATTATGTACGTGTCTGAAAAAGAAGCCATTCACGCATATTCAATTCACATAAATATGCAACTCAAAGGTCTGTATTCGATAAAAGCTCGTTGCGCTTTCGAGTATATTTTTTTTCTAAGATATTTTTTCAGAAAATACAAAATACTCATTAATAGTTTTTTTTTTATTTTCTATCCTGCTTGCTATAATATTTTATACTTAACAACAAAATGGAAAGAGACGGGAACAGTTTACCAAACATAGGCATTTTCTTTTGGAATGCCGTACGTATTCCATGTTATAATTAATTAAAATTTCATAACTTGTTTATTTTAATATCAATATTCGTCGGATTCATTTTAGTGGTCAGGTTCAGTTCGCTCATGAGATGAAAATATCTTTGGTGCAAAGAAAATACTCGTTCAAACTTCGTACAATGCTAAAATTAACTTTTTAGAATTTTAGTACAATAGTGCAAAGTTTACAAGCGCGTTGTTTTGTAAAAAATATACATACATTCGGGGAGAAAAATCGGTAATAATAGCTAAATGAAAAATCTATCATTATCACACATTAAATTTGTCGAAAGTTTTTTGATTTACTTAAATTGTGTTAAAATATTTAATAATAAAGAATTACACAAAAAACACTACTAAAAATCGCGCTAATCTCTACTTCATAGTAAATATTTTTATAATCAGTATTTCGATGGTGAAATAATACAAAAATCTCAAAGCTGATAACGCAAATATGCGTAAATCTAAATTATTTTATAACAAAATAATAAACATTTAAAAGGTTTTTTATCGATAAGAATCCGATAAAATTCTTATAAGACAGTTTTATCGTGAAAATGTACGAATTGCGTGATCCAGAGTGAAGTTGGCAACGGATCCCCATTTTTCCGATTGTGAAGTTTTTTTTTTCTGTTGTATTATTTTTGTCAATTTAATTGCATCGTAAAAATTATATCTGGGGTAGGCAAAAGAACAAAATGAAATAATAACCCAAATGATTTTAGTTTTCAAATATCTTGTCTTTCAAATACAGGAATATTTACCTACTTTTGTGATTCTCTAAAGATTTCACGTTCGTCGTTTTAATTATCATCAAAGTTGAATATTCAGCTTTGGTCTTATTTGACTTTTTCTAAATCTTGTTGTGGTACCTACTTGAAAAATTATTTTTATCTTGTACTTTATTATGTCGTATCAATCAATGAATACTCCCTTTGTGAGTTTGTGACCCTACTTAGGGGCACAGAGAGGCAACAAGAGCCTTTCACCCCGCTCGATTCTGAGCGGCTTCAATGACACCACGTCCAAATCCCTCAGCTCTTCTTCGAAGGAACGGAACACGGTGTTAGAAGGTTTATTATAGTTTGTGTATAATTTTAACCTTTTATCTTTTTTTTCTATTTTGCCCGCTATAAATCCGTTTACAGAGAAGACGTGTAATCGTGAAAATGTATTTAGTTCGTGATAAATAATTAACGCTCTTCTCAATATGTGTACATAATATAACGATTCATAGGCGTAGGTGTACACAGAAACTCGACACATGAATCTGTGTCGCGACAAAATGTTATAATTTATTTATTTCAACGAGTTAATTTAGTTTTTATAGTCATTTGTCCAACCATCACATATAAACCAAATCAAAACTTCAAATTAACGTGCGATGAAATTTATCTGGAATATGTTTTTTATTCAAGATAATGGTGTCTGTCAGGATAAGTTTTGTAACACATCCTATCTGGTCACAGGAGAAGTAGAATCTTGTAAGACATTGGTCAAGAAAATAAAATAATAATGAAACAATTATTTTATTACCAAAGTATTTCGATTGTTTACAAGCAATGTATATTTTGGCGTTGTTTCGAACCAAATAGGTAATTGATAACACCATTCCTAGATTAATTGATAAATCATTTTTTGTTTTCTTTTGAGGCTTAACCAGCCACTGCTGGATGATGGCCTGCGTCGCCTAATAGTTTCCAGACATTCCATAACTTTTTTATCTTTTGAATTTTCAGAATTTCAAGGGATAAAAACTTACCTCGAGTCTTATTCACGCAGCAATGTGTTCTTCTTCATTCAGTTTAAATAGGTCTGTTGACCTGCTTTTCTCTCTCGCCATCTCTTCGAGGGTTTTCCTATCGAAATGTTGTCGGAGAGTCTATCATCGTCCATTCTTTGAAAGCGGTCGCGCCAAAATCGTCTTCTTATCCATCCCCAACTGACGATATCTTCATTGTTGCAGAACTCGCGTATCGCGGCATCTTCTTATTATATGTTTGAAATAAATGTGCCTGCAAATGGCTACCGTAGCGTTAGGACCGTAGTTAGATTTTTCACCATGATTATGCATATCGTTTTGCCTGTTTTTGTTGTTAAAAAACAATATCAGCATTTCTATTCGTAACCGTTGGCGTCGTGTCACCAAGAGGGTAAAATAAATAATCCAAATAACGTTCCAAATTTGAATATCTAACAATTGTCAAAATATTAGTGAACTTTTGAACCATAGCTGATAGAACATAATATTTCAAATTTGAATTGATGATATGAATGAACAAAAAAATGAAACCATTCTTAGGGATTGTTCGTTATTATTAATGTTGCTGTGACATCAAAGACAAATTTGTTTATTATTTCATCTTGTTTTGTTAGCGTGCGAGCTTTCATCGGTCGCATAAATCTCATTGCCTACGTTTTTATGTGTAACAAAGGAGTATGGAGAGTGTGTAATAACGAATAATATTTATCTATTTCTGTTTTTCAAATATGTATTCATATTATTAAAGTATGTATAACGTAACATGGCCGCCATCGCAATCATAGTCATTGTTCGTGTTTATACACCAAACGTCAAACGATCACAGTAGACGTATTTTATTCGTCTTAATTCATTTTTTTCTACACTATTCTAGAAAAACGTTTTGATTAATTCCAATATATGATGTTAGAACACGCATTAGGTATATGCCCAGTTTCTTAGACTATTCTTAGAATCTACCTTAATTCCTTCTATGTAGATATTTCTTCTGTAGGTAACCACAATCCTCTTGATTCTTTCGATTTTTTTACTGATGCACATTTTCAACATCACGTTACGGAAAACCAATAGTCTCAACATATATTTAACCACAAAGCAGATAAATAAAAGTAGGCAGATTGCAGATTGAGGCAGACTCATCTTTTCTTTCCAAGCACACTTCTTTCGCTTCTCCTACCGACATAACATTTGTCATACAACGTCTCCCATTTTTCTCGCTTCTCACCTGGTCCTCCTTCAGGAAAAAATCAAGTCATTCCCGGTTGACCGCGCACCTTTCTTTTCAGCCTTATAATGATCTAATCTATTTGCATCCATTCTTTCCACATGCCCAAACCAAACCACCTCAACTTATTAACTTTCATCTTTGTAACAACACAAACTTCCATACCACATTCTTTCCACATATTCTTCTTAGAGCTCACATCTTTACTGTATTTATACTATGTACTAGTTTACTTACATAAGCAGGAAAATTCTGATTTTTTCAGTATTGTTCAATATGTCATCGTATTTTATAGTTGTGCCCTTTTTAAGACATTTATTAATTATTCTTGTCCTTTTGACTGTGTTTACCCTATTTTGACAGTCAAGTTCCCGAATGAAACTAGTTCTTTTCTTTCAGATTTCAGTTATTTAACAAATTTCTTTTTTTTGTCGCTTAAAGCAACTTTTACTGTACTCCATTTCTTTGTGCTGAGAAAACTACTAACGGTGACGAATATTTTCCCGCCAACACACGAACTGAACAATTTATACATTTCAGTGTTGCCAAAACATAGCGAGCGCGTCATGCGATTAAATATTCAGATATAATATATTCACAACTTGTAAAGTATTTTATTACAGAGTAGGTACCTACGCAGCGTATCTAACACAAATTATCATATTAAAACTTTTCCCATTTCCTTATTTTTTCGTTCACATACTTTATAATAAGGGAAGTGTTGCTTTTGTTAAGTACAAAAATAATGATGACAGATCCAGAGTGATAACCTACATTATATAATAATTGCTTAAGTTCATCCGTAAATGTGTTTTTCCGATGAAACAATCCAACTACGGGAAATAATCTTCACACTTATATTACCTATTCGTCGAATGTAAGTCGATATTTCTTGATATGACAAAAATCACAATCATAGGTGTCCGCTGGAAATATCAGGACCCCTAGTCTGTAGCAAGTGTAGGGTAGTCACTTGAAAAAAAGTGACTATTAGGCGATACATTTTGTATGAAAAAAGTCTATATGCGATTCTCGCATTCGATACGTATAGACGTGTTTCATACAAAATGTATCGCCTAATAGTCACTTTTTTTCAAGTGACTTCCCTACACTTGGTACAGAATAGGGGTACAGGTATATCCATGAAATAATATTAAGATACTTGATCAAACGTTCCTGCTACTGGTACGAGCAAACTGTTGGTTGCTACGAGAAGAAATGTTAAATTTTCCTCAATTCTCAACGTTTAAAGTTACGGTATAACTGATTTATTGGGCAATTCGTCAATAATTAACGACAGTTTTCTATGCCTGTTGTCCCATAAGTTTAGCTGATAGTTTAATAATAAAGGAAAAGGTTTATTTTGTAAAATCGCCATCTCTAAACTAAATAATAATTATTGTTTCCACATCATAAAATAAATTGTTATAATATTGCTCTCCAATTTTTCGATATTTTTAAATATAGAACTAATTTAAACATTTCAAAAAAAATATTCCAGATTCGAATAGCATAGAAAAAGAGTAAAATTAAAAAAAAAAACGTGAAAATGATGACAATTAGCGAAAGTAATTATTCTTCGAATCAAATGTCAACGATATCAATGCTCAATGACAAGATCGTCCACCAGGACAACTACAATGACATCCAGCAGTCCTCGACCACCAACACGGAGCTGATCACCAAGAGAGGTTTCAAACCGTCAGACATGTTTGATCCACAAAAGAAAGAGTTTTTAACGAATTTAAGTTACAAATTATTTCCTGTAAGTTGGGTAAGTTGTGTTTTTAGTGTGGCAACCCTGGTGTATAACAATAAAAATAACAGTTACAGTGGAAACCATTTTTGCAATAATCAAAGATTTTCACCCAGCCTTAGAAGACGTGCTACATACGTACCTCTCATTACGAGTTTAATTCGTTATATAATCTGTCCAATTTAAAACAATACCTCCATTTTCTTAATTTAGGGCTTAATTTAAAAGGTGGTGTTAGCACTTGTAAGGTGAACTCCCAACTATCCCTCCACCCCTTGGTGGTCTGCCTAGATTTCGTTTTCCATGTTCTTGGCCATGCATCATAAGGGAGTCTGAATGAGTCAATTATTTTCAGTGAACACACAATAATATTCTACTGTAGTTTTCCCCAATCAATTGTATTCTCAAACATTCATATTTCATATTGTCTATGTAAAATCAATATAAACTAGAATAATGGCAAAATTAATAGAATAATTATAGGTAAATAAATTAGTTTTCCCACTAATAAAAATTATCAGTGGAAAATATCTAAAAATGTTTAAAAAAAATTCTTTTGTACATTTTTTTAGTTTTTCTTACGTTTTTTTCTCATATACTTCTACTTTTTGTCAGATTTATTCAACGATGCTAAAAATACTTACAATAGTAATGTATGTGGACACCGGTATAGGAAAAATTATGATAGCTTTGAAAGTACACTACGCTTCAGATAAATAAAAATTAGGCAATGCGCTGGCGTTAAAGAAATCGTAATGCACAAACAAAAGATTTTCCATTGTTGTGTCGCGTCTGAAGGCATATTTTTTTTTTCACAATAAGTGTGGTTTGTTCGTTAAACGAAAAACTCGCAATGAGAGGTTGCACTGTATTTTTCTAATGTTAACTTCAATTTAAAAAAAGAACAATGTCCACTGAAATTGTCATTTTTAATTTGGTCATCGCTATTTTTATAAACTGGTAACACTATTTTTTAATAAGGATAATAATTTGAAAAATTTTAAACAGCTATTTTTCGTTTTATTTTTCAGGAAAAGCTCATTTAGTATTCTTTGTCCATAGATTTGTTATAGTTTCATCTATGTACTTAATTTGATTTCGCTGTAATTTTTTTGTAAACACTGTCAGTTTTTTTTTCTTTTAGTTTTTATGTTGTAATGTTTATCGTTTAGTCTGTTTTTAGTTTTAACTCATGCTTTAATGCAAAAAGCTTTGGATTTAACACGTTATACGTGATTTAACATAAATATACACACCCCAAAACTCAACAAAAACACATTAAAAAAAATAACTAATATTTTCTACTTAGGTATGTTTCTTTGAAGGGGCGTCGTGTTTTGTTCGCACTTTTTTGAATTTTTGTCTAACAAAATTCGGCATTATTTAGGTAGGTACCTAACTATAATGTTTTTATAGAATGAAAACTTTTTTAGACGCAAGAACGTTAATTTATTTAAATCAAATAATTCTTATCAATAAATAGATAACAATAATAATTGTTATTGAATATTTGAAACTATTTGATATCACACGTCACTTTTTCCGATTTCCTCTTTCAAAAACACATTTCAATCCTTATCTTTGTTTTTCCGACAGCCAAATGTCAAAATTCAAATTAAGAATTTTCAAATTTAGAATTCGATTAGGCGACCAATAGAATAGAATCGAGGAATCGACAATAGTGCCATAGACAGCAAAATGTTGTAAACAATCAACTGCTTATATGGCGGACTTTTTGTAAATTTTTTCATTGTAAAATTCAGAAAGATACGGTACATAACCAGAAGGTGTTCATGAATTATACATATATTAATCAAATCCAGATAATTCGCTCCGTTCAACCATTTGACAAGAAACAAATTAAATGAGACTTGGTGTTGACGCAATTTATCACTTTTAACGTTCGTTTCGATTTAAGTGACGTTTGAAAAACTTTTATTTTGAAGAGGAATGTCGAGAAGAAAACGAAATGACACTTTGTCTATTGCATCATCGTTATTTTATGCTTAGAATTATATACTTCAATTATGTAACAACTATATTATTGAATGGCTGTTTATATTTCAAATTAAAATTTCATTTCATAGTTTTCATATTTTTTTGTGATTCATGAGGGTCAAGAGAAAAAGAGTGTGTGAAAAAAGTATGCAAATACTCGCTTCAATAGTAGTAAAGTTGACGGGTATTTTGAAAGAATGCGTTCCAAAAGAATAACGAAAATAATACAAATGGCTGAAAGTAAAGATCTAAAAAGAAAATGGTTAATCGATCGAGACGCGTTGATCGATTCCGTCGTCAAGAAAATCTAAGGATGAGAAATGGAATATAAAAGTGATCACATAAGTTTAGCGGCCATGTTTTGTATGACGACATCATCGACCAATAGCGTTTCACCATGAGATCGTCACATATGCATGGAAGGAGGTCGGTTTTCTGTAGGTATCTACCGCTATAGGGACACGGCGCGATGGGTAAAAAAATTGAAAAGTCCAAACGCATATTTAGCTGATTTTGGGTTACTAAAGACTCCATCTGTATAGGTAATCTGAATCATTGATTCGGAAAAAAATCTCAACATCACAGGGCGAAGCTGTATTTTGAAAATAACATGTGTAGGTATTTAATTTTTCGTTCCATCGACAACGGGACGTAGCTTTGTGGACAATGTCTAAATTTGTTCATACTTACTTACCTACAGTATAATGTTTTTAAAAATATTTTGAAGGTACAAAACAAAAAAAATAAACACGTGCTTTAGACTCGGAAGGAGGTGAAAAGAACACAAACGTACCTATATGAAATTTGTCGCACTAATCAAAGCTGGCGTCGTGAAAGAGAAAAAGGTCGACTTCTGGGTTGGAACCGTCACCCCTCAGTACATCAACATATTATCCTAGTTCTAGTTCAAACAAGTCGCGGACGCCTGGACCCCATCAGTAGGGGTTCAGGCAGCTAGTGCCATGCACCCCTGTCATGACTCTAAAATTAAAAGTTGCATGCGCAAGTTTTAACGCAGAGAGGGCTCGATTTGCATCCCTGTGCACACTGAGTGGGGTTGAAAGGGCGAATAGAATAGTTCAAACAAGCACTTCAAAACTATTTTTCTGTCATATTATATCTGCAATACTTTCTATTTCAGTTTCTTGACTACTCGATTCGTGTAATAATTAATGATCCGCGATTTGAACAATGGCATTTATTCAGAGAACAACACGTTCTTTTTTTTTCTCACAAACTGATCGGCGGGCATTCGGGAATCGACATTGCATTTTGGTTTATATAGGCGATGTGTTTATTTTGGCAGCTGGCCAATGCTGTAAACACTACAATAATATTATACTCGTCGATGTTACTACATTTTACAATAATTCCTAAACTCTTAAAGAATCTATTCGAAGAGTTTTCTTTCTGTCAATTGAGAACACAAGACAGTTGTTTTTGCACACTCTTCTATACAAAGCTGCCAGTACCTTTATTGCCTGAAGCTATTTTCTTTCAGACAACCAGTCCTATCCAAGTTTAAACGGAATTTCATATCATTGTGGTATCAAGGATAAAACGCTTAAATTCTGTCTCACAGGAATGAGCCCGGATCCCCTGTTCAATAATTTTTTAACGAATTTGGGCTCACCCATAATGCACCACTCTTGAGATCTTTCACAAAAAGCAAGACAATATGAATATATTATGGTTGGCACTTAAGTATGATACAATTTTTGAAAGCCTATCTGCTCATCTATTTTTATAACCTTCAATTCATTCATGGAGCGCTGCCTCTTATTGTGTCTCGTCTCCAGAGGTCTCCTTAAAAAATATTATACCTTGCGTCAAGATCAATTATTAGACATGCCCAATAGTTACTTTGCATCATACTAGTTCAAATAAGAATTATGCTATATTTTGTAATAAATAATTATTTAACATGGCAACACTCCAATAAATCTGTAATGGCCGCCAAATATTGTCATACATAATACGGTGTTATGTATTATTATCTGTATCACCGACTGATATTATGATAAAATAGTACCTATACCATACATACAATATCAATACACTAAATATACAACAACAGAAAAAAACAATGCGATACAGACATATTTTGGTACCTACCGGTAATGATTTCTGTACCATAATTTTGCTAATGGCTCGCACCAAATAATTAGAAAGAAACTAGGTATATAATATTTAAATTTAAAAAAAGAATTCCAATGACATTCCACGACATTTTCAAATTGTATATTACCAACACACAAAATTAAATTGAAATCTTAGCGCTTTGAATATAATTTTATCATTGTGTGTTTGTGTTTTATAATAATTTATTTTAATTTAAATACCTAAAGGTTTTGATTTCTATTAACCTATCATTGTTTTACGAAATCATCCTTTGTAATTTTTGGATTAGAATTCAATTAGAAATTAGAAAAAATTAATAAGACATATTATGTAATTTCAACTCCTACTAACTATTAAAGCGTGAAGAAGTAAGTGACCAATTTTTACCTTTGTTTTAAATATATAAACATTTATAAATATTAAAATCGTTTCATTTTTTTAGCATTATACAGAGTGACTGTAAATTCGACCTATTCTTTGAAAGGGATTATACTAGAGCTAATTTGCAATAATTTTGTTCCCATAAACCAAGGGTTTCAATTATAGGGGTTTTTGAGCTATTTAAACTTATAAATTTTCTATCTTTTGACATTAATCTACAAATTGTGAATAAAGTACGTCACTTTTGTAACTAAAATTACATTTTTCTAATAGCTGATGAATGAAGAAATGTTTTAAACAAGCAATATGAAGGTGAAAAATTCAATATCCTCAAAAATAAAATGTTCTTTTAAAACACAAGTCAGATATTTCTTTTTTAATTGAGATTTTTGGGAGGGGAACTATTAAAAAATCTATGAGACTTGGCGTAAAAAAACACCGATAAAACTTCCCTAATTCATAAGCTTTCCGAAAAAGCGCAATTATTGTTGTCCATTTCAATACAGTTTTGGAAAATAAACCTTATATTAAATGATCGGAAGGCGCGGAATCAGTCAAACATCGCCAGTACGAAAGCCACTTCAGTTTGAAGAAGAACCGTCTATATAAAAAAATTCTGCAAGGTTAACAACTCTTCATAGAAAGCGCTATCGCTTATAATTAATACCTAAGCTATTAGAAAAATGTATTTTTAGTTGTGATTTTCTTAACGAATCTGTGCTCACTCGAAGTGAACACAAATACGCTTTTGACATCTTTCACACTAACTAAAGGGTTGTGTTGTGAGAATGGAAATGTTCGGCACTGCCCGGACTCGAACCCACGACCTCCTGTACGCTGTACGTACTAAAGCCGCCGATTGATACCACTGGACTACCAACTACCTCTTTTATGTACATACTTTTTCACAATGCTCAGTTTTAGGTCAAAAGGTAGAAAATTAAAAAAAAAACTAAAACATTAAATGACTTGATTTATTTATTTAGCGTACCTATGGCCATTTCATCACAATTTATATATAATTCAATTAATAAGTATATTTTTGTTTTTCTTGTTAAATAGTCAATTCGAAAATTCCATTATCTTGACTTGTATCGCTTTGTACTTGGATGTTGTGATATCTGCCAGGAGATCAATGATTGTCTGGCGGCCTATAATTGCATACTTGAAAACCACTGACATTAGAACCCTGGTTGATGGGAATAAAATAATTGCAAATTAGCTCTACATAACCCTTTTCAAGAAATAGGTCGAATTCAATCACAATGTATATAAAATCACCTTTTTATGTGATTTGTCGTGCTGTTGTCTATAATATTTCTTCCTGTATGCAGAATGACCACCCCAAGGCGAAAGACAATGTGCTCGTTCAAGCACTGCAGGATCAGTACGTAGAAACCAATAAAGAAAACATTCACCAAAAGAGGGTAATCAGGCTATGAAGCATGGATTTTGTTTTGAAACGTCATTTTTTATCGATCATTATTAGATCACATTGTTAGATGAAATATGTAGATCCATTTTCCCGCTTTGTATATTATTTGAATCGTTCTAATTTCAAATCGCTTTCATTTCTTGGCCATAGATCACAAAAAAAATCACTAGGAATAGACAGATATATACTTTACCAACCATATTATTTCATTCGTACCATGTCGATCTTCATACTGCAGTTTCACACATTGCCGCGTATTGTATCAATTTTTCATACTTGGTTCAAAACCTTACAACTTCACATTCAATATAATGATTCCATTTCATTACAATCAAACAACTTAAAATAAAAAATAATGCGCACTATAGGTAATAATATTTTTTTTTTAATAAATGAATCTGTGCTCACTCAAAGTTAACACAAATACACTCCTTGACTCTTTCACAGTAAGCTACTTAAAGCTTGTGTCGTGAAAGAGGAAGATGGTCGGCACCTGGGATCGAACCACGACGTCCGCACCAAACAGTATGAAAGCCGGAATTGTATGTTATTTTGTATTGTATGTTATTCATACTACTTGTAAAGACGGAAGTTATAAATGATCGGTTTTAGGTACATCAAATCTAGACCCAGTACCCAAGAAGTTCTTTTGCATGATCAGGTACTAGGTTATGCTCACTGATGATGCGAATGATGCGATCCATAGTTTTGCGTTTATTTTCAACCGAATGGTCATCTTGATCTTTGGCCGATCTGTATGAGTTCATGAAGCTGTTTCTTTTCTCATTGATAGTGGACATTTAGCATTCCTAATGGGAATGTTTCAAGCTAGCATCCAAAGGCCTCCCCTTCTCGTCTATTGCTACGGGGATGCGGGTTCCGTACTTCATAATCGCTTTGGCTGCTTAATTCAACTTTTGGCCTTCGTTCTGTCTGACCCTTTTCTAGATATGTCAAATCCTTAGAAATCTTGCGAATTTTTCAACTCATCATCAGCTTCAGAGTTACAACAACCCGTGATGTATCTTGGCTGCCTTTTACAAGCTTCTCCGTCATGATCTGCCACTTCGATATTATTAATGCTGTCACAGAGCCTGACAGTCTACGAGAACACTTCTGCCAATTCGGTCATAATGTAACATCATTTTTGGAAGCACCAAGCATTAAGACCGTTTCGTGAATATCACCCCATATGCAGCAAGCGACTGACTGTTTTTATGAATGAACCACCTGACGACTATGATGATATCCTGGTAGAGATCTTCTCGGTGTTGTATTTTCAAGCAACGTTTATACGCCCGTATAATCGTTGTAGGGTTTATTTTCAAACGCATCCGGACTACTTTTTTTAATATTTGAAACAATATTGAGTGATTGAGGGCAGAAATCATAGAGGCCATCCCAGAGATAATTATATAGACCAGGTGATCGGGGACATGCGCTGTAGCACCTAACAGGAGATGAAGAGACTGGCCGGTGACAGGGAGGAATGTAGGAAAAGAGTCGGCATGCTTAGTGCAGACCAGTCTTAGGATTGTGAATCAGAAGAAGATTGAAGATTTTTAGTAAGATTTGGAACCATTGGGGCTTATGACCCACGCATTAACGGCTGGCTTAGACAAAATGATCATTCTAAACCACCCACTAATGCGAGGGTCATATAAGCCTCAATTGCTCCAAATCCAAGTAAAAAATCTTCAATATTTGCTTTAAATTACCACTAAGGGCTTACGGCCGTCTTCTACTGTTATTTAGTAGGCTGGCTTTTCTACTGTTATTTCGAAGGCTAGCTGGCTTTTTCGAAGATTGAAAGATTATTGTGAGAAAACTGCATGCTTAGATACGTTTTCGTGTTATTAACCCAGGTTCTGCATCTATTACTTCCTGTATACTCATACGCATTGTTATACCATTCTGCAGCTAAGTTTGTAGAAGACAATATAGGTCCGCATCAATATCGATTGTCGTTTCCCAAGCAGTGTTCAATCAATCGCGTTTAGGCACTGCTTCACTTGTAGTACATAATATATCTCCAACAGATGCACCCGTTTGAGTGGCTATTTATAATCCAACTAGCTCGTGCATTTCAGTGACTCTTTTGTTAAGAAAATTCTGTATTATAATGTTTCTCGCTGGGAGCCTTCAGGATTTTCGTTTAAATATGTACATAAAGAAACAGTTTTCTTTACTAAGTCGGCGAAACCTACCTATTTATTGCCTGAGGAAAATCTTCTACCTAACCGGTCCCGTCCAATCCAAATTAAGCAAACTCCGGGTAGAATTTTGAATGAAATTTCGACCCAACCGCGACCTTTTGATCAAAAGCTAACGCAACAATGGCCGATTGACCGAGCTTGCCTTAATTCTATGGATATTAATATTGATTTTTTTATACTTTTTCTAAACAAACTTCTTTGACTGCAGTTACGAAAGTACATTGCACCATCATGTAACCACTTTTTCTTTCAAAATCCCTCGTAGAAATTCCGATCAATTCCCTGTTTCCGGCAAAATCCTTGGACCAGCGCTGCCAAATCCTTGTCTACCGCTTTCAGACAGAAATCTACCTATTTTGGAAGTTTTCCATATGAAAATTAGCAATGGCCATTTTTTGGAAAAACACCATTTTTCCCGATGTCACTTATCTTTTAGTTACTTCGTTTCTTAAATTTGGGTTGGCGCTTGCCACATTGCCTTGGGCAAACATGAACCCCCTCTGAGAGAGTGTTGCCGACTGGCGAAATATACTTTGCAAGGTCCTGCCAAAAGGCAGGAATCAAAAAATTGTCTTATAGACTCATTTGAGTGTCCCCCTCCACGGAAATCTTTAGTAAAAGGCGAAAGATTTATTCGCTATGAAGGGAAACCAGAGTGACGAATTCTGGTAGTTCGGAGACTATGTACATTTGCGTACTTGATAGCACATGCGAGTTGAAAACGACACTAGCGACATCTATCGATATTTTTAAAATATAACATCGATTAACTTATTTTTATTTAAATGTTTTTATTATAACGAATTTTAATATTGAACTAAACAGATAAATACATAATTACCATATATTATTAATACTATATGCATTTTACCATTATTTCATAGTAAAATAGATATTTTTTTCAATATAAGTTCAATACCTATGTGTCTGATAATAGCAGGTAATTAAGTATATTTTTTTTTATAAAACAAAATTTTCTTCTATCTTTAGACTTTAGCTTAAGCACTTTTGAAATTTCAACTTCATTTTGAACTTGATAGAAATGTTCGCTGATAAAGAATTACCAGTAATAGTCAGAATTTTAATATATTTTCACTTACTATTTCTTCCTGGAGTTAACATTCTGTCTCAAAATAAACGGGATCGAAACTGCTTGAGGCATTTTCCTGCTAAAATTGTTTAAAAAGACATAAAATAAAGATTGTTTTATTACAAGGGCTAATTTAACAAACAAAATTATTTGAAAGTATCGTTCATATTCATCTACTACGGCAATACAAACTTTAAACTTAAAAAAAATAATAATACAACAGATCGCCATGTCTCAGCTATATGCAGTGAGCATTGCCGGTGTAATGTATACCAAAGAATAGTCGTTCTATTCTGTTTGTGTATCGATTGTGAAACCAAAATAAACCATTAATAAAATGGCATTAGGTCGAACTTACAACCAAGGAATAACAATGATAGAATTGCTACATTTTGTCTCAATGTCTTTTTATAAAATATGGCCTAGAACTTTCTAAAAAATAAAAATGCATCACATAAAAACATCATGTATTATAATCGGTTAAGTTCGTAACTCAGTATTTCATTGAAACACTAACCCCACACCAAATAATATTTTTCATACATTTTTTTTTTCATAAAAATGATAAGACTAATAATTCAACTATGGGGGCGTTCAAGTATTACGTAACGCAATTTGGGGGAGGGGGGGGGGTCTTGCAAAACGTTACTGTGTGTTACAAGGGGGGGGGGGGAGGGGGGGTTCGAACAATGCGTCACGTAACGTAATAAATAAAAAAAAAATGTGAAATAAATCTTCCAAGTTGGGCAACCCTTTTCGTTTATGTTTTACGGGGAATCCCTCGATTGTAATGTACATCATTTTTTGTTCTCCGAAGTTAGCAACCCTTTTGGACAATGTTTTACGGGAAGTCCCTCGATTTTTCGTTTATGTAATGCGGGGAGTCCCTCAATTCTACTGTATGTAATTTTATTGCTCTGCGTAAAAAGCAACCTTTTTCGATTACGTCTTACGGGGAGTCCCTCGACTGCATTGTATGTCGAAATTTTCATTTCGCTCTCCTAAGTTAGCAAACGTTTTCTTTTATTTTTTTACGGGGAATCCCTCGACTGTATTATACTTACGTCATTTTTATTTTATTTTCGTTGTTAGTATTCGTTAGTGCTTTAAACACGCAGTACGCATAAACACAAATTGCTTGTAGTGAGCGTTGTTAAAGTGAGTTTGTAGATACTATAATGTCCACAAAAGCGGGGGATTTACATAATCAACTGTTCTTGGCCTATAAAGGCTCTCATGCTGACTTTCCAACGCAGCTATGTCAAAAAAATACCAATGAAATTTGAAAAACAGCAAAAGAAAAAATAAAGAAAAATTTATGGAACATAATAAATAGTATTATACGAGAGTTCAGTAAAAAATAGTCACTTCCAGGGTGTTACGTAACATTTAGGGGGGGGGAGGGGGGTACAGAAAAACGTTACGGCGCGTTACATGGGGGGGAGGGGGGGTAAAATTCTTCAAAAATTGCGTTACGTAATACTTGAACGCCCCCGATGGTGTCGTAGGTATTTAGAGTATTAGTCGATAGGTCGATCGTTTCTATGACAATAATGAATAATGACAGGTGGCTTCGGAAAATATGTGAGACTTGATCAGAGATTCCAACATAAAACTGTTGTTATGGGCAATGGGAGGAAATGTCAAATTTCTTAAAAGTCCTTAAAATGGTAAAGTAAAATTGGGGTGATATAACTGATTTTCAGGACAATCAAAGATTTAATGATCATTTTCTATGGCTGACAGGTTTTGCTGCAAGTAGAAAATATAGAGATACTTTATCATAGAAATAATTCCGAAGTGGTTGGTAGACTAGCGGTTATACAACGCCGGCTTTCGTACTGTTTGGTGCGGACGTCGTGGTTCAATCCCAGGTGCCGACCATCTTCCTCTTTCAAGACACAAACTTTAAGTAGCTTACTGTGAAAGAGTCAAAGAGTGTATTTGTGTTCACTTTGAGTGAGCACAGATTCATTTTAAAAAAATGTTTTTTTATGGAAACAAAAGGTGTTATTAGATGAAACTTTGATTGCGTTTTAGAATAAGAGGTTATTATAGTGATACTAGTTTTTGAAAGACGCTCGTGGCGCCCACTTTTGTTTTTTGCGGCAAACTTTGCTTTCGTATCACTGAATTCGCACGTGAGTCTTCAAAGCACATGCTTGATTGAACTCTTCATGCAAATATAAAAAAAAACAACTTAAAGTTTTCATTAAAAACTTAGCTTTACAATGGCTTTTAGTATGTCTTTGTGGTTTAGATTATTTGATTGATTAAACTTTTCATTACAAATATTGCATTCGTTTGGCTTCTCTCAGCCATGAATTCGCATCTGAGTCTTTAATTAAATAACCCGAGTATTTTTTATTTTTTTATTTATCAATGTAAACAAACAGTCATTTACAAAACATATTATTAACTCTTAACAATAAACAGTTAGTGGACCAACAAAGAGTATGTAAAATTGTTTTTCTACACATCAAAACATTTTAAAAAAGTGCTCAGCCACCAGTCATAATATGTTACTGTCAGCCTCATTAGTTGAACAGAATTTCTCTTTAGCTCTTTGGTTGCGAGCAGCGCCATCTTCTGGTAAACGCAGGTACTAACAGCGTAAATAACATCAGTCAGTGTGTCAGTGACAGAGACTATTATTATATTGATAGGTCTATAAGCACAATTTGTTTCAAGATTTGTTCATCATCACAGGGTTAATACAGTATGAGTACATCCAACATTTTCATAAAATGTCAATTTTAAAACAAAACATGTTCATATCTGTACCTACACATTCATAAAATCACAATACATACAATTAACGCATTTTTTTTTTTCATTTTTATGTTATATAATTATTTGTCAAGAGCTTTTTTTTATATTCATGCCAGTTTTGCTTTTTTATTATATTCATAGTTTATAACTTTAATTTTGGTGTAAATAGTTGTAGTAAAATAAACAAATTTTAATATATTATGTACACTGCAAAAGCAACTAGGTACATGATAAAATGACGTTAAATCGGTATAAAAATAATAATATGTCAAATTTTTTATTGATTTTATAAAAATTTGAAGTTAATTTTCAGTAATTTTAAAATTAACCGAACACGCATTCTTGGTGGAATTATTTATTTTAGACATGTAACTTATAATATGTAATAATAATTCAGTTATTAATTGCAGACTTTACATTCAATTTTAATCATCGCACATCCTTGCAGATGAAATTGTAGTAATCTTAGATTAAAAATTATTAAATTTTCTCGAATAAAACAAGAACTTCTTTAAAAACTGCTACTGCTCGTGCTTGGCTGTCTAAACCAAGAATCTTACTATAATAATTCGGTAAAATTTGGTTTTGATGGATGTCTATTCTTTCGCCAACATATAGAATAATGTAAACGTGTTTCATATGTGATTTATTTTCCTACTACACCGCCATTTCTTGGATTTTTTTCAACAATTTTTTTATGCTGGGCTAGGTCGACGTTCGACTGGTGGGTCAGCCAGTGTAAAATAAGACTGGTGTCTATACAATAGAACTCTTTGGTGTCAATTATAAAATAAATAAAACCATTTCTTGAGATGCTTCATATTTAAATATTGATTACTTTGGTAGATATCCATCCTTAATGACCACAAAAGATTTTTTCAACGTCTTTTGGGTCAATTTTATATGTGCTTATCATATAAATAATTGCACCAAGAAAGCACTTTAAATTAATTAGAAAAGTTATAATTATTTCATTTAGATATTGAAAAACAGAAACACACAAAAAATTGTTGGGTCTGTGAAATTATTTATTTTATTTACTAAAACAATATAGAAATAGTCGCTTGTGTGAAACGGGGATTCCCCAATCATTCTGTGTCTTTTTATGATGACTTATTATGTCCGTTGGTTTGTAGGATGATCTGAATGACTGCAAGTCCCCCATAACTGTTGGAGACAAAGAGATAGATCTGAACAAGATTTTCACACCAGCACCTGATGCAGAGGAGCATATTATAAAAAAGAACAGTAAGTTAACTAAGATTATGTTCTCATATTAGATGAAAGTTGTAAGGATATTCTAAGAGTTTTGCCTTTAGAATGAACAGAGATTTTAAACTAATTCTTCAAACACATTAAATTTGTACCTAATACTTTTTTTAATTCTTAATCTTCGTTCCTTTACCAATAAAATAAGCGTTATCTAGATTCTAGAATACCAATATCCAATATGTGATTCTAAACCATCCTTAAAACACTCCTCTTTATTTAGGTGCAAGTAGAAAAAGATATAACTTTTATACAGATATTTTCTACAACCATGATCATGTTTCTTTTTAATAGCTAATTTGGAAAACATATATAGCACATCAATCTTTCTTGTTTCAAAAGTCGAAGATTGTTAGAACAAAGAAATAGTAAAAAATTGAATAAGTTGGTAAATATCACTTGTTATTTATTTGATTAAGTGTTGCCAAAATGGAACTATAGTGGCGTTAATTGTTAAAAAGCCCATCCTTTTTACAAGTTTTTTGTACCTAATAAAGTAGTAAACTTATCGTTTTCTCTCTTAACGTCAGTTTGAATAAATAATAATACTTCTATTCTTCTTTCTAGAATTATCTGAAGCCTTTGCTTCGTCATCTTTCTACGCTGTTGGTTTGCATCCGACTGTCAAGGAACAAATTGAGTTAGCCAAGAAAATAAGCAACTCCCTGAGCGAACCAGCCAATCAACTGTCCAAAGGGCAATCTATGTATGTCAATAGGAAAAATAGGTCTGCTAAATGGGTTCATGAAGGGAAAGGTATGTAGTATTCATGCTTTTATAACTCCAAGAACATTTCTCATATTATTATAGCTGCCAAAACACATTGAAACTAATTCACATTTTTCTGCATTCACTACCCGTTTTCTCTCAGCCTGATATTCACTTTCTTATTATAGTAGTAAAAAAACTATGGGGAGAGATTCTACAGCTGTGAAGACATAGTGTTGTTACAAGAATAAGGTCAATAAGTTGAAATGTTTTGAGGGTGTTGAAAGAATAGATGCAAATCAAATCCAAATTTAAACTCACTTTACGCCCCAATTAGGGGCATAGGAGGCAACAAGAGCTCTTCATTGCGCTCGATCTGCGCAATGTTTATGACCTCCTTCCACACCATATCCAAATCTCCCAGCTAAACGCAGTGTGAGAGGGTCATCCTCGTCTCCGGGACCCTGATGGGAGGAAGAACAGCACTCTCCTCAGAGTCCTCGGTCAATTGGCATCCTGAACATATGTTCCAGCCAAGTCCTAACGATGCAAATAGTTATAATGTTGAAAGAAGGCATGTCCATTTAGAATGGCGTGGATCAAACACATTGACTCTGTCCTCAAGAAAGGCTGGTCAGAAGTGAAAGTAATGGCAGTGGAAGAAGCGAAAGAAGTGTGTTTGGACAGAAAAGAGTTAAGGACTGTTCTCTCTACCTACCCCTAAGATGTTGCTCATTCATTTTGCTTCCAGGATTCAGACGCATACCTCAATACTGTGTGTATGAGTGATTTGTACGGCACTGATTTAGTCTTTATACTGAGATTCCTTGACTAGAGTTGTTTGATCAGTCCATAGAAACATCAACTAGCACCCATTATATACATTTGTATTTATTATGTTGCAGGTAAAAATACATCCAACACTTGCGTCACACCAACACCCATCCCGGCCCATGATACACCATACCGTCCACCCAGTTCATACAAACAACCAAGCAGCGTAGGTCCCGGCAAATACAACACATATCCACGTCCCGGCAAAGTTGCACCCGTCAACGTCCTACCCAAGATGGAACCTTTCCCAACCGCCCCCGTCACAGCACTGACTCCACTGCCTGAACTATACATACCACCCTTACAAACAAAACTGAGCGACGTCTACTCATCACCCAGTTCCAACTTAAGCTCTAACTTCTCGGGAAAGAATTACAATACAGCAGCGCGTGGTTGGGGGGACATCAAGGATTACTATAGGCCCGTCACATTTGACGATAAAGGCTATTGCAATAATCTTCCTTTCTCAGATTTTTAACCAGTTAACAGTCATAAATAAATATTTCCTTTTAACCAATTTTTAGGATTCATTTATTATCATTTTAATAAATTATTGTTATTAACTAGCTGATACCCATCTTGTTGTATACATGTTCATAAAATAGCTGTCACATTACTTAAATTTTACTTTAAAGATAAACTTGAATGTTTTTCGAGAAAATGTAATAATTTGTATCTAAGCGTGCATTTACATGAAACCAACATAGAGCCAATCTAGAAACAGGGCATAAATTCTTTTATGATTGATATTGGACACCAAGGAAATATTAACAAGCTACAACTAATTAATGAGGGATGACAGATTAGTATTCCTATCAACGATCAGGAAAATATACTCTACTTTCAGCTCTGGCTCTATGTTCGTTGGGTTCAAATGCACCCTAACGTTACTACAATTATAATTGCAAGATTCAGTTACATTGAGGGATATTTTTTCACAGCTTTGAGCAGGGTATCTTTATATAAATAAATCAACACTTTTCTATACAAATGTTTCAATATAGCCGGTGGAACTCATTGCCTGAGGCAATTTTTTCTAGTCAACTGGTCTCTTCCAATCGGAGACAGCCTAACCCCAGGTAAAATTTTCAAATGAAAAGCATTTTGAACAAATTTTGACTAGACCGGGAATGAAACCAGGGACCTCTTAATTTGAAGACTTCGCCTTTACAAGACTCATGAGGTCGTTTTGTACAGGAAAACACAAATTTTTCTACTCATGTTTTGAATAATTCTGATACCTAGGTTAAAAAAAAAATTGTAAAATACAATCAACATATTATTTTGTATGAATTTTTGAATTTCGCTTAAAAAAAGTTTTACCAAACTTAAACTATTCAATAGTTTTATGTTATTTAATTATTATATGTTTATGCTTAAGTAATTAGGATCTTTGCATTTTGATTATATAGTATACTGTGTCCACTTTAAATATTCTAGTCAATACTAGGTACTTGATATTTTATTCTATTTAAACCTATTTTATTTATTGTTTAATAATTTATTTATTCTATATTTATTTAAAACTGTCTGTAAATTCAATAAATTATTGTTATAACCTGATTATACCTAGAATATTAATGATTAATTTTAATGAGTTGTATTGAAAAAAAAATGTTTTAACTAAGTATATTATTGTAATTAATAAAATAAATAAATAATTTAATTATATACTTGTACTTTTTTAAGCCCATTTCTTTGACATAATAATATTTGCAACTCGCCGCAGAAAAGCTTCTGAATTCTGACTTTCAAAGAGATGAAAATAAAATGAAATAAATTTACACTCCTCTATACAAAGTTTTCAGTATAGCCAGGGGAACTCATTGCCAGGGGCAATTTTTTTTGGTCTGGTCCCGTCCTCACCGAGGTACAAAATTCAAGTGAAAAAACACTGAAAAACTCTGACCTGCCCAGAAATCGAATCCTCTTGATCAGAATTTAGCGCGGGGACCTCTTGATCAGAATTTAGTGCTAATTCCACCAGGCTACCAAGGTCGGTATGTATTAATAATAATAATAACTTTATTACATCAAAATAAATATGACATGAAAACAACAAAATCAAAAATCATTCAAGACAAATAAACACCTACAAGTGCGATCTCGGACACCCTCACTAGGCATAGCCTGTGTCGAGTTATGTCCGTAGAAACAGCCTTCTTCTAAATCCACAAAAGGAAAATGATCCAATATATTCTCAATTAAAAACACATCATAACAGAATATAAGATAAAAAAAAAAACAAACGAAGGAGAAAAAAAATATATTAATAATAAAATTATGTTATGTCTTTATGTGCAGATGACAATGAGCTTGTTAATTTTTTACCTATATAAATTTACACAACCGACTATTTGATGCTATCGTTACATAAATTAAAGGTTTATAACCTTATGCCATTACGAAAACTGGCATAGTGTGATCACTTTACGTTAACATGGTTTGCAATTAAGATGGTACGAGTAATCTTCTTCACATGCTTCGTCAGAAATTCACCCTAACATTGGCAATCAATCTGGTGAAGGTCTCTCTGTTAAGGAAGTGTAAATTTTCCAGGCTTGAGTCAAGTGAAATAAAATGGCCATCAAAAGTGAAACCAACTTATCACGAACAACGCTATCCACCAGAGACCAATCACTTGTACCATTATGTTGTGGAAATAGACATGACTGGGAGATGTGTTAAGGATGCCGAATGACAGTTAAACGGAGAGAGCGCTGTTCTTTCTCTCGTCATGACTTCAAAGACGGGAGGACCTTTTCATACTGTGTGAAGGATTTTGACATGGTGTGGGAGGAGGCCATTGAAGCTGCTCAAGATGGATAGAGTGGAGAGTTCTTGTTGCCTCCCTATACCCTTAAGTGGGGTCATAATAAGGGAGTAGGAGGTCTTCAACAAATCTGTATGTAAGAATGTAAGTAATAAATGGTGGTAAATAGGTATGTAAATACTTGCTATCTTACTGTAAAAAAAAATTATTGTTCATATTATTATCTTGATGATGTTCCTATAGAGATAACCTCTATTTAGATTCAGATGACTGATGCGCTGTTAATAGTTGTTGATTCCAATTTTAAGTTAACGTTAAGAGATGACTCAAACCATTCAACTTCTGTTAATTTAAAGATTAAGATTTGAAGGAGAAATCGTTAATAAAAAATTACCATAATAATTATAATTGTCCACATTTCCGGGAATTTCCTATTCAGTTTATATGTCATAAGAAGAAACATCTATTGTATTTTAGTAGAAGCTTTTTATGGAGTGTTTCAAAAAACCATCGACATATGGCACTGCACAACCGTAAAATTTGCCGGTAAATTATATGTTGTTTCACCAAAAAGTTTTCTTTTTTGCATTGTCTTCATCGAAATTATTAAACATATTTTCAAATACCTTTTGCAATTTTGTATCTATTTGACATGTTTTTAAAACCTCATACATATTATGAAAATGATACATTATCCACATTTTTTGTTTCTTTTGGAAGTTATTAATGAGTTTGTAGGCGGAAGCGCGTAATCAATAGCATAGCTTCAAGGACGAGTTTATTTTGATGCATTTTGTAACACAACCATTGCGTCATCCGATAATTTAATGTCTATACTCGCCATTATATTGTTTGTAATAATAATAAAATATTAAACAATCGTAAAGGCACACTTTGTTACGTACTTTTTCACATACAATAAATAGACGTACCCACGTTCTGTATGATTTTTTTAATGTATAATGAAAATTTACGATATAAAATGCAATTTTCATTAAAAGTATGAATAAAAGTTAACTGACTGACAAAGTTTTTACGTTTCAACAAAATTTTTGTTCTTGTAAAGAAAATTATAAACAATTTTTACTTAAAGAAAACCCGGAAAATAGGTTTTTCCTCTTTTACTTAACTACTTATAATAATTCAATTAATTTGCGACTTTATAAAAGTAAACAATACGCATGTATGTATGATAATATGTTCGAAGAAGTTTATAATATAATTAGGTAATACTTTCCTTGAATATCCTATCGATTAACTTGATCTTTTAATTATAGGTACGTTAATTAATTAATTCTTACATGATGCATTATTGTTCGCTGGTTTCTCTATATTGAGAGAAAATGATGGCATGTTAAAGCTTAAAAGGAATGAAAATTATGTCGATTACAAGAAGATTTAACCTATATTGAATGTAACTAACTTTTATTGTAAGCTTGTATATTATATACATACAAATAATTTATTATTAGACGGACCTTACAGACCGTGAATTGTTTTGTTCCGCCGACCGATTTTACATTCGCTATTTTACAACTATTATGGTGTTTGTAATTTATTAGCTCCATATTATTATTATTATTAACATTTTAAGCCAGGTGTGTTCGGATACAACATTACAATGATGGAAGTCCAAATTGACAGACGAAAAAAGAGATATTTTTTGATTGAAGGTAATAAAAAATGTAAGTTGTCCTTCCGAATTGATTCAAAATTTGAAAAATCAAAGACAATAAATAATTAATATTCATTCAACATTTTAAACTTGCAGATAACCCTAGAAAAGTTAACAAAATGTAAATAAAAAAGTTTGACTAGGGAAGGATATTCCGTGCTTTGCATAACTATTTGCAAAAAATATTTATTTCAACTTCCAATAACAATTTCTTATTCCAATATTTTCTTTCTCTGCCATCTAGTTCATTCCGAAAAAACGAAATAAAGAGTTGCCATATTCTAAAAATTACAACTTTTGGGAAAATTTTCCATTAAATTAATAACAATACTTCTAAGCTAAATCAGGTTTACAAAAATAATAAAATGAAAAAAAAACGAAATATTCAGTTTTAACATTTAACCACAAAAATCCGATGTTATAGAATCTCATTCAAATATATAAATTTAGCTGATAAAAATATGTCATATTTTTAACTCATGATTCGAAGTGAAAAAAAAATATATTCATGAAATATATCGACTTCATAATAGAAAGGTTTTAGGTGATAAATAATAATTATTTGATACATAGTGATTATGTATGATAAATTCAACTCCATTTTAAAATGGCGAATATGTTGCATAATATTGTATGATTTTTACGGCGTGTTGCAACACTGGTTAGTAGAATCGAGGCGAGTGCGGTGGTTGCTTGTGTGTCGCCGTATCTAAGGTGGATATTTTATTTATATTCGAGTGTTATGTGAATGGGCGAATAAATAATATTAATATTTACCACACGTGTGTATACACAATTATTGTTTAGTGGGCTGTGTTCATGTGCTAGAAGTGTTTGTGTTTATGTGATCCTTTGAGGCGAAATGGCACTAGAAGGCGTCAAAGATGACAACGGTGGTCATCCAGATACCGGAGATCTTAAAAGCAATGGGACCTCCCATCAGCAAGACGCTAGCAGAAACGCTGCAAACAATAAACAGGTGCGTATATTTAAGAACTTTTACAGGGTCGGTCCAAAACCCTAAAATGCTACCGCCTCTCCGATTGTCAAAATTTATTACTTGTGACAGTTTTGTGTCTTTTCGGGCAATACCAAAACATCGTCTTTTTGACATTCAAATCCGTGAAAAGTGTCATATTTAGCGAATTAGTTGCGTATATTTTTAGAAAATGAAGTGCTGAGCACATTTTAACAAACTTCCCACAAATGTTGAACTTGTAGCAAAATATTATTTTTGGATGAAATTCATTCGCGAATTAAAAATACTGTTTTCCAATGAAATGCGGATATTTTTGACCTCCAACTTCAAAAATTCCATCGATAATTTATTTTACTTTATTGTAATCTAGAATTCATGTCAGATTCAAACGTCAAAATGATTACCCATTATCATAAGATCTATTATCAGATTGCGGTATTTATTTTTTTGTATAATTAACTATGACGTACTCCTTGGACAATGCATTGATTCAATTTTTACAACTTTGAGATAACTAATTTGATCTAAATCTATAAAATGAACAGTTCTATTTGATTCCTGCATACTTGAATCTATTTTTAGATATTGTGTAAATGTGTTGTTATTTGAATATTATTATTAGCACACCTAGACTGTGCGATTGGATTTAATCCACAGCTAACATAATACATATGTAATTACAAGATCTTTTTTTTTATTAGGTAATTCAAGTGTTTTGTAGCTGTGGTTTCTTAATAAATACAATACTGACAATAATTGTTTCTTTATGAGTTTCAATGTGAACAGAGAAAGCATTAAATATGAAGAAGCCATTAATTTGATATGAAACAATACAGTCATACATTTATCATTATCAAATTCCTTTTGAATCAATCAAATAGTAATATAGTAGGTGGCATGTGCAAGGCATATAATATGCTTTAGCATCAAAAAGTTGCTTTCTTTCATTTGAATTTTTCTTTCATTTCATTTGTTTACCTACAATAATTGTTGATAGACCACTGGTAGCAGTTTGCGGCTTTTGTACGTACAGTGTACTTACAAGGTTGTGGGTTCGATTCATGGTGCTGATTGTTTCCATTTTCACAAGACAAGCCTTGCTATAAGTCAAAGTGTCACTTTGTGTGAGCCTAGGTTCATTTAAAAAAAATGTTTCATTTATATAAGGTATATTTCAGATTTTTATAAACCGTACATTAGCAATTTTAACAGTTTGCCCGTTTGTCATTGCCGAATGGCTACAATATCTCTCAGAGTTACCCACACACGCATAGGATGCAATGTATAACAAACTAATTGGTTGGTTTGAAGAAGATGCATTTAGCATTAAGGCCACAAATTAGGTCACACCTAATAAAGTGTAAATCAGTCAATTGTGTTAATTAGAAATTTTTATTATTACTAACTAGCTTTCCAGACAGACGCTGTCGAATAATATTGAAGTCGAATTTAAAAGAATTATTAAAATGACTTCATCAGTGTATTTCTGACCGATGCATCTGTTTTCAACCACATATTTTTCCATCTGAGTTCTGTCAATCGCACCAACTATTAAACAACCGACAGTTTGCGTCACACAACAATTAGATTTAAAATGAACTTCAATGTTAACAAATTAGAAAAAAATCTTGAAAAAATAATCCATAAAAATCTTTGTGTTAATATTTTTAATATCAAAGGTCAGATAAATAAAAAACGTGTTTCTATAGAGTTTTCGTTCCATACTAACTTTAATGTTGTATTTTATATTATTTGCTATCCATTTTTCGTAAGTTTGTGATTCCGTTATCCGGAGTGGAGAAGAATCCAATAAACCGAAAATTATAAAAATCTGTTCAGCCTATCTGCTTCATTTCCAGTCACTCGAAACAATAAAAATAACAATCCTTTATTGTGACACAGCTGATTGGTAGGAAGGCTTTGTATGAGAAAACGAAATTGTTTTTTTTTTTTATATTTTCCTTGCATATTTCCCATATTTATTCACCGTAGGTACCCTGAGCTTTTAGGAATATGCATTTTGAAACCTAAATGGTTCAGCCGTTTTGAAATTTAAGCAAGGAAAACCACAGCAAATCAGATTGACATTAGCTCTTTAAGCAATTTACAAATTTATTTATCCAATTACAAAATTTCAATAACAATAATATTGTTGTAGTTTAAAGGTACTACCTACCCAATATATTATGACTGATGATAGTATAGGTAGGTATGTATGGAATGATATATTGTCCCACTAACCATCAATACCACATTATATCATCATTATGTATCTACATAAAAACTGTTGTGCACATTTAAACTAGCACATCTCCTATTCTGCTGATCAACTTGTAACTTTACTATAAAATTAATGTGTGTTTTAATTAAAGGCGTTAACCAACGCCTACTATCAAAAATCCGTAAGGGACCTATTATCCCTTAGCAGGAACAATCTATGCACCATCACGAGGTCCCTAACTGGTCACTGCAGGCTGAACAAGCACATGTGCACCATAGGGATGATACTGGACTCAGGCATGTGCAGGATGTGTGGGGAATCACCAATGATGCACAAAAGACGCAAAAATCTGGGCAATTTCTTGATGTGCCCAGATGAAATCAAAGAGATGAACGCCAGCAAAATCCTCCGCTTCCTTCAGGAGGCCGGGCTGAGCGATGAACTCTAGATGCAAGGACAGTCACAAAAGTTCCATTATGGCGGCAAACCTAGTAAACAAAATAATAAAAAATAGGAAATGTGTGTTTTCCGCTACAATTCCCCTTAAAGATTTTTAACTAGGTATTCGACTAGATGTTAGAAATTCGAAAATATGAAAAGAATAGCTCTGAGAACTGTGACAATTATTGACAATCCTTTTATGATGCTTTTTGTCATAGGTTCAGAAATAATAGCTTCAGAACATGGCAGTTGCTCTGAAAATGTACATAAAAAACTCTTATCAGGTTACACCTTGATAGATTTCAGGTATCTATTATTAACAGAATTGCCCAGTTTCTATAATGTAGGAGATATGAAAGAGTCAAGGAGTGTATTTGTGTTCACTTTGAGTGAGCACAGATTCATTTTTATAAAAAAAAAATATTATGTAAGAAGTTTTCTTATATTGTAGTCCTCTCATACCGTGTTCCGTTCCTATATTAGATTTTATTCTTCACTGATCCTTGCATATATAATTATAGTAATGTAATGTTAAATATAAATTTCTCCATTTTTTAACGAATTAGTTTTTATTTTTTTTATCAATTAGTAGACGATATGCATAATATTTTGTCTATGATTGGTTCTTTTGGCCAAACATATTTACTTTTTTTTTTCTCCCGAAATATTATAATCATTATCGACATATTATTAGCAACGTTCATACATACCTGCACACTTGACTCTGTTTGTAAGAGTTGATTGTTTTTTTTTTGTGTGTCGATAATATTGATTACTAGTAGGTACTAGCACATGTGTACCCGCCAGCACATTCGTTTGGGCCTTATCGATAAATTAAACTCATATCAGCTGAACATCACATTATATTATTTAGTCGTTTTGTTATCAATTCGTATCAAGAGCCAGTTAAGTCAGTTTGAAGGGAGAAATAGAAAAAAAGGCATCCACTATTCAGGAACTTCAAATATATGTACCTCTAGCTACACTTTTGTATATAAAAGTGTTGCACAGTGAGACAGCCTTCGAAACATCAGATGAAGATGAAATTCGAATTCAACATTTAAGTGTAATGTTTGCTTTCAAAGGGTGTAGGTATAGAAATTACCGTAGATCATACAGAAAATTTTAAAAATTATATTGTAGATTACTAAAATTGACGTTACACTCATTTCGATACGTACTCTGCCATTCGTCCAAAGCATAAAGAATTTTGGAGGAATTTAAAACAATATTATGTAGGAGAAAGTTCAAAACTAAGTTTCCAGTTCGCTACCTTCAGTTCCATCACTCTGTGTCCCTCGAGGGGTAGACTGAGAGAACGGAACTTCACTCTTTTATATCCAAGCACACTTCTTTCGCTTCTTCCATCGAAATTACGTTTCTAATACAACCTTACCCGATCTTTTGAGGACGAAATCCTTCTTACACCCGTACTTTCAGTCTTATAAATTATCTTTTCATCCATTCATTCTAGATGACCAAATTACTGAAATTTACTTTTAACGATCTCTGGTGTGAAAAATACTGTAATTATTGTTGATAATATTAACGGTATGATTCATTTTTTTTTGGTAAACATGTTGTTGCATACCTAACTAGCAAAAATATCTATTTTTACCATTTAATCGATCACTTCGGGTCAAACTCCTTTTAATAACTTTATTTCTATTTGACTCTTTGGAAGTCCAAATTTTAGAAGTATGATTTTGTCGAGGTGGGATTTTGTGAAAAAGTTAGGCGCGTTAATTTTTTTTTTATTTTTAACTTTTTCCCCTACATATATTCGATGCTATAAAAGCGATGAAGTAACCTAGAGAAATGTAATGATAATAATATAACACTTATCTATACAAAGGTGACAGTATAGCCGGCGGAACTTATTGCCTGAGGCAATTTTTTCCAGTCAACCGGTCCCGTCCAATCTGAGACAGGCCATCCTCGGGTAGAAATTTCAAATGAAAAAACTCTGATCCGACCGGGAATCGAACCCGGGACTTCGTGATCTGAAGTCCACGCTAGTATAACTAGGCTACCGAGGTCGGTTTATTCCATATTATAAGGATTACAAATCAAATTCATCGATATGAAGAAAAATAGACTTGAGTAGTTCGCGCGGTGGATCGTTTATCACGAACAACGATATAGCGCGGTTGTTTTGATTGGTTTTAATCGTTCCGTGTGAGGCACAACCATCATCTGCGCGCTTGAATAGGGCCCGCTAACATGACAATAATGACGGTTCGGTGGCACAATGGATCGGGACTCGTAGTTGTTATTCTTCGGACCTCTTAATACAATTATTATTAGTATTATTGGGAGTCGCGTCGGTATTGTGTAGTACTTAACGTACCAGAAGCAATCCTATTATGGTGATTAATTTATACATCAATTCGTTTGTGGCTAATATATTGGGATGACGATTTTAGAGGAAGAAATAATATATTTTTTAAAAATGTATCTGTGCTCACTCAAAGTGAATACAAAAACACTCTGTGACTCTTTTACTATTACTACTTGTATCGCGAAAGAGGAAGATGGTAGGGTCCTGATGGAATCGAACCCACGACCTTCGACACCGGGAACCAGCACGAAAGCCGGCGTCGTAACCGTCAAGACTCTCAACCACCTCAGATCTACGTGTTTTAACCATAAGGAAAGAACTTTTTTTTTACTATATGTATAACTAAGTAGGTACCTTTTCACCGTTTTTCTTCACTTTTTGCCCGTTTCTTACAGAAATGTAAAATTTTTGTAGTGTTTGCGAATTTTGGAAATGAACACAGTTATACACTCTCAGGGTCTTAAGGGAGTTTGGATTGGATTGGATGGGATACACTCTCAATACATAAATTATTTTGACTTCCGTTTCTAAGGCTGGTTTTAGCGTAATCACTTAACGTAAACAACGTTCGCCAATGGGTAGATTGAATGTAAAACCGTAGAAATCCCAAAACCTTTTTCATCATGCGAATATTTTAACACCTTGTCAAAAAAAAAAAACAATACTGGTATTATCATTTTTCAATACAAGCGTGTCGATCTATAGCCGGCGAAACTTATTACAAGGCGACGTTTCAAGTCAACCGGCCCCGTCCCATCCAATCTGAGACAGGCCAACCCCGAATAGAAATTTCTTTGTGGTTTTAAAAAATAGTCTCTGAGAGCAAATCATTGTAGGTACCTATAGCGTTTAGTTTTAATCATCTTCAAGGCATTTGATTAATTTAATCTTCGTCCTTACAACCATTGACGGTTCTTATTTGCGCCCTTAAAATGCTGCCAAATTTCTCAGTCATTGGCTGTCCAGTGTCTATCTTCAATTTTCTCTCGCCCAGAGACCGACAACACAACTTCAGCCTTTTGACGCTCAGTCTTCAGACATGTCGTTGCACTCGTGGCTCTGAGGAAAACCTTACGCCTTCTTGCTTTTTCTAGCCATAAATATTACATACACCCGGATCAATTATTAATAACCGAAATGTATGGAATAGTATCAAATTTAGTACGTAAAAAACTCCTCCTTGTATGTAGATATATTTTTTGTCCAAACTCTGAATATCAGCAGTTTGCATCTGAAAAAAAACCATAACCGATTAATCAATACTTTCGTATGAATAGATAATAGGCGGTCTTAGGTATCGATCGCCCTTCGATCACCATCTCGGGCCAGTAGTAGATGTGTACGATTAAAATATTCGGACGTCATGTTCGAGCTTAAAAATGTCTTTTGTTTTTCCTGTTGGGCTTCGCACGGAGAATAGTAATTAACTCGAGTACCTACCTCCAATATACAAATGGTCACTCATCGCAAGTTTTTTTTGCAATCTTTTAGGTAGATACCTTACGAGAGAGCTCCCGCGATCGATCGGAATGTCGTTAACAATTTCCTCAATCTCCGATGTAGCTACCGCACGTAAACCTCGATTGGTTTCACAAAATTTTCAGAAAAAATAATCATATTTCCAATTGATCTATATTTTAAGCAGCTAGTATCTGCATTTGACAAAACGAAGAGCCTCAGGAGAATTTTGGGTACAAGATGGTACCAACGTATCACGAACGACGCTATATGCTGGCGCACCCAGCGCAGGCCCATCACTATCTCATGGATGGCAGTATAATGATGCCAAATTGAATGACGGTTGGCCGAGGAGAGCGCTGTTTTTCCTGCCATCGGGGTCTCGAAGACGTTGAAGACCCTCTCATACCTTGTTCCGTTCCTTCGGGGCAGAGCTGAGGGATCTGGATATGGTGTGGGAGGAGGTCATAGATGCTGCGCTAGATCGAGCACAGTGGAGAGCTCTTGTTGCCTCCCTATGGCTCTAAGAAGTCAAAAAGGGGGTATGTGTGTTTAAAAATGTTAAAAATATTGAATTTTGTAAATTGTGGAGAGTATTTCCTTTAAAAAAGATATAATACAACTACTGAAAATGAAAGTACTCTGAAGGATGCTGGTGTACTCATCTGATTTTCAATTTCTTCACGATACTTTATTGATTATGTTACTGATTATTGATTTGGGTTAATTATAAATGTTTGAATTGAAGGAAAGTGCGCACTTATTTATTGAAATTATGTATGATTGAACTGAACTTCACTTTATGTGTTGACACAATGACAGTTCCCAGCAGAAAGTATTTTTTTGCAATTTTGGTGAATATATTAGGATGGGGAGAGGAAGGGGAAGGAAAAAAAAACAAGTATATTATAAGCTATCTGTATCCAAGGAAAAGAAAATTCCTCTCAAATAAGCCCGGATTGTCTTAGAGCCTGCGGCCTGCATCCGGCCTGTTTCAGATCCAATCTACAGATGTCGTACTCTATTTCGGGAGTGTACAGTTCCTCCATAACGTTTATTTACATAATTTCCAATTTTATTGCACGAATATTATTTATAGTGTATGTTATGTTTTTTTCCGAAATATGACGCAAACCACATGTACAGTACACTAACTCGCTTACTGTTTAGTGTTTAAATAGCAGAGCGTAGTGTAGTGTACAATGTACATACACCCAAATCAATTTAATAATATACACTACGTATTATATTGTTGTTGTATATATAGGTATCATTATTATTTTACTTGAGCTGCGAAATTCATGTAATGTTAACTCCTCATCTGAATAATGTTATGCAGGAGTTGACGCTGTCGATTGCTTGGTTGAAAATACAGCACATAGTTTAACGTCTTTCTCGGCTTCATCACGAATCATACAAAGATAGGTAGATAGGTGAAATAATAAAATACTTAATATCAAAACGAAAGACGGTACTGTTTTCTTGATTTTTTAAAGAAGGTTCGTGGTACGATTTTTCAACATGTCGAAAATTTCCATTATTTCGGGAACATCGACGAATTTGACCACCTTAACGTTGTTAACGTAAAGTGATTATACTGAGCATGAGCCTGCCTTTGAAACTGTTAGGTAAAAGGCGGTAGTAAGCCTGTAGAGGTTCAACTTTGTCTAAAAAAATAACCTCTGAAAATTTGAACGCTAATTATTATTGATTTAATAGTTGGTTATATATCTGAATAATGTAATAAATCTGAATAGTAAAAAACGTATTCGAAAAGACCGAACGATAATACGGTATAAATATTCGTAGTATCTCTAGTCGTAAGCCCGTAACATTGGATTCTTCTACGGAACACGACATTTAACAACTCATGTATGGTGATATAAAGTTGGTATTGGTGTGTGTTCATATAATAATGCGTGAGTGGATCATATTATAAAAATATTCAGTTGCGGTGTGTGTCATACGGCCCATCTTCATTCAGTCAAGGTCAATAGCTTACTCAAACAGCTATTAAAACTATTTGCATATTAAAATGTCCTCACCGGTCGTACATACATACTTGGTGAACCCGACTTGTAATAAGTTAGCTTCTTACAGTGCAATAACTCTATATGTAGAATTACCGCAAAGACGGGAGAATCTATCGATTGAGGTTATTATTTTACTTCCGGTGGTAATTCTTTTATCACATCTCTTTCCTGTTTCATTTCCGTTTGTATTTTAACCCGCTGATTGATTTACAGTTTTATCGAGAGAAATCTGGAAGTCTTTTGAATAGTGGTTTTAAAACTGATACCGTAAAACCAAAAAAAAAACTTCTCGGCAATGCGTTTCTCTATCTAAAATTTAATCGAAGGCACAACACTGCATGAAGTGGTTGATAGCCTAGCGGTTACGGCGCCGGCTTTGTTATTGGTGGTCGTGGATTCGATCCCAGGTGCCGACCATCTTCCTCTTTCATGACACAAGCTTTAAGTAGCGTCGTGCCTTCTGATTTCCTCATATCTGAAGGTTGTGATTATTGGTGCCAGCTTAGAGCATAAAGCTGCCCTTGCTTCATCTCACAATCCACCTTTCAGGTGCTCATCCTTTCATAAAATTGATGACATTGAACGCAGCAACAATAATGATTCGTATAGATGATTTTCATGCACATTTTTTCTGTCGACTTAGTATCAACAGTACCTGACGTAATATCGTCACAATGTAATGAATGTTTACGTGCGCCTATTGTCAGATGGGAGCACGCATACGTATTATTCTCCACCATTCTACTCGGACGCCTCGTTCGTGTGACTCTTATTCTAGTTGACCGAGATGAGTCACTCTCGTTGCTTATCATCAGCTCGCATCTCGAATGCGATTCTCCGTACGTTTCTTAGATAAACATCGGCGTCGCTTTGTGAATCTATGGCCTTTGGTTTAATTGCGTTTTCTCTAATGATATCTTTGAAATCTCGTAGAGAAATTTTTGTTATTTTTTGACTGCTTCTATTTACGTGGAAAACTATTAACCCCAATTCGTCCTGGACCTTATCTGATCAATATTAATGAATTGAATACTGAGAATCACTGTCTATGATTTACAATTTTTCTTTCTATCGGTTTTGGGTTGGCTGAAAAAGATATCAAGATAAGTCCACGCTTTGATTATTAATTTATTATTTCAACATTAGAATTTGAATCGGAAGTTTAGCAATTGTCGTTGGGCTATATTATTATATCGTAGCTGTTGACTTTTTACCATTGTCTATCTTGAAGATAAGTTAGTACACGTAACCAAGGATGAGTGCCGACGACACCGTGGGAAGGAATTACGTCATGCACTGGAGTAGTTCTCTGTTGGCGGAATAATTTCCGACCCGACTGATGCGGTCTAGTGCTTTTTCGAGTGCCGCGGAGCAAGCAGCACCCGCCCGCTGAAGAGGCAGGTGCTTCGTGCAAGACGCTGTGGGCGAGATGAATCCGACTGTTCCAAGAACACTTCATCGCGTGGCCTCTTGATGCTTTTGAACATTTCGCTCAAATATAACTAGTCAATCTCCGGTTTCTGAGTGATTTTCAGAACGCATCTGTGCTCCTTTACATGTTCATTTATATAACGTCTTGTTGAGTCTCTATCGAAATCGTTAAGAAAAACTTCATGAAAGGTTTCATAATGCTGCTTCAACTTTCTATTTTTCTTCGTATTAATTTGTATAGTTTGAGATCGTTCGAATGCGAACTTCATACGATTAAGAATTAATTTTATTTTTATACGTCTTACGATAACCGGCTTCAATAAATGGACCCCAAACTATTTTTTTATTTTGTTATTATGTTATCCAGAGCGGAGAAGAATTCAATAAACCAAAAATGATAAAACTCTGTTCAGCCGATCTCCAATTATAAGTGTTCGTTCGCACTAACCCGACTTTCTTTTATATCAAAGAAGATTCATACAAAAAGACTATCAGACGATGATCGAATATCTCACACTTAAGCCAGAGTCACACTTGGCTACCGAAGATGCTAGGTACGTGACAAAGTATGTAGGGAACTGCTGGAAAAAGGGTATTTGATCTGGCTCCATCAGGCTGGTTTCTGATTTGTCCATTTTGTGATTCTGTTTTATCTCAGCTCGCAACATACTACCCACGCATATTCTTCCTCATTAGTTCGCGCATCCAGAAGGGTGGGACGCGTGCTACCCCTCGCCCAATTCCACCCCAATGAGATGCCTCGGATGACATGACATCATTCCGCTCTTAGGGTGTTTAATGCTAATTAATCCCAACATGCTTAGTATGGAAAATAAAATTTGTCACTACTTATTTGAGATTTGAGATCTATCTTACATAATTTCAATGACCATAATATTCATATCGTTAATCTTTTTCAAATGGGACTTAAAATACAGTACAAAAATGTTAAGTTACAAACTTTACACTAATCGAGTTAGTTTTTTAAATAACCACTGTGACAGTCTTGATGCCTAATTTATTTCTAATGTTCTTTCACATAATTTTTTATGCTGTGTTTTCATAGAAATGCAAAGCGACCGTAACATTGCGACCGCATCAACAAACGTATTCCTTGAGAAAATTACAAAGCATTCTATGTTTATCTCTTTCACTACCGGCAGTAAAATAATGAAAGTGCGAAAGATACAGTGTAAGCCGTGTCTGTAGTGTAAGTGAGCGTAGCTTGGATGCAGCAGTAAACAAGAAGTCCGCTATATACAAAAACTTTTGCAATATTAAGTAGTTAGCAATATTGAAGATTTATTTCTTCTACGTATAACTGTCTTTTAATTTCCGGGCCGCATTTCCAGAAAACATTGCATTCACTTTACGTTGACAACGTTAGCCATTGTTTAACTATTTTCAAATCTCCTATCCGACATGAGAGTCTTAAACATAATAATGTTCTTGGTTTTATATTGAAAAAATCTTATACACTTTGTAATATACTACACCCGGTAGGATTCGAACCTACGATCAGAGCTATTACATGCGAGGCGCTAACTTCCTGCCTTATAATGCCTGCTACTTCCTGCCTACTTATTTTTAATATTATTTTATTAGCGAAATTATGAAATATCTGATGGGTATTAAAACATCATAATTTAAACCATTGATTTTTTCCACTATTCTGAAGACGAAAGCGAAAAGAATAACGTTATGTTTGATTATTTTTTGTCTACACTCTACAGCGAAGATTTAAATTTCGTTAGCATCTCTTCTCAGTTCTATGCTGCCATTTTCCAAAGCGAAGCTCTTTTTTTATTCCTCATTACTGAGAAGGATCTCATCTAGGATGAGCATTTTCATGGCATAATATTAGTATACGTTCTCACCAAACGAATATAAAGGCAATGCTGAAAATAGAGTATATTTTTTTCTCGTCTCCACGTGGTGCACCCTGGGTAACGCAATATGAGTATGCAGTAACTATAGGCCGCCAGACAATCATCGATCTTCTGGCAGATATATTCATCACAACATCCAAGTACAAAGCGATATTCAGTTATACATATATAAATTGTGATGAAATGGCTATACGCTAAATAAATACTGTTGATAATGACACCATAGAAACAACAACTAGCAAGAACCTATTATCAATGGGCGATGACAGATTCCGTGCGTCAGAATTCTGGTTCTTGCTTGTGGTTTCCATGGTGTCCATGTCAACGATCAAGAAAATATACTCTATTTCCAGATCTATCTCTTTGGTTGTATGGTGTAAACGCATCCTTATGTTGACTCTATATGTACTTTTTTCTTCTTTTCTTCACTTCAATAGATTTATCTAAGGGAAACATTGGGCTTCCAGCTTTTTGACCGACCACTACCAAGTTTATTACCTTTACTCTCGGTTTACGAAAAGAGGCGTCTGTCTTTGGGAATCTTCATTAACTCGTATGTATGTGTACTTGATGTCAAAGATTCATTAAAATTTTAGAAGAATGTATACCTACCCAAATATGAAATATGCAATGTCCTGAAAAATAGCCAAAATATGCAAATGCATAAACTACGGTCTCTACTTATTAACATCTCCGATCCACTCTTAAACTTAATTAAAACAAAATACCCTTTCTGCGATCGTAGATAAATCTCGAATCCACAATACAATCTCGTTTATTACCTACGCCATGATCCATCAGTTATAATAAAGCCTCTGCTTTCGAGTGACAGAAACCCGTTCTACATTCTCCATTTGTCACGCACCACTTGTACATAAGCCTCCGGATCGGTTGCTATTGTCTGTAAAAGAGTCCATCAGATTGGATGGGCCGAGTAGATTGAATCTCATTTTTGACCCAGCATCTGAATCAATTATAGAGATTTTACAAATTATAATAAAGAGGATTATAATAATTGTCTACATATTTTTAACCCGTCACGCCGTCATGTCAAAAATTTAGTAGACTGTGAGAACGGGTGTCTCCATTTAAATCCATCAAGAATCCATACACTTTTCTTAGTAGGACTTACCATTTCTCACGAAACTTCCTCTGTTTCTTTTACGTCTACGTTGGTCTACCTTGAAATCCTCGTTAACATCAAATGGAGATTTTCTTATTTTGAACGATCACAATGAACCATATTATTTAGGGTAAATACACACTACACTAAGATTAAATTATTTAAAATTCAAAAGTTGTCAATGCACCTAATGTTGTAAATATGGAAGTATTAAAAATATTACACACTAACAGTAAAAATGTGGTAACAGGAAGTAAACTGTATTTAGATTATGCTTGGCTAATTTCGCCTCTATACCTCATAAGATGCTGTAAAGTAATATAATTTACTGTTGAAAATTCAAAATATTGATGTTCTTAATTAAAAGAAAAAGCTGATTCTCGATCTAACGATTCGGACTCGGAAAGTAAGTTAGTAATGTATTTTTAAAAATTCAAAGCGTTTTTTAAAATTCAAATTATTGTTCTTAGTAAAAATAGCGTTTCTCATTGTTGTCAGTGTTGTTCTTTATTTAAAAATAATTTAAATTTTAAAATATTGTTCCTAATTCAATATACATTTCTTCATTAGCTGGGTACACACGTAACGATTTATCTTTAAGATTTGAACGATAATCGCGCATTTTTTCAATTGTTTTCTTCGCAAAGATTTGAAAAATGAGCGATTATCGGTCAAATCGTAAAGATAAATCGCTACGTGTGTACCCAGCTATTAAAAATAATATTGTTCCTTGTCGAATTGTTCCGAATTCAAAGCGTTGTTCAAAATTCAAAGTATTGTTCCGATTTCAAAGTATTGTCCTCGGGTTGTTATTTGACCTATTAACGATTCGTTTGGAAAGCTAGGTCGAGGACGAGAACTATGTTGACTCCTCTAATGACCGTGGTAGCTTCGTCGGCTACCCTTACACACAAGTATATAGTAGCACGATCCTAAATCGGGATCCCTCACCGTTTCTCCCCTTCACCACATAAGGCATGACCAGCTATCTAGGTAGTGAGAGAGGGATGGTCCTGTCCGATATTATTTATCGGAGTGGAATCGCAGGGTGCGGAACTGTCCGTTCACACGTAAACACACGCCAGTGGTGTCGTCCACATCGCTCCCGGTACCTACCCCACCTAATTATTATCACCCTGCTATGTCCACAAAGGTTAACAATAAGGGTCTATGTACATGTTTGATTCGGTGAACAGTTCTACAACTATATGTAAGTACCTAATTCACAATCGGATAGGAAAAAAGAATGCCTTAAATTTCCGTCGTTTGCAGCGTTTTTTTACTGCAGTGTCATGTGGAAAGAATGGATGCAAACAGAGTGACAAAGAGAATTCATACGGCTGAAAGGAAAGGTGTAAGAAAGCGTGGCCGACCGATAATGACGTGGATCGAACACATCGACTCCGTCCTCAAGGAAGGCCAGGTGAGAAATAAGAAAAAACATAATATTAAGGATGTCTGTTATGCGGAACGAATGATGCACAAAGCTCATTTTCGCGCGGGCTGAGGCATTAACAATTCATTTTTTTTTTCAATAACACCGAGCTAAACAACTCATCTTGTGCCGTGGGGTTGCCGGCTAAGAATAGCACCTCTGCTCTTTTTGCTGGTTTTTCGAGCATCCTGTAAGAGGCAGGAAATCGAAAAATCAGATCGGGACCTTGAGATTGACCACCTCACGTCCTTAAACCCCACCCGGTCAGAAAAGGCACCATAAGCCTCGGACGCTTTCGAGCGCAATGGAGAGCTCTTGATGCCTCCTTTTGCTCCTATGTGGGGTTTAGGCCCCTCGAATTGCGGGTTGGATAGGGGGGATCCGCGGCGGGCTTGATTTGTGTGGGGCCGACTTTTTGGTTTGATTGCTTCGATCGAACTAGAGGGTCGGTTTCGTGCGGGTCGGGTTTGCTTCGGATTTGTCTCCTCCGGGTTTGCTTGCGGTGTGCGGGGGGCCACAAAGGGAGAATGAATGAATGTAACAACTCATCTATTCCTGTTCTCAACCAAAATGTAAATATCCTTCCCATTCCCGTCTCACTATCCCTTTCTCTTGGCCTGCATTCCTTTTCCCTAGCTGAGCTATTACTTTTATCTTTCGTTTTCTTGTCTCTTATTTCTCACTCTCTATCAATGTTTACGTATATACTGGACTGGTGTATTTGTTGACCATACAATTTAAAAGTGTAAAAGTTGCAGATTCCAATCATTGCTATTTTGTAGTTATATCTGTCTCATAAAAAAGGGAAATGAGTTGCAAATGTCTTAAAATAATACGGCGACTGACGCTTTAATTGGAAAGATTGTTTCAAAGACAAAGAAAAAAGTTACAGTTTGAGTCTCTTGATAATGTCTACTTGAGTTATACGAATGCGCTCGAGATTCAGTAAAAGAATCGTGAAAGTTCAACTGTGTTTTTCTAAATTCATAATAATAATGAACTTTCTCTACGTAAATACACAAACCTTAAAAAATGACAAAGAAAAAACGTTGAAATCAAACGAAAAGGTAAATGTCTTCCTATAACCACAGTTATTTGACCATTACATATAAGACGGCCGTTTTATCGAAATTCGTGTACTTTTTTGGGACATTTTAAATGGAGAAAAGTGATTTTATTGCGGTTATAATATTATGTGGTTCAGAAATTTTCCAGAAAAGGCGTAATTTTGCTACGTTGTAAAGATCACTCAACGTGACGATGCAGGATAGGTAACGTTTGAAAAAATCTGAAGATCACTGTCCCCGATTTTTATTTCTATCAAAACATAATCAGTCTCATCCTGGATAACTGATCAAGATTTAATCTCCCAATTCATATTTCCTGGGTTCATTCCTAATGTAAACGCCTCTGCCCCGCCAACAATGGCGCGAAAATTGCCACTCCAGGTGGAATCCAACATTCGAATAAATGACAGCACATTATGTTATGACAGGTCTCTCTCTCTGGCTTGGTGTGTGTAGTGTTACTATTTTGTTTAGTCTCCAACCGTATGAATAGAGGCGAGTGTTAATTCGCAGACACGCACGGCTTTATTTTGATCACGCGTTTCACTGTGTACTAACACAATATTTCGTTCTGCGTAGGCGATGGGAAACGAATTATTCCCAGAGATAACCATTGAATTATTACGTACTACGTACTAGAGAAGCGATATTCGGAACAGAAATGTCAAAAAATTGTGTCATAATTTTATTAATTAGCATAGAACAATTATTGTCTTTTCAATCTTGTTTGATCAGAAGACTACGAGGCCGATCTCTGGGGTGCCGGGATCTAGTATGACTGTACGAGGCCAATCTCTGGGGTGCCGGATCGAGTCCCATACTCGGGATGAGGCAGCGAGGACTTAAGATAACAGGGTGGTTTGACGAGGACTTTCCAACTAGGGAGCAAACATGGTCGATGAAGAAGAATCTAAATAAAAATACCCCGTTAAACATTAAATTTGAAAATGCACCCACCTTTTATTGAGCACATACCGTCGAATGCATACTAAACTCAGCGGTGAATAGACGGCTTCCTTTTCATAGACACGTTTTTTAAGATGCAGCTTCTAGTGAATAGTGCTTATGATTCAATGGATTTAGCATCGTGTTAATACCGCAATAGCCTTGAGGATACCATCAGACAAACCTCTGGAAAAGTTTTATTCTCTTTCCAATCGAATTTCCAATATAAGTCACTCGTTCTCTCCCAGAGGACGAGACGCATCATCCTTCCAGAATACAACACTCCCTTTATGACCCCACTTAGGGGTATAGGGAGGCAACACTGAGACAATATTTTTTCCTCTTCGTTCGTCTTCATTTACTCATTAATTACTGAAGTTTCTGTGTTGCCAACTTTGAGCACCAAACGCCTCTCCAGTCCTGTTTGTCCTCCGCAGCCCCAATGGCCGAGTATAATATTATGTAGTTTACACTGTGTCACTTTTATATATAAGCACACCAGCTCGCAAGGGACTTATTCCCTTACTCTAAACCCTTCCTCTGCATGTATCTCGTCCAGTTCATAAATGTCTGGATGTGAGGGAGGCCATCGTCCAACAGTGGATGGTTAAATTAGGTAAGGATCAAAACAAAACTAAGAAGAAGTAACAACACAACCTTTAACAAAATGACCAAAATATGGAAAGCGTCGGCGTTTAGTTCATGTCGAGACGAAATGTAAACTGTTCCTGGCACCTGACCAAAGCCCAGGCACAAAAAGGAAATTTTTGGGTATAAGATGGTACCATCGCATCACAAACGACGCTGTACACCGGCGCACCCAGCGTAGGCCCATCACTTCTAACATTATGGAGAGGAGATGGACTTGGCTAAATAAATAAATAAATAACACTCTTCTATACATAGGTGTCAGTATAGCCGGCGGAACTTAATGCTTGAAGCATTGTCTACCAGTCAACCGGTCCCGTCCAATCTGAGACAGGATTCCAACCCCGAGTAGAAATTTCAAGTGAAAAAACACATTGAAAATTTCTGACCCGACCGGGAATCGAACCCGGGACCTCTTGATCTGAAGTCGGAGCCTTTGCCACTAGGCTACCGAGGTCGGTCGGCTAAGACGTGTGTAAAGGATCTCGGATGGCAGTTGGCCGAGGAGAGCGCTGTTCTTCCTCTCATCAGGGTCCGACCCTCAAGACTTTCATACTGTGTTTCGCTCCTTAGAAGCAGAGCTAAGGGATTTGGACATGGTGTGGTAGGAGGTCATAAACATTGCGCAAGAACGAGCGCTATGGAGAGATCTTGTTGCCTCCCTGTTCCCTTGAGCGGGGCGTAAAGGGATTTTGGTTTAATTGGTTTATACAACACAATCTTTGCTTCATAAGGAAGTGGATCGGAGCTAATGTTTGATTGGAATCATTCTTATACATGAACATCAAATACATTTTTTCACAGACAAAATATTTCCTAACTAGATCATATTCCATACCTAGAGGATAATTTGATGTGGCAGTGTGACTCTAGCGCTCAGGTGTCGGTTCACTGAACAGAATAAAACAAAGAGAGGAGAGGGTTCGTCCTGGTAATTACTCTGGAATCTCCACCATTCCTTTTTATGTGTCAATAACTCGGCGTTCGGACGCCTACCTGTGGTCGCTCTTGTGGTTTTGGAAGGAGTCTAGCCTTGGGCTGGGTCGTTTGTAGAAAAAAAACCGGGCAATAACAGAACTATCTATGAAGATAGTTATCTAAAAAAGATCGTAGTTCGTTAGTCTTTGGTCTGATTTGACTAATTTTATAAAGAAAATACGAAATAATTGCGAGGAAAAACGAAGAATACAATAATTTTATTCGTCCAAACATAATGTTTCTACCTGTCAAATGTGTCACAACGTAGTATCATTATTTTTTTATCTATATATAAAAAAAACTGAATGTTGTACTCGATAGTTTCAAAGATCAGTAAACTTATTTCAATGAAACTTTGGTGATCTGTTCTGCTAATGTCCGGGAAGGTTTAAGCTTATATAGTACTAGAGGTCCGCCCCAGCTTCGCACGGGTAGATAGATACTTAAAAATAATTTAGTTTTCATACAGATCCCTAACTTTTTCAAAATATTTTATAGCATATTATATTAATCTGGAATAATTGCATTGTAATGTATCGTGTCACGTCACTTTACCACCGTGACTACTTTGCGCGGTATTTCTACTAAACTTGACATCACTCCCCTCAGTCCCCTCCCGGGCTCCCGTACGCACTCTGCATCGGATAAGTTGAGATGATAAGAGACTATGCTTTTTTTTCCAATACTCACATTTCGTGATAACTTTCGAATGGAATGTCCGAATTGAATAATTCAAATAGTTATAAAAACATATTGAAGCAGACTTGAATATGAACTAATTTATTTTAATAAGGAGTAATACCAAGATACTAATAAAGAGCCTTTTCTATAGGTGACATTTTATTGATTTTTTTTAAATAAAAAAACACTCATTATGGCATAACTATAATAGTTATACATATGCTGTCGCGATACTTTTTGTAAATAATGATGTCTTCTACAAAATTGTATTACATTGTTTTATTCTATCATCGTTAGTTTTCACAGCGTTCGCGATAAAAAGAATATTTTAGGTAATTTTTTTACACCTTGGGTTACATTATTGAAGTTTTCGTAGGTTACCCACTTTTTTTTGGAAATTAAATATAGCCTATGTTCACCGCCGATATTGTAGCTTCCCAAAAGTGAAAGAATTTTTCAAATCGGTTCAGTAGTTTTGGAGCCTATTCGATGCAAACAAACAAACAAAAAATCAAATCTTTCCTCTTTATATATTAGTATAGATGAGTTCAGTAGCACTCCTTGGAGGGTACAAGTAGAAAATAAAAGTTAAAATGTAACAAACATTGCATAAACCAGGAGTAAATTACTTTTTTAAATTCTGGATTAGGTCGAAGTTCGATGAACTATTGTGTCCAAAATCAACTATTCAGAAAATGTACTCTTTTTCCAGCTCTGGCTCTATGTTCGTTAGGTATAAACGTACCCTAACACTAGTTTGAATTCTTGTTCTCAAATTTGAATTTGTTAAAAAAAGTTTTAGTTGCATCGTGATAATACGATTGATCGACTAATTTGTTATTGAACAAAACTTTCCTTACATAATATTATCTCTATTGTATTGAAAGTTATAAGGGCTTAAAGAAAATTCGATTGTCACTACAAAGTAAGTTATAGTTGCCATACAAACTTTTGGAAAACATAAAGTTCTTTCTGGAGCATACTCCGATAGCAGTGATTCATTCTCTATTATCGTATACATTTGTTGTATTTTTAGATCGTTGTGTACGCGAGTTGAATTTGTGTACACAAGTCATTACTACTACGCGCTGCTTGCATTCAGCTGTTGATTCCGTCATCTTTTGTTTTTTTTTCTCTCGGTTCTTTTGTTTTTTTTCGTAACTTTTCATCGCTAAATGTCACCGGGGGCTATTGTCTGCCGGTAATGGAGGGCTTAAATAACACTTTATCCAGTCTGCAGTCTCGACTTCCCTCCAGAGACGACGTTCTAGCTAGGGGGTACCTGCTTATAAATCGTTAGCCTTATTATTCCGTTCTCTCTGGCATTTGCATTCGGCCTGAGTCTTCTTTTACTATTTTTATCTGTGCAATTACTGGCGAAGTGTAGGAATACACAGGTAGGTACCTACTCATTAGAATTCGTTTACTGTAGGCAGGTACGTGCCTAGAAGAAGAGGTTCATATTGTTATATATTCCTGCGGTTATGTGTACTAACGATGCAATTATGTTTTGAAATGCAAATTTGTGACCAAGAGAGCCGAGTGAATAAAAATACTAACAATCTAGATAGATACCTACATAATATTTTAAACTATTTTTTTTATTTTAATTATCAACGGGAAGTTTTCTGGGGAGCTTCCGACAATACACACTAGGTGGCAGAACTTCTAATCAGGTCTATTGTCAAATTCAGTGCTGTTAACGTAGAGATGTTTTTTTCAGTGATGCCAACGTTGGGAAGTTTGTTTTCCATTGCATTGCTAAGAAGTTGTTGATTGAGTTGCTAAGAAGTTGTTGATTTTGTTGCGCATAAATTTGAGAATAAATCTCAGGGGTGCTGTTCTGTATTTTTTAATTTGTATTTAGGTAGGTATATAAAAAAAGATGAACAATTTTATTTGTAATAGTATGTAAAAAATGTACAATGATTACTCTAAACCTATTGTAAGTTATCATGTATAATAATATATAAGTTGTTTAATTTGAAATAAACTAGAATGATATTTTGGAGGTTAGATTGTGAGCGACCATAAGAAGAAGAAGTAAATCGCCCCCGTTGGCAACACTGAATTTGACAATAGACCGGATTAGCAAGGGCGCATCTAGCGGCACAAAAAGGAAAAAAAAAACATCCCATTGGACCAAGTAACAGGCAAAACAGTATTTATTTTACAGTTTAGTAGAATATAGTAAAATTTTTAGCCCGAAACACTCGGCAGGTGTAAAGCTGTGATATGCGCATTAAAATTGAAAATTTTTATTCCACACCTTTTTTACAAGAAACACAATATTACATTATCATCACTATAGAGGCATTAGTATTTTTCTTTAAGGCGCAGCAAAGTAGTTATAACTGTGTTTTACTGCGCCGCATACAAAGCATAAACCAATGACGATTTAAAGAAATGTGTACACTCACATAAAAATGGTAAAAAAGTAAGAAACTTAAATTCAAGAAGTGTTATTTTAATTGAATAAAAATCGCAGAGAATTTTTGTCACTAAACGTCGACGCTTTTCATATTTTGGTCATGTTGTTAATATTATGATGTGCAACCGTAAATAAAACAGAACCACATTTTAATTGCACATTGACTAATTTCGCGAACAAAATAAGTTAAACTCAATGAATTTTAACTAGGTACATATTTCCATTTGTTCATAGTTTAATGTAGACTACAAGTATGAAGGAAACAATTCTGAAAAATACAATATTTATTTATTTATTTATTTATTTATTTACGGCCTGTTGGGCCTTTTTTAAAAAATAATATGTATTACAAAATATACAAAATTATAATTATTTCAATATTACATTATTTTAATATTACACATCAATAAACAATAACAAAACATTGTGGACACTGTAGTGAGAACAATCCGATTAGATAAAAAACAATAATGCATGCAGACACACTAACAGAAATACAATTGGTTAAAAATTACAAATTCATCACTAAACCAACAAGTCGTGTTGACACAAAATAATAATAGTAATAATAAATGTGTCATTTCGACATATTAATAAAAAATAATTGATTAAAAAATAATAAAATAATAATTAAATCCCTTATTAAAACAAAACCAATCGTGTTAGCATATATAAAGAAAAAAAAATGATTGTATAAAACGAAACAGGTAAATTTAGATACATCAATAAAATATAATTGATTAAAAAACAAATTTAAATCTCATTTTTAAAACAAAACAAAAGGTGCTCACATCTAGATCAATTGATTGCACAAAACGAAAACACGGTCCCTTTTTCCAATTTGGAAACAGTTTATCAAAAAAAAAAAAAAAATAATACCAAACATTTCCAGTAGTCAAATAAATAAAAAAAATCATTATGAAATTAATTAATATAATAAAACGTTTCATGTTATCAAGAAAATAAAAAATACATTATAAAGACAAAATAAATTGTTGGCCTATTGATTAAAAGTTGATCATACGAAACGGAACTATCCATGCCGATACGTAGATAAAAGCAAGTGATCACTTTCAAGGCAAACATGCGAGCCGAAATCGACGAAAATGAAATGCTACAACTAGTCGATAAGTCTGTTCACGCTCAGCGAATGTTGAACAATCTTATTAATCACTTCAAGTGATACGTTCCTGTGGCCCCTCTATTGCATTTCTTAGTCTTAATTTAAATTGTGAGATAGGAGTATTAAATATATCTATAGAGCCTAAGTAACGATTAGCCAAAATGTGAAGACGTGGCATAACCGTGTTTCGGATATAGTTGGATGCGTGTGTATCAACGTGAAAGGTATCAGTGTTTCTTGTTGTGCGGGTAGGTACTCTAATAGAGATCCTGTTGAGAAGTTCAGGTTCGCTATAGACCGAATTTATAATTTTATACAAAAATACCAAGTCCAAAAATATTCTACGCTCCTGCAGAGGCGCTAAGCTAGTGTGAGTGTACAAAAAGTCGTAATCAATTAAATCACTTGGAATACCGAGAACGTAGTTGACATAACGTAGGAACTTCTTTTGAACTCTTTCGAGCTTGTTAATATGTACCGCATAACACGGTGACCATATAGGTGTCGCAAACTCCAGAGTACTCCGCACAAGAGACGTGAATAGAAGCACCAACGTGCGCACATTTCTGAACCCGCGGACAGTTCGCAAAACAAAACCCAATGTCTGCATTGCTCGGTTGGCTACTTCTGCGATATGCGACCTGAAAGACAAGCCACTGTCGAAGGTTATGCCAAGGTCACGGATCTCATCAACAGATTCCAAATTTACAGTGTCGATTTGATATACATGGGCGATTCTGGATCTGCTCCTCGAGAATCGCATAAGTTGACATTTACCTATGTTAAGGGGGAGGGAATCCCTGACACACCACTGGTAGAGTTGATCCAGAGCATTCTGAAGCAGCTCACAATCGTGCTCACAGGTAACCTCTCTGAAAACTTTTATATCATCAGCAAAAAGCAAAACATTAACATTTCTAAAAACGTCTACAATGTCGTTGATAAATATGAGAAACAAAGTAGGCCCAAAGTGACTGCCCTGTGGTAATCCACTTGTAGCCACAAAACTATCCGACACGACACCCTGGACATTGACAGTCAACCTACGTTCGCCCAGGTAATCCGTGAACCATTCAAGCAAACATCCACCAATACCGAACGCCTTCATCTTTGCAATAAGATGCTTATGGCACACCTTGTCGAAAGCTTTACTAAAGTCCGTATAAATGCAATCAACCTGTTTACCACCAGCTAAGCTATCAGCTATATACGTTTCGTATATAGCCAAATTTGTGACAATAGTCTTCCCCGGCATAAAGCCGTGTTGTTCGCTGTTTAGTATGCTATTAATAGTTGGCGAAATTTTTTTGAGTATCAAGGACTCGAGAAGCTTTGCCATAGCAGACTGCAGACATATAGGTCGATAATTAGTGATATCACTCTTGTCGCCTTTTTTGAAAATGGGTGTTATATTGCCACATTTCCAGCGGGCAGGGAATATACCTGAGGCTGTTGACGCATTAAAAATGTATGTCAGCGGAACAACCAGTGCATCGGCACATCCCCTGAGATAGTCGGAGGGGATCCCGTCCGGACCCGGTGACTTGCCGGTATCAAGCTGCAATAAGCCGGTCATTACCTCGTCAAAGCTCAAAACACACTCATATAAATTTATCGACCTCACATAATTGTAATCAGCCACATCGCCGTCGGCTCTGCAATCGTCGTAAACACTCTCAAAGAACCTCGCAAACAGATTCACTACCTCATTCTTGTTACTAGCCACCTCCCCATCCAGGTACATTGAACTAGGGTAATTACACTTTCCTTTACTGAGTGAGTCTTTAAACTTCCACAGTTTTCTTGGGTCAGTGACGGTGTCTTCGGCTGCACGTATGTAGTCGTTGTAACACGATTTCCTTAAACTATTGCAAGCACCTCTAAGTTCAGAAAACTTTCTGTAATCAGTAGGTAGCATTGTTTTTTTGTATTTTTTATGGGCGAGTTTCTTTTCAAATAATTTCTCCTTCAATTCCTCAGAAAACCATATAGGAAATGAAGATCCTCTGAAACATTGATAGGGAACGTATAAGTCAATCGCTTCGAGGAGGATGTCATAAAATTTAGACACAATCGTGTTCACGTTCTCGCTCCCAAGGAAGGTCCAGTCAGAGGCAAACAGATGTTCAATCGTACTAACATAGTCACACTTTTTAAAATTGTAGAAATAGACTGGATCACTCTGGGGCAATAATGGTGATGGCACTTCTATACAAAGTGGTGGGTGGTACTCGTCAATTGGCAGGATCTCGTCGTCAGACCGCACTATGGTTATACCCTCGCAATTAGAAAAGACCAAGTCCAATAAACGTCCCCTTGAATTTGTGACAAAATTATGCTCCTTTAAGCCTAAAAACTCAATCCCTTCTTGAAGTTCTTCTGCATTCTCACCTGCTTCACCTTTAGAGCAACAAACTCCATCCGTGTTCCAAGTTGCCCCGGGTAGATTGTAATCGCCCATAATAACCATCTTTGCACCTCGATATTTACCACTTAGAAACTCTAGAACCTCAGCGTGCGCTTTGTAGGTGGCAGCTTCGGATTGTGGAGGAATGTATACACACCCGAGAATAATCTTCTGTGTCTTCGATTGAATCATCACGTAGACCTGCTCAACACTGTTCACCTTGATTTTGAGTAACGATGAAGGAATTCTCTTGTGGACGGCCACCAGTACTCCTCCACCTCGAGATTTGTTACTCGAGCGTTTACTTCTATCGCATCGGAATACATTAAAGTTTTCAAAACCCAATTCAGAATCGGAGATGTTAGCATCCAGCCAAGTTTCGGTAAATGAGATCACATTAAAGTCGAAAGCTGGCAAGCTTTGCCTCAAATCGTGAAGTTTTGTCTTGAGGCCTCTCACGTTCTGATAGTAAATATTAATTTTGTTGATCAGTTTTTTGGTCGGATCGTGACAATCTTAGGCGAACCATTAATAAATTTTACAGTAAGGTTAGATTCTCCCTCCATCTTCCTTTTATCAACCTCTTCCCATAGTTTTTTAAGCTGTTGTCTTTGTAATTCAGTCAAATCTTGCTTCACTCTGATATCTCTGGGCAGTCGGAATCTACTTATGAACACTGAATTTGCAATATCAGAATTTTCAAAAACTACTTTAACCGGTCTGCATTTGTCTTCCCTACGCACACCCAGTCGATGGGCTTTAATCATACTGTCGGAGCTGATTGTGCTGGCATCCTCAAGCAGTTTCGTGATTTCCGCATTATCCGCATTGACTTTTACACCTGGTGGTAAGGCAGCATCCGCCTCCGGTACATTTAAAAAGATCAGATTGTTTGATCTTGCGGTTCTATCTGCCAATTCCGAGAGTGCATCACAAATATCTCTTGATCTTCCGGAGGATTCCGTCTGAGAGATTTGGGGATTTGGGATAGTTCTCAATGCCTTAATTTCTCCCTCTTGAATTCCTATATGGATGGCCATTTCCCCACATAAACTCAACATATCATCGTGTAGAGGAGATAACTTTTTTACATTTTCTTTACTGGCCCTAGTTGTTTCATTGTTTAACAACTCGTTTATATGTCGCATTATCTCGTGAGCTCGGCTCATGAATTTTTGCGCTGTACTGTTATTCACATCCATTTCGCAAAAAATACAAAATAAATATGTGGGTAATATGTGTGTATACTAAAGTACACGATAGTGTCTGGTAGCTGCAGTCAGTAAGTACTGGCTCCAGGGGTGTAGGTATTATTAGTCGATATATTGCTAATTTCTAAAATCAAAACAATAATAATAATAAATAGGTATGTATATCGCGAATGAAACAAAATTTAAAAAGAGCCAACATACGACTATCTGTAGAGGTAATTAAAATTTAAATAGCTTTAATAATAATAAAACAGATTTAAAAGAAAAATTGAAAGAAGTCCAAAAAATATTTATAAAAATCTGGGTAAATAATAAAAAATTAAAACTTAATTTAGGCAATAATAATAATATATAAATAGAAAGTCAAAAACAGAGTTAATTTGAGATCAAAATTGGTAAATAAAAAACAAGCAAAATATTATGTAAAAATATACCAAATTCTTAACCTACATTAAACATACAAAATATTTTATATGATACAATATAAATATAACCCTTGAAATGATTCGAATTGAGCGTAAAATACTTAATGTGTGACACAACAACAATAATAAAAACAACAGTCTTCAGATAAAATATAAATCAACCAACGTGAATAGATATGGGTAATTGGGTTACATCGCCTATAAACATAACATCATGAAATACAATCAATGGATAACAAAATACTTGCAAGAGTGAATTATGAAGACAGGAATACATGCACCAAAATTAAATAGGTAAGTATGTAAGTAAATTATAATATCGTTGAACAGTAGAAATAAATACCTGCTAGGAAAAATGAATAATAATTAAATACTATAGGATGTCATTCAATAAAATCCCTCAAAATATGAGAATAAACATAAATAATACCCACTATCCAACACACAAAATATATATATATTAATTCGAATGAACAATGAAGAAGTCAATAATTAAAATCCATATGTTATATAATATATAAAAGTTTAAAAAAAAAAAAAATGAATATTGAGAAGTAAGGGAGAAAAAAAGATAATAAAAATCAGCATCAAAGTGTATCCATATGAGACGCCCCGACGATGACTCGAACCACAATCGCTCGATCAGAGATCCACTGTTTTTACCACAGCGGTACGACGGTCAGTGACGTCATCGGCACAATCTGCTATTATATACTATCCGTGTTAATTTGATTGTAACGGTGGTCCCACCAGTCAGTTGTGGATTTATTCCCAGGAACAAACCAATTTCTTAGCTCTGCGCGATTAGTCACTTACAATGTTGCGCGGCATATGATTGGAAATGGAACAACAATGGCGCTCAGCAATTCTTTTGCTCCATTGGTCGCATTGCTGACAGAGAAATATATTCCTTATGTGACTTTGACAACCATGAATTTTTTGCCAATTGATAAAAACAAATAATGGGTTTGTAGCTCACTCACAGAAGTTCAGCTGCTGCCAATTCATCCACAGCACAACAGAAAGATCGGAAATCCGAAATGTGTACTCAAACATAAAACAAAGAACCTTTTTCACTAAATATTGAAATTTTAAATCAGACGACTTGCGGAACAATGTTCTACTTCAGAAGTTTTTTTAGTTTATTGTTATGAAAGAACAAAATGATGGAGTTTTTATCGAAATATTCCGGTAAGAATGCAAGTGCCCAAGTTGGACGCGTTATAAATAACAAGATGACCCATTTACTCCTATTGTACTCTTGATTTATTGTCTGTCCGGAGTTGTACGTCGGCAAATTTACCTCGACAATGGAATACTAAGACCCCATTATGCACATTTCGATTCCTCAACCTATATAATATTAATACGTGAAGGAAAAACTTTGTGACCATCTTTACGAAAATTGCGCGGACGGAGGAGTATGAAATTTCGCACACAAAATAGTTTATATAGAGAAGATGCTAATATATTTTTTTTAATTTTGCATAAAAAATAGATTAAATCAATATAAAAACATTACAAACACTACTGTAATGTTATGTATTTGACAATCACACACACTTCGATGTATTTGACATTGACACATACGCATATATTATTTTCTTTTATCTTTAATAATAATAAAAAAAAACTTTGTACATACCTATCAGCCTTTAAAATTTGACGTATCCAATATCCATGTCATAGTTTTTGAAAAAAAAATAATAATAAGAGAACCTTAATAATGTTCAAACTTGTGTATAATCTAAATAAGTTGTGGTCGAATTGAATCGAGCACTGGTCGACCACTAGTAATAATAATTTTATATTTACTGTCCTTCATTCCTTCTTCTGCTCTGGTGATCTCTTCTAGCATTTCCATTTCCTCTCATTCCCTACCATCCTTTGCCCATTTCCTTCCTCAACCATCCGTATATCTGGGGTCGACGTACTGGCGTTGTACCTTTTATTCGATGGTGTTCATTGGGCGCCTGTCTTTCATTTTCATGTCTTGTTGAGAAGTGAACTGATGTGACGCCTATATTGATGTGTGTTGTATAACTTTATCGTTGCTTTTTTGTCATTAAATGTATCTCTCCTCATTCGTAGTGACTATACCTGTAAATTCTTTGACTCTTTCACAGTAAGCTTCTTAAAAGGCTTTCCTCCAAAAATGGCGTTTTTCACTGTTTTCTACGCTGAATTCCGGCTCTATATTCTTACATTAAGATCAATTTCGATTATGTGTAGGTACGTAAATCAAATATTTTTATTATACACGGTGTTAAGTTGGTAGTGGATAATCCGAAGCAGGGAGGTAGAAGACCTCAATACCTATCGATTTTGACCCCCATGAATGTTCAGCGATATTGGGTGGTTCAAAAGTTATTAACGTTTTTGTGAAATTTACTAAACTATTTAGATTACGATCATGATTTTTTTTCTGGAAATAGTCAGATAGTGACCCTTACGCAAGGTATTATTGCTATGAGTACCACCCGATAGCTTTTGTTCAAAATAATTTTTTTCAAGAATTTTTTTCCAAGCACAAATTTTATAAAATCTTTCAAAGGCTCTAGACAAAAAAATCACGGAACATTTTTTTTTTAGAAACTATCTTAAAAACTTCTACTATTCATGGAGAATTATTCCTGCAAATTTCATTTGGCTGGTATAATGGGATCATGCTAAAACGCTCTCATAACTTGTGCAAATATCAATATTCAACATGTTTCGTATGTAAACCACGCGGGATAAATAATTTAAGCTTGCCAACGACGGCCCAGACCAGTCCATATTTCTGGGTATTTTTGTTTGGTTTTCCTTCCTCAATTAATTACTGCGATGTTCTAAATAGACGTATTCGTCAACAGCTTCAATTGTTTTGTACCTACTTCATATTTTTAACGCGATGTTGGTTAACCAAAATGAACAATTGAAATGGAATGATTACTCCCAAATTTGAAAAAAAAAACTTGCATATACCTACATAACATCAACTATTTTTTGCAATAATAAAATCAATTCGCCATTAAGGTGGTCAAATTCATCCATGAAATTCCAAATCATGTGAATTGTCGAAAAATCCCATGTAATTTGCAGGACTCGAACCCGTAACTGGCCACTGTGACAACCGACCCTACGACAGCGCCGCAAGCACTGTGTAATAATAATAATAACTTTATTGCAACAAAAATATATGACATGCTTTCGTACTGTTTGGTGCGGACGTCGTGGTTCGATCCCAGGTGCCGACCATCTTCCTCTTTCACGACACAAGCTTTCAGTAGCTTACTGTGAAAGAGTCAGGGAGTGTATTTGTGTTCACTTTGCGTGAGCACAGATTCATTAAAAAAAAATGCAATAATTATAACATTCATGTTAAAAAAACACATTCAAGTGCGACCTTGGACACTCTCACTAGACATAGCCTGTGTCGAGTAGTGTCCGAAGCAAAACCCTTCCTTTTGAAAAGCTACAAAAAATGATCCAACAAAATGACATGCCCAAGTTAAGTGTAAACACGTCAGAACAGAATAGAAAAAAAGACAAAACCAATAAAAATGTTAAACATGACTCATTTTGGAACCTTCTTTCAAATCTTAGAAAAGTATCTCTCGGAATAAACAAGAAACTAACAAAATTCCTTTATTATCAGTTAAGTTGATAATTGTCAGTATGTTTAATTGTCTTTGACGATGTGCATAGGAACGATTAGCCACTGTCTTCTGCCATCGTCATTGACGATCGTCACTAATCAGTGGAGCATAGGTACTCCAGCCAAGTGCAAAATAATCGTGTGCTTCAAGGCGCGCGTTATGCGGTGTTCAGACGGGGCGATGTAAGGCCAGACGATTTCGCTTGCATAAAAAAAATATCGCTCGGTCGCCCATTGATCGTCTGATGTGTTCACACGAGTCCACCGACATACATTCAATCTGTCAGGTGCGCTGATTGTTTTAAAAATGGCGGACGTCGAGGTAGAACTCGCGGAGTAATTGGAGTTAGTTGAAAATATTGTTTTAGATGATATAAAAAGACTCCTAATTGAGGAAAAATAAAAAAAACGCAGATATTAGGTGCGGAATTGGATTCTAAGGAGAAATAAATTTAGAGCAGTGCTGTCAAGAAACAGAACATACGGACGCCGCGCATATCTGCGCATGCGTGAACCGTTCCACCAGATACAAAAGTTGAAAGGCGTTCAACTTGAGACGATATCGCTTTCAACCATTTTTATCGCTTCAGATTTATCGACAATCTGTTCACACGGTTCAATTGGCTGGCGATATTTTAGTGTCCTGGCGATATTCGCCTCGTCTGAACACCGCATTATACTCATGTATGGTATAGCGGCGCACTTAAGTCGAAGTATGGTGATAAAAAATAATGAATACCATAAAAAGCCTTTTGAGGCTGTTCTTTTATATCCTAACTTCTTCAGCCGCTGCTGCTTACTTAGCAGTTCTTTTGAATAGGTATACTTATCGTATTCACAACTTTATTAAGAAGAGTCTTCAGATAGAACAGACCTCCACTGTTTTCTATCAAAGGACAATTCTTCCAACAGACATACCATTTCTCCTACAACCTGTCCTATTTCTCTCGTTCCTGACCTGGTCTTTTTTCAGGACGGAATCTATGTGTTCCATGTCCTCTTCTTTCAGCCTTTATTATATTTGCATCCATTACTACCACATGCCCAATTTTTTTAGAGTGAAGTAGTTACGAATTTAATTTTAAACGGTCTCTGGTGTGAAAATTACTGTAATTGTTGTCCGTTGATAATTATGGGTATGAATCATTTTTTTTTGTAAACACGTTGCATAACTAAGAAATATCTATTTACCGTTAAATTGATCACTTCGGTTCAAGCTCCTTTTAATAACTATCATTATCTTTTTACGCTTTGAATGTCCAAATTTAGGAATTTGATTTTATTGGGGTGTGATTTCTGTCAAAAAGTTAGGGTAGGTATATAAATATTATTTTAACTTTTTTAGTATTCCATGCGAAAAGCGATGAAGTAACCCAGAGAAATGTAGTGTCTAGAGCCGTGGTCGTCATCTGCGGCCCGCGGGCCGCATGCGGCCCGTTGCAGATTTTTGTGCGGCCCGCGACGCGACGAGTGTTTTCATAGATAATGACTACTAAAATCGATATCTCGTTCAATGCTAATTAAATAGAAAATGGGGTTCGGGAACAAGGAAACACCTTGAATTCATAATATTAAATGAAGTAACATGATGAAAAATCTTTAATACCTATAATATAGGTACCTTTAATTTTCTTTGCAATTTACATACGAGGAGAGTTCCATGAATTCTCGATATGGATACGGAGGAAATGGCAGAAAAATCTGAAATAATTATACTATTCTATATTGTAATTTTAAATCCTTATGCGGTTTTTAAAACGCCAATAATTATTGCATCTTTTTGATAGCCTTTAAATATATTATTATTTTTCTCTGAAAAATAACGGATTTTGGCCACCTTGAACTCTTTATCAACGGGAATTGGCTTTCCACTAATGGTTTTTTTCTCAGTTTCGGGAACAAAAATTTCGGTAGGTTCCAGGGCTAGGATTTTAGGAAGTCGATTGATATTTTGGAAACCATACTATCGAAACCAGCCTTCGCAATGCGGGCCAAGTAAATCAGCGCGTTGTCACCAAACTTTTCCTAGGTCCAAAAAGTAATTAACTACCTATTGAGTGTTTTGATGTTCATGGAAAGCTTGATGATCTCAGCTTACGAATAATTTTTATTTGAGCATATTCTCGTAGGTACAATATTCTCGACTTTTTTTCATATTCCCTTCCGCAGAGGATAAAACAAGATCATCTGAATGAAGGTAACCTTCAAAGCATTTTTGATCATTTTAAATTTTCTCTCTGGATTGAAATCCATTATGTAAAATAATTTATTCATAAGTTTTTTTCAGAATTTCAGTTTCAAATAGTTGACAGCCGAGTTCAAAATTTCACAGCCGTGCAAAGTTCTCGATAACCGGCCATCACGTTTTTCGTCGAAATGGAAATAGTTGTTTCACTAAAAAACAAGAGCAAACCGATGCACTCTAAGTAACAAAACTTTGTGCACCAGCTCACAACACATCTTCGCAACGGGCACAGGATCGAATAGTAGATTTCCCCAATTTCTCTCCCACATGCCAATTCTCGTTTTTTGGGTAGGCTTTCGAACACAATATCTAATTTAAAAGTATGCGTCCCATATGGGCCCGCGGATTTTTTTTATAAGGGGGGGGGTTAAATATCATTTCACACTTTCATGATGGTAGCACAAAGAGATTAAAAATAAAAGTAACATAATTTAATTATTTTCAATGAATCCAGTATGGGGGGGGGGGGGGGGGTGCACGGTGGCGCCCATGTTGCGGCCCGCAGTGATAGCTCACATTGTCCTATGCGGCCCTTGAAGAGAAAAGTGTGACGACCGCTGGTCTAGAGTAATGAAATTTAAAGATGTCATTTAAAAAATGAATGTGAGCTGAATACAAAAAATACATTCAATTTCTCCCTTACAAAGCTTAGCTTGTTTCGTGAAAGAGATTTTCGACTAAAAGCTGGGATTTCGAGCATCATAACTTTTTGAGGAATGCATAACTTTTAGGGATACCATAATACCAATTGTGCATAGTATTAACTCGTAGGGTTTGGTTACGCCCTGAATGTCCCGTTCGCCTATCAGCGGTGCACTCGATAGAAGAGCTCTTGAAAATGTAGTTAGTTAGTCTGAAACAATTAGTACAATCCCACATTGTAACATCGGATTCAATCATGGTGGAGTATCTTCAAGGAAATTAAGAAGATCGATGCTGCAGAGCGTTTAATTTGATTTGAGTTCAATTATTTTGGAGCTATTGATCACAGATATTTGGTTTGGAATAGAAGTCGAAAATTCTACACCGAATTGTCGAACAATAACTTTCCCGTTTTGTTGTTCGTTTTTCTTTTATAATTACCTGATATTTTTTTTAAATGAATCTCTGCTCACTCTAAATGAGCAGAGATTACTCACTACAACTACACTCTTTGACTTTTTCAAAGTAAGCAACTCGGGCACCTGTAATCGAAGCAGTACGAAAGCCGGCCTTGTAACAGCTAGGCTTCCAAAGCAACCACTTCAATTAATTATCGACTTGCGAATATTAATCTATACTCCCTTATTGACCTCATTCATAGGGAGACAACAAGAGCCCTCAACCGCGCTGGATTTTGCGCGTCTTCAATGACCTACACCCACGCCATGTTCAAATCCCTTAACGAAGCACGGTATGAGAGGGTGTTTCTCGTCATCGGGACCCTGATGGGAAGAGGAACAGCGCTCTCCTCAGCCAACTGTCATTAGACATCCCTAACACATGTCCCAGCCTAGTTCATCTCCTCTTCATAATAGTGGAAGTGATGGGCCTCCTCTGGGTGCGCTGATGTATAGCTTAGTGGGTGATGCGGTGCGGTATAATTATGATAATATTTCCCGTAATGTGAAGATGGAAGGTTTACTCCTTTTCGCTGTGATGAATTCGGCGGAGACTATGCTACTGCACTTGCATATAGGACGAGGCTGTGCCCATCACCAGAATATGCGATTGGATTCGTCAAGAAGATGAAGTGTTTCGACATTGTGCGCATGTGTCTCATCAGGACCATCTCTCAAAATGGCCTACACAACGTGGAATCCGATGAAAGCTGGGAGTGCCGCATAACATGAATGGAAGTGAAAACCCAAGATTTGTCACGAAATGCATGTGACCAACATGCACCCCGAAAGACGAAATGTTGGATTGTTTTTGTCATATGTAAGAAAAATGTTCCACGTGGGTCTTTGGGAAAATGTAGTTTTTATTATTCAAATAAGTAGTTATAGCAGGAATGTCCCTTCTGATAGGCTTAGGTATCGAGTCCAGGTGACCATGCTTGACTGAGCGTTTCTTATCTCGTGACCTTATTCGCAGTGGAATTCATACAGCCAACTAGGTATATATTATTACAGTGTTAAGTGTGTTTGTAAATCGGCTGACACTCTTCAAGAAAGTACGAAAGTCTCGGGTTCCCTTCCCAGCCGGGGGATGCACGTGTTCTTATTTGACTGAAAATTATTGGCACATTGTATATTTTACGTAATATCCTTTTTCTTGGTTACATTATTAATATTTCGAATTATGTATATTTATTTAGTGATATCGATAACAGTTTGATTGTGTGTTATAAGAAAAGTAACTGTTGCTTGTTTGTATACTCATTTTATAAGTTAAAATTCCGAATAAAATTTCAGTTCTTCATTTTGCCCGAAATATCGAAAAAAAATGGTGAAAACAAAGTGGTTGGTAGCCTGGCGGTTACGACCTCAGCTTTCGTACTGGAGGTCTTGGGTTCGATCTCAGGTGCCGACCATCTTCCTCTTTAAATAGTTTACTGTGAAAGAGTCAAAAAGTGTTCTAGATAAAAAATGTTCGTTGTTAGGTCAAAAGGTGCTAGATGATTATACTGATAATAATATATTTTTTTATTTTTATTTATTAAATATAATATTCCCCCCTTCAAAAATGCATAGGCATTTGTGTGAAGGTGAGGAGATACATAATTCTAAGTAATACATAGCATTTTCAAACATTACCCTATACATATAACATAACACACTATTCTTATCAACTTTTCAGTAACAAATAAAATATGAAACAGCCTTTTATACATAGTTCTTCCATAAATCCAAGTAAATTCGTAGTAGGTATCACTGTTAAAAATTATAGTGTTTCATCTAGTTTTTACATTACTAATTTTGTTTAAATTAAATTTTTCTAATATTATTAGTTTTGGAATCATGGACTGCCGAATGGAGCGAATTTGCTGCGGAAAGACCTTTGGATGCCTTACCGTGCATAACGACAACACCACCTGGCTTTGACCAGCCAAGAAAAATCCGGCCCGCTTTTAATAGAATCCGCACTGGACACGGCGGATGCGCGGTCTTCGCACCCAAATGTGCTTGGACAGATTTCCCTAGGTGCGACTCTCCGGATTCCCGGATTTCCTCCCCATAACCGACGGAGCGATACCATTTATTGATAACTTAGACATAAACATCTGACAACCAGGAAAATCGACCCTGTGCTACTCTCTATCTTATTTGCATTAATCCTTTCCTGTAAAATTGTAATAAATGTGAATGTCAAAAGGTAAATAATAAATGAATATCTTAAGTTTTTTGTCATTGAACTTGGGCGACCAGAAATTACTATGAAGCTTAACAATACTTAGTAGAAGATTATCAGCTTGTCGTGTGACTGAAAGATAAAACGCCCAACCTGGTTCGTTTGATATCATCACTTACTTCAAGTCCTAGTTCTTGTCAAGTTATTTGATTATCTTTTGATATCTAAAGTGCTCTTATAGAACACGATTGCGCCATTTTTTCAGTCGTATAGAGCATTATGAACGTTTTACTATTCGTGTTTGATTGCATTGATGAACACAAGCGATATCTGTCGAAAATTTCAACGTAATGTTTGATTTTCATTCAAATATTCCTCTAGATTTATTTAAGTTGTCATTACTAACATACATTTCATTCTAGCACCACCTACGAATTTGATTTATTTGATGACAATTTACATGTTTTTTTTTTGTGTCTTTCCCCTTTAAAATCTTCCAAATGAGAATATGCCATGCCGTATTTGCGGTGAGTTTACTACTCCCCCGATGGTAATAAATTGGCACTCGTAGAATTTTAGCATTACTTTATCATCGCTCACATTTTATTATATTTTTGCCAGAACGCGTTTATTTAGACACATATATACGTCTATTTACTTTTTGCAGGGCATAACTATCCTCCCTGAGCCAATAGCGTTATCAGTCTCCGGTCATATTCTTCCACAGATGGTAATTAACTTCGCGACTGACTAAATATTTGGGACTATCAAAATATTCCAGAACCGGATTATAGTGATTTTTTTTCCAAGACTGAGCCGTCTCTAAGCAGAATTGAGTTCCTTTTAATAAATTTTCTTATGTCTCAATAAAAAACAAGATGAGGATCAAATTCAACGCTTGTAAAGTTTATATCATCAGCAGAAAATTTGGAAAAGTTTTGGATTATTTTAATTTATTTGGTTATTCAGATTTTGTACAAAGTTGCTCTCGACGATTTTTTTTATAATTATGCGATACTAGCTGACCCGCCCGTCGAACTTCGAGCGAACCCAGAATAAAAAAAAATAATTTGTACGTATTACAATATGAATTAAATACAGTTTTGACATAGCAAATAATTTATTGCATTATATTGATTCGGATGCGGGATGTAGTTCGACGGATCATAAGCTTGTAATAAAGACAATTTTTCTATAATCGCGTAACTTTAAAAAAAATCCAAGAGATAGCGGTGTAGTAGGAAATAAGTCACATATGAAGCGTGTTACGTTATTGTATATGTTGATGGATGAATAGACTCCAATTAATACCTACACTTGAAACATCTACAACATAGCTTCCAGCTTTACTAAATACTTAATAGAACCTTGAAATAATCGTTTGTGACCACCAATTTTCAATTTCGATTTGCCTAAACTAATAAATACGTAGTTTTTTTTGTTTATAATTTCATAGTTGCGTCGTAAACTTATAATTTGGATATATTATTGTGTATCTGAACGAAACGATATCATTCCTACTTGATTTTGTTTGGCTAGGCAATATATTTTAGCACTTCCGCAGCGTGCTTACAATATGTTGGTTCGGGTTCATAGTTTATTAACACGGACCTTATTGTGTGAATATTTCACGCCAATTAACGAACCCACATTTCGTGTATCGGGATTATTTTTTTCTATTAGGTGTACGTACATTAAACCCCGTCAATACGGCCGCACTGTATGTACGCGTCCAATATGAGGGTAAACCTGGGTCACACGGACACGAAGAAAACGGACCACCTCTGCAAAAATTTTGCGGTCCCGTTCGTACTTAACTGTCCGCTCTTGAATATATTTCAGACAGGGCATCTGCTTTCCCCCCACTGCTTGTCTTCCTGTCTAGTATCAATCGAAAGAGGCGATATTGTCTTCTCAAATAATAAGACACCTTCTTATGATATGCGACAGGAGTTCTCACCTGGCACTGACTAACCGCAATAGAGCGATGTCAGTCCATTGTATACACAGTATTCTTCTGTGCAACTCACATATCAAATGCCTTATTTTTGTTTTAATTATTTATTTATTTTGACGAAACATATTACAGAGGATAAGAATACATTAATGGCCGGTTTCATAAAAAATAAAGGAGATTTTAAACTCCCTTTAAAAAATAACTGGTTTCATAACAACAAAACGACATTTAAAACCGACTTTTAGCTAAAGTACCGTTATTGATTATAATAATCAAGTTAAGATTTAGTTAAAGTCAACTTTAGTGAGTTCAAATTTTTACCACCGGAGTTCATAAAAAAATTCGTGGCGCTTTCTATATTTTTTTGACATTTCAAATTTTAAATTTTAAAAGGGCTTTAACTAAAGGATTCTTATGAAACCGGCTGTAAAAGTAAAAACAAAAGAATGTTATGGCCTTAAACTAAGTTGACATGTTAAGTTATTATATGATTTAAACAGTTATCAAGCGCAATATGGAAGCGGAGAAATACAAACATAATCACAAACGGAAAGTGCAAGAAGAAGGGAAGGAAAAGAAGGGAGGAAGGGTTGTGGGAATAAAATAATCAACAAGATATTAAATTGCTTAAAAAAAACTGGAAATCTGTATCTTGAAGACACGATGTGGTCTGCCAAGTATATCCTCTGGAAATATGTGAAGTGTGTCCGTTTGCCCCCGGTTTACCCTACGTACGCAGTATGCCCATAATTAGTACGATGTCATTCGGCGTATTCATTAGTACGTGTAAAGTGATGTGGACTACTTAGAACCTCGCCATCAGTTGCCGCATTTAGCAGCCGGTTACGAAATACTTCCATACGCTCGTGTGCTCTTTGGAAAGAGCTGCTCTCCAGGAATGTGGCACGGACAATGTAAATTAGTATTCAGTTAGAAACCGAAAACACAATTCTGCAGAAATTTGGCGACAGGAAGCAGTTCATTTTTCTCCTAATTTTTCATCCATGGCTAATCATGACCTTTGAGGTTCTACTTGAATAGTCCTTATGAAAAGCCGTCGTCGTAAAGAAATGTGATTTTTGTACAAACACCGAATATTGCGAGATCTTGCGAAGTCAGAAAGATGGTTTTCGTATTGTTGTTCTTGATCGCTAACAATCTTACTTTCAGAGATCGAAGCGATTAGATCGCGTGGTCTGTAAGTGCGAGCAAGTTCTGCTACCAATCTGATGATATATGGTCCATCATAGCTCTCTCTATTATTATTTTGTCATCAATCGAACTACCTTTTTTGTTGCAGTAGCTAACTATTAGATACGAATGTCGAGATTTCTGACAGCCCATCAGAGTAGGATTGTCTACGTTCTTCTTTTACTTCTTTAACCGACATGCCATTTTTTATACAATATTTCCCGATTATTTTTCTTTTAACGTGTTAATTGATCAATTCGAAGTAGAGCTGAGGGATTGGATATAATATTATATACATATTATGTAGTTTGGGAGGAGGTCATTAAAGCTGGATATGATCGAACGCAGTGGAGATTCCTATGCACATATATTAGATAAGAAATTTAAGTTTCATCTCGGCATTTTATACCACAAACTAATTCATGTTAACTTTACAATAAAATAAAAGATCGTACTTTTTAGGTCTAACAGTTAAAGTAGGATGAGAAAGCGGTATGATCTCACTCTTTAGAATATATTTTAATATCTACACATGTTATATGAAATTTGTCTTTATTTGTTTCTGAGTTTTTCCCATCGGGGGTGAGGTATGTGGAGAAGGGGTGCGTTTTCCCGAATCGCCGGGGTTCTTTGGGAGAGGGGGTTCCCAACCCGCCCACTACGGATCCAGGGCAACCCGAATACACAGCGGCATCGGGTATGGCCGGGGGCATACTTGCTCGTGCGTACATACTTTTCTCATTAATATTCCATGCCTATTTTCACATTTTTTTTAGTTCAATTATGTATTATGTTTCGTTACTGTTTATTGTACTAATACAAAACATATTAAATTATTTGGATGCTAATGCTAACTAACTTTAACAATAGACACGTAAGAAACTATATCGTTTCTTAATCTCCTGAAACCTGTCTTCAGGAGATGAAGATAACGTGGCTCTTGGCCTCCTTCAGGAGATATTTCCATTCTTCTCCGTCCGTTGCCTTCCACCGCCAGTCACATCTCCTCTATAGTTTTATAAGAATAGAAAATTTAAGGCACGTTTTGATTGATGGTTAAATTATGTAACAACTAATGACTAACGATTCATTACTGATGTTCGATTTTTAAGTGTTGTTCACTTAAGCGCAATCTTAAAAAAAAAATCAAAATACATGGTATAGTTTGCGAAAGCCTGGGTTGACGTGTTGGGGAGAGACCTTCGTAATTGCTTTCTCTTTCGCATGCGAATGAGAGAGACAGCAATCATGATGGTCTCGGTTGGGGTTGGTCAGGTCGTGACACCTGGGTTGAGTGAGATTAATCTACACTACAGTCTTCCCACCCATCAGGCTCCTAAACATGCACAAACTGATCGAAAAATCTTGTGCGCACGGCGGGACTGCAATTTGCGCCTAGATGTCTCTTACGTCAAGAACGTAAAACCCATGTAGTAATCTCCGATTTATCTTATTGTATAGTTGGCGACAATGTTCACAATGAGTGTGTCTTCAGAACAGAAAGATCAAAATCAGAAAGGCGTATGTGAAAATTTAAATGTACGTAAAAGTAGCCTTAAGTGCAAATTGTAACAAAAAATGGGGAATGGTTTACTTAATGCGGTATATTATTATCCCACTGTATTTTGTTGAAGGAAATCTAACGTCTGTCTTATTCGAATCTATACATGTGTGTCATATAATTTTACTAGCTGACCCGCCCGTCAAACTTCGACCTAATCCGGAATAAAAAAAATATATTTTGACATATTATATGAATTAAATACAGTTTATGACATAAAAACCTAATTAAATTTAACTTATAATAATATATTGCATTATGTAATAATTATTGTTGATTCGGATACGGGATGAAGTTCGATGGGCCATAAGTTTGTAATAAAAACAATTCCTCTATATGAAGACGGAAGGTTTACTCCTTTTCACTGTGATGAAATCGGCAGAGACTGTGCTACTGCTACTGATTATCCCTTTTTGTCTTTCGAGGTGCATGTTGTTCACATGCATTTCGTGACAAATCTTGGGTTTTCACTTCCATTCAATTCCTCTATAGTTGCGTAAAAAAAATGCAAGAGATGGCGGTGTAGTAGGAAATAAGTCACATGTCGTGAAGCGTGTAACATTATTCTGTATGTTGTTGGATGAATAGACTCCATTAAACCCAAATTTTACCGAATTATTATGTTAAGATATGCAGCGGCGACAAATGAACGCTCGGATTTGAGAAATTTAGGCGCATGGAACGTTTCTATCGCCTATGTAAGATGCCCACATATGTAGATAGAAGCGATGTGTGTCGCCGCAGTATATTCTCCTTGTATGGCCACTGCAGCGTGCACGTTTCGCCATTATGTCTGTTATTGATTACGACATTGCCAAGCGCTGCCCGAACCGATCGACCTTCGCGATTCTGTACCATATCGTATTATTAATATTGTATTAATTCTATATTTAATGGAAGATACGTAGAACTCGCGCCGATCAATCGGTGCCAAAAATATTGTATCTGGTAATCGCAAGTCCATCATCGCCGATACCTCCAGAGTCGATGCCATCAATCTGCCAATTATAATATTACTAGTGGTCGACCACTGCTCGAAATTCCACGAAAACTTATTTAAATTATAAGTTTGAATAGTTATACGGTTCCATTGTCAAAGACTGAGCGAGAACTATTTCAAAATTTTCTCTCAAAATCAATGACACGGATGGATACGTCAAATTTGAAATGTGATATGTACAAAGTTTTTTTCTTCTTTTATTATTAAAGACAAAATATTAATATATTCTCAATTTATATCCCGCCATTTCCATCGCCACCTTCCGTTTGAATATACCGCCTCCAAAAACTTTCTGCGCTCATTATGAGGCGCTTTTCATTTTACATTTATTTCTATGAAGTTGATTATCTTTATAAGTAGTCTGTGGAAGTGTGTGTGGTTATCAAATACATAACATTACTGTAGTAGTTTTTCATTGAATTAATCTATTTTTGATGCATATTATCTTTTAAAAAAAATATATTAGCGTTCGCCACTCTAATATTATGAACTATAAGTGTGCGAAATTTCATACTCCTCCGTCCGCGCAATTTTCGTAAAAATAATCACGAAGTTTTTCCTTCACATATTAATGTGTAGATAATATTTTGTTGGTAAGAGCAAATTGTTGAAACTTGAAGCTGTTTCTAGATTATTTTATCACTAGCTAATACCCGTCTTGCTTTACGTTTTTAATTCAGATTGTCAGGCTTGATCGGTAAGTAATTAAACAGGTTCTAGTCTAGCTTCTCATTGCTTAACAGACCTCTATAACTGACATAAGCACAGAAAAAGAAGAATGACACTTTCACAATTCATAAAAAGAGAAAAGAATTTCAACACATTTAATGTTTATAAAAAAGAGAAAAGTTTGAATTACATTTATTTTTATTTCAAATCTATCTTGAATCTTTATTACATTAAATATATTTGAAAATTGTAAAAATTTGTATCTATGATTACCATAAATATACCTGCAAGGATCCACGACAATCAAAATCCAACGCAGAACCTACGCTTTTATGCTCCAAAATATAAAAAAAAATACTATTATATATAAATAAAAACATTACTGAATTATTATGTAGATTATATTTCAAAAATTTGATCAATTATAGGTACTTAAGTAATCTAAATAATTAAAATTGCTGAAACAATTAAAATATCTATCTTCATTAAAAATATTGACTAAAAGTAGGCATGAGCTACCATAAAATATACCTGCAAGGATCCACGACATTAAAATCCAATGCAGAACCTACGGTTTTATGCTCCAATATACAAAAAAATAAATAAATAAACATTACCTACTGAATTATTAGGTATGTAGATTATATTTCAAAAATTTGATCAATTATAGGTACTTAATTAATCTAAATAATAAAAATTGCTGAAACAATTAAAATATCTATCTTCATTAAAAATATTGACTAAAAGTAGACATAAATTTTCTTAAGATTGTTCAAGTTAAGCTTCTTACTATGGAATTTATGTATAATATAATAAAAGGAAACTTGTCTTGTCCTATAAATACTACAGTAGTAATATATAATCAGTGTAGTCCCTGAAACAATGTATTGTATTACGTAAGAAAGCATCTATAAAAACTTTGATTCCTTCAGAAATAGAACCCAGGTCCTCATGATCAAAAGTCGACATCTTAATATTAAAACTTAATGCACACAACTGTTGAAGAACAAATTTAAGGTCCACGTCAAGTTTTAAACCAGAATCTAGCTCTACATAAACTGATTATTTTCTCTAGATGTGGTTATATAGAATAATGCTGAGCATCATGTGTTGGTAGGGGGTCTATGAGTCCTGGGGATGATAAAAAAGTAAAAAGAGAGCTCCTTACCACTGTCAAGAGACATAATCCCTCATACTTTGGCTACATACTCATTACTCCGTGATGAAAAATATTCCCTCTTCCAACTTAAAATTCAAGGAAAAAAGTGGTTTGAGCAGAAGAGAGTCTTCTGAGAAAAGGCTGGCTCAAAATCATGAAGAGTTTGCAGTGATGGTCACCAACTTTAGTTAGGAGAACCACACGAAGATATTCATATACGTCGAGCCATGATTGAAATCCTCTATTTAGACTAATATATTTTTTTTCTTTTTTGGCATTTCATCCACAAATTTAGACTAATATGTAACAACTAATGACTCTAACAATTCATTACTGATGTTCGTTTTAAAAATGGTTTAAACCACTACGGGCTTCTTCGACGAACGTCTTCTACCGTTATTTCGAATGCTGGCTTAGAGTGATCACTTTACGTTAACAAAATTCGCCATTAGATCTAATAAATCTGCTATCCTGGACCTTAAAATGAGTAATTATGGTAAAAAGTTTCATGCCAATTGCAGGATTCAACCCCTCATAGGGATATCTCCTACATGAAGATACTTCTTTTGACACCGATAGACATTGTTAAGTTATATGCAACAATGGGAAATAATTCATAAGGAAGAAATAGCACTTTGTGGGACATATTAAATTTATAAAGAATTCTATATGAAATTGACTTGCTAATAAGACAATCATGTTATCTTCTTGCTTCTCAAATTTACAGAATATCTTTTTAATAATAATAAAGTAAGTTGTGTTAAAATGCCACATTATTTGATACTTATTTTAACAATAACATAAATATCTTATGTAAAAATACTTACAAAACTCCCTGAATTCTCATAATTTCTTTTTGCTGGAGGCATCATTTTTAAATTTAGTGGTGTTTGGGACAATATATTATTATGTTTGATGAAAAAGAAAAACATAATGTTATTTCATTTAGTATATTTCTAGTTATGAATAAAACAATTTTGTTTATTTCATTTCAGTCATATGACAATATGTCATTGTAAGATCTAACAGATAAAAAATAGAAAAAATATCTCCTATACAATTATACAAATGAAAAACGGGGTTAGTGTGTTGATTCTGTGATGTCTTTGTTATGTTAAGTTTTTATGTGTATATGTATACAAATTTACAGTAAAGAATAAATAAAAACCTGTATAAAAATGTATTTCATATAGAGTCAGCACACAACGCTTCAGACTCGCTAAAACAAAATATTGTGTTTCAAACTTGACATACCTAGTTAGTGTTATAAATAATAATTGTTAATTATTTATCAAACAAACAAATGGTTTATCGTCTTGTAGGTATTGTCGCAGCATAACTTATCTATACCATGCAAAGTTTTAGAGGATGACAGCCAGTTCATTATTACTGATTATGACATAATAGTTGTATTTTTACATTCCAAAATTGGCAATTGGCAAACATTTCATATTTTTCAGTAAGACTTGATTCTGTCCTCGTTGAATTGGTAACTTTGATATAGGTTTTTACGTTTTGGAAATTCACCAATTAGTTCTTATTGTTGAAAATGCCACCAGAGCCTGTAAAAATATAGTTACACAAAAAATTAGTCAATGACATTATAACCGCTATATAATTATTAATATTATATTGTTTTGAAACAAATAACTATGCTTACCAGTGGATTGTTCATTAATATTCCTGTTCGTTATTTATAATTAAAAAATAACCAGACAATAGAGAGTTGGTTACATTTTATTATTTTCATTAGAATAAGAATAGTTCTTCAATTTCTAGCTTGACAACAAAATTAGAAGTGTCAAAAAATCCATAGACAACGCAACAAAATATTTCTTTTTTAGTGCTGCAGTCGTTTTCGAACTAATACAAAAGTTTTGTAAAAAAAAATACGTAGGTGTGTATATGGTGTGTATCGTAAGTAATTTGAGGTAAGTATTTTTATTAATTTAAAGAATACATTATTCACACAAAATACACATTAAAAAAAATCATTATCTTTCACAAAAATATTTCATTTTAATCATAGCCTATGGTTCACAGCTGTCATTAATTTTGACACATAGACGATGTAAACAAAACATAATTAATTGTTGTTCGAAGTTTGAATAAATTATAATATAGGAATATTATTGCTGCTGTTTATTTTTTTCTAAGTAGGTACCTACATTATAATATTAAATTATGTAATCAAACTGCACATAAAATATTTTGTTGTGAATTATGTAGATAAAAATATGATTTCTCTAAGTGTTATTTACCTTGCATCTAATGTACCCAACCCATGACTGTATGTTTTTAATTAACTTTGTTTTAAAAGTTTTTTTTATGTTCTAGGTATGCGTTAGTTTGATTTCTTAATTGTTAATATTGATTTCATTGTGATCTTATTCATTTAAATACTTTAAAAAAATACCTGTAATAAAAAGAGTGTTGATTTTGGCTACTTATAGATGTATTATATACCTACAATAACTTTAATTAATGTACATGATATTACATAACGTAAATTATGTGGAAGATGAAATGACATTAGGTTTATGTCGTATCATAATAATATTGTATTTATTCTAGGATGAATGATTTGTCACAAACCTTGGAGGGTCGTCAAGTAAGGCTTCCAATCAAACCTCTTATTGGCCGCTGTCTTTGAAGAATACTTCTTTTAACACAATTGGTTTAAAGTTAAGTATGTGACACCCTATGAATATTTTTTTTAATTAATTTTCACGCCAACAAACAATACGACCATGAGTCCAAATTTTTAACAATACTTTTATAATATGCAGGATAAAATAAATAAGCTAATGTGGTTTTGAGTTTATTTACATACTAATTTAGATACAATGTAATACCGCTGTTGAGTGTGATTAATTTCAATACAAATATTATATTTCTAAATTATTATGTGGATAAAACAAACGTTTTATTAAACTGATTAAAATCCTGAAGCCATTTAAAGATTCTCAATTATTGTCAATTTTATTTCTTTCTCTCAACAATTCTGTCAAGTTCACTATACGTTATGATCTAATTTATCGGCTACTGTTTTACCGACCAGTTTGTTTATGGAATGTTCATACCAATTTCAACAATGATTTTAAATTTAATCTTTTTCAACGATGAATTTAAGATTTAAACTTTATTTATATTTCAGGAATATAAAATGATTCAACAATTATTTTTAAATTATTTAATACCTATCTACATTAGAATATGATTTTATCAGGCACCTACATAATTACTTATCTATTATCAGTGGCTACGACGCTTTGTAAAAAACTATGGCCATAAAATTTCTAAAATATGTCAAATTTCAAAATGGAGGAATGATTTTTACAAAATTTTGCATTAAATCTTTATTTATTGAGAATAATAAGATTTGAATAACATTTATATGTATTACGAAACAATCTCCAATTATTTTATTACATTTTCATACCGTAATACCAAGATTCCATTCAACGTTTACATGAGTAATTTTGTTTCCAAAAGATGGCTTACTGTCTTTTGTGAAAACGTTGTATGAAGATCCTAAAAAAATAAGAGTTTTTTAAATAGCTTTAAATATATTAAAGTTAATTTATCAAAGAGTATTTAAGAACGCTCTCTGGAATTATGCGCGGCTTTTCGCATATTAATATCTGACCTTTACGTTTGTTTTCTATGATTGATGCTCGTACAAAAATATAAATAAACGGACTAAAATATTATGTAGATTACATTGTCCTACTTGAAATATCTGGATGATCACCCTTATTTAATTTATATTTTGATATACGTCATACATTCTGCGATTTTTGGAACAATGACGTTTCGGCAACGGAGTCAGTCCAATTGGTATATGCCGCCTACGTAAGCGTAATTCATGCACTGCCCAGGCTCTACTAAAGACTTCTAGAGCATTCAGGGAATTTTATTAATTTTGAAAAAAAAAATACTAATATTTTGAGGGGAGCGCTGTTCTTCCTCCCATCGGGGTCCTGAAGACGAGGAAAACCTTCTCATACCGAGAGAGGCTTCCTCGTGTTCCGCTCCTCCGAAGCAGATCTGAGGAATCTGGACATAGTGTGTGAGGAGTTCATAAAACTTGTGCAAGGTTGAGCGCAATGGAGAGGTCTTGTTGCCTCCCTATGCCCCTAAGTGGAGCGTAAAGGGAACTTGGATTGGATTGGGAACCTCTGCACTAATGCTATCCTGGCTACGACCTTGGATCCGAGGGTAAATGTTAAAAAATATCATGGGAACATTATCACACCACAGTAATCTAGACTAACTAATGCGGTTTATGGTTCTTTCGACAATATTCCCCTTTCCAATGATCCCATATGGATGCACCAACAAACCAAAACATACGCCGGATATCCGGCAGCCGGTTATCCGGCATTCGGCTGCTTAATTGGCCGAATATGTGGCATCCGGCTAAACTGCTATCCGTTTCATCTCTAGTGTAAACTCACACTAAGATTAAACCCAATATTGAATATCCTGTCAACTGTATTATTATAGTTTTGAAAACTCGTTTTTTTTAACAGGTAAGATAATATTACGACATAATTTGATAGTTAGTTGTGTTAAATCAGATAGAGATCTTCGAAGATTTTTATGACTAGTGGATCGTTTCGTCGTCAGCTTCCCGTCTTCGGGGCATTCTGACGCACATTCCTGCCTCTCGAGTGTAAACACGTGGTCCCTAGGAGCGCCCGCCTATATTTAGGATACACCTCAACTTGCCTGTGTTATTGCATTTTCAAGAATTCGTCTGGTATTTTGGCGGATGTGTGCTTAGCATACTACACAAACTATACTAGTTTATTATTAATATTCATCATTTTACAATCAAATAAGATTGGAATACTATGTAAGTTTTGGATAGCTTGTCTTTGCGGACAAACGGAATGCTTTACTGTGATTGCATCTCCCGAGTCCCGAATTCTCGTCTTTTTTTTTAACATCTACGTAAATCAATGCTCCCTAATAAGCTTGCAATAATTTAAGGTACTTAATGCAAAAGGAAATGGAACAAGCCATAAGGAATGAGTTATCACTGCTTTAGGCATCGTTTTAGAGTGAAAATGGTCATATTGTGGGCAGTGGAAAACACGGAAAAGGCTTGTGTTCAAGGGTGAACGGATTCAGGCTGTGAAAAGTAGTACTCAGATAACACCTGAAGAAGACAGATCTGATTTTCCAAAAATTGCCATGCACGCGTCTGCACAATATAGAGTTTTGATCATAAGTAGTACAAAATTTTTGTATGATACCCAGTCACAATCTGACCGCGAAATTCCCAATTTTATAATCCAGACCAGACTGACCTCAACTAGGAGTAATAATTCAAGATAATCGCTACATGTATTATTATTTTTTGCATGGCGCAGTAGTATCGATATCAACTCGTATCTCCGGGTGATCGTCATTCGATTCCCGCGCGTAACGATCTTGTCCACTGATTGCCAATCACGGAACGCCAACTGTAACGTAGCCGGGTATCCGTTACCCCTATTAGGTTACGTTACTCTATCTATAGCATGGTAATTTTTATCCAGGTGTGGCTGAATAGAAGCTAACATCTTTTCTTTCATAGTATGCTTTACATCAATGTCTATCAGATGAGAAGTAAAACTCGTCACTGACCGCTGCTGTTTAGATGTATAAGCGTGTCTACTTCAAGAGATCCCGGGATCGATTATTGGTCGTGCTCCGAACTTTTTTGGTATATTTTCAATAAAAATGTTTTACCCGGAATTGGAATCCAGTCTCCAGAATGGACGAGACTGTCTGAATGTCAACCAGTAGAAAAAAATGTCTTAATGACTGACATTTGTTTTGCAAAACGTTATTTGGTCAAGGTGTCTCTAAAAATTAGACCATTTCTATCTATTGATTATACACTAGCCACAATCGCCTCGTCATTTGCCACAAATATCTGACTGACTCCAAATTCTTCCACAAACGCTCATCATCCTTCACATCTCCATAGTCACATATCATACGATCATCCAAACTTATACCATACCTGTGCAGCTTATTCTTGTACCTCTGCCATAGGATAGAAGGATATGTCTAATGTCAAATTTTGGGTAAGGCAAAAGTCACCCTGAGGTTGCCTGTTATCAGGGAGCCTCCGTTAGTTACAAACCTACCCGTTAGTCACGCATCCTTCAACACGTCCTTGGATTGGGGATTTTTGGGCAGAAAAGTTTACTCCTTCCGGAATGATAGGACTATATGTGAGTATGGATGGGAGGGCTCATAGAAGGCAGGAGGAAAGGATTCAGGTGAAGGATATTCCTTGCATGTTAGACAGCCAGTCAAGGCACCCCGTACTCTCGTCGGCTAGTTGGCCCTAGCATCCACTGGGACCGATTGTAACTGCCGTTTCAGCCGGGGTCAACGTAAGAGGGTCCACCGCTTGTAGGTAGAGAGTCGAGTTGAAACGAAGTGGCCAAGAGGCATTAAATCCTCTTATATCGTGTAACATTTCCATGGACCACTTAAATACCGTACTCATTTTTATTTGCAACGACGATTTTATGTAGTTTAGTCTCCCATAGCAATGGTAAAGATGTAGGCTCATTTAGCAATAATTTCTCATCGACTGCATCACACCTCGCTCATGCAGCGTGTGTACAAGTTATGATGCAACCAATAGATCTAACATGGTGATCTACTATTTTCACTTTTCACTCTTTATATTGTGTCTACAGCAGGTTTATTATACTATCATGAATAAATGATATATTATTAGTTATGCAAACATGAAGCGTTATGTTATTCTTTTTTTTCGCGTGGTCTGATATCATCCATGTATTTTTGATCAAGAGGGTTACTCTTTAGTCTGCATTTCCATCGCAATACCGATCTAATTTCAATCTTAACGACAGTGTCATTATAACGGTTACATTTTGGTTGCTATGCATAAAAATAGTTAGTCCGGTATACTTTACGAAAAAAAGCTCTCATAAATAAGGATAAGTTAATAAATCCATATGTACTTGTGGATCGGATTGCTTCACTCGGGCTAGGGGTCGGCTTTGTGCGGATCAGGTTTGCTGCGGATTGGTCTTCTCCGGGCTGGCTTGCGGTGTGCGGAGGGCCTCAAAAACGGAGAATGTGTATATGTGCATGTACTTGTACCATTTTTTCGTAAAGTAATACCGCATCCAAAATATACCATGTGAAACTATTTTTTGTACGTTTACAACCGAAATTTAAATGTCATAATGACATAGTTAATTCGATTTAAAATGGATCGGAAAGAAGGTAATCTTCTTAGTACTTTTTACAATACTGAAATGAAATTGGCGTTTGAAAGGACCATTATCATTTTTCATTTCGATGTTTCTATGAGAGTTACTCCAAAAAAGTCCAATATACTTGGCGTACAAACTACAGGAAAAACTTCCCCAATTAATAAGATTTCAGAAAACGTATGAATGATTTCTATTTTGGAACCCCTTTCAAGGAATATATCGAATTACCATCAGTCACCCTGTATAGTAAGGACCACAGTACAACGTCTGTCGGTACCACAGTACAACGTCTGACGCCAAATACATGACAGCAGTCGCAGTCTTTAAATTTGGTTGCTCTCTTGTTCTCAATAATTTCCAACTTTTATCTCTATATTACATTTTTTATTATATTTCTATTTGTTACATACATGAAATTTTTCGACATGTTGAGAATTCTCATGATTAGGAGTTTCGGAGACAAACATTACCACCTAATGGCGAACGTTGTTAACGTAAAGTGATCACACTAAGCCAGCCTTCAAAATAACAGTAGGAGACGGTCGTAAGCCCGTAGTGGTTTGTTCCATTTAAAAATCGAACATTAGTAATGAATTTTTAGAGTCATTAGTTGTTATTTTTTCTTGCTGTCGGGAAACTTGTAGGTACCCAATAGTTTCTTTTTATTTTTTGTTAGGTACCTATAATATATCGATTATCAAACATAGAAACGACCCTTCTCAATCCATATTTTATTATGTTTATACGGTAGGGAATACGTAGTCGTAATATTTTAGTTGGCGGATATAGTTCTTGGCGCGTGTTCACTATTTTATTGATATGGGGTAGGTACTGACTACAAGGCGATGATATAATATTTATTTACACAGGTTTCGGGGTCTCTTGAAAACTCGAAGGGATGTCAGTTAATTATTAAACTCCCTTCTAGCAGGGTCCCTCTTGCCTTTTACCCACTCCGCCCTTCATATGTCGTTGTTCCTTATTGTCCTTCTTTAAGGGCGGATTTAGAATTCGTATACGGCATACATCAATCATAGTTTGATACGGTATTGGATGATTTGTTTGGCGACTTGATGTTTCAAGGCGCGTGAAATCTATGCGGGAAGAATAGTGTCTTCAGTCTGCTCCTGAATGTGCTGATATGATAGGTTGGTCCTTTCGAAGGTCTTCGGGAAGGCGGTTCCAGGTGACGGACCTGCGACGCTCAAAGCCCTGTCGTGGAAGTTTGACTTTACATATTCTTTAAGATCTAGTCCTGAAAAATGGTCACAAGAATCTAGACATAATTAAAATGTTGTGCACCAACATAGCCAATAGGCAATAAAGATGAGACATTAACAAAAATGGATATAGTCATATCCTGGCGCCAAATACATGACAGCAGTTGCAGTCTTTAAATACAGTTGTTCTCTTGTTCTCAATAATTTACAACTTATCTCTTTATTTCATTGATTATTAAATAATCTACTTGTTGCATACATTAGATTTTTCGACATGTTGAGAATTCTTATTAAGTATTAGGAGTTTCGGAGACTTAAACATTACCACCTAATGGCGAACGTTGTTAACGTAAAGTGATCACACTAATCCAGTCTTCGAAATAACAGTAGAAGACAGTCGTAAGCCCGTAGTGGTTTGTTTCCATTTAAAAATCGATCATTAGTAATGAATTGTTAGAATCACTAGTTGTTACATATTCTTGAATATTGACTTTTTGCATGTTATTAGTCGCGTTGAGCGTGTTCTCCTTCAGCATGTCGCTGCTCGGCCACCGATCTAGATTACAATATAACCCGAATACCTTTCAAACCAACTATATGGACCACTACGGGCTGACCTCTTGGTATCATAATATTCAAAAGTGTTATCAGCCATTTGATTGCGGAGTTAACTTTCGATTTCCCATCTAATAGTAATAGATGAGTGGTTATCACGCATGATACATTTTATCGCATTTCCGCCATTTTGTATTATTAGTTACGCGATTAACAAAATGTCGGGTTAGATTAAAAATTGCTTCTGTGTAGACTGGACAGTGGACAGCTTGTTCGCAGACGTCTCACCTCCTAGCGGCTGTGAGTTATTGCAGCCCGCACATGTTTCACTGTTATGCTGTACCTATTAGTAATATTAGTATTCACAATATTTACACATCGTCCACTATTACCGATGCTCTGCCTGTGATCGGCCAATATGGTCTGCCGAATTTTTACTTCTCACTTCTTGACTTGTATGCTGTATTATACTGTCAGCACCAGCTGATTCGCTCCCACAAAAACAAATTTGAAAGGGCTATCTTGTTTGGAATTAATTCCATTTATGGACTTTGTTTTCTTTGAGTTATCTAAAACTAAATTGATATACCTGTTTGCTACTTTTTTTATTGTTATTTTAATACAATTTTCTTTTGTCCTCACTCATAACATAACCAACCAATAATGGCCATTTTCTCTGTATTTGTAGATTAAATCAAAAATTAATAAATAATTTATAAACAATAATTGTTTTTATTTTTAATTATTACACGGCAGTGAAACCGCTGGGCACTGCTAGTTTTATTAAGTTTTGAAGTGATTCGATGCAGGCTTTCGTCTCGTTTCACGCCGCAAGTTTTTCTTGTGTATTATTTCATAGTGTATATTTTTCGTTTTCAAAAATATTTAAGTAGAAAAAAATATACTTACCTACAAAAAACTGGTAATGACGTGTACAACAATCTCAGTAGGTAAGTAAATTTAATTAACTTTGCCAAAACATACTATACTTTCGCCCAATTTAATTTTATGGTGTTGTGTAAACGATATGGTAGCACACAACTACAAGTAATATGAACCAAGGAATTTAAATATTTATATATAAGATTCGAAGTCAGGATAGAACAAAAAAAAATACCTAAACGTTTTTAAGTGCTTTTTGCGATCTCACCAATTATCGTCGTTTCAAAAAAGAAGGGAAATAATGGGAAACACTTAAGTAGGTAAGTAAGACCGTGAGATAAAAGAAAATAATGTTATTATTTTCTTTTTCGGGCGGAATTAAAATATTCCATTTTGGCAGCGAGGGTTACCTAATAATGCCGATATTACATTATATTTTACGACTTTGAAGGACTAAAGTTTTTTTTTTAATATTGATAATGAGGTTTCAGTTAAGGATACTAACTTAAGTAAAACTCTGTTCTTTATGATACATTTCTATGGTTTAATCAAGGGAAAATGTTTTTCGGATCACTTTCCGAAACTGGATACTTTATATAAAGGAATGGGTATAATAATTTATTCGATCGTGACGTCGAAGAGTCCTATCTTATCGTTAATAATTTTATTTTGATTGAAATGAAACTTTTAATTTCACTTAGTATTTATACGAACGTCCTCGGTAACCTACTAGGCGCCAACTTCTGACCAAGATTTTCGATTCCCTGTCGATTCAGAATTTTTCACTTGACATTTTTAACCGAGGTTGGCCTGTCTCAGATTGGACGGAACCGGTTGGCTCGAAATAATTTCCGCCATCTATACTGACACTTTTGTATAGAAAAGTGGCATTTTATTGGCAAAGGCCGTATAACTGTTGCCCGTTGAAATGCCTGTTAATGTATTCGATATTCATAGTTCTGATCACAATATTCATAGTTATGATCACAATATTCATAGTTATGATCACAATATTCATTGTTATGATCACAATATTCATAGTTATGCTCACAATACTCTATAGTTATGCTCACAATATTCATAGTTATGCATGACAATGTCTGTCGGGAAAGCTATTCGAAATCTATATGGGCCCATAAATGAGACATTTCTGTAAACTTTACATAGATATACTTAAACCCCACTTAGGGGCATATAGGAAGGGAACAAATGCTCTCCATTGCGCTCGATCTTGCGCAATGCTTATGACTCATTCTGTAAACTGTGTACGTACATAATTACGCATCGCGTATTTCGCGATTACGAAACAAGTTTGTTTAGCTGAGACGGATTTCGTCCATCGCCGGCAGTTCTGAGAAACTCCCCCCAAAATAGAGTGCCGCGCCGCTTCTTCAAGTCCTTGCGGCGTCGGATCAGAGTCTTCATGCTGATGGTACGATGATTACACCTACACAACACTACTACTTGATGTATAGTTAATGTAAACAATGGAACTACTTGCATGGGTAATTTATTAGTTGGGGTGAAATTCTGAGCTCTAATTGTTATTATTAGCGGTCTATTGTTTACTCAATGTTCTACTCGATCGATTCTCCTTATTCATTCTGACATCTTAGATAATACAATGAACTATTTAATGGAAACATTACAATTAAATAGTGCTACATTGCTTACCATTATTTTTTACACTTGATCGTCTTCTTTTGCTGTTGCCCGTATTCTTATTACCATGATCACGTTTGCATTAACGATGATTTCGATTTTTCCCCACATGCCGCCCTGTATACCTACTGCATCCCCTTTTTCGGTATTCAGAAAATGTTCACCAGTAGGTGCTCAAATTTCAAATCCGCGAAATTCCCGCTATGGGAATCTTTGACCTGTCAGCTTCTTTTACAACAATGGCGTTCTAGTGCGTCATTTACTTTATTTTATGTTATGATATTTTGACGTATGTTCTTATGTCCCTACACGTATTTAAAAAAATAATCAAGCTTTTGCAGGACATTGACTATTAATCTTGTTTTTAAAAGAGCTGAGGCATATTATTATGTCTTCTCCTCGGACAGGTTAACTGTCATGCATACAGACAGGCTTTGCAGTCATAAAGGTAGCTTTAACGTGCATTTACAAACACCACCGTGTATATTTTTCAGCAACAATACTGCATACCTATACGCGTAGCAAAAGTAAGTTTGTTCTGCAGTCTCCATTCATTCATCTTCCACTGACGTAAACCTTGTGTGTATATACGTATTTTAATAGGTCATTACTTTGGCGTTGCAACCTATTTGCAAGCAATTCTACATTAAATAAAGCTACGGCTACGCTATGGACAAAACTGGACCGTGTTGGTCAAATAATAATCGCGGACAAGTAGCAACATTCGACAAATATACAGGGTGACTGGTTATTCGATACATTTCTTGAAAGGGGTTATACTAGAGCAAATTTGCAACAATTTTGTTCCCATTAACCAGGGGTCAAATGCCAGTGGTTTTCGAGGTATTTAACTTTTTAGAGTTTTTTTCAATTTTCCACCTTCTGATCTAAAATTGATGATTGTGAACAATTACTCCATTTTAGAAACTAAAAAGACATTTTCCTAATAACTATAGAACAAAGGAATGGTTTAAGTAAATAATCGAGAGGAACATTTCAAAAACCTCAGAAATACAACGTTTTAAAATCACAAGTCAGTTTTTTTCACTTTTAATTTCGATTTTTCTAAGGGAATAATTTCCGAAAAAGTATAATATACTTGGACCAGTATTGCCGATATATTTTTTTTTAATGAATCTGTGCTAACTCAAAGTGAACACAAATACACTCTTCGACTCTTTCACAGAAAGCTACTTAAAGCTTGTGTCGTGAAAGAGGAAGATGGTCGACACCTGGGATCGAACCACGACGTCGTCCGCACGAAACAGTACGAAAGCCGGCGCTGTAACCGCCAGGCTACCAACCACTTCAATTTGCCAACTTGATTTCTATAAATAAATTTAAAAAAAAGTAATGTTGGTAAACTTTGCTGGTTTAACGGTTGTATTTATCGTGTAAGTATTTATTATTGTGTGTTAAAAAACTGTATGTTTGCGAAAACTTGAAAAATAAATAAAATATACAGTCGGGACCGTGAGGTTGACCACCTCATGTCCTTAAACCTCAACCGGTCAGAAAAGGCACCATAGGCCTCAGTCGCCTTCGAGCGCAATGGAGAGCTCTTGATCCCTCCCTATGCCCCTAAGTGGGGTTCAGGCCCCCCACATTGCGGGTTGGTTTGGGGGGGATCTGCGGCGGGCTTGATTTGTGTGGAGCCGGCTTTTGGATTTGATTGCCTCGATCAGGCTAGAGGGTTGGTTTCGTGTAGGTCGGGTATGCTGCGGATTTGTCTCCTCCGGGTTGGCTTGCGGTGTGCGGGGAGCCTTAAAGGGATAATGTATGTATGTATACAAGTAGGTACCTAATGGCCAATGTCAAATATTGGGCGATATTGGTAATTGGTGAAGCGGCCACACACTTCTCGCCCATGATCGCCTGTATTTGGCCAGCATTGTCCATAGTGTAGCCGTGGCTTTATACAGATAAGTACTTATTTCTAGGCCATTATTAATAGTTAATTCCTGCTCATCAATATTATACGCGAAGGGTCACCTACACAATGTTGTTGGGCAATTCATGTATTACTTAACAACACATACAAAATAATATGGGTCATGTGATGTGCAAAATTCAAACGAAAATATAAGATTCAAATGTAAATTTAAAACAAAGATTTGTTCCAAACCTGTCGGACGATAGACCTATAGAAGAGTTATACCATACGGTCGTAATGTTTGATTGTCCTGTAAATCAATTAAAAATCTAGCCTTAATGTGTCCCAATTTATCACGTTGAGAACTGCCTAAGAATTTGACATTTCTTCTCATAGACACGAAATTGAGTTTTGTTTTCCGGAATAACATTCAGAAAATGCTCAGCAGCAAAACCTGACGGATGACTACGTAGAAAAGTGTCATTAATAATTTATAAATCCTATAAATCAGTTAAATCGTCCCAAATTTACTCTTACCACGTTGAGAACTTGCCTCCTGAGGACAATTGGACATTTTTTCCCGTAAAAAGTTGTATGTAGGAACAATAATTCTCGCAGAAACCAGTTTTGTCATATTATGTATAAGGGTCGTCGTAAACTGTAGAGATACGGTTCGTGTTCCACTTCCGGTTTCCGGAGCGTAAAATAAAAATCCCTTTAAATAGACCGGAACTCTTTGAATAGACCTAATAATTTTGCACTTTATACGCCCGTTACTATAGGTACATAAGACGTTACGGCACTGTGGCAGACTCATCTAGACAAATATTTTTGTAGCAAGCAAGGAAATTTATTAACCGTATTATTGACACTCTTAATTTTGTTTCTAAACAATATATGAAAAGCAGCTTCAGTACATAGCACCTTACATTCAGAACGCTGAAGAGTTATTTTAGTTTTTGTTCCAATTTTTTTTTTCATTTTGTTAATTATTGTGAGATATTATATTCAGTGGTATTTCTTGGTAAGTCTTCTTCCTGAAAAAAAAATAATAAAACCCTGAGACACTTCCACCGCTATACTACTCGTAGGGGTAGTTACCCCCAAATATACCTGATAAATAATAAATGAGAACAAAATCGTGTCGGGATTATAAAATGTTTTAATAATAATTTAACAAACAACACAACTTCATGATCTATGAAGAGCGAATATACAATAAATTTCTAGAATAAAATAAATGAAACTCACAATGAAAAATAAATTCAAACTTAGAACTAATAATAATTAAATACATTACATTTATCTAATTGAGTAGGCACCCACCTACCTATGAATTAAACAACACCGTCATACAGATAACAAATCTTTGAAATCTTCCAATGTAAGTACGTAATGTTTAATTTTCAGAACTCTACAAATTGCCCAAACATAATTACGGGTTGTGAAACTTGTAATATCGGCTGTGAAGGAATGATTTTTTTTAATTTCAGCACTGTATGAAAAGTCGAATGAGATTCAAAGCTCGGAGAAAGATGGGGACTTGGGGACTATATAGCGCGCTTGATATCTAATGAATTGGCTACCAACCGGCTCAAAACAGCGCTATCTATCTGACTGTTCACACTCGTTCACTGTTGGTGGCAAAACACGGCTTAATAAGTTGCCTCTCTAAAGTAACTCGCAGTATGATAATAATATAATATAACCTCTATCCGCCGCCGTTATTCTTGTGACACGTGGCATGCTCCCAATCACAGGTGTGCGCGGTTGACTTTAATTGATGAACTGTAACTAATGCAAATCGCGTGAGGATTATCTCAAAGGACGCCGCTTGGATTCCAGTTGAAGCGCTGAGCTGCCAGTTGATGCACCGCGGAGACGACACGCGAAAGGTCTGCTTTAATTACAGCTTGCATGCTGACCGATGCATTCATTGTCTGTGCGCTGATAAGATTATTACAGACAATTACTGTATTGTATAGTTTATAACTTTATCTACACAACTGCAGATATTCGTATTCTTCATTCAAACATTTTACAGGTTTTTAAAATTAGATTGTACTATTTTAACGGATCAAATATCTGCTTTTCCAATCGTATCACCTTTACATGTATTGCATGAATCAAGTATTTGTTTATTTATTTTATTTTTCATCAACAATTTTAATCTCTTATACTTTCAACGTACAGAAATGTATTAGATATGAATATTATTGAAATTTGCTGCCCCACTAGATAAGGTTTGCTTTTGGACAGTACTATGAAGTATTCAAAAGTAAATTTGAAGTGGTTGGTAGACTAGCGGTTACGACGCAGGCTTTCGCACTGTTTCGTGCGGAGGTCGTGGATTCGATCACAGGTGCCGACCATCTTCCTCTTTCACGACACAAGCTTTCAGTAGCTTACTGTGAAAAAGTCAAAGAGTGTATTTGTTTTCACTTTGAGTGAACACAGATTCACTTAAAAAAATTGATTACAAAGTAATATAGGAGAAAGCGGAGGACAAAGAGGGTTGGAGTTGTTTATATTTGAAATATGGTATTCGACCCTCACTAATGAGAAATTGCATTGCGATGACCCTAGCGCGCTTGATATCTAATGAACCCATTTTTTAATGAATCTGGGCTCACTCAAAGTGAACACAAATACACTTTTGTCATCTTTCATAGAAAGCGAAGCTTGTGTTGTGAATCAGGGAGAAGTCGACATTCGCGATCGAAACGACCTTCAGGATGAAAGTCTTCGATTGAATTGCCAAGTTACCAACCACTTGCGCTTTCTCTGTATTCGTCTATAAAAGTAACGAATAGTGGGTGTGTAAAAAATAATTCGTACTTACCTATTTGTTTCTATGTAGTTGCGAAGGCATTATTTTCCTTTGTGACGGTGAATTTATGTAGAAATAAAGAGAAAATGGTGGAGCGAATGGAGAGATTACGTGGTGGTAGTTGATGCACGAGAATCGTACGGACGGAGCCGGCAGCCGGCGACACCATAACCCGCCATCACGTACTCACATCACCAGTGCCCAGCCGGGCCATCATTACTCGCTCTAGAGCGCCGTCTAATGAGGGCTCCACATTGTAATGGACCATATCTACCAACTAACCGACTAACCCATGGATTTCCTAACACAGCACAGGGAAGCAGCCTGATTTCGATATTTTTTTACCCAACACACCGTGTCATAGGCAAAGAGAACTGACAGCCAAACTCTTCTATTTCTGCCCAAACTCACTTCGTTTCTGCCACCGATATTACAGTTCTCATACAACCTCTCGTATTTATTTTGCTACTGACCTGGCCTTTTTTGGGAACAGAGTCGATGTGTTCCATCCATGAGGACAATCGTGGGAGAGAGTATTTCAGAATGGCCAAGATGGCTTTGACATGGTGGCGGAGTGGCTGAAGCACAATCTCCTAACACTAAACGCAGACAAAACTAATTATGTGTGTTTTTCCATAAACAAGCGAACCACGCCTTGTCCGGACAGCAACAGCATTGTTTATCACCGATGCAGAGGAAGCGAGGTATCACAGCGGGGCTGCTCCTGTCAAAGTCTGGAAAGACGTGATGTTGTGAAGTATCTGGGTGTTGAGTTGGACGAGAACCTCAGCTGGCATCAACATGTTATTGGATTGACAAAAAGGATCAGGAAGCTTATCTATGTTTTTCGACAACTCAGGTCTATATTGCCGATTGGCCATCTGATAATGGTATACTACGCTCTTTGTTATTCTCTTGTCGGGTACGCAATAATGGGATGGGGTGGTGCCGCCAAAACAATTCTAGATCCGCTATACAGGGCTCAAAAACTCGTTATAAAGGTTGCGCATGGATTGAGATATATGCATCCAACGGTGTCTCTCTTTGCGGACACTCGACTACTGAGTGTAAGACAGGTTTACATCTACAGGATAGTGATGAATGAGGTGGAAAATGGTATTGAGGGACGCACCCGAACTAGAGAAGGGGTTTCTACTAGAGGACAAACTATCAATTTGCCTCGCTGCAGGACGACATTTTGTCAGAGGTTTCCGGCTTATTTGGGGCCTAAATTATATAATACAGTAAAGACTGGGATTGCGAATGGAATTATGAGAGGAAAAAGTGTGAAGGAATTTTTGATAGAGAGGGGTGTGGTCGAATCGGAGGAGTTTGTCAGCAGAAGAATTGTGTGATGAGCGAGTGACATGCTGAATGGGTTTGTTTTGTTCTGACCTGCTTGCTGCGTGGTCTTTCTTCTGGTTGTTGTTTTGTTTTGTGTTCTTTTTTTATTTTTGTTTATTATTTTTTGTTCTTTTCTGCCTCGGCACAGGCTTTGCCTAGTGAGGCGTGAAGTTCGGATTTTTTGTTTGTTTTTTCGGTTGATAATGGTAATTCATTGATTCTTTTAATTTGCTAAGCATAATATGAAGTTTATTATTTAATGATTATATTTGGGTCGATGATGATGATTTATAATTTTAATGCATTTGGAATTGTACTAGAGTTATCATCGAAATTTGATTTATACGAGATGTTCATACTGTCATACTTTTATGGCTCTGTACATTTTTGAGATATATTTGTTGTTAATATTATGCATGTATTGTTGATATTGAATGTTGTGTATGTATTATTGATGAATTATTATTATTTTTTTCAATAAAAGATTATTATTATTATTATTATTATTATTATGTCATTATCGGTCGACCACTCATTCTTACACCCGTACTTTCAGCCTTGTGAATTAACTCGAAGTGAACACAAATACACTTTTGACATTTTTCACTCTAACCAACCGATGGGTTATGTCGTGAAAGTGGAAATGGTCGCCACCGGGACTCGAACCCACGACCTCCTGTACGCTGTACGTACGAAAGACGCCGACAGATACCACTGGACTACCAACCACTTCAATTATTTGCAACTGTTGTTTTAACATGTCCAAACCATCTGAACTTATTGACTTTCATCTTTGTTTCCAAACCACATTCCTTCCTAATATTCGCATTACTTTTCATATCCCACAGAGTCTTTTCACATATTCTTAGTAGAGCTGTCATCTCTACTGCTTCTTATTTTTTTTGTCCATGTCCACGTTTCACGGGCATACATTATTCATGGTAAGAGAGACAATTGAATGTCCCTATTCCGAAATCCGAATAACGCATTTGAAACTCCCTTATCAATTCCCATAATATTAAATCTGGTAAAAATTCTCACAGTATCTATCTAATTATTCAAATCCCGCGAGGTAAATTATTATCAATCGGATAAGTATCTAGACTAGACCCTTTACCGATGGTTGTGATAAAATTCCTGCATCATGTTTTAATCTGTGCTTCTTAAACTTGCAACATGGATTTGGTTGAGATGCGGGGTTTATTTGTATAATTCCGTGCCAAACGTTACAGGGCAAATCGTATTTAACAACTGATGACTGTAACAGTTCATTACTGATGTTCGATTTTTAAATGGAACAAACCACTACGGGCTTACGACAGTCTTCTACTGTTATTTCGATGGCTGGCTTAGTGTGATCGCTTTACGTTAACAACGTTCGCCATTCGGTGGTAATGTTTAAGTCTCCGAAACTCCTAATCATGAGAAATCTTGACATGTTAAACATGTCGACCAACCAGTAGATATTTAATAATTAATGAAATATAGAGATAAAAGTTGAAACTATTGAGAACAAGAGAGCAATCAAATTTAAAGACTGCGACTGCTGTCATGTATTTAGCTCCAGAATATGAATATGTATATCGATTTTCGTTAATGAAATTATGTGCTGAGGAAGCTCATAATAGGACACAGCCCGCAATAACGAAGCAACTATAATTTTTACGCAAGAGCAAGAATAATTATCTGGAATAGATACCCGATTTTGAGTATTTGGTCGTGATTGTAAATGTGCCTAAATTGAGTTGAGGTCTACAGTCAATCCAAATCTAGCATTGTGCTTGCTAAACTATTAAAACATTTCCTCCGGAGATTTCGATATCAGCGTTACACCATCACTTCGATTTCTCCGTCTTCCGTTGCTACCAGCCATCTCGTGTAATATGCCCTGCCATAATCTTTTGTCTCACGGAACGACCCGTCTCTAATTCGCTGCCATTCTTTACCTTCTATCGTTTTATTGTAGCTTGTATATTTTCTAAAAAGCACACGATATGCCTACAAATACGACTTCTTTATTATGACGCGCAAATCGCGACTAATTTTATTGCGTACAGCCAAAAACCTAATGAGTATTTAATGTCGTGTACTCGCCAATCTTTTAAAGTAGTTACCTACAAACAAACATGTGCAGATTTTACGGCAAAGTTATGATATACCTATCTGTAAGAAGAACATTTTTTTGTTTTGCTTAAACTTTAAAACCTCTTTAAAGAGAACTTTAACGCTCGGGTCGCTTAATTGATCGCAATCGCATCCCGTCTTTTATTAAATTAACGAATCATTTTCGGAGATTCGGACCGGGAGCGGATTGAATCGTTTTTAAACAAATCTGATCCGCCGATTATCTAAGTGATAAAAAAAACGAGTGGAAGAAAATCAAATGCCGCCGACGTCGTCGCAGATGCGCGCGATCTAATTGAATTGTGGGCCGTTGGAAATCAGTGAACCCTCCCACACCGGATCCTAAGCACAAAGGTCATGGGATTGATTGCTCCGAGCTCCCGACTAAGGTCATGTGTTTAAATATTCATTCCGACCTCTCTCCACTTCCTTCCAATAAACATTCATATTTTTTAATATTTGATTCGCGTGTGGGATTGCTTTGCGAAATGTTCGAATGTTTCGATGGACTAAATTATTGGCTTCTTATCTTTAATCATGGAAGTGGGAAGCCTTTTTATCTGTGTTTTTATTATCCTTATTTTTGATTTATTTGTGGCCGCTGCCATTATATGTAACTTTCCTGAATTGGATTCCATTGCCTCAAACTATACACGACTCCTAAAATCGAAGAGCGATGGGAATTGATTTATTGGCTGACTAATATAGGTAAGCATTCCATTCATAATTTCTAAATGGATATGCCGTTCAAATCGGCAAGAGGGTCGGAAAAAACAAGTAATAACGTAGAAAATATTAAAATAAGTAAGCCTTATGAGGCTTCAGACATTTTTACTGTCGTGGATTGTGGAGGGAATGGTCCATGAACCGAAAAGTTTGTTCGCAATTTGCAGTCCATCGTGTAAATCTGTGATTATCATATGATCGATGGTTTCTGTCTGTCATACCATTGTGAGTGCATCCATCCCCATTTTTGCATTAGAAGCGGTGCAGCCTGTATAACGTTTCATTCGGTTTATTTTTCACCGTAACTTTCTGGGCTCCGATATTTCCCTAGGCTTTTCGAAATGTGTCGATTCGGGTATTCCAGTTAATGATGTGGTGATTAATCCTTTCTAATCCGCCGCTCATGTATGGCCAACACCACTTGTCTACGTCTACGATTGCCGAGTTCATTATCATCGCCCGTCACTTTCGCTAAATTGGATAAACGCGCTCGACAAGTGCGCCCACATCCTGACAATAATGATCTTTCAGCCGGTTCGCGCGAAATGACGAGCGGGCCGTCATCGTTCGTTTCGTTTCATTAACTCTTCGGTAAGGTACATCTATTCCTTCTACCGAGAATCCTACCATGAGCTATGAATTGTGTCATCGCTTAATTATGTTATCCTTTTTAATCAGCTGTTTCGTCATTGCGCTTCGAAAGGCGACCGCAGACAGCCAGACCGCAAACCAATGTTTGTGTATGGATCATTCATATTAGCTATGAAGATATTATTTTGATCCTAATGTCACAAAATCGAATGTCCTTGAAGTTTTGATCCAGTGTCTTATCCTAAACTAAAACAAAAATGTCATGTTTCAAACTCTCACGCGAGGCTTCAATCAAGTATTTTTAAGCAAACACCTTTAGAACAGGGTGCGTCAATTCTTCTACATTTTAAAAGGCACTTATTATTGTCACTTTATCTCTTGGGAGGTCTTACGCTTGATTGTTTAGTTGCGATGTAATGAAATCTAATCTGCTTATTCGCAGTCTTCGTATATGACTACACCAATAGCTTCCTAAATCCTGTCCATTCATTCTTCGGAAAGCGTACACAAAGAGAGCTCGAAGGTTTTTCCTCTTTAGGAACGCATGTGCGTTCTCCTTCGTTTTAGCTTATCGGTTAATTGGACTGGATCGACACGCGTAGGCCGTCGGCAACTTGACACAGAGTGTGCGTGTGAATGCATCAATAATAATATCATTACCAGTACTGCACACTGATGTGCTGTTTCTGTACCGCTTTGTCAATCAGATGGCCGGCTATAAATAGTGCTGACATCTGTATGCGGTGGAACGGTGGACTTGTCTCCTCCGCATCACCGACTGGCATGGTTTGATTGCAGATAGCTTTGTCCGGCTTTTGAAAGGACAACCGACGTTTTTATTTCAAACATGTTTTTACACATCATCATGGACAGTTACGTGGTCTTTTGTAATCCGTTCGAATATTCCGTTTTTGCATTTACCAACGCACTGGCCGGTGTGTCCGCACTCGATGTATATTATTATACTGAATGTGTGAGATATCGCGATGCCCCAGTCCGCCGTGGACCGGTTATTTTGCCGGTTATCAAATAAGGAGAAGTTGTTGTATTATTACACTCTCTACGTAGATTATATAACAGCGCTCGATAAAGCTGTTGAATTCTCTTTAATCGTATCAACTTCAATCCTAGTTTTTTAACACTTTGAGTGCTAAATCTGAGCTTTACGGATACTATGTTGATACAAGATTTGGGAATAACTAACTGAACTCTGGTTATACTGAAGCACACTACGTATATCTCGGAGGGATGACGTGCTCATTAGAAAGTTCTGTGAGCTATGAATAAAGAAAGAGAGCTACCGACCACTGTCAATAGAAGAAAAGCCGCATACTTTGGCCATTTTTCCCGTAGTTAAAAATATCCTCCAAAAAATAGAGGGCAGGCGAGGTATGGGACGTTAGGGGGCCTCGTTTCTAAAGAATCTGAGACCGTGGTTCGGTGTGCCGAATGCTGTAGAGTTTGTGAGACTTGCCCGAGATCGCGAAGCTAATTGGAAAATTGTCGCCAACCTCAGATTTAAATGGCATTTAAAGAAAGAAGATTAAAGTAAAGCAAGACTTTTTGTAACTAAAATTGAGAAGCCTTATTTGTTTGATCGAGCCCGTGTATATTATGTTCAAGTAAATTAAGTTCATCCAAATACACCAACAATGACCATCTCTATAATAGCTTAAATACAGTTTCCATAAAACGTACAATTATTAGCGATCAAATGTAACGAATCAATGCTGTGCATTCTTATAATGAGACCCGACTAATTGCCTTTCCATGTGAGTGACCGTGTTTATATTATTATTTTGCAGTGTCTCTGATTTTTATTTATTGTAGGTATTATTATTTGTATCTGGTTATAAACATTGTATGTATTTAAGTCTCGTTTTATAATAAAACTCGAATCGTTTTTAATTCGTACAACATGTTTTTTTGCATTAACATGCGAAGGGAGTGCTGTTTCTTTACATTTAAAAGGGGTTATGGAGATAAAAGTCTCTCATTAATGTAATATTTTGTCGAATACTCAGAATTCCTTGTACAGGCATGGTCACCAATTCTACAGAGCTAGGGTTGACGAAAAGCTTTTTTAGGTTACAATAAGTAGATCATATCTGGGCAATGTAATACGAGAAGTGAATTATCGCCTTCTTCACCTTACGCCGAGTGCCTGTCAGAAAACAGATGTCCTGGCAAGGGAGTGGACCGGCATTCGAACTGTAGAGGAGCTGTTCCGGACAGAGCATGACAGGGACCAGGTTCGCCGAAGATTTTTTTTACATAACACGGCATCCCACTAGGATCTACTATCGGTCTCAATGAAATCATCTTTTGAAACGCACGTTTTATCTTGTATAAATATTACACCTTGAATGAGGCATCCTTGATTCTCTCGTTTCGTATTTTTTGGACTCGCCCGTTCCTGCCAAAATGCAATTTATTATTCTTGGCCAGTTGATCCGGTCTTTGGAGAATACATACTCCGAATTTACGATCGACGCTGCGTTGTCCAGCTAGCTAAGCACCCCGTAGTCTTGTTCGTGGATTTCTCGGTGTACAACGCAAGTTTCAATTCCATTCTTGTATTCGTTTTTAAATATGACCTGCAACCGAGACATTTACTGGCATTATAACGATTCTCGCACATGTTCGCTCTTTGCAATCTTTAATTTCTCGAACTCTCGCCTACGGAGGTTCGAATGAATCACGAAAATTCGATAATTGGATCGACTTTTTTTCTCTCTCTCGTCTGGCTGTAAAAACAATCACGACGATTGTTGATCCGTGATCGACCCCACCGAGTCACGGCCCGTAGTGGGCGCTGTATATTTCTCTCTCTATAACTCTCTTCTATCATCTACTGTAATCCTAATCCTTCTTTTACGATTATTACCATTAGATTAATATATATTAATTTATTATGGATCATTTAGAATGATTTATCTCGGGCACCGTTGCTTATCTAATAAATCATCGGGTTTTACGCATAGATCCATTTTCATTACGGAGGTCGGGGATCAATCCCGTCTCTCCCGTATACCCCATTAATTATGGGCGGCAGTTGTTTTTGCTGTTGTCTTTCGTCGTCCCTCGTTTGTCTCGAAAGATTCGAGTCATTTGTTTTTCTGTCGTTGCGTCGTAAGCTGATCTTATTTGGATTATTGACGATAAAATAGAAAAGATTTCATAATTCATAATTTATAACTAGGGTTTTTGTTGTTGTTACAGATCGATCCCAGCACGTCCTTCCTGAGGGCAGCCCGGGCTGGACAACTCCAAGTCGTCAAGGAGCTGATAGATTCGCAACAGATCAAGAACATCAACACTTGTAATTCAGTGAGTATTATTTTATTTTTATTCATTATAGGTACTAGCTTTCCCGACAGACGTTGTCCTCTAAGTATCCTTACTATGAATGGTGATTTCATATTCGTAATTTATACAAAAAATACGAAAAAAATCAGCGTACCAATATGACAATGGTTGTCGGGTAAACAATAATTTTGTTGTTATAGAAAATTTTATAGATGGCGGTGACGTCGCAGGAAATCCGTTTCATATTAACTTTAATAATAATAAATAAATAACACTCTTCTATACATAAGGTGTCAGTATAGCCGGCGGAACTTAATGCTTGAAGCATTCTTTACCAGTCAACCGGTCCCGTCCAATCTGAGACAGGATTCCAACCCCGAGTAGAAATTTCTAGTGAAAAAACACATCGAATTTTTTGGCCCGATCGGGAATCGAACCCGGGACCTCTTGATCAGAAGTCGGAGCTTTTGTCACTAGGCTACCGAGGTCGGTATAATATTATATTTTATAGTATTTAATATGCATTTTTCAACCTTTTAATAGTTTTTCTGTTATCCGGGCGGAGAAGAATCCAATAAATCTAACATCGGAAGAATCTGTTCAGCCGATTTCGAGTTATAAGTATAAAATTTATTAAACAATAAAAAATACTAACTAAGGCAAAGACTAAATCCTGTTTAGATCTCATACATTGCGAGTAAAAAGGAATTTACAATTTCTGGAATAGGTACTGCAGCGGTAATCTTATTAAATTTAAATTGCAATCTGCACTGGAACGCTCTTGACTTATAATCGTAAAATTGAAAGTATTGGAGGACCTAGTAAACCAATCTGTTCACAATGAACTACATTAGCTGCAGTGGAGAAAGATAAAAAAACGTTTTAGGTATTACAATAATTAATTATCCTCTTAGTTTCGGAAATATAAAATGTGACTTATTTTATATTTAGACCATAAGCAACTTGATATTAATATGTAGGTACCAGAATTTCACCTGTTAATGAAAATGTACTCATTGTAAAGTTGGGTTTATAATATGTAGTTACAAATCATTGTGAACTTAAAACAATGTTGGTCCAAGTATTAATTAATTACAATCTTTGTTAATGAATGAGTAAATGAATGAATGAATGAATGCTAACATATGCATATTGTATATTGAATTTACATGTACATTATGTATTGAAAGTATTTAGTAATTAATGATGCGTTACAAATTGTATATTGTTAACATTTTATTGTTGTTATGAATTCATTAGCTATTAAACGTACAGGGGAATCTATCTATTTAACATTGTGTCAAGTGTCACAGGCAAACACTCTATCCGAGAATCTGAAATAATACTTCCTAGGTTCCGGGAAAGTGTAGGAGGGGAATTGACCGCCCAAAAAGTGGAAAGACCCTGTCATTCGGTACACTTTGTCGAATCTAAATATCAATAATTATTTATGATACAAACTTTACACTTTATTTTAATTTTAAAATATGTATAGAAAATGCCTACCATATGAATCTGTACTCACTCAAAGTGAACACAAATACACTCTTTGACACTTTCACAGTAAGCTACTTTAAGCTTGTGTCGTGAAAGAGGAAGATGACCGACCTCCATGCTTGGTTTATTTTATTTTTTATATTAATTTTTATTCTAAATTCATAAATGTCAATTTTGAATTTAGAACAAAAATTAAAATATATATAAATAATCGATCAAGTAGACATTTTTTTTCTTTACAAATATTCTCATAATAAATTATTATTCCTAAATTAGATTTTTATTTCAATCAAATTAGCGGGCATGTCAGTAGGCTGATTTGTTGGAGTTCATATAATTATTACAATGGAAAATAATAATCATTATATTATATTGGATATATACTTCTACATATTATATTATTAATTTCCTGTGCGTAGGTAGTGATATTGTTTTCAAAGCCAACAGTAACGAAAATTACTTCTGTCATAAAAAAAAATATTCATTTGTTATTATTTTAATCATAAAAATAATAATTGAAGAAAAGATTTTCTTACGAGAACAAAAGCATTATTTAATTATCTTGTCATTTTTATGATTTTATTTGGAAAAGAATAGGTAGGTACTTCAAATTAATCGAAACACTTAAAAGGATTATAAATTTGCCAGTCAGCCAATTTTGCCTTTAATTTATCCAATCAAACAAATTTTTTTGTCTGTGACTCCTTTTTCGGACAATAGCGAAAGAACATAAGCCCTCCACAATCCACATGGCTTGATCCTACGCAATGTCAGTGACTTCATATATTGTGTCCAAATTTTTTCTTCTTCTGCATGTGCCGTATCTGCAAATACCTCTCGGTCATGCGCCAAGTGTAAAAACTCCTCCACCCTACCTATTCTGGTCCAATCTCTCCTATGCACCTTTCCCATCACCAAGAGTTGGAAGGATTTCATATTTATCCCCACGCACAATGTGTTCCAGATGGGATATTTCATGGAACTGAACTCAGTATGAGAGAGTCTGCCCTTTTTTTTGGAAACTTGATGAAAGAACAAACAGTGCTCTTCTTGACCGTAAAATGCAATATGGGTTCCCAACATGTAACCTATTCATGTCTACCTCCTCTCGATAATTTTTATTTGAGGGACGTTTCAAATTCTGACATGTTTCTTTACATTGCCCATTACTGCGACATTCATAGTTCACATGTCAAGCCCAAATTGATGCTTATCTGTCACCTACATGCTTACATAATTAATGAAAACAGGTGCTTTTTTTAAAGTCTATAACTTTGTCTATCATGATGTCACAAACATTAACTTATTCCTGAAAAAAAAAGTGATTCCTTCTTATCCCAACAAGCTTTCTTACCGAATATATAACAACTATTAATGACTCTAACAATTCATTACTGATGTTCCATTTTCAAATGGAACAAACCACTACGGGCTTACAACCGTCTTCTACTGTTATTTCGAAGACTGGCTTAGTGTGATCACTTTACGTTAACAACGTTCGCCATTAGGTGGTAATGTTTAAGTCTCCGAAACTCCTAATCATGAGAATTCTCGACATGTTCAACATGTCGAAAAATCCCATGTATACAATAAGTAAATATTTAATAATTAGCTTTCTTACTTCTATTATTCTTTATGATGTACTTTCTGATCCCTTCCTCATTCCTAGTCTGTTATACAGTTTTCACCTTTTCTTTCACACTGATAATGTCAAATGATTAAGTCACTCATCATTTGACATTCATTTATTTCATTACATGAATTATTGTGCATCAGTAGGTACTTCTTTCGAATAGTTTGTTTAAGGGTGCATTTAAACCAAACGGACATAGAGCCGGAGCTGGAAGTTGAGTATATTTTCTTGTTCATTGAAATGGAGAATAATCTGTCATTGCCCATTAATTAGTTCTTGCTTGTTATTGTTTCCATGGTGTCCAATATCAACCATGAAAGAAAGTATGCTCTGTTTCTAGATTCGGCTCTATGTTCATTTGGTGTAAACCCACAGTAATAATAGAGCAAATCTATTCTTATATATAATTATATGCTTATTTTATTTCAGAATGGCTTGAACGCTTTACATTTAGCGGCCAAGGAGGGCCATGTGGACGTCGTACAAGAATTGCTCAACAGATCCGCCACCATAGATGCTGCCACCATGAAAGGTCTGTCATTCTCAAAGCAATATTCACTTATTATTTTTGTTTGGAATATCAATACTGACAATAAAGTATATTTTAGGCAACACCGCATTGCACATAGCCGCACTGGCCGGACAGGAGCCAGCCGTACGCGCTTTGTTAGCTGCCGGAGCGCACGCAGACGCACAGAGCAACGCAGGCTTCACCCCCTTGTACATGGCGGCGCAGGAGGGACACGCCAGCTGCGTTAAGCTCCTGCTGTCCCACGGAGCCAGTCAGACATTGGCCACCGCTGTAAGCTTTTTTTAGTTGTACCTACACTTATTCTTATTTTGTTGATTGACTTTTCTCTTTTATCTGTTATTCTGTTGATTGACTTTTGTATTATTTCTATCATTCTGTTGATTGACTTTTGCCTCACATCTTTTATTCTGTCAAATAACTTTTGTCTTATATCTGTTATTCTGTAGATTGACTTTTGTATTATTTCTATTATTCTGTTGATTGACTTTTGTCTCACATGACATCTCTTATTCTGTCGAATAACTTTTGTCTTATATCTGATATTCTGTTGAATGACTTTTGTTTATTACCTTTTTTTATACTAAATTAACTATCACTCTTTCATATTAATAGCTTGTGTTGTGAAAGAGGAAGATGGTCGCCATCTGGGATTGAACCCACAACCTCCAGTATGAAACAATACGAAAGTCAGCCATGGAACCTTACCAACAACCTATTCTGTTGAATGACTTTTTGACTGTCTTAAATCTGTTATTCTGTTGAATGACTTTTGTCCTACATTTGTTATTCTATTGTTTGAATTTTGTCTTATATCTGTAATTTGTTTGTAGGATGGCTTCACCCCACTCGCCGTGGCGATGCAGCAGGGCCATGATAGTGTGGTTGCCGAGTTGCTGGAGGCTGACACCAGAGGAAAAGTGAGATTACCAGCGCTGCACATTGCTGCCAAGAAAGACGATGTCAAAGCCGCTACCTTACTTCTCGAGGTATGATCTACAATCTACAGTCTTTGAATTTTCATTTTCATTTCAAATCACAAATGAAAAAATGTGTTGTATACCTAAATCCTCCTCATGCCTGTAAGCTGGGTTTTTGCTTATTTTAACCCTCTTAATTTCTGTTAGAAGTGCGCATTAAGGATTTTGTTGCAACAAAATCAGGACAGTTTTGTGCTAATCTGGGTTATAGTCATTTTAATCAAGTAAAAACATAACTAGCAGTGATGTAAAAATAGCAATACAAGTCATTGATTCCTCCATAGATAGATTAATACATTATTATGAATTCAAACAAACACAGTTGCACTTTGAAAATCGTGAAAGTGCAACTGTGTTTGTTTAAATTCATAATAATGAACTTTCACTGCCTAAATACACAAACCTTACAAAATATAATACACTAGCTGTCCCGCCCGTCGAACTTCGACCTAACCCAGAATAAAAAAAATATACATTAGTTGCGTAACTACTGGCAACCGATTAAGTTCTAAGCAAGAGCTTCTTGCGTTGAGTTGGAACATGAATTTGAGAATACCAGTCATAGACTAGTCTTTGTCCATCTGAGGAAGCGCACAGTCATTTCCAAAAACCATTCCTCTCTCTGATCACAAACCTAGGAAGCATTCTCAAAATTTATTGATACTTTTAAACATGACTAATTTCTTTACAGAACGATCACAATCCAGATGCATGCTCCAAGTCTGGATTTACCCCTCTACACATTGCCGCCCACTACGGCAATACGGCGGTGGCCGCAGTGCTGAGGTCCAAGGGTGCTGATGTCAACCACGCTGCCAAGCACAGCATCACCCCTTTGCATGTCGCCTCCAAGTGGGGACAGGCCAATATGGTTGACTTTCTTATTGATAATGGTGAGTGTTTCAATGGAAATTTAAAAAAAGTGATAGGAGTGGTTGTATGAGAAATGCAATGTTGGTGGAAGATTGTTTGGATAAAAAGGAATGAAAGTCTGTTCTCTCTGCCTACTCTTTAAGAGAAACAGCGTGATGATAATATGACCGACCTCAATAGCCTTGTGGTACTTAAAAACATTATATACAGAAAGCGTTGTTGTACACTCGAAACCATTGTCGGTTGACATAAAATCCAACATGTTCCGATAATCAATTTTATTTTTTAGCCTTTTTTGAGAGGTGTTGAGGTAATAAGAGTTTTTAAACTTTTAATTTCTCTTACATTTTGTTTAATGGAATATTTTGCTTGTTTCATACCAGGTGCCAATATAAATGCTGTGACAAGAGACGGCTTGACGCCCTTGCACTGTGCTGCAAGATCAGGCCACACCGCTGTGGTGTCCAGGTTGCTGCAACAAGGGGCGCCTATTGCTTGTAAGACCAAGGTAAAGAATGAAAAAATTGTATGTCTTTATACACTAGTAGATGTATTATAAAATAGAATACAGTGGACTCGGGGTAGTCTGACAAAGGTTTTGCTAGGCTGCGTTGGACTATTCAGTTTGTTGAATTATAGTGTACTGCCCAAGACTCCCTATTGTCCTAATTTTGTCATGACAATGTGATAGCTGATGGGATCAGTGCATTCCAAGATTGACATAGAGGGAAAACCAAATCGTTCATGTCGAGTTCTTTTAAAGGTTTTTGTATAGGCTGATCTATTGATTCCGTTCTCAGAAGCAAATTTTTCTTGTAATCTAAAGATGTGCTGAAAATTTTGCGTGCAATCAACAGTGATAAGCTTGTTGGATTACAGGGGATCCACTGTAACTGAATTATTTTAAGTATCAGTGACAAAGCATCCATATGAGAAAATTTCTTATAGCTTTACCAAATAATCAGAAAAATGTATACCAAATTTTCACTAAAATGGTTTTGTGTTTGTATGTGATATTCTATTAACTTCTTCAGTCTTCGCCAATGCTAGATATTTCATGATCATCACCCCGTTGTGGTCCACTGCTGAACCAGGGCCTCTTAACCTCTTCTCCAACCCTCTCTTCACCTCGACCTCCTCATCCAACTTCGTCCGGCTGCTCTCTCTTAGTCGGCCGCCAAGTATTTATTCTATACTAGCTTTCCCGTCGAACTTCGTCTCATTTTTAGTTATTTAAAACTAATGGCCGTTTACTCGCATTACTAGAACCTAATTTTCCTGGCAGACATTGTCCTGTGTTCCTAACTATGAATATTGAATTCGAATTTGTATATTGATAAGCATTTAGATCGATGCATCTGTTTCAAACCATATATTTTCCATTGTCATTCTGTCAAGCGCACCAACTATAAAAACAAATGACAGTTCCTGTCAAACTTTATTTAATTACAATTTTTCAAATTTGTAATAAAAATTATACTGTTAAAATACTAAGAAGGTTACCTACTTAGAGTTTTCTTCGATTTTCTAACTATCCACGCAACTTCCTTACTTTTTTCTTTCATAAGAACCTTCTCCTGACAAAAGCAAACACACCAAAAAAAAAGAATTAGCGAAATCGGTCCAGCAGTTTACGCGTCTATTTTTATAATATAGATAATTGATTGTGTTTTTGGTTTGCAGAATGGTTTGACCCCCCTCCACATGTCCGTTCAAGGAGAACACGTGGAGGTGGCCAAAGCTCTCTTGGGCTCGGGCGCCCCCATAGACGACGTCACCGTGGACTACTTGACGGCCCTGCATGTTGCCGCACACTGTGGACACATCAAGGTATTAACTTACTTTTCCTTTTTATTATGCGGGTTAAAAAAAGTAAAACTAAATATTCAATACAAGGGTTACATCATTGTCGTAGCAATCTATTTCATTCATTAAAAAAGTTTAATTTAACTGTTGGTTGATTGGTTGATAGTATCTCTAACTTTCGTATTGGAGTTCTTAGGTTCCTGCTCCGGTGAAACGTGATCTATTCACTGATTTTGATTGATGAATTTCAAACATCTTTCTTATCTTGGTCTAATAGTTTAAAGCTATTAAAAACATATTTTACAGATGATTTTAATTTTGTATAATAAAACATGGGGTGAAATAATATCATTTTACTTTAATTTTGTATTATAAAACATGGTGTTAAAATAATATGACTTTACTTCTTTCACACTCAGCAAAGCTTTAATGATGAAAGTAAATATAGCCGACATTGAATATTTCAATATCTCTCAACTGATCTGCAATGTTTGGGCTAAGGAAGCTTGGTAGTAGTCCATCTATACATAAAATTTTAATAATTCTTACATTGTTTTACCGCATTTGTAACCATCCTTGTTGACTTTATCGATAAGCAAATTATAGGTACTTTCACACCATCTGATTTTGGGTTTGCATTCGCACGAAAGGAATACAGAATCAATTTTATTACAATAATATAGTTTAAAAATATCATTTGTTTTGTCACTTTCTTCCAGGTTGCTAAACTTTTACTGGATAAGAACGCGGATGCGAATGCCAGAGCTCTGAACGGCTTCACTCCGCTTCACATCGCTTGTAAGAAGAACAGGCTAAGAGTGGTGGAGTTGCTGCTCAAATATGGTGCCAGTAAGTGACATCTATATATTAATACGTGAAGGAAAAACTTTTGCTCACTTGTAGTTTATATAGAGGAGGGGTGGCGAATGCTAATATTTTCTTAAAATTATGCATAAAAATAGGTTAAATCAATAAAAAAAACATTACAAACACTACTTTAATGTTTTGTATTTGATACTCACTCACACTTCCACAGATATTTATAAAGAAGAATCAACTTCATAGAGTAAAATGTAAAGCGCCTCATAGTGAATGCAGAAAGCGTTTTGAAGGCGGTATATTCAAATGGAAGGTGGAGCTGAAAATAGCGGAATATTCAAATTCGTTGCGTCAAATTGAGAATAGATTAATATTGTTTTTTTTTTAATAAGAATAGAAAAAAACTTTATACATACTATCAACATTTAAAATTTTACGTATCCATGTCATAGTTTGGAAAGAAAATGTAAAATAGCACTTGCTCAGTCTAATAATCTAACTTATAATCTTTATTTGAATATACATCATCGAGATAGACAGCTTATTTTAAACCAAGCACAGGAATTCATGGCATTTAATTTGAACTTTCCAGATATATCAGCCACTACAGAATCTGGCTTGACGCCTCTCCACGTCGCTGCTTTCATGGGCTGTCTGAACGTTGCCATTCATCTTGTCCAAGCCGGGGCACCAGCGGATAGACCCACAGCCAGGGGTGAAACCCCACTTCACCTCGCTGCCAGAGCCCAGCAGACGGACCTCATTAGAGTTTTACTCCGAAATGGTGCTCAGGTGAGGTTTATTTTGATATCTGTATTTATTTATTTATCTATTCTTTACTGTACCTTGATAAGTATAAGAAACAACACATAAAATTTAAACAATACATTAAAAAAACATCACAGAATCAACATCTAGAAGGTGAGCTTACCACAACAAAGTTGTGGTCTCTTAACAAGTAACCCAAATATAAAGAAAAAAAAGAAGAACAAAAAAAAGAGTACAATAAAAAAGAAAACAAACTCAAAAAGAAAAGGAAAGGGAGGTGGATGGGGTGGGAGAGAGGGAAGATAGATGGGTTTTAGGACACAGATACTGTATTTGAGGAGATCATCATCTGTTTGACTGCTCGCTTGAACGATGTCAGACTTTTAAATTTACATAAATTTCTTTAAATTTTCCAGAGTTCGTAAGAAAATTTGTTAATCTATTGGATAAAATTTTCAATCTATTTCAGGTGGATGCTAGAGCGCGTGAAGAGCAGACAGCTTTGCACGTAGCAGCACGTTTGGGACACGCCGATATTGCCTCACTCCTAATACAGCATGGTGCTACAGTCGAAGCGAGAACTAAAGATCAATACACTCCTCTACACATTGCTGCCAAGGAAGGTATGTCATCAATGTAACATTTTTGTATACTATGAACTATTTGATACAAACATTACATTTATAATGGATTGTTAAATTTGAATCACTACAGACTTGTAACTCACTTTTAATGCTGTTTCAAAAACTGATCATTCAAACATAACAGTTGCATTTAGACATTTTATCTGATAGTATACACAACTCTGTGGCCTAGTGGTATAGATGCTAACTTTTGATCAAGAAGTCCCGTGTTCAATTATTGAACCCATTGCTGGAACTTTTGGGAAGTATGCAGAAAGGCCTTAACTGAGTGAGGGATTTGGGCATGATATTTATTTATTTACATGCATACGGCACAACTGTGGAATGTATGGAAGATTGTTGATTGCCTTTCCTCCTGATGATCTGTTTTCCTAGGAATATGGTGCTGTTATAAACAGCGGTGATGTGTCAATTTAAAACATTGTCAATATTGTTACCATAGTAACAAAAAATATTGTTATAATTTTGACAGACTGCCGTCTTGTCAGACAACGGACCGGTCCCTAGGAACCCAATGCATAATTGATTGCATCGACATCGGTAGCTTAGTGGTATAGATGCTAACTTCTGATAAGAGGCTAAAAGACTCCGGATTTGGTTCCTGGTCAGGTCATTCATTTCTATTCAGATTTAGCTGATCTGAGGTTGTACGGGACCGGTTGGCTAGAAAAAATTGCCCCAGGCAATAAGTTTCACCGGCTACAATGACACTTTTGCTTAGAACATTGTAAATTTATTTATTTTTCGATACAATTCTCCAATTAAATCAGGTTTCACGAGCCGAATTACAAAAGTTATCACATTAGGCCAGTCATCAAATTTGCAGTATTCTAGTTCTGTAAAACCAAGAAAATTAAAAAAAAAATCTAAATTTTCAGGCAAAGAAGAAGTGGCTGCTATCCTTTTGGAGCATGGTGCCCAAGTTTCATCCGAAACGCGTAAAGGATTCACGCCTTTGCATTTGGCTGCCAAATACGGCAAGGCCGGTGTCGCCAGGGCTCTGTTGAAAGCCGGAGCTGAACCAGATGCCAAAGGGAAGAACAACATCACACCTTTGCACATGGCCACATATTACGGTCACCCCGATATCGCCCTGCTCCTACTGGACAAAGGTACTGCTTTCATAGTTGAATAAAAATTGCCTTTTTTTTCTTTTTATTATAACTGCACTTTTGAAAACTACATCTAACACAGTATCAAAAACTTTCATTTGTACATAATTTATTTGTCATTTAATTTTTCTTTTCTAACGAACATAATTTTTTTGGTGGTAAAATTCATTTCCAAGAACAGTGTGTGTAAGATTAAATTTCGACTTCCAAAATATTGTGCTTGAAATTTCATTTTTTTGTTCTATTCTTATTGACTTCAGAAGCCTAGTGGTATTGATTGGTGTTGAATTTCAATCAAGAGGTCCTGGGTTCGATTCCCGGCCGTTTTAGAATTTTTCAGTCTTTTTTCTTGAAATTTTTCTACGTAGTTGGCCTGTCTCAGATTGGACGGGACCGGTTGATTAGAAAATTGTTGATTTATTTATTAACTATTTTTCTGAAAATGATCACGTGATTTTCGCGGGGAGGGGGGGGGGGGGGTATTCTGAAAGATCACCAAATATCACCAGGGGGGAGGGGGGGGGTCTAAAAAGATGTAAAAAAACATGACGTGATTTATGGACATCCCTTATCCAAGAAAAAAAATTGTATAAATTTCAGACGGGATTCACTCCGATGTGGGACCCTTACGGCGATGTCGGAGTCCCGTCTTGGCTTTATATAATGCGAGTAAAAAGGAATCTCCAAATTCTTGTAACACTCGGGTGGTGGAGGGTCTTATGCAATGAAATACTAAAATTTCTATCTGTAAACTTTTTTTTTTCAATTACAAATACAATCTTTCCTTGTCATTGGATTTTACCACTTTTTGATATTTGTTACAATAAACAAAATTGCCCATGATTTGAAAAATTATTATTTAATTATTTTGAAATTTTTTTATTACCTACTGTGAATGTAAAGTAAGGTTTAATTTTAATTGTAAACCAAGTTAATCTGACTAGTATCAATTCATTCGTAATACAATTTTTTTTGTTTGTTTGTAAACTAACGCATTTTTGTCCGTTTGTTTTTTTTCCTCCATGTGCTGCTGCCATTTTTGCTGTTGTTGTTAATCAACTCCGATCAATCAATCAATCAATCAATGACTTATTACATCACTTTTACACTGACTATCTCCGAAATATTTGCTATTGTATCGATCTTTTAACAATAAAACAAACTGATGCATTTGTAAAAACATTCCACATAAATCAAACACCATTGTCTCTCGTACAAAAAAAAATAAATATTCTGAAATTAACGTCCATCTCATGTTGACTAATTTACTTACTCATTTTTACGGCTGCCCTTGTCCGATTATCATTTGCTGTTGCGTATCCTGGAACTCCTAATGCGTCAGGAGCTTCACCGCACTCGTTGGCTAAGAACGGGCACACCGCTCTGCACGTGGCGTGCCGTCACAACCATCCAGACATCGCCTTCGCCCTCTTGGAGCACGGTAACGTATTTCATTGAAATTTTTATTGTTTGCATTACTTTCAATTTTTTTATGGATCTATATTGAATTATATCAAATTGAAATGTACTATTTAAGTAGACACTAAAGACCTACTATATCTATGGACTGCTAACGCGAACTGTCAAAGGAACAACATGCAAGGATTTTTCCTCTCTGACGAAGAGGCAAAGAGGCATTGGAGAAGTGTAAAAATGTACTAACTGGTACTCGTTTAAGTCTTTCAACTTAAATTCTGCTGTATTTAATTGTCATGATTGTTGTTTTTACTCTTTGTCATGTTGATAACACGGGGAACTCAGGCTAGCAATCCATAGAATATAAGATCAATGTAGATCACTCTGTCCAGAGAGAGGGGATTGCCACAATCATAAAAGTAGAAGAGGATTTTGAAATATTTCAATATAGAACCATAGACTTTTGACTGTTTTTTTTTTATTATTACCTATTTAATTTTTTTAGGTAGTTTTATTTCTTTATTCTTTTTATGTATCTTAGATTTTTCTTTTTCTATTAGTTTGTATCCGATATGAACAGTAAATACTATGAGGGAGAAATATTTGAATGAAAATAAAATAAAAGAATCATTTTATTAATCCACTAAATCCTAATTCCTTAATGCAACACAAATAGACTTTTAATAATATCTTTTTTTTTTAAATTAATCTGCGTTCACCCGTAGTGAACACAAATACACTTGCGACATCTTTCACGCAAAAAAGGGAGTGTTTTATAGAAGTAGAAATGGTGGGCACCGCAATTCGAACCCTGGACCTTCAGTACGCTACTTGTGAAAGCCGTCGACTGAACCACTGGTCATGTACATATCCTTCTGTCTCTTGAGAAAACGCAAGTTTAGCAAGTTTCGGACTGTGTTTAGGAAAATAAAAATTTGGAATATCAAAATAATTCTTTTAATTACATAAATTTTATTATTTAAACATTGATTAATTCCATCCATGAATGCACATCCAGTTCGGTAACTTAAAGATGGCGAAATTAATATAAAATACATATAGAATAAGATTGCATACTTTTATTTTAAAATACGATACAAAAATTGTTATCCCTGTCCTTTTTCTACTCGATCATACCTATTTCGTAGTTATCTCACTCTATCCTTGATTGGACTGTAGTTTAGATGCATCGTTTGTGAGGGCAATGCTTCGTAAAGCGTTAAGCGTGTTTGAAATTGTCGAGTTGTCTTGAGGAGTGTCAGAGTTGCGACTCGATTTGTAGTATGAATATTTGTCGTAGCTCTCTGCTTCGTAATCTCCGCTCATGTACCAAATCAAAAATATTATCAAAACGTTTGTTGAAATGATCACGGTGACCGGAATTATAGATCTCGCTATCAGACCTTTGACACCGTAACGCTTGATGGAATCAGTTATGAATTTCAAAAAATTTCGAATTATCAGATCTGGAAGTTTTAGAATAATCGCTAATAGTCCAGCGCTGTTTCCCCCAGATAGAACTTTGATGATTTCGAGTATAAGTTGTAGAATTGCATATTTCGGTGCCGGGGCAACACTGCTATCCAATCCTTGATTATATGTTGGTGAATTATCTTGGTATTTGTTTGCAAATTCAGTTTCTGCATTTGTTATGACATCCGTGTATTTATCTTTAACCTCTGGTGGTCGAGGTATGTAATGATGTGGTTCGTAGGCTCCGGCACCTGTATATGGACGATGTTCTTGTTCGTATAACGACGGGTTGGCATATGCAGAGTATTGCCAATTTGAAACTGGCCTTTGGGCGTATGTGTATTCATTATATGTGGATTGTTGATAACTATGGTGAGGGTTGTACAAATGCATGTGCGGGTTGTGCCTTATTTTGTCTCCACTATAACGAGACTTTTGACCATCTGTATATCGAAATTTTTCATTATTATCAGTAGCTACCGAGTTTTGGTCCAAATTATAAATTTGGTTGTTATTTAGTTTAGCATTTTCACCATTCACTGTTGGATATTGGCCATTTATTCTATATACTTGTTCTGGAGGTGGTCTATTAATTTTTTGAGATACTGCTTCACCACTATACTGGTCCATTTGGTTGTTATTTAGTTTAGCAATTTTGCCATTCATTGTTAGATATAGAGGTATTCCATATGCTTGCTCTGGAGGTGGTCTGTTCGCATTTTGAGATTCTGCTGAACCACTATACTGGTCCATTTGGTTGCTATTTAGTTTAGCAATTTCGCCATTCACTGTTAGATATGGAGGTATTCCATATGCTTGCTCTGGAGGTGGTCTGTTCGCATTTTGAGATTCTGCTGCACCACTATACTGGTCTATTTGGTTGCTATTTAGCTTAACAATTTCGCCATTGACTGTTAGATATGGAGGTATTCCATATGCTTGCTCTGGAGGTGGTCTGTTCGCATTTTGAGATTCTGCTCTACCACTATACTGGTTGATTTGGTTGTTATTTAGTTTAGCAATTTCGCCATTCACTGTTAGATATGGAGGTATTCCATATGCTTGCTCTGGAGGTGGTCTGTTCGCATTTTGAGATTCTGCTGCACCACTATACTGGTTGATTTGGTTGTTATTTAGTTTAGCATTTTGTCCATTCACTGTTAGATATGGAGGTATTGCATTATTTAGTTTAGCATTTTCACCCTTCACTGCTGGATTTTGGGCGTGAAGGTTTTGATTTTGAGATTCTGCTGCACCACGATACTGGTTAATTTGGTTGCTATTTAGTTTAGCATTTTCACTGTTCACTGTTGAATATGCGGTTTTAATTCCGTATGCTTGTCCCAGGGTCGGTCTATTGTAATTTTGAAGTTCCAACGTATTTCGATACTGGTCTCTCGGGGAGAACTGGAACGCAGTTTGGGGTGTCTGCGTTTGTAGATTATCCGGACCTGACATCTTCTTTTGCAGCTCTTCTATTTCCTTGTGTAACTTAATGATATCTTGCGATCTTTCAGTGTCTATATTTTTCCCGTTGGTAGCACTCCATTTTTCCATAAATGTTTGAAAACTGGACATAAAATCCCCATCCGGATTGTCATTTTTTAATGGAGCACTCGGTGTTTGTTCTGTAACACTATTCTGGACACTTTCACTCCTCGTTTCCAATTTCTCGAGCAAACTTTTGATATGGGACAGCTGAGGGTTGTGATCCTGATTGGTTTTTTCACCACCACTGAGTGTTTCTTTTGGTTCCACTCTTAGTTGAGGTTGTGCTCCGATTTTATCCAACTGCGGAAGGTACAGGTTGATTTGAGGATTATCTGAGCAAACTTTCGAAATCACAACCGATAAAAATAATACAAGCAACATGTTCATCGCCGGCATGTTGGATTATAATGATCGCAGTGTCTTACAATAAAATCAGCTTGTTACCGTTTTTCTGACAGAGCAAAATAAACAGTTTGTTGTGTAATCGACCAAAGTTTAATGTAATTATCTATCAAGAATTCAATATTTTTCCATTTCCCAGTAAAAGGTGTTGAAATGTTTTAAATTTTATTTGAAATTGTATCAATAATTCGTATCAATAATCGTTTTATAAAATAAATGCTTACAACAAGCGTCCCACAATATTCAATAAATCTTGTATGAGACAGCGACTCTTTAGTATTTTACAATATTCAGCTGTTTTTATCTTTGATGAAATGGTAAAACGCTGACTCGTAATGTTGAGGCCAATCACCTCATTTCATAGAACATTACTTAAAGAAAATAATTGTTTAGAAATTGAATCAAAATGGAAATCATTACCAAATAACTGGTATAAAAGACCGATAATTACCAGTAATTAAAAGGCATTGAACTGAATTACTAATGTAATTTTAGACAAGATTTCAATTATATTCTCTCTATAGTATAAAACTATTTTCAATTCCATTCTTTCTATTTAGAGGCAGGTTTCTGAATTCGTTTGAACTCAAAAATGTGAAAAATATTTTCGTATTTTTGAACCGAAAAAACTTTACAACTAAACTGTTTTGTAGATATTTCCTGAAAACCATGTTACATAGTTAACTTCAGTTGTAAAGTATTTTCAAAAGATTTTTTTTTGGAATCTATCCACCATTCTAGTTTTTAGTTGTCTAATTTCAAGTATTGTTTTAACGTTATTTGGATTGATTTTTAATTGAATTATTTCAATTCAGGTGCTGATCCATGTGTGAAATCGAAGGCTGGTTTTTCCGCTCTGCATATGGCTGCTCAGGAAGGTCACACGGACTGTGTTGAGATGCTGCTGGACAGGCAAGCTAATGTCAACGATCAAGCTAATAATGGTCAGTAATATATTTGATTCTTTTAAATGTTTACATTCATGCTAATTTAAAATTTAAAAAAGTTACAAAAGATGACATTCTGACAGTTTGTAAACTTATAAAAGCTAAGACATCTGATGATACCTGGTATATGTCGACCCGTCTACTCAAGTCTATAATAAACGGCCTAGCTCCTGTGTTGACAGATGTAATCAATGTCTGTTTCGAAAAGTGTGTCTTCCCTAATTGTCAGAAAATTGTCAAAGTCATCCCTATTTTCAAAAAAGGCGACAAATTGGATGCTGGTAACTACCGCCCCATATCAATCTTACCGGCAATAAGTAAAATAATAGAAAAAAATAGTCACTAACCAACTAACACATTTCCTAGAACTTAACAAAATAATACACTATGGTCAATTTGGATTCCAAAAGGGCGAGAGTACCTCTGATGGAATCGCTTCACTGCTCAAAATAATTCTGGAGTCCTTGGATGGGAAAGAGTCCACATGTGGAATCTTCTGCGAACTATCAAAGGCATTTGACTGTGTGAATCACACTATTCTACTAGAAACTTGAATGCTACGGAATCGTCAATACAGAGAATGAGTTCTTTAAGTCCTATCTAAGTGACCGCCAGCAATACGTTGAAGTCAATGGCTCTAAATCAAGCACAGCTGGAATAAACTGTGGAGTTCCTCAAGGATCGGTGCTTGGACCACTTCTGTTCCTTATTTACATAAATGACCTTCCTAATTGCACTAATAATAACTCTGAAATAATAATGTTTGCTGACGACACCTCACTGATTCTCAAAGGTAAGAAAAATGACATAAATAATGTAGATAATGCCATAGAAACACTAACACTTTTGGAAAATTGGTTTAGCGATAATTCCCTAGTTTTAAATATGACAAAAACAAATGCTATGAGCTTCTCTCTTGGTGGACCTGATACTTTGGACCCACTGGCTGCCGCCCTCTGTGAGAAAGGAGTGGGGCTAGTCAACGAAAGCAAATTTCTGGGAGTGATACTTGACAGGAAATTGCAATGGGACAATCATATTGAGCATTTATGTAAAAGACTTAATTCTGCAATCTACGCCATCAAAAAAGTTAGGGATATCTGTGGGAAAGAAACTGCCAAAACGGTATATTATGCATACTTTCATTCAATTATGTCTTATGGGATATTGTTTTGGAAAATGGGCTCTGGATCAAGCAGAGTATTTATACTACAGAAGCGAGCACTTAGAGCGCTCCTCAATATGAGTCCTAGAGACTCTTGTAGAACGGTGTTCAAAGAGCAGGAAATACTAACCGTGCCCTGTGCTTTTGCTTTTGAGTGTCTTTTGTATGCGCACAAAAATCTTCAAAATACACCACTAAATTCAAATTATCACAACTACAATACGAGAGCAAAAGAACTGATTCGTTCTCCTGGCCACAGATTGACAAAAATATCTAAAAGCTTTATCTGCATGAGTGTGAGACTTTTCAACAACCTTCCGCTCTACCTCAAATCACTTGAATTTATATGCTTTAAGAGAGAGGTAAAAAAGTATCTTGTTTGCAATGGCTTCTATTCCATTGACAAAATGTTTACCGAGGATTCAGCCCAATAACTCCCTAATATTCTAATAGAATACTAACATAAATTTGACTAGTCTAACCCTGACTTTGTTCATGTGAAATGGCCATGTTCTAATGCTCTCATTGCAATACTATTTATTATGTATATACTTCTTCACACTCTGACATGGTACTAAAGGGACCCTTTACATCCTTTTAGTACTGCAATTAATTAATATGACTTTATTCTCCACTGTACCATAATCTCCAGAAATTTTGATTGTATTGATATGGATTTTTTGTTTTGTTATTATTGTAAACTCTTTGTTCATAACTTCCTTCCTATAATTTTATAAGATTGTTATTTAGAATGATGAACCCGAGCGTCCTGTAAAGGACCTACGGGAGATATTGTAAATAAATAAATAAATTGAATTAAGTATGTAGTACATCCGTCTTGTGAGGGCTCTTGTCTTCCCCATGTGCCTGTATGGGGTGGAGACATGGACAATGAAGACCAGAGACCATCAAACCACTGACAAATTTCAAACACAAATTAATATTACAAAAGAGAAAAGTTAATTTGGTCAAAAGCACTAAGAAGGTTACCTACCTATGTTTAGTTTTCTTTAATTTTCTTATGTTTTGCTCAACTTGAATCAACTTTATCCTGACAATAGCTAAACGCAACAACAAAAGAATTAGCAGATTTGGTCTAGGTGTTCAGGTGTGATTCGATGACCAAGGGAACTACAGATCCATTTTTATATAATATAGAGATTTAATTTGTTATTTGCTATCATGCTTATTACAAATAATAAGATGAAAACAGACAAGAAAAGTTCGAAAAAACATGGCAAAGTAATATGACAATTTTTTTTGTAATTTTTGTTCCGAACGTCTATTCTAGTAAGTACATAATAAAATAATGCAATGATTTAAGTACAGAATGGATCTCACCTTGTAAGCGAGTTGCAGTGTGAAGTCGGCCTCATATTGAACCATTAATCGGCCAACTATGACCATTGTATGGATATCACATTTCAATCTAGTTTCAATAAGTTGTTTACTATTTATCCTTTCGATGTGTGATTGTCTTGCTGTGTTATATATTTTTCTCTCTATTGTGACAGAATATTACTAATCGTACAGTTTTCATTTACGGTCCAGGTCTCACCCCTCTCCATCTGGCGGCTCAGGAGGGACGTCTGCAAGCGGCCACCTGCCTTCTGGGCTCCGGCGCCAACACCGAGGCTCGTACACACGACGGATATACTCCCTTACATGTCGCTTCACATTTCGGGCAGCACGCAATCGTCAGAATGCTGCTGGAGAAGGGAGCTGATGTGGGCGCATCTACATCGATTGGGTTTGTATTTACTCAGTTGTAATATCTAGTCCTGCATCACATCACTGCTAATACTAAATGGCGGCAGATAAGAATCATTCCCAATACCATTTAATTTTTCATATTGTCTTTCATTTCAGATACACACCTTTGCACCAAGCTGCGCAGCAAGGACACACATTGGTCATACATATTTTACTCAAGAATAAAGCTGATCCTAACGCTCTCACTATTGTAAGTTCCATTTTCCAATATTAATAGGAGTAATTTGTTCATTACTAGGTATATTTATTTTAAGAAGATGACTGATATCTTTGAAAATTGCCTGCCATTAAAAACCAAATATGATTTTCGGTGTGTATTGCTTTATTGTTTTAACGTAGGTATGCTTGGTTTTCAGGATGGGCAAACAGCGTGCGGAGTGGCTGACAGGCTTGGCTACATCGGTGTTGTGGAAGCCCTAAGACCTGTCACCGAGCACACCGTCAGCCAAGTTGCCGGAAATGCTGGTGAGCACCATCATAGTATGTACCTGTGACAGTAGTAATTATTTGACAAATAACCTATTTCATTGGGAGTAACCATTAGGGATTAGAGATGGATGTGGCTGGGACATTTATCAAAGGTGCCAAGTGAGGGTTGGCCGAGGAGAGCCCATTTCTTCCTTCCATCAGGGTCCTGAAGAAGAGGAAGGCCCTCTCATACAGTGTCTGGTCCTTCGAGCTAGAGCTTAGGATTTGAATATGGTGTGGGAGGAGGTCATTGAAAATGCATGACATCGAACCCATTGGAGAGCTCTTGTTGGGTCTATATGTGCCTAAGTGGAGTAAAGCAGGAAAAAATTGATTGATTTATTTGATTGTATGTTTTTCAGGAGCTGGTTCTGAAGGAAGATACAAAGTGGCCGCTCCAGAATTGATGCAGGATACTTTCATGAGTGATTCCGAGGATGAAGGAGGTGGGTCTTATAGATTTTATCCGTGATGTATCTATTTAAATGTATTACGTACTGACATTATTGTTGGTTTTTCAGGCGATGTGGAATGTCTAGCACAGCAGCAGCAACAGTACAGATACATGCGTGTGGCAGAAAATCCTAGAGATGTCGTAGACAATGTGCCTTTGCTGCAAGCATCCAGCAACAATGTGAATATTGACAGAGAACCCTTACACATCGGGTATGTTACATTTACTCCTTCTTCAGATGGCCCTACAGCCCAAGTTGAGGATTGCTCTTCAATTCTCTAACCCTCTCCTATGCCTCAGTCCTCCAAGAAGTTGTTCCGCATCCTTCCATCGCTGTCTAGGACTGCCAATTTTTGTGGGTGCTTGCGATGATGGCATTCTATGACCCATTGTAGGCTGCTCAGTTTTGCATGCACAGAGAGTCTGGCAACTTGATGGATATTAAACGACTCTTCATTTTGTCGCATTCTTCTGGTTTCGTCATCATGCACAGACCCCAGAATATTGTGCCATAAAAGTTGAGTTGAAATAATTTTTAATGTTTTCTTTTGTAGCTTTTTGGCGTCGTTCATTGTGGACGCTCGCGGAGGTGCTATGCGCAGTGCACGTCGAGCCGGATTAGCAGTAGTTGCCCCAGCAGGAGCCGTCTCCCAGCCCACCAGAGTGACGTGCAGGGCGGCACGCAGGGCTCTTCCCCATCCTCCTCCGCTGATGGAAGGAGAAGCCCTGGCAGCCAGGCCCTTGCAGTTGGCTCCACCACAGGCCACATTCTTGAGGTGACTTTCTCCCTTAGATTTTTTATCAGACCAGCGGTTACGACGCCGGCTTTCGCACTGTTTCGTGCGGAGGTCGTGGGTTCGAAACCCGGCCGTGTCAACCATTTTCCGCTTTCACGACACAAGCATTTGCTTACTGTGAAAGATGTCAAAAGTGTATTTGTGTTCACTTCGAGTGAGCACAGATTCATTTTAGGTATTTAAAAAAAAAAAAAATATTATTTGTCTGACTTACTTGTCCATATAATAGTTCAGTTACAGATTTATTTGTGTACGACATTGCATGACTCATAAACCCAGACTTTACTTTCAATTTTAATCATCACTGAATTATTCCATTTTCTCAAACATATTTCATAAATTTCATAGTAAAAGAGATTTATCACCGAGATAAAAAAGCAAGTCAGGTATCAGTGAGTAAACAATATACATTCATGATACAATTCCGTGTTGGAGTTTTATAAATTTTAGTCCAAAAGTAAAACAGAAAGCTTTTTGTGTAAATATTTCACGTCCCTTAAAGCAATATGTTTTATTTATTTATTTATAAATGGCACTATGTGCCTTTGACCAACAAATTAAAAATTACAAGTTAGGTACCTACATATTACAAATTAGGTACAAAAATTTACAAAAAAAATAAATGAATAAAAAAGTTTAACTCTCACACCTAATATTACACATTTCACTTCTCTACGATTAGCCGTTTGGGCTGTGCGTTGATGAGTGAGTATGTCAGTCAGTCAGGCACTTTCCTTTATTATTATAGATTAAGGTAAAGTGTTGACACAACTGATTTTACAATCTGTCGTATTGTTACAGTCCCGTCATCATAGAAGTACCAACCTTCACCACTCAGTGCAAGGAGAGAGAGCTGGTCGTGTTGAGATCAGACACGGGAGAGACTTGGCAGGATCACTATTTGCACAATAACGACAATCAAATGATACAGGTTAGATAATCTATATATTAATACGTGAAGCGAAAACTTCATACATCTTTTTACAAAAATTGCGCGGATGGTATGCATAAAAATAGATTAAATCAATAAAAAAAACCTTCCCAAACACTACTGTAATGTTATGTATTTGATACTCACACACATTTTGATGTATTTGACATTGACACAGACGCATATATTCTTTTGTTTATCTGTGATCTAATTAAGATTTTGACAATGCTTATTGTGTCAATGTATTTGCCAACAGGAAGCGCTCTCCAAAGAGAAACTGGAGGGTGATCCCACCAGCAAGATTGCCAAGATATTCTCGTGCGACTTCCCTCAGTATTTCTCCGTGGTATCCCGAGTCAAACAGGAGATGCACATCATTGGACCCGAAGGTGGAACCATTTCATCCAGTGCTATTCCCCAGGTATGAGATCTCTGAATTCTTTGATTCATGAAAAAAAAAAAACAGATTGTTTTGATTGATATTATTTCTCAAAGAAGATTATGAGCCCGTAGTGGTTTTTTCATACCATTTGAAAATAGGACATTCATCATCAGTTGTTGGTATATTCATTTAAAGTCTGTCTAGAAAGACTCCATTCGGACAAACTAAACAGAATACGGCCTAGTAAAAATGTGGTGAACATGATTCTTAAAATCAATTCAATATCAAAAATGAAAACAATTTTAAAGCAGCTATGTGTTTTTAATTGAAATTTCAGGTCCAAGCATTGTTCCCGGCCTCGGCCCTCACCAAACGAATCCGCGTTGGTCTTCAAGCGCAAGCAGCTCCAATCGCACTCGTGCAGCGCATTCTGGGTAGAAATGGTTCGGCAAGTCCTGTACTGACGGTGGAACCACGCAGACGAAAGTTCCACAGGAGCATCACTCTGACCATGCCGTTACCTCCGACAGCAGTTCAGTCACAGGTAAGATTCATTTCAGTACATTCTTCACAATTATCTTAGCATTATAAGCTATCATGAGGAATAAATAACATCTTTCTAAGTGCTTAAAAAGCTAGTTTATCAGAGAAATAATTTCCTCTTACTCCGTTCATGTTTGTTATTCCTATCCCTCACCCTTGGCCTACATCCCTTCATCTCGGATAAGCCTACATATATAGGTATGTAATGTTACATATGTTTTTCTGTTATTTGTCTTTTACTTCTCGTATATGTTTGCTTGTATTCTTTACATACCTTTTTTGTATATCTGTCTTTTAAAATGAATAAATTCTGTTGCTATCAATGATGTATGAAAGTGAAATGTCGGTTTGTGCAAAGGATAGGAATGCAGTATAAATGCAGTAGAGATGAAGGATTTGTGGGAAGATTCTGTGGGACATGGAAATGAATGAGATATTAGGAAGGAATCTGTTATAGAAGTTATTTAGGTTTGAAACAAATATGGAGGTTAATAAGTTGAGAAGGTTTGGGAATGCTGAAAGAATGAATGGTAAATGAATAACGAAAAAAATATAGATTTCGCTCTCAAGGACTCAATGAGAAGAAAGAAGTAAAAGATATAGGATAAGCTGTATGAGAATTGGCATTTCACTGAAAGAAAGAAGCAAATATCTGTACAGGAAAGAGTGGAGGGTCATTTTCACTGCCTACCCATTAAGGGACACAGTGTGATTGTGAATTTTTCTTTGTTAGATAATTGTTTATTGACAGCTAAATTATTATTGAATCTTTTTTAGGGTAACACGGGTGCTGCTAGCACTCTCCGCCTGCTGTGCTCCATCATGGGTGGGCAGGCCAGTGCCGTGTGGGAGGATGTTACTGGATCTACGCCCCTCACCCAAGTGGGAGACTGTGTTAGCTTCACCACCACTGTGTCGGCTCGGTAAGTTTCTAAATAAATGAAAAAGCGGAGGTCTTGCAGAGTCTATGATCATTCAGATCTTAGCCTCATTCACATGAAATCACTTCAACTAAGTGTATAATGGTTGCAAATTACTTGGCAGTTCTGCACATACCAGAATGCTTTAAAAAGTACCATGTTCTTCAAAAACTACTTGAATTATCATTAAGCCAAAAATTCAGAAAAAAAAATTCAATGTTATAAAATTTTAATGCTATGCCAGTTTTAGTGATAAACTAGAAGTGATTCTCTGAAGGTGATATATTTTTTGTAACTTGGTGACTGTCAACAGTTGTAGCTGTCCTTTCTGTCTTTGAAAATTCTGAGCACTCACAATGAAATCAAGCAGTATCTAAAATATATCAACGTTGTTTTGTATAATTTTTTTTTCAGTTTCTGGCTGATGGATTGTCGTAACATCGGAGACGCCACAAAGATGGCCACCGAACTTTACAAGTGAGTCTCATTTCGTGTATTCACTCCATAAGTTTCTAAATATTTCTGTCACACTACATTTCTATATCTTTTAATGTTTCTAACAGAGAAATGCTCTTGGTACCTTTCGAGGCACGTATCGTCATCTTAGGCAAAAGGATAGATGCTTTGGAAGGCCGTCTCTTGATCCTGTGCTTGACCGATCAGCAATTGGGCAAAACTCTTTTGGAGCAGGTCCGTATAATATTATATTTTAATGTTTATAATTTTACACTACAACTGCAGGTTCTAATGTAATGGATTTTTTTCTCACTTCAGGAACATTACACGGAGCTGGCGCAGTCCGCCCCGATCACTCTGTTGGATTCCAGAAGTCTGTTTTTGGAATTTTCTGGAAATCTTCTCCCTGTCACTAAACCAGGAAATCAGCTCAATTTTAAATTTGAGGTAACTATAAAGTATCATTGCTATTTTAGACCAAGTGACGTGATGTCATTTTAAGAAGTCAATCCATCTCTTTGGTGACCTACCTGGTGGTCCTTTTGGCCATACATCTCTTAAAGCCTACTTCACGCTACTTACTGACATATCTGAACACCCAAAATTTAGTTGAATATATTAGTCGGCTGTTTAGTAGAGTCAATACTATTGTCGTATTTTTTTCGGCATTGTAGCCTCCCCCACAATTCGAACCTATTGTTTTAGTCTATTTCATTAGTTGCAACAAAAATGACGTTAAGCTAGTGCGGAACTTTGTTATTACCAATTATTTTATACTTTTCTGGACATTGGTTGGGTTTTTCGTCAACACAAATAATTATCTATGCAATTCAATGTGATGCATGGTGGGACAAAGAAGTGAAAGCGGCTGTGGATAAAAAACAGAATGCGTGGAAGAATGTAGTTTGTGCGAAGAATGACTCCGACAAAACAGTTATGTATGATATTTATAAGAAAGAGAAGAATGCAGTTAAGAAACTTGTGAGCTTGAAAAAGAAAAAATTAGAGGATTATGAATGTAAAAAATTAAGTGCGAATGTGAATGGCAATTTAAAGCTTTTTTGGAAGGAAGTGAAAAGGAAAAGGTATGGGAAGGATGAGAAAGTGAATTGTTTGAAAGATAAAAATGGATGTATGCTGACACAGGAAAAGGATATAGGTCTGAGATGGAAAGAGTATTTTGAAGAGTTGTTTGAAACCAAGGATGGATGCGGCAGTTTGTGCCAAGTAAGTATAAATGGACAGGGTGATGAGAGTCAGCAAATCAGTATGAATGAACTTATGAATGCGCTAAAAAAAGCAAAAAATGGGAAAGCGTCAGGTTGCGATAGGGTAGCAACGGAGCTTATCAGGTATGGCGGCCGAGTGACGCTGCAGTGGTGCCTGGAGCTTTTCAACTTGTGCTGGACGGAAGGCCGTACCCCAGGTGACTGGAGGAAAGCCATTATCTGCCCTCTGTACAAGGGGAAGGGCTCCCGGTTGGACTGTGGCAACTATCGTGCAATCAGCTTGTTGAGCAACGTGGGTAAATTATATAGTAGAATTTTAGTAGAAAGGGTTAGAACAATAACTGAAAATAAAGTTTGGGATGCACAAGGGGCTTTTATGAATGGGAGGGGGTGTGCCGATCAGATCTTCGCTCTGCGGATGATTACGGAGAAGCTTTTGAGTAAACATCAGAAGCTTTTCTGTGCATTCGTAGATTTGGAAAAGGCATATGATAGGGTAGACAGGGGTAAATTATGGGAAGTTCTATCAATTTATGGAGTGAATAACCGGTTGATTCGTGCCATTGCTTCGCTATATTCGGAAAGTACTGCGTGTGTGAAGGTGAACAGTCACCTTTCACCGGAGTTCTATCTTACGAAAGGTGTGAAGCAAGGGTGCGTCATGTCACCCTGGTTGTTTAATTTGTTCTTTGATTTTTGCGTCAGTGGGTTAAAAGATATAAATATAGGGGTTGAACTAAATGGAATAAAGGTATGTGCGCTTATGTATGCAGATGATTTAGTACTTATGGCTGAGTGTGAAAGTGATTTGCAAGAACTTGTGTCAAGTGTGTTTGAAAATTGTGCAAAAAATGGTCTAAAAATGAATGTAAGCAAAACAAAGGTTTTGGTATTTGAAAGGGATGAAGCAAGAACGAATTGCAAAGTAACCGTAGAAAATGAATGTCTTGAGCAAGTGAATGAGTATGTGTATTTAGGAAGCATGTTTAGTCGTGATGGAAAGTGTGAAAAAGAAATCGAACGTAGGAAAGTTGCTGGTTGCAGGGTGGGCGGTGCACTAAGACCTATAATGAGAAACAACAACGTCTCACTACAAGCAAAGAAACTAGTGCATAACGCAATCCTGCTACCATCGATGATGTATGGTTGTGAAACGTGGACATGGACGAAAAAAGAAGAATGTAGTATAAATGCAGTAGAGATGAAATCTCTACGAAGAATATGTGGAAAAACTTTATGGGATATGGAAAGGAATGAAAATATTAGGAAAGAATGTGGTATGGAAGTAAGTGTTGTGACAAAGATGAAAGTTAATAAGTTGAGATGGTTTGGGCATGTGGAAAGAATGGATGCAAACAGAATGACAAAGATAATTCATAAGGCTGAAAGGAAAGGTGTAAGAAAGCGTGGGCGACCGAGAATGACGTGGATCGAACACATCGATTCCGTCCTCAAGGAAGGCCAGGTAAGAAGTATGAGAAATAGGAGAAGCTGTATGAGAAATAGTATGTCGGTGGAAGAAGCGAAAGAAGTATGCTTGGATAGAAAAGAGTGGAGGTCCGTTCTCTCTGCCTACCCCTTACGGGACACGGCGTGATGGGTAAAAAAAAAAAAAAAAAAAAAAAAAAAAAAAAAATTCAATGTACAGAAGGAGAGTTTATTGATACAGCGACTACTCCAACTAACCCCCACATTGTGTTGCGGGCTGTTCATTTTAAAAACACTCCTCATTAATGAACTGTACACAAACGTAGTGAGAACAATTTTTAGTCAGTAGTTAGTAATTTAGCTACTAAATAATAATGATGTAATTATATGATATATCTATGCATAATTTGTTTTGCTTTCAGTCTTTCAAAGATAACCGATGTGAGTTTAGCGTTCGTGTTAAAGATCCAGAGGATTTGGCAGCTGGTAGAATATATTTCATGTCCGAACCAAAGGTAATTAATTAGATTTATTTTATTCACATATGCTAAAAATAATAAAACATTACACATTAGCAAAAACTGTCCAATCAAGTGATACATTTTTATATAAAAGATTTCCAGTTTCCAACTACAGGCGACTCTTTGTTGAAATCATATTTATTCATTCTTTCAGGCTTCCCGTGGTGAGGTGGGTGGGACCCCAAGCTGCGCCCTCGACGTACAGTTGCCACGCACCGTCGCTCCGCGCCCTGCCAAATCCCATTTGGATTGTCTCAACTTGGACCAATCTGGTTTCGATGCGTTACGAGAAGATATATCGGGACACTGGGGAGATTCTCTGGGACGTCACGGTCACTTCAGTCTACCAAGACACATAGCCGAGGATTCAGAAGATGAAGAAAGAAAGGTAATGCGTCATAAATTCATTTTCTGAGGACTCCATTCATTCCCCAATTATCGCCTATGGTTAATTTCATTAACAGTAGCCCCTATGTATCAGAATTCAAAAGGTACCGCAAGACTTAAATGGAGTTAATCTCTGGTGCTCAAATGATTGTGAGTGATCCTAAAAAGAACGAGTATTGAAATTTTTTTTGGATTGAATATTTAATATTCTTTCTTATAATCCTTAGGCCATTGGTTTTGCACTTGGAATCGTCGAAATATACTTACACAAAAAAAAAAAAACAAAATTTACACTCTAACTTATACTTAAAACATGGAATAATTCATTCTGAAAGATGAAAGAATTATATTGAAACTAATTTTAGTGTAATAGGTCCAAAATAACTTCACGAATAAGCAGTAAGATAAATAAAATAAAATATTAAATGCCAAAAATGAGGTTTATAGTCACATCTAGCAAATTTTCTTAAGATATCTTTCAAAATATCTCTACGCCTCTCTCTAAAACTCCAACAAATTTAAATAATCTGAAAATATGAGGCTTTTGGCAATCTATATTCTAGTGGTTGTACATCTCATTTGCCCCTATTGCTGCTTGCTTAACGCGTCTGAAACTTGTCCACTAGACCACTCTGCTCCAATTTTCAGCAGCTGCAATAGCATTGTCGTTACTCATATATAAGATTGCCCTTATTGATGAAAGAATCAAGTTTTTATTAACGCTTAATTCAACTTTTAGTTGGACGGCAAAGGAGATAAACCAATCAAAGAACTCCTGAACAAGGAAGCCAAAGCCAACGGGCAAATTACAAGTTAGTATTATCTACATAATATTTTGATCTTCATCTATCTACATTTAGAAATTTGATGATTAAAATGATAACACAGTTGCACATTCACAAATTTTTTATGAATCTCGAGCGCTTTCGTCCGACTCATTCAGACATTGTCAAGAGACTAAACTAAAAATTATAGACTCAAAGAAAAGTCTGGTACAATGATGGTGGGAGAGGATACTATAACTAACATCCTTTTGTGAAAGTGCAACTGTGTTATCATTTTAATCATCAAAATGAACTTTCACTATGTGAATACGTTAGGTTGGTTGGAAGAAATTGCCCCAGGCAATAAGTCCGCCAATTTTGGTTCATTATTCTTTTATATTTTTACCAATAAAGTGTTTTATTATTATTAATACACAAACCTTACAAAAAGTATTTAGAAATTTGTTGGGTTCCAAAAATTAAATTCTGTTTCCTCAATCTTATTTCAAACATCGTATTGTTTATTACAGTTATCCAAAATGGAGACTCAGACCATGAAACCAAAAGGATCCCTCCCAAACCAATCAGGCAGACAATGGAGATCTTTGATTCCGATGAAGAGAGGGCCCCCAGTGTCGAGAAAAAGAAGCCTACTCCAAGTCCGGTTCCTAAAGATTTGCCAACAGGGAGAGAAAAATCATCTACACCACCCGCTAAAGAGAAATCCAAGAGTCCACCTGCCAAAGAAAAGTCCAAGAGTCCACCCCCTAAAGAAAAGTCCAAGAGCCCTCCAGTGCAAGTGAAAACACCCGATATTGTTAAAGATACGTCGAAAAAGGAAAAAAGTCCAGAATTCGACGATAAAGAATCTTCTCCACCACTTGTTGCAGAAACGAAAGGCAAATCACCCTCTCCTCCAAAAATAATCAAAGAAGATTTATTGGAAAAAGTTGAAGATATGTTCGGTCTTCTTGCCAAACCAAAAGGCAAGGATGAAATCGATAATGACGACGAAATCTATAAAACAAAACTCGTTATAGATGAAGATATCAAAACAGATATAGCAGAACAGGTTGCCGAGTTCAACAAAGATCTAGAAGGTCCTCGAGAGGAAGTGCACGAGGTGTTCTACAAAACCGAGAAGAAGAAGGATAAAGTAGCGGGTCTTTTAGACAACATGATGGATGCTACTGAAGACAAAATGACAGATCTGAATAGTATTTTAGATGAGAGGTTTAAAGAAGGGTCACATAAGATGTATGACTTTGGCGACAATATCCAACAAGAAGTGTATCAAGTTGAAAACAGGGTGGGTGACATGATTATGGGTTTTGAAAAAGACATTGGTGATACCAAAGATACCATGGAAGAGAGCATCGAAGTTCTTAAAAAGGATTTGCCAGAGAAAGCGGATAAGAAATATTTAGAATTCAGTGAGAGCATGGAAGACAGGTATATCAAGGCAGAAAATGATTTCTTGAATAATAAGGACAAACTCTTAGAAGAAGCCAAGCAGAAAGACGAAACACTGAGGAAAGATTTCAATGAATTTGTTGAACAAAAGAAGGGAGATTTGTCAAGGCAGTATGATGATCTTTCAGAAGGGTACAATGAAAAAACTCAAGACTTCTCACAAAAGGTTGATGACTTGTCCAACGATTTTAGCCAAGATCTATTGAAGAGGTATGATGATGTGTCTACCAGCATCACAGACAGAGAAGAAGATTTTGCACAAAAGATAGATCAGTTTGCGATGGAAAAAGGTGATGAGTTGTCGAGGACATTCGATAACCTCACATGTGATCTGAGCGAAAAAGGTAAGGATGTGAATAAAAAGTTTGACGAAATTGCCGATAATATCACAGATCGGGAAACAGATTTAGCACAAAAATTTGACGAAATAACCGCTGATACCAGCGAGCAAAAAGCACAACTTGAAGAATCGTTTAATAGTAAAGCTAATGAGTTTGTACAAAATTTAGGTGAGCAAAGAGACGAAATAGGAACACTGTTAGACGAGATGACTGAAGAATTCACCACAGATTTACGAATCAAGGAAGATAAGGTTGAGAACAAATACAATGAACTCACAAAAGATTTTAACGATAAGAAGGAGGATCTGGAGAAGCAGTTTGGTCAGTTAGCGTTTGAAGTGGTCGACACCAAGAACGATTTGCAAGATGCGCTAGGGGGAAAAGCGACCGAACTACAAGCCGATATGAAAAGTTCAGCTGATAATGTACAAAATCAAATTAGTAATAAAAGCCACGAACTTGAACAGAGTTTGAACAAGGCAGCTGACGAAGGACAGAAAGCCGTAGACGCTGGCATAGCGGAAGTAAAAAATTTCACCGATAAATGTAAGTAGAACGTTATTACATTTTTTGATCTTATGATTGAAAATTTTATCTATTTTCTCAGTTTACAAATCCTGAATGGTCTTTTGTTAGATCCGCAGTTTTACGTTGAACAGCTGTGGCAAATCTGAAGTTGATATTTCCGTGCTTAATTTTTAAATTGTCCCACATCACAAAGGTATCCGAATGGAGTAAGTTCTTTATGGGATTGCGGTGTGCATCCTCGTACTTTTAGCACAATGGCGTGTTAGATTAACGTGGGTGTTTGAGGATTATTAAAAATTGATTTCACATTAGGAAATCTAGGATGGAAAATGTATCCTGTGATACCTGCATGTTGATTTCTGTCTGAAAACTGATCCCAAATGATCTACCTTTTAGTATAGGTTCACAAATTTTAATCAATGCCAAAATCGCATGTTACACTCGTTAATAAATCATGACCAAAATGTTGTGCAACTCTCAGTTTCAGATTTCTTCTTCATTAACCTATCTTTGCAGTAAGTCTTCACCATAATGCCGTTAATGTACTAACATGCGGATCAACTTTTCACAAATTGTCGCAAGAAATCTTTTGACCAAATTTTATTCATATTCAGTGGTACTAATAGAAACTGCGTTATAACACCGTTATGACGGGAATAGTTATTCCGACATAAATCACTTATACCACACGCTACTAATAATCAATCCTATACTGTGTCATAACTATGTCGCAAAATATTTTGGCAACCTCGCATTTATCAATGTTGTTTGTAGTTCTTCCATACTACGGGGTTGGTTTCTAAGCATTTCGTACGAACCCGATTGGACCCTCGGGAAAGTTTGGCGCGGAATATCGCGAGTATGTACGAATTGGTACGAATATTTCCGAAGGTCGATTCAATTTATTGACAGTTATATTAGTTGCAACTTTAAGTTTGTTTTCGTAAGTCAAGTGCCAAAATATGAATAGTGAAGTGGTATTCGGTATATCTGAATTCCTTCCTTATATCTGGGGGTAGCCAGGAATAAAGTTAGCGTGGAAATTATTCTTTGTATAGCTTATTCCTTGTTTTATTAGAAGCACTTTTGCTTATTCTGCGCGTATTCGAAGAATAACGTTCTATTAGTACGGCTGATTATGTTTTGTTTTATAATTTTTTTCAAAATTTTGTTTATATTATTTTTATTTTTTTACGTCGCCTTATTTTCAGTCAGCAGTGGTTTCACGAAACAGTCGCCCGGCAAGGGTAAAAAGAAAGGGAATAAAAAGAGACATTAACAGCATCCGTCACATCAAGCTAAACTATCACAATATACTTATATATTACCTCTCGTCAATCACCATAAATTTGCCGTCATCCACTTGTAATAACAACACTGATGTGCGTTCACCATCGTCATTAATAATTATATTTTCTGCTATAAAATATCTTTTACTCAATAGGTAACTTTTTCTTCTATTTTTTTTTTTTGCAAATCGGCATTGTTTCAATGAGAAAATTTAAATTTTTATTTTTACATCGGAGAATCGAATTTCAACATTTTTTGTTTTTATTTTGTAATGTTTTAATTTTTTTATTTTTAAAAGATTAATAATTATTCCCTGTTCTAATTTTTGAATTTTGTCATGACAATGCTATGAAACAATACTAACACGTTTTGATGCCAAATGTTACTAACAAGAACGCACAAGATCACAATTATTTTATTGTATTCGTCCGCACATGACGAAAAAACCACTTGTACTTTATGTCACAGATTATAAACCAAAAACCTTTATCTTTGTATGTACCATATCTTGCACTTCTGCCTCACGATTTTTAAATAGGACAATGTTATAAGATAGTGTTAGAAAAGTAATGGAATTTTGGAGTAATGACTGTCTTAACATGCGCCATTGACTCGTTTCAAATGATTTCTGACCAAACCAAATGGTTAGCGATAGTAAATATCCTCAAGTGATAGATTGGCATGCAAAAAATTTATGGTAATTATTAATTCAAACATGGGACATCTGTCACATTTTTGAGTAAGGTTTTTATCACATTAGCTCACAGACTTCTTAGTTACTTATCACAGATATTTCAAAATTACACTCATTTTTTTTAGTTTAGTTCAGTTTTGTTTTGAAAACTTTTTATTAATTAGTACACATTTGAATTTTTTGTTAACAAGAGGTCAAATTTTGTTATAAGTAATGAAATTCACCATATGACAAAGAAACTTCGCCATGTAACGTACGAAATTCACATTCACCTTTTTTTAATCTTCTGCAATTCCACTCATAATTGAGTGATTTATGCAAATTCAAATATTAAATTCACACTCACCTTATAAAAAATGAAATTCTCTTTGTAACAAACCTTCAATTTTTCCATGAAAATCGTTCATGTACAGTTCCGCTTAATGTTCGGACACATTTTTCATAATGAATTTTATGATATTATTTCTGAGACCATTTTTTCTCTATTTTTCCAAAAAATTAATTTAACGTAAACTGTTTTTGAGATGCTTCAGTGTAACGAAATACTTTGCTTTATTCTGTGAATTTCGTTATAACAGTATTTGACCTGCATATGAAAATATTGTGGCCGTAGTGGAGACTCAAACCAAATTATATTACCAATGCTGAATAATTGGTAAATTCCCAAATCTTAAGGGATATGTGGAAACAGTACTCTAAAAATCACATTTTTCCTCAAAAAAGAAAGAAATAGAGAACACTCATCAATACATAGGTGTCAGTATAGCTGGTGGAACTTAATGATTAAAGCATTCTGCCAATCAATCGGTCCCGTCCTCAAGAGACAGGATTCCAACCCTGAATAGAAATTTGTCCACAAAGTGAAAATGCTCATAGAAAATTTGTGACCCAACCGGGAATTGAACTTGGGACCTCTTGATCTGAGAAAATGAGGCTCATTATATCTCTGAACATAATATTATACTTCTTTGGCGTAATTTTCCACAACTAACGGTCACCACAAAATTTTTAATTGTGTAATTATCCAGTTTTGAATTTATATTCTGCTTCACAAAATTCAGTTTTTTTTATTTCATTTGTTATTTCAATTTTGTTAAACACTAAAGATTACATTAAACAATATCTTAGAAACTTACACAATTTATTTTTTGATTGTGAAATACAATTTATTTTTTTGATTGTTAACTTATGACATTTTTTTTAACACACTAATTAAATATTATCCGTTTAAAATTTTCTAATCGTGTTAGTTTTCAATTTTCAGGGAATTTTCAGATGTGAATCAAATAACGATTTAAAAATACCGATGAAACGTGAACGCCAACGAAGAATTCTACTAAGGAGGACGTACTAAAATTATTACTAAGCGAGTATCATTCGAAAGTTGATACAGAAAAAAATATTCATTACTTTTGAAAGATATAATTATACTATTACATACCTTAGATGCCTGCATTGTGCATGAAACGCCGGATTTGAACAGAGGTTATAATTGCGACCCACGAGTTAAACATTTGACGCTTAGCATGGAAAAAGTTTGAATATTGAATAATGTTTATATATATATATATATATATATATACAAAGTTTTTCCGTGAGTTGTGTCGTTTAAAGGAACATCTCTCTTAAGTCCAGGATATTGCAAAATAATTTATGACAATTACTGTTTTCGTTCGATATTTTTGTTAAACATTCGACGAGATCACGGTGCTGTATTGTTTTTAACATTTTACGTTTGATTATAACCTCTGTTCTTAACTGACGTTTACTTTTTTTTTTTTTAGAGATTTGCTCTTAATATTAACGAAAATAATGATAATACGAATAGCGTTGATATCTGTGTGTATTTTTTCGTATCTTCGTTCGTGGCTTTGGATGCGCATAATAAAAATTTAAATAATAATTTTAAAAATCGTTAATTAAAATCTTTCAATTAATTTTCAAACAAATCAATAAAAATCTCTTTGGTATATTGCTTGTGGTGTAAATTATTTATAATATGTATATTTCTTGATCATCGCTGTACAGAATCCTATGAAAAATGATTCTGTATTGATTTGTATAAAATGTATGACTATAAATAAAAAAAATTGACATTGAGATTATTTTATTCAAGAAAATCTTCTCTATAATATTATGACAAAATTTTTTCATTAGATTTATTTTTGGCATCTTTGACAATTTTAAAATAAAATATTTTTCATACATTTTCTTTTATACATTTATTTTTCTATTAAAAAAAACAGCTTTCTTAATATATTTTTAACAATGCACGTAAAATTCGTTTGACTAATGAGCAAGTTTTATGCGCAATTGTTATGATAAGAAATTTCGCACAGTCGATGAAAGAAATATTAAAATTTTGCGTAATATTTTGAATTGACATTATTTTTTTTTATTTCGAATACAATATTTATTACACATATTATAATAAACTTTCAAAATGCATTTGATTATATCCTTGTAATAAATAAAAAATGAATATTATAGAAATTTTAACATCCTTATATGCCTAGAAGTACAATTATTATATTTACATAGTAATTTGAAATAGTTTAGCAATTGGTTCACTTAAATGCTGGACCAAGAAATTCGTTTATCTCTTTATTGTCATCAATGATACCTAATTGTTAATAATTTAAAAAAATACAATAATATTAAATATTAGAGAGAGTATTATATTATAGAAGTCCTAATATTATTACCTATGTACAATTATTAAATCAAAATATTTATTTATTGTTTTATTAAGAACATTCTACGTCATTGTTTGTCACATAATGAGTTGTTCTGTCACAAAAGAGGACACATACTTATCATCATTAATTTACTTTAGCCCCATATTCACGATCACTCCATCCAAATGGAGCAAAGTCACTCCAAAAAATGACCGAGTGGGGAAAACCGAATGGATGATGTGGAGCGATAGAGTGAGTCGGATATCCATTAGTCCAAAATTCAATTGCGTCAAGCCAATCGTCCAGGATTCTTCGAGTGAGCGTGGTCAAATCGTTACGTAATTGATTGTCAGTGTTGAAAACTTAGTTCAGATTGGTTTCATTTTGTGATAATTGTTCCACCAGGGTACACTAGTTGCAGTTTTTAATTCAATAATAGCAAAATGTTAACGTAGTAAAATTTCGTTAAAATGATTGAAAAAAACTCTAGTTTCACATCTGTCAAAATGAAGTGACAATGCTCCATTTGAATGGGTAGAGTGATAGTTAATGTGGGGGGGTGAAATCTGGATGGAAAAAAACATGCACTTTATTGGATTCTGAACAAATTTTTGACAATGCATGCTAAAAGATGATTATTAATGTCTCCTCTGGATATCCTATTTGTCTAAAATATCAGATTTCTTTTCAAGAGGTCGTGGGTTCAGTTCCCCATTTCTCCCGTCTATTCCAACACCGTTGTAAAGAAAAATGTCAATTTATTTAACTCAATACTGTACTTACTTTCCGTTTCCGGTACATCAAATCTGAAACCCCCAGTTATTTTGGTTTCCTTGTGATTTTGATGACTTGATGTTCCGGTGGCGAAAGGATTAGCTGGCATTCAGCCGTTTCCAGGGGGCGCCCGACTGTTTTTTGAAAATTCCAAAACCCAATCTGCGTGGAGGCTCCTTTCGTGCCCCCCACTCAATACTGTTGTGACTATGCATTTTTTCCATCCATTCTTCGTACATTCGACGCTTTGAAAATTTCTATATTATTTTTACATACTCTTGTTGTAAATGCACAATTTTTTCACATCAGATTAATTTAATTTTATAAACAAAATAGTCACAGATTTAATTTTATTGTATCAGAATTTTCAGTTTTTACGATGCCAAAAATTTCGGTCGAAAAATTACCCAATCTCTCTAAAATGGCTCTCTGAGCGTAGTAATACCTAATAATTATCCAAGTCAAATTGTTTGAAATAAATTAAAAAAATAAGCCAAAAAATAAATTAATTTGGCAGTGTTCAAATTTATTACTTATATTAAAAATATTTAATAATATTATAATATATTTAAAAAAAAGTACTCTATATTGTTTGTTTAAAAATTACGCACTTGCATGTATATTTTTAACATAATTTTAAGTACTATATTTTTTGCGATGTCAAACACTTACTTTTAAATGTTTAAGCGAAAAGTTTTTTTTTATTATTATTGTTGTATATACTTAGGTCTTTTGAAATCATGTAAAAATCTGGATGATTCAAACACAATTTACTATCCTAAAGACGTAATGGAAGATCCTTGAAAAAATGAAAAAAAAATTTGTAATGAATCATTCGGATTTAATTTAATAATTAATTGTTAAGCGTGTTTTTTTTTAAACTTTTACTATTTTTATGCTTATTTATTTGTGTAATTTTATGTCAATGTTGATTGTTGTAAATAACATGTTTGTTTTATTCTACAAATTAAAATATAATAATAATTATTTATACACTTACACCTTTTTATTAAATATTTTATTTTGTGAGAATTTGGTAGCTACTATTATTATTATTATATACATTTTATGACATATTTTTTTTAGAAATCTTTTTTGTGTCTGTACAATTATTTCTCGCACCAATTTAATAATAATTATGTTTTATTATTTTTTTTCAATGTGTTTGCACAAATCTTTCGCATTTTTTTGCTACAAATAAACTATGGTACTTTTTTAAAATTTTATTTTTTAAAATAAGGCTTCGTGCTGAAACTCTTAACTACACAAAATAATATTCGTACTAAGATGTTTTGTTGCTACATTATTTATTCATAAAACATTTTATTTATTTCAATGTCCAGTGCTACTTTATTACTGTATTGTAAAAAATAAATATTTGAAAATTATATGAAGATAAAAACTATTAAGGAAATCCAATTTCGTCTTTTGATTTTTTTCCTTAATCTCTCCCTTGCAGACTTGGAATATTTAGAGAATATTATGTAACGCAATTTTTTTGAGATTATTGTCCCCCCCTCCCCCCATTAAACGCGCTGTAACATTTTTGGTCCCCCTCCCTTCTTTTTTGCTAAACGTTGCGTAGCACCCATGTGCCTTTAGTTGTATGTATACCTGAAAAATCACAATTATTGGTAAATAAATAACACTCTTCTATACATAGGTGTCATTGTAGCCGGCGGAACTTGATGCTTGAAGCATTCTCTACCAGTCAACTGGTCTCGTCCAATCTGAGACAGGATACTAACCCCGAGTAGAAATTTCAAGTGAATAAACTCTGAAAATTTCTGACCCCTCCCGGGACCTCTTGATCTGAAGTTGGAGCCTTTGCTACTAGGCTACCGAGGTCGGTATTAATTACCTTTTTTCAAACCCCCCTTCCCGTACCAGTAACATTTTACCATTCTACATTGCATTACATAATACTTGAACAATCCCTTATTTATTTTCATTATTTCCTCAACTATTAAAGCTTACACCTTTGTAGCCATTTTAAATTGTACATAGGTCCTCCACATGGGCAGTAACACCCCTTTGAGTGCCTTGAAGACTTCAGAAATGCGGTAGATAAGCCCAAAAAAATAATTAGATTATAACTGCATAGAAACATTTTTCATACTTAACGTATCTACATACATTTTTGGTGTTTCCCATCCAGTATACAGCAGCAACTATTTTTTTGTCATTTGCCTTAAACTCAGAAATAGATCTAAAAGATAAATTCAGGCTCAAGAAGACAAGAGTATCAGTCGAAGTAAGCAAGCCACATGGGCTTGCAACCAAGAATGCGGGTTTAATGGGCTCTTTATGACTCACCACGAAATCTCCGACTGGCACTCTACTCCCCTGCGCCATCAAATCCAATAAGACGAGGATAATACAGTTCTTTTATTTTAGTTCTAGGAAGACTTCAGTCTTTAAAGTATCAATATAAAGATTTTGCAGATTATTCTCTACTCCACCTACTTGACTTTAATCTACTAATTATTTCTTGTACTTGTTTATTTTGTATTGGTGGTCTTTTGGGATATTAGGGTCCCATGGGACAGTTGGCTCCACATAAATGTCTCTTCAACGGAAGAGAGTACTTAATATTGTAAAGTAAGCTCTAAGAGATGAGATGCAAAACTCTTTTGGAAGTGCGTAACCTTTTATTTTCGTATCCATCAGGATAATCCAGTCAATCATGCCTAGCGTCCGTATATTAAAGGAGTTAGGATAAGCACCTACTCGATTGCGAGGTAAGTATAGCAAGCAAGAAAGAAAGAAAATTAACTAGTTACAACTGCAAATGAAATTGATCACTCTCCAGAGGGTGGATTGCCGCATTTCAAACCAGAAGAAGAATAACAAATGAATAGCAAATGGATTTACACCATCAAAAGAATTCTTTCCTAAAATCCCTTTCTATTGTGAGAGCAAGGAAAAAATAAACATTGATAAATCTGGGCGATGTACCTACAAGTAATTATAATATTAGTTCGATATTCCAAACAAGGTTTAGAAAAACTATTTCTTTTCTTCATTTTAGATGAATCTGGGTTCACTCAAAATTTCAACCCAAAGAAAGTGCTCTTGAACATGTTTGTGCAAAGATGGTCGATAACTGGGACCTTAACAAACAAACAAAAGTCAGTGACTGAACCTCGAAGTTACTTGCTTCTTCAAAAGTTATGCTGCACTATGCAGCTTACAAGTTCAAGAAGTCAAAAATAGAAAACCGAAACAAAAGAATCGCCACACAAATTTATGTTTCTTGCTCCTTTCCATTGGACCTTTTAGCATCTAGCTGACTACTTCACATGGAGTGCTTATGTAATACGTAACGAAAAATTTAAACTCACAGGATGCCTGTATTTAGGAGTAGATGCTACAAATAAGTTGCATAAATTCAGGAGTAATGATTCGTTATATTTTACTACAAATAAATTGCACATATTCAGGAGTTTATAAAGAGATTGCCTATATTTAGGAGTTGCTAAATTTTTACGCACACAACCCAATAAAAGTGGTAAATTTTAAAATCATTTCAGTAGGTAGCTTTGCAGATAAGTTCAACACGTGCATTGGTAGGTTTATTCGTCTAGCAATCTCTTCCATCGAAACAATACAAAAACAAAATTATATAAATAATTAATGGTTCTTTTTAGTTTTATGTAAATGAATTTACAACGGTATGAAGTTCGGTTCCGTGATGCTAAAAATAAATACCTATCCTCATTTCATTAGGTGGTACGGGGGTGTCAGTCAATTTATGTAATTTTATACATATTTGTATTTTTTTTTTCACCTTCTTTCCTTTTACTAGTCACCTCACGCTTTGGAAGATACTCTGATGCTATGAATGAGTTGAAGAGATTTTTTGTCCATCATCTATTCCTTCAGAATACAAGGTCTACGTGCATTAGCAATCGAATTATTATTGAAGGTCCTATGCCGTAAGAAAGAAGTTTATCTAAAAGATGATTGGTTGACCAGTGGTATCCTTCGACGGCTTTCGTACGTACAGAGCCCTGGCTTCAAATCCTGGTGCCGACCATTTCCACTTTCACGACACAACCCTTTGATTAGTGTGAAAGATTTGGTTAGACTTTAGTGAGAACAGAGCAGGGTTGTTGCAACTACCTGCTCTGGAAATGGGGAAAAAGGGCTGACCCCCGATTGTGAGTGTGGGGCTGTGCAGACAGTAAGGCACATTGTGCAAGACTGACAGCTCAAAAAGTTCACAGGAAGCCCCCAAAACATCCACGAGGCTACTCCGTACTACTCCGTGGACTGGCGTTGGAGCCAAGACTGTAGACGGGACGCAGCCCTTTACGGGTCAAGATTATTTCCGGAAAAGCCATAAGAAAAGTAAAGTAGGTAAGTAGTGTGAAAGATGTCTTAAGTGCGTATGTGTTCACTTTTGGTGAGCCTTGATTCATTTTCTTTAAAAAAGAATCGGGTCAGAAAAATTTCTACTCGGGGTTGGAATTCTAACTCAAATTGGACGGAACCGGTTGACTGGTAGAGATTCTTCAAGCATTAAGTTGCGCCAGCTTTACTGACTTCTATGTGTAGAAGAGTGTTATATTTTATTTATATAAAAAATAATAAATTTGTTAACACACTTCTTTAGGTCAATAAAGCCAGTTTAGTATAATAATGTCACGGTATTTTCCACCAGTCAACCGATTTGAGAACTTTGAGGGTGCCAACCTCGGGCAGAAATTAGTGAAAATAACTAAAAAAAATCTGGCTTCACCGGGAATTAAACCAGTGACCGTTCAGAAGTAGACACCCGTAATTTATGAAGGTACCTAGTTAATTATTTATTTATCGCATATCATCTCTTAATAATTTTTACCCATAATGCCGTGAGCTAAACGAGGTAGAACGAAAGAAATTCACTCTTTTCTATTCGGGAATACTTTATTTATTGCTTCCTCCACCTTCATTCCATTTCTCAAACAACCTCTCTTATTTCTTTCACTTCTGACCAATTTTCCTTGAAAGCGGGATCTATCTTCGATCCAAATAATTTTCAGTAGATAACATATTATTTTCATTCTCTTTAAATATTTAATAAATATTTTACCCTTCTCTTAACAAAGGTGTGAGTAAAGCCGGTGGAACTTACCTATTGCCTGAGGCATTTTTTCCAAACCACCAGTCCCGTCCAATCAAGGGTGAAAATACAAAGAACGCCGATTCCGATCCGGCGTGCCAGAAAGCAAGTGCCTGTTTTTACTGTGCGTATGCCCATTCAAAGCATAGAAACATTCTTTGCGCCGATCGGAATCAGCGTTCTTTGTGTTTGCACCCTGAGACAGGCTAACCCCAGCTAGAAATTTCAAGTGAAAAAACACTTTTAAAAACTCTGAAAAGACCGCGAGATTCGAACTTGGGACCTCTTGATCTGTAGTCCAAGCCTATACCACTAGGCTACCGAGGTCGGTAGTAACATTATCTCTGCGATTCTACTAATAAATAAAATAAAAAAGGTTCAATAATAATTTGATGCACAATTTGAAGCACTAATTTAGAATACACAAAGAAAAAAATTATGTAATGGTTATTTCAGTCCAAACATGAACAAAAGAAATTCTTCAATGAACTAATTCCACGGATGATGTAAATCCAATGAGTTCCCGAACAAATGGTGGACAGACGATCTTGTCAATGGTGACGCCTCAATGGCAGACAAAGCCCGGCCATGGGGCACAGGATAGGTTACTGGCGGCAATGGTGAGCCGATGTTCATGGACAATGAATGGGTCTTCTATGTGCTGTTGAATCCCCATCGATTTGTATTTCACTTTGAATTTAAATTGCTGTGCCCTTGTTTTGTCTTTGTTAATTCATTATAATTATTGATTCTTTTGACGTGAGCGTGAATGGGCCCTTTACACCCAGGCATGACTCAAATATTACATCCATTTTCTGAAAATAATAATTAGTGCCTTAATTTTGTCATGTTATGAATTTAAATTTGAGCTCCATGTTTTTCTTGTCTATTTTGTTTTATTTTATATATTTTGACGTGAGCGTGAATGGGATCTTTACACCCAGGCATGACTCAAATAGATAGATTTTCATTACAAAGTCATACTTGCTCGCTTACAGTCATACTTTTTTCCCCTTATGTTATTTTTGTGAATAATTAGTTATTGTATTATGATATCTTGACCCTGTATTGATCTGATTTGTCTCCATCTCTATAATATATTCTTAATTTATACATCTAAAATTGTGAAAATTTTGACGTCTCCAAGTGCATGCCTGGAATGGGTCTATGGTGGAAAATGAAATAAATAAATAAATAAATCACAGGCGCTATGGGGACATCAGATATTATTCAAAGTAAAAAAACTATATTTTAATGATTACTAGCTGATACCCGTCTTTCATAAAATCTTCAAAACGTGTTTTTTTTTAAATAAAATGAATCTGTGCTCACTCGAAGTGAACACAAAAACACTTTTGACATCTTTCACACTAATCAGATTCGAACCCAAGACCTGCAATACGCTGTACGTACGAAAGCCGCCGAATGATGACACTGGACTATTGACCACCTCAGATTTATTTTCAACATCAAATCTATTTATTTTTTCTCTTTTTCTGAAATTTTACTTTGAAGATTATCATTCTACAAATTTATTAAACCCTTTAGAGCTCCATTTTTATATAGGTATTGAGATTGTGCTACAATTTTACAAAAATCTAAAGTAATGTCATCATACTTACGCTTTGACCATGGTTTTTGAGGGTGGAATGCCTAATTAATTTAAAAAATCCTTGCATAAATCCTTCATCTTTTTAGTTGCCATTGTTGCAAGGTTTGTTACATATCGACGCAATCACAACACTAATTATTGTACATACCTACCTATTAAATGCATTAAAATAAGTGCTTCTTAATAACAATTAAATTCTGCTTAGAGGTGGAAAAAGTATTAAAATACGATTTATAGATGAACCAAAAAAACATATTATCTACTTACACATAAGCAAGATCTGCAAGGAAGAAGCTTTGGTTTGTGTGATTAATACTTTGTTTCCTGTTGGGTGATTAAGATTTTTTTTTAAACCAATTATAAATCACAAATGAATGAATAATGTTATATTATTGTGCACGTGTAAATGCCATGTAACGACTGACCCCATCAGATTGGCTTGTTGACAGGTGTTTTATTAATAATGCTTCCGTGGGAATTTTGGGAGCTTGATAGAAGCACACAATTCCAATATTCCAAGAACTGGGATGCTGCTGTTTATGCCGAAAGAAGGTAGTGTCTCCATTGCATAATATGTTACTGTATTCACACCTGAAAACTTTGTCCTATCGTATAATTGTTTCGTTTAGAGCCAGAGATTCTGAAAACGTTGATCTTCACGCCCTTCAGCATCAGGCAAATAAACTTGAAGGTTCAGTCATGTAGAGATTTTGTCACTAACACACCTGAATGTTTGCTCACCTAATCAACTTCAAAGGTAGAGCACAACTTCAGGCCCATCAGTGGACAAGCGTTCTGTAGGTACATAGATCCCTCTCACGAGGTTCCGATTCCTTCACGGGCTGATATTGTTCCTGCAACAAGATAACAATATTTGTACAATCAAGAATAATTATACCAGATACTTATTTCCAACTAAGTATGCCTCCAACTTTTTCGTGGGCGTCCTGAGTATTTAAAACTTAATAAAACAACAAAAAAATCCAGTAACAAAAATTCTAAAATTGGAAAACAATCACATAACATTAGTAGATTAACTTTTTAGCATACAGTATACTGTACCTACAAAATTTGGATAGTAATTTGGGCAGCTAGTCATGAAAGTGTTCTTAATTCTTTTTTGGTCCAGTTCGAATTATTCATCACGATACTCCTATTGTGGAAATGGCTACATAATAATAATATGCTACCTGTTTTACATAAAATCTGAGGTTTTAAGTGAAACTACAATGTTTTGTCCAATTGTCTAACATTTTTGTTAAAGTTTTTGCTTTAGAATACGATTGATTGAATATTGGCAAAAAGTCCAGTAACCTAACTTCTTATAGATACTTTTGACAATCAAAAATTGTGAATTCGTGTTGCAGGCTTGGTCGCTTCTTTCCATAAGGGTTCAATTATTTTGATTGACCAGAGGAAGGATAGTGTTACCAACATATTTGGATAGTCATGGAGAATGATAGGGTGTTTTTTTTTATTTTTTTATTTTACCTTAATAAAGATGATCGCACTCAGCATAACAGCATACGCCTTTTCGCTGAGTGCGATGAAAAACAATATTACATAAGAACAACAACAAATCAAAAACCAAACAAATTTTGGATTAGAATTACAAGAATAAAGGCAATAAACATCATATCATTCCATATTATAATAGACACGGCATGCAACGCTCGCTGGGTGGTGCACCGTACGCATAGTGCCGTTCTGTTGTGTATCACACATACAAATATAAATACTATCGCGTACAGTAGGGAGTGAACATCGCGCTCAATTTACAATTTCATCGATCATAGATGATTCACTTAATTAACAGCTATTAAGTTTATATTTAAACATAAAAAAGTTAAAAACTAAACCTCAAATAAATAAAACATGCAAACCAACAATAAAAACATTATAAATTATGTAAAAATATGTATCAATACAATGCATGTAAAAATCCATAAAATTTGAAAATAATACAATAATAATAACAATGCTACAATATGACATGGCCGTGTATGATTTAAAATAAATATGGATGGCATTTTAAAAACATAAAAAACAAACGTGTTATACGTTACATTATTATTATCTGACCATGAGGCTAGATACCAAAGTTTACCATAGACCAAAATAAAGCTTCACGTCGGTGAAACAAAGTTGCAAGGAGACTGATGGAACTTTTTAACGTTTATAATGGAGTAAATTTCTTTGTGATTATATATCTAGTAAATTAGAGTTCCCTTTACACCTTCAAGTACTTTTTTTTTTTTTTTTTTTACCCATCACGCCGTTTCCCGAAGGGGGTAGGCAGAGAGTACGGATTTCCATTCTTTCCTATCCAAACAAACCTCTTTTGCTTCTTCCAAACGCATAACATTCCGCATACATGCTCTCCTATTTCTTTTGCTCCTGACTTGGCCCTCCTCTAAGACTGAACCGATATGATCGGACCATGTCATTCGAGGTCGAACTCGTCTGCGTGCACCTCGACCTCGTCTGCGTGCACCAGTACTCTTCCATTGAAAAACTAAAAGACTCTTAAAAAACTTAAAAAAAAAAAATAAAAGACTCGACAGTTTTAGTTTAAAATGGACTATCACCATTCACCAAGCGAATTCTGCCTAAAACATCGAAGATCTTGAAAAACTATTGCCTCTCTCGCATACATTACCTGTATATCATTCAGGATAAGTTTGATAATTTTACATTTTCCATCATTGTTTTATTTTTCATTTTATTTATCAATTTTATGTAAGTATATTATAACATGGGGCAATTCTATTTTCTTGCATAATGAGAAATCCTTGTTTTCTTTATTTGAGAATTGTTCAATAATATAGATTTATGGATTTGTTGATACCATCCCATAACATACGACATTATATTTACTATTTTTTTGTTTTTCATGGTCTCTTTACTTATAATCTGTATTTTGCTTATATTTTTTGAACAAAACTTTGTATTCATAATAAATAAATAATGTAGGTACTCCAGATTTGCAAACGCTGTTTAACAAGTAATCGATATAAGACAAATAACAAATTCCTCGTCCCAGCAGGGATAGACAGGGATCCCCAATTCTTTTGCTTCTTCCATAGATGTAGGTAAATTTCTGAAAACACCCCTTTGATCTTTTCAATCACACATGCTTTTCTTGAAGACGAATTCGAATTGTTCGGTCTCGTCATTTTCAGTTGACCACGCTCTCCTACACGTTTCCTTTCAGCCTTATAAACTCTTTTATTTTCAACATGTCCAAAACATCTCAACTTATGAATAATTATCCTCTTTATAATAAAACTATGATGGATACCAAATTTCTGGTTATTGTATTATGTCTCTTTCCATAATTATTATCTCACAGTCTTTCCACATATAGATAAATAAAACTGTCGACCTGATGTAGTAAATTATATAGTATCATCAGTAAATTATTTAGTACCTATTTTTTCTATATTTTTTGGGCTTACTATAAAACAGTTTCCTAACATTTTTATGTTTTGGAAAAATTAACTATTTTTTAACTGTTTTTTTATTTATATATTTATTTCTTTGGTTACCGGTTTCGGCTACCAGCCATCATCAGACCAAACTTAAAACTAATGTGCACAGATACAAAATATTGTGACTTACAAATTTTTAGGTATTGTGATGGAGGGGGGTGTTAGGGGTGGGCGTGGAAGGAGATAGGGTAGGGAAGAGAGATAATAGCGGAGATTTATACGGGTTCATTTCTTTATTTATTAGATTATTAGGGATATTTTTATTAATTTCGATTGTCTCTAGGGTGTTAAGTTTTCTATATGTTACACATATAGAAAACTTAACACCCTAGAGACAATCGAAATTAATAAAAATATCCCTAATAATCTAATAAATAAAGAAATGAACCCGTATAAATCTCCGCTATTATCTCTCTTCCCTACCCTATCTCCTTCCACGCCCACCCCTAACACCCCCCTCCATCACAATACCTAAAAATTTGTAAGTCACAATATTTTGTATCTGTGCACATTAGTTTTAAGTTTGGTCTGATGATGGCTGGTAGCCGAAACCGGTAACCAAAGAAATAAATATATAAATAAAAAACAGTTAAAAAATAGTTAATTTTTCCAAAACATAAAAATATTTAGTACCTATTCATGTTTTGAGAAAGATATAGCACTATTATACACTTATAGAGAGAGTTCAGCGAAGGTTCACCAAACTGGGAGTGGGGCTTAATGATTTGACATATGAGGAGGGACTAGAGGCCTTGGGACTGACAACGCTTAGAGAAAGAAGAATGAGGGGCGATCTAATCGAGACATTTAAGGTGTTGAATGATCATTATGACTGTCCTGAACTGCCCCAAATCTACACCTACAATCACAATGAGCACCTACGTGGCCATAGCCTTAAGTTGAATAGAAGTGTGTTCACCCAGAATCCACATAAACACTTCTTAAGTAACAGAGTTGTGGATGCTTGGAATAGGCTGCCTCCAGATTCGGTTGTTGCTGGGAGTGTAAACTCTTTTAAAAATGGACTTGACGGATTACAGTGACATCTCTAACTCATTCAAGCGTACCAGCTTTGCTGCCTGCTTGATAGCCTAATAATAATAATCTTTCGCAGCATTTTTCAGTGAATCGAATTTTCAAATGCCTATCGACTTTTTTATTTCATACACGAGTGAAATTGTAGCTATTGTGAATAGCTTATACTGAAATCTTACACTGTACCCTTCCCTCATGAGAGTCAATACGATTCCCTTCTTTCTCTACCTTTTTACATAGTTTTATTTAAATAAACCACATTGGTATGTTTGTCTGTGGACAATTTGTTGGAGCAACAATATTATGTCACAGATAAGGCTGTAAAATAGACAAGTCGTATCATAGACACATTAATCATAATATTGACAGATGGGGTGGTCGGCCTAACATGGTTCATGTATGTACAAACAATGCGGCCTATCTATTTCCGAACTGATCCCGGCGCCCCACATACTTACCCCAGTATGCAAATACCTTTCTTTATATACATACTTTTATTATTGACGTGTACCTACCTCCGATAAATAAATATCGCTGTAATGTTATTGGGGTTATCGGAAAAATCTTCTTCATTCGTATCGCAACAAAACATCCGTTTTTATGAATCAATATTCTTCTATATTGAATTGCGTTTTATCTCTCACGAAAGATGACCAAATCTTTCATTAATTATTTACAATTTTACGCAAACATAACATTTATTACGTCATTTTGAATTTTAACCGCAACTGATTGATATAGGCAAAAGTCTTTAAAAGCTGTTTTGAAGGGTAGTTTAATAATTTAATTGCAAGTTTATAATCTATCTATGAAAAAAATTGGTTTTTCCTATGCGTTTAGTATGCAACTGTATTTAAACGATAAAAAAAATAATGGTTGTTGTATTTTTTTTGTAATAATTTATTTTTTTAAATATGTATAAGTATGTACTTAATAAAAGTATTTGCTTTTCCGATTGTGAAGATAATGACTAAAAGGATATATAAATCTGAAAGAAAAGGTGCACACAGACGAGGCCGACCATATCGGTGCCGTCTTAGAGGAGGGCCAAGTCAGGAGCAAGGGGAATAAAAGAGTATGTATGCGGAATGTTATTCGTTTGGAAGAAGCGAAAGAGTTTTGTTTGGATAGGAAAGAGAGTCCTTACTCTCTGCTTACCCGCTTAAGGAAATGGCGTGATGGGTAAAAAATATTTGGCAGGTTATTAAGATTATATAAGAAAAAAAAACTAGATAAAGAGAGTTAAGGTCTACCTAGTACGGGGAAAACGGGACAGCGTCATCCACATTCCCTTTTCTTCTTCTTCGTCAATATTTCCAACTCTTTTACCATTCACTGAGTCTTCCCTAATACCTTTAATTTTCTGACATAAATCTTCCTTCCCAGGATTTAAGTAACACCCATCACGTTGTAGCGTGGCCCACGTTTCCCTCCCATGCATACACAACCATCTCAAACAGAATAACTTTACGCTTGAGTTGGTTTTGCCGGTGAAAAGGGTCTCGACTCCCACTCATCTAAACGTCCAAGAGTTGATCACCTGATCCGCCCAATATTTTTATTATATCACTCTCATCTCTCAAAACATTTTATCCATTTTTTATACCGCCGACTCGCACAAAATAATATTAACTAGTGGACGATCAGTGCTCAAAATTCGACCATCAGAACATTAGAGTGAGCGAGTGCCATTTTACAATTTTATCCAAAACAGTGACATGGATACGTCAAATTTTAAATGTTGATATTATGTATAAAGTTTTTTCTATTATTATTATTATAAAAAAAAAACAATATTAATCTATTCTGAATTTGACGCAATGAGTTTGAATATCCCGCTATTTTTAGCTCCACCTTCCATTTAAATATACCGCCTTCAAAATGCTTTCTGCGCCCATTACGAGGCGCTTTACATTTAATTTTTTTTTTCTATGAAGTTGATCTTCTTTACGAGTAGTCTGTGGAAGAGTGTGTGAGTATCAAATACATAACATTACAGTAGTATTTGTAATGTTTTTTTTATTTAATCTATTTTTATGCATAATTTAAAAAAAATATTAGGATTCGCCACCCCTCCTCTATATAAACTATAGATAGATAGATAGACAGATACTCCCTTTAAGGTCCCCCGCACAATGCAAGCCAGCCCGGAGGCCAATCCGCAGCAAGCCCGGTCCACACGAAACCGACCTCTCAGCTCGATCGAAGTAATCAAACCGAAGAGCTATAAACTATAAGTGTGCGGGGTGTATAAGGGGTGGCGAATGCTAATTCAAACTCCTCCGTACGCGCAATTTTCGTAAAAATAGTAACAAAGGTTTACGAAGTCATGTGCAACCCTTACGATCTTGAGATGCCCATGAAGTGTAACGAATTACGCACAGAACTCATTTTTGGTAGTTGTACGGGTATTTTAAATTAATTTTTCAATAACTTTGAACTCTTACGGTGGTCAGGCGACAATACACCCGACGTCAGAGTAATAACATCATTTTTACTTTATTTACGGTGTTTTAGAGTTGTTAATACAATTTGTGTCATAAAATATATTTGTAAGGAAATCTGTACTTATTAAAATAATAATGAAAATGAAAATTGTTGAAGCCATGAGATTTTTCATAATATTGAAAACTCTATTTACATTCATTTTATACAAGCCCAGATTCCAGTTCGGAAATGTTGCATTAACATATAAATTTTATTTTATTGCTAAAAAAAACCTTCAGAACTGCATGCTTTGCGCGAATATTTTTTTTTCAGGACGAGGAATAACTTCTGTTCTGGTGTATTCCTTTCCTTCAAAGATAAGTTATAGAGTAGCGCAGGAGGAAGTCATGAAAGTCTCATGAAAAAAAATTAGATATTATCAATATTAATTGAAAGTAAATCAGAGATTCTCAAACATGAATCACGAACAAGCCATTGTTTGGAATCCAAAATGGTTGCCATAGTTTACATTTTCACCGCGGCACATTGTCATAATACCTATTTGCGGTTAGAGTATTAAGTCACAGTTTGACATTTCATTTTCTCGGCCACGCGGCTGATTAGTAGCTACCTACATACCTACAGTACTCGTTGTCAGTCTGACATTAGGTTGACTGAATATTTGACATTTAAAAAGCGTATTGTGTGGCCATAGACTAGGTTCCGTTATTTGGAGTGCTTGTTATTTTATTATACAGTGGCTCATCCACATGTCTAGGTACCAATCTGGTGTCTATTGCGCGGATTATTATGTAAGTTCATAGATATTAAAGCCATATACTCATTTCTGGAGCGAATCATAAAAAAGTATACAAAATTGAAACTCTTTTGCGTATTTAAGTCGGATCATACGCCTATCATTGACATCACACTGACAAACGTTTTTATTGGACGAAAGTGCAACGACCTGACTTTAAATGCAGAAAAAAGCTTCAAATTCGTATTTTTTGGCCATTCTCTTCAGGTTACCCTTTTTTGATACATCTAGATTAACAAGCAATATAAGTATGTGCTAATTTTTCATTTATTTGTTGACAGTTGACAAGTCATTCCAATGAGATAACGGCTTCCATTCATTTGTTGCGCTGTTTCTGTGTATATATTCTGTATTTAAGTCTCTTTATTGTATTTTTTGTTTGCTTATGTACATCTTATTTGTTTATGTCTATATATATATATATATATATATATATATATATGTTTGTCAACTAGCACTTCGTGGCTCAAACCGTCTGTGAATTACCGGGGATGTTGGCTCATTTCTACTTGTTGGCTCTTTTGTCACATACTTGATCAGAGTCAAAATGAGATTTTTACATTTTCGGTATCACCACGTGATCCTGAGCCGATTCCTGCCTATAACTCATTTTGAGCCAATATTTGACATTTTGTGTGACCATATATACACTCCGATATACCTTTTTATCTGAAATATACATTCTCACTTAGGAAATCATTTTGACAATTTATTAAACAACAATAATCGATCAAAAATTGAAACGTTGCCAAATCATATTACTGTATCAATGCCATCCACGAAAGTAAATAAATTAATGTAGCAAGTCCCCACATTTGTAAAAATGTGATAACATTTGTATTAAGATCAGAAACAACGCCTATACGAACGCGCGAACCTTTTGTTGAATGCGCATATTTTGTTTGGCTCAGTTGCGTAACGAAGACATTACCAATACTATTACACTTAAACATCGCTAGGCTTGGGGGAATTTTATCAAAATGCGAATATAAACAATTAAAAACACGTATGAGAGTCGTACAAATGATTGAACATTTTAATAAATACGCATGATTTACATTCTTACAACTTATTTTTTCAATATTACGATTTTATGAATGAATCGTATTTACGCACTTGATTATTATTGTTTTGAATGGGATACGAGAAGGTTGATCAATATTATGTGATATCGTTTTGTGACCAATATTTGATTTCCTATCCACATACTTTTTTTCACTATCATACTATTCCGCATGCATGTATCCTATTTCTTTTATTCTAGACGTTGCATTTCTTTAAGATCACATATCGATATATTCTACCCATGTCGATCTTCCACCTATACTTTCATCAGGCAGGTAAAAAGTGACTCTATTTTCATTCATCCTCTCTATATGTCCAAACACCACACTTTGTTTACATTCATTCTTGTTACTACACTATTTTTTTATCTCTCATTATTTCCTCATCTATCATTCCGTTTCCGATCTCATCTTCAGCATTAATAGCGCACATCCTACGCAACATTCTCATTTCTACCGCATTCATACTACTTTCTTCCTTCTTGGTCTACGTCCATGTCTCATTACCATACATTATACTTAGATGGTATAAAAATTGCGTTGAGCACAAGCTTCTTCACTTAAAGCGAGAAAATCTACACATACAAGTAGGTACATCTCCCTTTAATTTATTTAATTCTTTATGCACAGATTACAGAAATCGATTTTTAAATCACTTTTTATCGTCTTATTTTACTGATAATGTCTCATATTTATTGCCTATTGGCTTTGTTGGTGCACAACGTTCTAATTATGTTTAGATTCTTGTGACCTTTTCAGGACTAGATCTTAAAGAAAAAATAACAACTAATGACTCTAACAATTCATTACTAATGTTCGATTTTTAAATGGAACAAACCACTACGGGCTTACGACCGTCTTCTACTGTTATTTCGAAGGCTGGCTTAGTGTGATCACTTTACGTTAACAACGTTCGCCATTAGGTGGTAATGTTTGTCTCCGAAACTCCTAATCATGAGAATTCTCAACATGTTCAACATGTCGAAAAATCTCATGTATGCAACAAGTAGAAATTTAATAATAAAATGAAAAATAGAGATAAAAGTTGGAAATTGTTGAGAACAAGAGAGCAATAAATATGAGACATTAACAAAAATGGATATAGTCATATCCTGGCGCCAAACACATGACAGCAGTCGCAGTCTTTAAATTTGGTTGCTCTCTTGTTCTCAACAATTTCCAACTTTTATCTCTATTTTTCATTTTATTATTAAATTTCTACTTGTTGCATACATGAGATTTTTCGACATGTTGAACATGTTGAGAATTCTCATGATTAGGAGTTTCGGAGACAAACATTACCACCTAATGGCGAACGTTGTTAACGTAAAGTGATCACACTAAGCCAGCCTTCGAAATAACAGTAGAAGACGGTCGTAAGCCCGTAGTGGTTTGTTCCATTTAAAAATCGAACATTATTAATGAATTGTTAGAGTCATTAGTTGTTATTTTTTCTTTAAGATCTAGTCCTGAAAAGGTCACAAGAATCTAAACATAATTAGAACGTTGTGCACCAACAAAGCCAATAGGCAATAAATATGAGACATTAACAAAAATGGATATAGTCATATCTTGGCGCCAAATACATGACAGCAGTCGCAGTCTTTAAATTTGGTTGTTATTTTACTGACATTTTGTATACTTGCTTGCTTTGGATGACAGTTTGATATTTTAACATCTACAATACTCTTCTTCTCTTTCCAATGCGGCAATCCACTCTCGACCATAAAGAAGATTTTAAATTTTTTAGTCCAAATGAATAACGTGGTTTATTAAAAAAGATTTTTATACTTACGTATTATTTTATTCTTTTATTTTCAAAGGAATCGACATTGTTTAAATTGATTATATGAGTTTATTTTTAGACTAAATCATTTTTTTATTGTAAATTTAGTCCTTTGCTCGGTCCTTCTCTGAGCAATCTCAACATTCCATCTTTTCTTTGTGGAACAGCCCTGCCAGCATTCGTACACTTGACGCGACCAAGGAGGTGTCATCAGCAAATCGTAGATTGTAGGTATTTTATTTTCTATTGTGGCCCATCTATGCCAGCCATCCTGGGCTCTTCTCGTGAAGTGTATGTATGTAGAGGTTGAAGAGGTCGGGTGAGAATATAATATAATGCCTGTCGCACTCCCTTTTAACCATTGAATGGTTACGATACGGGGTTCTGAATAATTATTGTTACATGCGAAATTCTTCCAAATATAGATATAACATTGACTATCAAGTGATTATGCCCCCACTGAGGATACGGATGCTGCAGCTAAGGACTGTTTTTTCCGACAGTCTGGATGCAGTTGTGTCTCATGTCTCAAGGCGCCACCGCTTGATAGCTTAACTTCCTCTTGAGAAAGTCCATGCGAGGAGCAAGAGGTATACCAATAACACAGAGGAATCCTACAGATGGTCCCGTGGGCGAAATGTGCGATCTGGAGTACGCGGACGACCTAGCGTTGTTCAATACGACAGTGGAGGAACTACAGCGCAGTGTTTCGAGACTCTGCAATTAAACAGCACGCCTTGGCCTTCGAGTCAATGCCAGTAAGACGAAGCTCATGGCAAATAAAGCCTGCCCCGATAAACAGCTACCGATAACCATTTATAGTCGCCAGGTCTCCCGGGTGGATAAATTTAAATACCTGGGAGCAACCATTACTACCACTGGTGACCTCGGGGCTGAGCTCCCGATAAGTACCTATCGATATGGCAAGTGGTGCCTTCAACAACATGACCAAGATATGGAAGGCGTCGGCGTTTAGTGTTGAGACGAAATGTAAACTGTTTAATGCGTGTGTGTTGCCTATTCTTTTATATGGGTGTGTGTCATGGCACCTGACCAAAGCCCAGGCACAAAAGGTATCTGCCTTTGAGACAATGTGCCTCAGAAGAATCATGAATATTAGATGGTACCACCGCATCACGAACTTTCTTCCTCCCATCAGGGTCCCGAAGACGAGGAAGACCCTCCCACACCGTGTTTCGTTCCTTCGAAGCAGAGCTGAGGGATTTGGACATGACGTGGGAGGAGGTCATTGAAACTGCTAGAGATAGAGCGCAGTGGAGGGCACTTGTTGCCTCCCTATGCCCCCAAGTGGGGTCACAAAGGGAGTATTGATTGATTGATCAAGTGATCATCAGACACAAACCGCCAAGGTCCCGAATCAGCTCATCCTATTATCAATGAAACACAAATTAGCTGGTAGGTATATTTAATTCGCGTTTGTACCTATATTGCGGTTATTTACTATGAATTATAGTATTAAAGGCTTATCTCTTTGCTAAAAATAATAAAAAATACATTAGGGACGCCTAACAGCGTTGTTTTAAATGCAATATCAATTTAAAAAAATCTCAACTTTGGTGTTGGATGAACATCACGCAAAATTTAAAAAAAAAATATATATTTTATTCATGAATGAAATTGTAAATTGAAAAGTGTAACTTTTAGAGTATTATGTCCGATAAATAAGATTTAATAAGATACTAACCACACACACACACACACACACACACATTCTCCCTTTGAGGCCCCCCACACACCTGAGGCCAGCCCGGAGGAGACAAATCCGCAGCAAACCCAACCTGCACGAAACCAACCAAAAAGATACTAAGCAGCTTTGATAATTAAACCCATTATAGTACAGTAACTTTATACCGATTTGAGGGGTTAAATAAAACTTTGCAGTATTACGATATTACTCAAATCGGTATAATGGCTAAGTATTACAAAGTTTCAAGTAACGTTTTTGAAGAATTGTAACTTTATACATTACAGAATGCGTCAAATAAGGTAGTTATGTTTTTTTGCAAACTTGTAATATCAAATTTCTAATTATCTCGACTCTGGTGTTGGATGAACTATAATCAATCAATCAATACTCCATTTGTGACCCCACTTGGGGGCATAGGGAGGCATTTGGACAAGACCTCCACCCACGTCATGTCCAAATCCCTCAGCTCTGCTTCGAAGGAAAGAAACACGGTGTAGGAGGGTCTTAGTCGTCTTCGGGATGATGTTGGTCTGATGAATAATCCAAGTTTTTGACCTCGAGCGCCGAATGCACCTTTGTCAAAAATCGAAAAACCGCGAAAAAATCGCTATGTTTTTATTATTTGGCGAATATAACCGTAAAGCACTATTTTTTGAAAAAAACATTTTAGCGCGTTTTTAAAGAAGAGTAAATTTGCTACAATATGATAACTAGATTTGTCTCTGTAGACCAAATAGATTCCAAGCCTTTATGATTTATTTCTTCTCATCAATTTATAATAAACGCTATTCTCATAAACTTCTCGTTAGAAAAAATCTAAATACCTACTCTAAAATACTTTAAAAAAATATTGTCATAAACGCTAGCCAAGTAAAAAAATATACGAGTCTAAATCACAACAAAAATAAAGTAGGTAGGTAGGTACATATAGGTCCTCAATAATACGGAAAATATGAAACCAACAGCGATGTGTGAATATTACGATCAGATATAGAAACCTACCTACCAATTCTACGTCTACAATAGGAGATGTATTATGCTATCGTGAGTGTGTTAGTGAGATCGATTTGGCAACGTTGTAAGAGCTAACAACTCTTGATCAACTAGTGTTCTTTAAAAATAGACAGTAAATAATTGAATATATAAGTGGAGAATAGAGTATATAGGAAGCTAAACATAATCGTAACGCGGGGGTGTAACTTTCAAATTTATGTATCAACCAGGTAATTATATATTCCAGGTAAAAGGTTGATCAACTTTGGTGTGTTAAAATCAGATGAGCCAACATATGCCGTCTGACATAAATATATATATATATACACATCTCGTAATAGCGCGCGTTCCACGAGACAAAATACGTCATAATCTGCTTAGCGAGTCAACGAATAACATCCTTGTCTTGTTACTGTAGATTAATTTTCGGCGTCATTACTTCGGTAATACGACGAAAGGCTGAAGATGGAGTCTCTGATGGCTCCGAAATATATACCACCATCTAACCAACAAACCAACACCTTTAATAATGTTCCAAATAACATCGGGAACAACTCACAACGCGACAGTACCCGAAATAACAATTTACATATTCCGCGTCGCGAAAAGCTTTATATTAACATATATATATATATATATATATATATATATATATATATATATATTTATTTATTTCACGGCCAGTAGGCCTTTTACAGGAAAATAATAATTTGTACAAGAAAGATAGAGATTACATATATATATACAGTACTTAGTTAGATATAAATAATAATACAAGTATACAATAATTATGGCAAGTTAGAATACTTAACAACAATCAAGAAATACAGCGACAACAATACGGAATAGTATGATGAACACTGCATAGGTGCGTACACTCGTACATACACACTCAACCTGGCCGGCGCAGTCCGCGCACAGCTCGGCCACACTTTACAACATTATTACCATTCAATCAACCAAAAATCAAATTTAATTGACATACTCGCTCACTACAAAATAAATTTAGAAAAGGGGAAAAAAACAAAAAATAACAATAACCAGTACACTTGCGTACGTAAGAGAAAATAAATTCATATCAACAAACATTCACAACAAAAAAGCCTTTACAAATTGGCTGCCACCCTCGCCTTAAAAGTAACCAGCGAATCACCAAAAATGTCCGAAACATTTGCAATATATATATATATATATATATATATTGAGTTTGGCAGTATTATTAAATCTGGGTGGTTTTTAATTGAGATTTCGTAAGGTTTGCTTTCTTTCTGTACAGTAACTGAATGTGTACCGTCAGCCGTCCATCACCAGATTCGAGTCCACTCGAGTTTGGTAGCCCCACTAGACATCAAGCTAAATCTTATTGCTTACCCCTAAAGGAATGTGGAATCATTTTAACCCGTACTGAATTCTGCGTTTTGGTTAGAATTATCTGTAATAAAGTAAGTTAAGTGACAGTTCGGTTTTAATCCACCTATGAAGTTGAATGAACATTTAGGACACTGCTTAGCATTTAGTAAACCATTGGTTAACTTATCACTCAAGTCAACAATTGATTATATTTCGAATATTTTCACAATTTATTATTCTTGACTTACGTCACATGGTAACATTGACTGCCAAAAAATCTGCTGTATGGCGAACTTTCAAAGGTCCTTTATCGAAGCATGAAAGTTTTAAGGAAAATCTGCATCTGGCGGTGAAGAGTGTCGGGCAGCAGTCTAACTGGGAGAGTGTTGCTTTGAACAGGGAAGAATGGAGAAAAGTTGTGGCGGATTCTCCAGGAACAGAGATGTGAATCGACTGTTGGAGCGGAGTTTCCCTCCCTGGAATGTGGGAGGATCTGTCTGTCGCGAATTGCTCTCCACAGCCACATCAGCTGGTGGCCTGAAGACAAAATAAGTAATGAGTCCAATAATGATTTCCTTCTTGTTGGTGTACCTTATGGCTGTTCAATATGGGCTTGATGGTTGATATTCCAAATAGTACTTAGCCATCTTCGAACAGCAGAATCTGATTGCTCTGAAACAACAAGAGAAATTAATAATTAAGAGTTAATTATTTCCATTTTTTAATCAGACTTTTGAACGCACGTGAGGTTTTCAAATAATCGTATCATTCTGTTTAGGTACTTATATCATACTATGAAAAATGCATCGTTTTGTGAAAATGACTAAACTAGTCTTTAATTTGCATTAAAAGTTGATATTATCACCAGACGAGGGCCCCGAAGACGAGGAAGACCATCTCATACTGTGTTCCGCTCCTTCAAAGCAGAGCTGAGGAATCTGGACATGGTGTGGGAGGAGATCATAAATATTGTGCAAGATCGATCGAAAAATGGAGAGCTCTTGTTGCTTCCCTATGCCCCTAAATGGGGGGGGGGGGGGGTCAAAAAGTGACTTTGGATTTGGATCGGATTATGATATCACCATAAATACTTGAATACGTTTTCGGAAGCAACTGTTTTAAATAAAACTTTAACAAGCCTTTGAAAAATCGAATTTATCAGAAGAAATATAGAATGCTAGGGACCCATTGGTCGGCTTACACCACAAATGACGATGGGTACTAAGTAGAGATGTGGAAACAACTTCTGGGGAAACAAACTCTTAAATAGTTGCCAAATAACGTGCTAAATGGATCGGCCATATCATCAGGGAACCGGGTCTGCTCTCTACCATCCTTGAGAGAATGATTAAGGGCCTAAACCAGAGAAGCCTCCTCAGAGATAACTGATCGGGAATATTATGCTCTATCTATAGCACCTACCAGGAACTGAAGAGGCTGGCGATTAACAGAGGAGAGTGAATAAAAGGTAGTATGCTTGAAGAACAATCCAAGGAAGAAATCATATAAGCTTGAGGTGTATTGCCATCAAAACAAGAAATATGTTAACTCAATTCTGATTAAACATGGCTAAACTTAAGCGTTGTCACCATACCCTGAGCTATTCCCTATCAAATATCCAACAAGAAAAGATAATATTGTGTACTCGACCAACAAAGAAAAGTACGAGCTATAGTAATCAAAGCACTTCATTTTTTTTTTATCCAAAAGGGGGTGGTTTGCATTGAGATTCAGATAACAGGACCCTCACTGTAGGCGGACTCGGAGTGATTCGAGTGAATAAGCAATTTCACGCCTCCTAATTGGAGAACAGAACTATCTTCTGCACTCTTTATGTCAGCGCTCGTTGTCTATGATTATAACAAGGCTAGATTCCGCCGCCAGCGCCACACCCATGAGGTGGGTAAAACTGTTATTATTGTTTGTTTGTAGTAATGTGCGGTGCGGTGCTGCGCTAACTGGGATACGTCAATCATAGCAAGCACAGTAGTAGTAGCTGCTCCTGGCGATCTATTTTAGAATCTTATTATTTTTTATTGCGCGCCTGTCAACTACTTTCCCGCCAATTACCGACGCGCATAGATCGCGTCATTAAGCAGCCATATATAATCAAGGGAAATTGTTAGAATTTTCTAGGGTTTATACATTTGTTTATATTCTTCCATCTACTATGTAAAATTCATTTCGCATTATCTTAACATTTTAAAATGATTGACTGTGTTTTAGGTAGCTTATGTGTCTGAGCCACTATATTTGAAAGATCTGGGACTATTTATTTTTATGTTAGGGGAATAATGTATGAAGGTTGCATAAACTTCAGGAGCTATAGACCATTAAAGGATGACGTCATCTGACATTAGGCTGGATGCAAAATGGCGGCCATGGCGACACACACACACCACACACATACAAACCATAGTGATGGGTTTATGTATAAACACACTCATACCAACTCTAACTTAAACTTTTTGTTTATGTTTATGCCTCCCGGCTAATGTCAAAATCCACGTGACCGTTAATGGTCTATTTCCAAATAATTTCCAAACGTGTCGCATATCAAATTTGTCATATTTTAAAAATGACCTTTGTCATAAAAACTTAACTATTCATAAATGAGTCTTAAAAGACTGAAATGAGAGATTCAGTTTTTTAATATTTTAGACAGTCTGGATGAATTTTTTTTTTCTGATTTTGCCGTCCTGAAAAACGAAAGTGCTTTTGCCATTTATATTTTCGTTAGTGTCCGCAGTAAATATATCTGACACTGGATCAGAGATTCCTATATCGGAAAGAAATTTTAAATTGTCTGCAATCGTCAATGTGATAAAGTAAAATCTATCTTATAATATAAAAGAAAGTTGGGTTAGTGCAAACACTTATAACTCGAGATCGACTGAACACATTTTTATCATAACTAATAATATAACATCGTAAAATGGATAGCTAGTAATATGAAATATAATATTAAAGTTAGTATGGAACGAGTTTACTGACAACAACGCCATCTATGAAAAATTCCATAACAAAACAATTTGTATTTACTTGACAACCATTGAGTTTCCAAACATTGGTAGGTAGGAAAATTTTTGATAGCATTTCTTTCAAGACCTTAGAAATATTTTAAAGGTATTTTTGTATAAATTATAAATTTGGATTCATAGTAAGGACTACAGGACAACGTCTGTCGAGAAAGCTAGTAGGAAAATAAAACAGATAATGACCCTTTTATATGACTGCTTTGTCGCTAGTAAGTACGTAAATAAAAAATAACTTCATAACTACAGTGTTAGATATTCCTTAATTCAAAACACATAAAATGTCTGTTTAGATATTTAATATTTACATTCTCAGATTCTGTTGGTAACATGGGGAATACAAAGTACAAAACAAAAAGGTGGAGGAACTACCTTCGTGACGTTCCGTAAAACTTCGTACGTTTTACGATTTTCTCGTTTTTAATTAAGAAAGGAGACGTCACGAAAATAAATACAGGTTTAATTCGTAAACACGAAACCTATATTGGATAATAAAATGAGCAGAATAAACCTTTCACATTATTACACCCTCATCTCTCCCTCCGTGTCCTGTACCCGGTAATAATATAGTGTCGTTAGTTGACAGTTGATCTTCGTTTGTCAACAAACCGCCGCCATCTTGATGCGGTTAATAAACATAATTACCTGTCAAATTGTTGACAGATTGTCGGTAATGACCGTACCTTTAATAACATTATTTATTATTTTTCTCACACTTTGGACATAATATACCGAAACCAAGACGAGATGTCGTTAGTGTCGCCACATTAGCATTATTAATTATTCTTGTCACCTCTTGTTCACGAATCATCATCGTAATAGTATGAAACACGAGCCCGCCCATATTCTCAGTGTTGCCAGGAGTTAATTAAACTTTAATTGACGTTTTTCCAAACGTCAAAGCATAGATAATTGATTTATTGTACACAGCGTGTTCAATGTTGCATATAAATTTGAACACATACTCGATATATCATGAAAGATGTAGTATACCAAAAATATTTACCAAATACCAAAAATAAATATCATTCAATTGGAAAAAAAATTGACGTGAGCTGTCAATAATTTAATTTTTGAACTCATAGATAAAATACCTATTCCAATTAAAATAAATCATAGACAGCTAAGAACGCTTCGTCTATAAAAACCATTAAGGAGAAGTTAGACAGGTCATGCAAGGAAATGTTATTTCGGGATTTCGTTATTAATTATTGTACATGGATGAAAAGCTTTGGTAATGATGAAAAATTACTGTAAAGGTGTGGCTTCGTCCCAAATTTTCCATCATTTATAATAGTTTTACCGAATGATTCATTTCGTGTATTGCATTGATGGATGAAAATGTTAAGTGATTTAGTTGAATAATGACAAAACAATCAGTAGATAAGTAATTTTGTTATGTTCTTAGCTTAGCAGTGGCTTACCTTCTTAGTTAAGGGGCCCTTATCAGAAAGTTTATGAAAGAAGTAGATATTAAAACACAACGAAAAATATTTGGTACCTACTCTTTGTATCGTTGTGGTTCTGAATAGTTCATTATTGGTTTGTTCCAAATAAAAATCGAACATCAGTAATGAATTGTTAGAGTCATTAGTTGTTACATATTCGTTGGCTCTGAGATGAGCCGTGTATTTCATGTGTCATCGAAAATTTACGCTTGTGTTAGAAGCATCATGGCGTACGGAATCGAGTTCGGAGCTGATACCACTGTGACCAAAAATGCGCTGAGGGTTTCAGAAATGAAAATTTTTAGGAGCATAGTCAAGAAGATCCTCAGATATAGAGCTAGAAACACGTGGGTGAGGGAAATATGCGAGGTCAAGGATGAAGGAAGAGTAAAGGGCAAGGTAGAAGGTATGCACATTGCACATGTGAGGAGAATGGACTCATCCAGACTCTCTCATATTGCATTGCGTGGTCAAACCCATGAAAGAAGGCTCCTGGACACAGGGCCGTCGCGTGGTTTTCAGGCGCCCAAGGCGAGGCTTTAATCTGCGCCCCCCCCCCCCTCATAAAACTCGTAATTTTGTTCACTCCAGTTTTGGTTCGGGATAATCATAATCAGCGCCCCCTCCCCCCTCCCTATAAATCTCGTAATTTTGTTCATTCCAGTTTTGGTTCAGGATGATTATAATCTGCGCCCCCCCCCCTATAAAACTCGTATGTATTTTTATACTACATATTGTATACTATCTGATACCCGTCTTGCTTTTCGTCGTTGTTTCCGTTAGTCAGGCTCATTTAAACAGATTCTAGTCTAGCTTCTCTCCGCGATGGTTTAGCATATGGGTGTTTATTAAACTTTTTATTGAAAATATTGCATTCGTATGGCTTTTCTCCGCTATGAAGTCGCTCTTTCCCTAGATTGGCGACGTCTCTTAGCCAAAAATTTCCTGTTGCTTGCTCGGTTGCAATGAAAATAAAATTTAGTTAGAGTTTTTTTAAGATTTAAATTTAAAAATTGATTAAACTTTTTATAGCAAATATTGCATTCCTTTGGCTTTTCTCAGCTATGAGTTCGCATGTGAATCCCTGGACTGTACTACAAGCAAAATGGATTTTTTTTGCCCACGGCGGCGCCCCTCGAATCGCGGCGCCCAAGGCGACCGCCTCGGTCGCCCCACCCACGCGACGGCCCTGCCTGGACAGACCACCAAAGAGGTGGAGGGACAGTAAATTTTTTAAATTGAATTAATTCACCTTTTTAATTAAAAAATGAAGAAGATCATCATCTAAAGAAATTCTGCTGTTTATCTTTAATATAAAAGAAAGTCGGGTTAGTGCGAACATTTATAACAAGAGAACGGCCGAACAGATTCTTCCGATGTTTGATTTATTGGATTCTTCTTCGCTCCGGTTAGCAGATTAATTATGAAAAGTTGAAATAAGAAATAATATCCTTATACTTATCGTATTTAACGAATATCTTTAAACTTTTAATTACACACAAGACACATAATATATGTATGTAGTTATTAAGGTTTTGATAATAATCTTAAATAGATATATGAATCTAATACAATTTGAACGACTTTTGGTAAGGCAATAAGGTAGGTATCCTCAATATTGAACGATTGATTTTAACTTTGCAGTATTACGATAAAAATCGTATCGTAACACTGCAAAGCTAAACATAACCACCTAATGGCGAACGTAGTTAACGTAAAGTGATCACTCTAAACCAGCCTTCGAAATAACAGTAGAAGACGGTCGTAAGCCCATAGTGGTTTGTTCCATTTAAAATTCGAACATCAGTAATTGAAGTGTTATTCATTACTTGTTTGGTTACATATTCATATTAAATAATTAAAGGCTTGAAAAGGTTCTAGGGGTTTCAAAGCCTTTTTTGATCTAGTGTGCTACGAGAATGGTTGTCAAACAACCATAACTATAATAATAATAATACTAAGATAACTTATATTAAGAGCGCCGTTTTGTGGCCTAGAGGTCACCTCAAGGGCGCTGTACAAACTATACAAAGACAAAATTTACATTAACATTAATGGATTCAATAATATTATCTAATTTCATAGACAACCGTGCATATTATGAGACATACAATAATTATTATTATTCAAGATGAAGGATAACCTGGATATGATTTTTGGAACAAGAATGTTTTTAATGCCTTCTTAAACTCGTCTAAGTTCTCGCAGCTTCTTATATTTACGGGAAGTGAATTCCATGATTTTGGCCCAGCAACGCTCAAAGCTCTATTCGTGTAATTTGGCTTGTTAATAATATAATTTGAAAAGATCGAATGAAAGGAGAATTGATTTACGAAATGTCAAAATTATTTCTGAAAATATACAATAAATATATAAGTCCAGCCCAAGCCCATCACCTCTACCATTGTAGGGACGAGATGGACTTGGCTGGGACATGTGTTAAGGATGCCGAATGACAGTTGGCCGAGGAGAGCGCTGTTCTTCCTCCCATCAGGGTCCCGAAGACGAGGAAGACCCTCTCACACTGTGTTCCGCTCCTTCGAAGCAGAGCTGAGGGACATGGACATGGTGTGGGAGGAGGTCATAAACATTGCGCAAGATCGAGCGCAATGGAGAGCTCTTGTTGCCTCCCTATGCCCCTGAGTGGGGTGTAAAAGGGATGAGAATTGATTGATTGATTACTGTCGTAGGTATGCGGCAAACAAAGAATCTGTGCTCAAATAGAAAGATATGGGCTCTCTCTACCTACTCTATACGGTCAGTATATTCCTATAGGTTACTCTACAAGAATACAATGTTTCCATTTACGAATTTTTTTTCATAAAAAAATGTATCAAACGCTTTTTTACACGTTGATGGTAGTAATTTGTATAAAATTTGATAATTTATGTATACCTATTTTTTAATTAAGAATTTTTAGCTACCCTCATGCTTATAGGTTGCAGGTCATTTATTTAAAAAAAAACTGCATCAGTTTATGTTTTGTTTTAACTTTCGGTCCATCTTCAAAGTTATGAAAAAATCAAGTGATTTGTTTATTAAACTTACTTTCAGACAGCTATTAAACCGAGAAATCAGAGAAAAAGAACGAAAAAAAAAACCCGCAGAAGAAATAATCGTCCCTATATCGACTGGCGTCGTTGTGATGTTTACCTTCCATTAGTGTTTGGCATTAATAATAATAATAACAGCATTGACGTAGGTATTTTTATTTCGCCCCACACTACAGCGCTTGTAGCGTTTAACCTAGTTAAGGCCCCGTTGTTTAAATAATGGCAACCTCATCCCTGGTGTAAAAAAGGAGATAAATCGACATCAAAGGTTTGCATAATAATCACATAGTCAGCTCCAGTTCATCCCATGATAAGTCTGCACAAGGCCACGTGAAAATGATAGACTAGCTGACCCGTCGAACTTCGTACCGACTCAGAATAAATCGTATTAGCTGAATTTCGTTTTCCTTTTGAACTATTTTGATATTATGGTTCCTTCCAATTAAAGGGAAAAATATGAAGACCTACCTTGCTTGGTATAAAATTACCTGAGCTTACGTACAAATAAATATCACAATTGTGTAGAGATTGAACATATACACAATCAGTAGATACACATATCTGAAAAATCTGGGCTCACAAATACCTACACTTTTGTCAATCTCCACACTAAATTAAGGTTGTACCCTGTTTAATAAAATTCATCAGCAGCGGGCATAACCACCAGTATGAAAGTTGTCGTGTCTTTAAATGACCCCAACGTGTGGGGCTCGATTTTTGAAGGACGCCACGTCAATTTTGGCGTTGGCAACGTGGGGCCCGATTTTAGTTGGACGACACGTAATTTTGGCAATCCCAACGTGTGGGACCCGATAGGGTTCCTATTTCAACTAAGGTGCTCGACTTCAGCTCCTCAGCTTTTCAAATTATGCCCACTCCTTGCCCAGAAATTGCCCACGTCTTTTGCAATAGATAGGTGACTATTTTCAACTGGCTGTGCTGTCATTGTCGACTTTGTGGTGATCGTATACCTATTGGGTGAGTGCTAAGATCAAGGAAGTGGAATTTTCAAAAATCCTTTCTTAGTAGAAGGTTTTGTATTAAAACCTACCTGATTTCCAAATTTCACTTCTCTACGATTAGCCGTTTGGGCTGTGCGTTGATGAGTGAGTATGTCAATCAGGCACTTTCCTTTATATTAATAGATAAGGAGTTGTTTTCTTTCGGTTATGCTTCGAACTGTGGGTTTTTGATAGTTTGTTATAAAGATTTAACAATAATTATTGCATTAAATAGTTGGTTCTTTGTGTAAGGTCTTATCCTCGAAAACTGCGCAAGAATCCATAAATATTTGGAATGTTGTGTTCAACGCAGCCAATAGGTTGGTATTCCGGTGCTATCTATCAGTCGACGGCTTTCGTACGCATATCGTACTTCACTACGTGGATTCGTATCCTGTTGCCGACCATTTCAACTTTCACAACAGAAGCCTTTGATTACTGTGAAAGATGTCAAAAAGTGTATTAGCGTTCACTTTGAGTAAACCCATATTAATTGAAAAAGTTAATTACTAGACAGATTAAAATGGATATAGGTAGGTAATATCCTAGGGCTATCTACTGATTAGCAGTTGCTAGTTATAAAATTTGGTAGCTAGATTTTCGACATGTTGAAAATGTCGACGATTACATCAATTTAGAATTTTGAAGATTTCGCGCATTGTGTTGCTCGTGCCTTCGAAGCAAGGCTGAAGAATATGAAAGTTCCTGAAAAATGAGCGCGGGTCTATAAACGGTGTTGAATATTCCTGTTAACCTATGCCAGAATCGCAAATAGTTATGTAAAATATACCAATTTTCTACCTAAATTGACAATAAAGACTTTTAGTACTACAATAATTTCTATAGTTAGTATTTTAACTCTACTTAGTTAGCCCCATAGATAGACTCATAAAACACGTATATAAACGACTCGTTAAACTTAACATTTAGCCATCACTATTATAAAAGTACGTCTATAAAAATCACGGTAAACTGCAAGACATTGTGTGTTTAGTAGACGAGTACAAATTTTAAAGGTGACACACAGTTAATAACCCGATGACGAGGTATAAATGTCAACACTATCAACTTCCCCCGGGTAAATATCGCCATTATCAGCCGTGTTTAGAAGTTGTATAATGTTTCCGGAACCACCCTGTACTTTAATAGGGGGAGACGTGCTATTGGACAGTTTAAATGCCGCGCCCTGTTCCGTCACGCTGGATTGGTTTAAAAGTATAGTGCGATTCTAAACTCTTTAAACATTTTTAATTTCACGGTAAATTTTTGTTCTACGCAAACTTGTTTTGAATATCTAACAGCTCTTCTACGAGTATATGGGTGTATTTATAAAAAATAAGTTTTTGATGCAATAAAATATCAATTTGAAAGATGCAACATGTATTAATCGTGGGTTTTACATATTTAAGGCATTCAAAAACACTTTTTTTGTTCTAAATTGTTTTTTTTTAAGTATGGCGAAATACCGGTGTAAAAAAATTGGGTTTAATTGAAAATGACGATAATTAAAAAAATGTTGATAAAACAAAATGATTTTAAGCTTTCCTATATGCCATAACTTAGCATCTATACCTATTGTTTAACCGTGTTCTTGACAGAGGTCCAAACTCAGAACATAAAAAAAACAATATTTTTATACGATATGTACTCTTTTTACCGACTGGACGACAAAACGGCATGACTATATCATTGTATCATTGTAACCATGTGGCTTTTGACTAAGTATAGAGAAATTACATAATATAGTTCGATTTTTTTTCAGTAGATATAAAAAAAACATGTGAAAATAAATCTCTGCCACGCGGAATAAATAAAACATCGATTTCAAACAAAGTGCAAAATGTGGACGGTAGTTCCTGAGCACCCATTCGTATTATCCATGAACCGTGACTTATCCAGAATACAACAATGGCTCCGATAGAACACAAATACAAAAATGTATCTGAGCCATTTCCTCTACTGTCAATCTATGCCGCGTTGGTCTAGTACTAGATATTACGATTTATCCGCCTAGGTAGGACCTATACACCTCACTATAATGTACAACCATAGATAATATTGTGATTATTTATAGTCTATGGATGTCTGTCATTGTTATCGCCTTCTATTATCTGTGCTCTGTGGGGATTCATACAATTTGCAGTAGGAGTACATCCTCTCTAATGGATGACACAATTACTGCCTTTTTAATACGATTTGTTTTTCGAAAATACCTTATTACCAATAATTTCAACGTTGTAGATACGGCATTTGGAACAAAATTATCAATATATTATGTCACATTTTTGTTTATGAGGTAAAGAGATAGAAAGCTCGTGTAAATAATTGATGCAAACAGAATGACAAGGCTGAAAGGAAAGGTGCAAGAAGGCGTGGCCGAACGAGAATGACGTGGATCGAACACGTCGATTCCTGTCCTCGAGGAAGGCCAGGACAGAAGAAAGAAAAATAGGAGAGGTTGTATGAGAAATGGTATGTCGCTGGAAAAAGCGAAAGAAGTGTGCTTGGCTTGGATGTAAGGGGGTTAAGGTCCGTTCTCTATGCCTACCCCTTCCGAGACACGGCGTGATGGGTAAAAAAAACAAGCTTCCGTTTGGTATTTATTTGTTCATTTATTTATTTCCATAGATAGATGGATTTCTTGATTTGAAGAAAATATGCCGTTTACTAAGAGAGAAATAAAAATACCTAGACAATGACTATTATTCTGAAAAGAAAAACAGACGATTGAGTTGCGTCCTATCCAATTTTTATTGAGACTTTTGACATTTCTGTATTCTGAAAAATATTTATCCAATACAAGTTTCTAACTTTAAATGGGGCATATAAAATTGACTTTTTCATTTGATATATTTGTTATGCACCTATATGTTTTGTACTATATGTTTCATTAATAAAAAAAAAATACATTAGATGCGTAACTACTGGCAACCGATTAAGTTCTAAGCAAGAGCTTCTTGCGTTGAGTTGGAACGTGAATTTGAGAATACCAGTAATTGTATGAATTTTCAATTTCCATAAGTTTTAGTAGGTAACCCTATAAAAGAAGATAGAAGTTTTCACATTTCCATCAATAAATTTTTGTCTATTGTTCGCATAATTCGTTAGATCAGTGTCGCAATAACACAATATTGTAGATTCTAAACAACACTGCATCATTTAAATAAAATGTACACTGACAAATTAAAGAATTAACAAGTACATCTAAAGACATAAAAGAAAGTCGGGCTAATTCGAATACTTATAACTCGAAATCGACTGAACAGATTTTTATCATTTTGGGTTGATTGGATTCTTTACCGCTCCGGATAACAATATAACTAATAGAACATCGAGAAATGGATAGCAAATAATATAAACGATAATATTATTAAAGTTAGTATGGAACTAATTTCGATACAACATCGCCATCTGTGAAAAATTCTAGAAACACTATTTTTATTTACCTGACAACCAATGACATTAAAAATATTGGCACGCAGATTTTTGATGGAATTTTTTTAAGCATTTTTCTAATTTGTTAACATAGAAGCCTATTTTTTGTAAATAAAACGCGAAAAGTGAATAAATCTAAGTTTGAAATCGAATTGTCGTTGGACACAACTGTCCGTTGTTTGATAGTTGGTGCGATTGACAGAATTCGTATGGAAAATATGTGGCATAAAACAGATTCACCGGTCGGAAAGACATTGGTTAAAAGTCATTTTTATCATTATTTTAAATAAATTCAAATTCAATATTTATAATTAGATCACAGGACAACGTTTGTCGGGAAAGCTAGTATATACCTACCTACGTATATAAAACTACCCTATTTTGAACCAAACCCTAAATAGGACAGTTGTAAGTAATTTTTAGTGAAATCTTGATTGGAAAAGCAGGTATAGGGGTGACGGGATTATCTTTAGATCGGCCCTGGGTGACCCGAGAGGGGTCAAAGCAGGTCGACGAAGCGTTTGCGCTTTTATTACCAACACTGTTTTCTTCATTTTTTCTTTAAAAGTTTTTTTTACTACGACTTTGTTTATATCGATTTTCCAATTAGGTATACATGTTCGCAAATCGATGTTCATTTCTATTCTTTGGCTGTGCAATGTATTTATCTCGATATTTCATTGATCATTAAATATCTACTTGTTGCATACATACATACATTTTTCGACATGTTGAACATGTCGAGAATTCTCATGATTAGGAGTTTCGGAGACTCAAACATTACCACCTAATGGCGAACGTTGTTAACGTAAAGTGATCACATTAAGCCAGCCTTCGAAATAACAGTAGAAGACGGTCGTAAGCCCGTAGTGGTTTGTTCCATTTAAAACTCGAACATTAGTAATGAATTGTTAGAGTCATTAGTTGTTACATATTCTTTTTATATATCAAGCGAAGAAAAAACGATTCATCTAAAATATTTTGAAGATTTTTTAAGAATAAACAGTGATGTTTAATAAAACATAGGTAACTATGTGAACCCTACTGACCTGGACCCCTATTCTGTAGCAAGTGTAGGGTAGTCACTTGAAAAAAAGTGACTATTAGGCGATACATTTTGTATGAAAAACGTCTATATGTGATTCTCGCATTCGATACGTATAGACGTTTTTCATACAAAATGTATCGCCTAATAGTCACTTTTTTCAAGTGACTACCCTACGCTTGCTACAGAATAGGGGTCCTGATTTAAAAATTACAAACCAAAAAAAATGATCACATATTTGTACTATGTACAGACAGATGTATTATTTTTGTTTTCTATGTTTCTGCTTAATATTGTTACTTAAAGATCTGAGGAATCTGGGCACGGTGTGTGAGGAGGTCATAAACGGAGAGCTCTTGTTGCATCCCTATGCCCCTAAGTGAGGCGTAAAGGGAGTTTGGATTGGATTATTATTTGTTTTTAGTTTTAAATTTTAATTTTTTCTTTAATAAGAACTTCCCTGACAATTGAAAGCAACGGAAAAAAATAGAAAAAAGAGCATAATAATTGGTCAGCTCTTAGGGTTACATTTTTTTAAAGTCTGTACACATCTGAACACGCGCAGTAACGTAACCAATGCAACGTATCAAATTTCCATAGAAAACTTCAAAATTCCATAGTACGCGGTGGTTCGTCACGAATCGTGTAGAATGGTATTTTGATACATTGCATGCAGCGTTGCATTGGTTACGTTACTGCGCGTGTTCAGATGTGTACAGGGCATAACATATAAGATATTGCGGTGGGCGGTTCATCACATAGAAATGCCTTTTGAATGAGAGTGATCACAGTGGGCGACGTCCGTCACCAGAGTGTCTGATTAAAAGGCGCGGCTGTGGCCTGTACTCCAGCTAATGACGGACCACTACCACCAGGCACAATGGCCGCTGATTAACCGGCTTCATGAGAGGGTTGGAGCAGCCGGTAGGTACGCGGGGATGTTTTCAAAATATTTTCCATGAAAATTCCACACTTATATCTACCTATTTTTTACATTATTGCGAAGCTTTTCACAAATTATATTTTGATGTAAATTCATTTCATATCGCCAATAATTATTACAGTATTCAACAAATTATTATATTTTTTTTTACAAAGTAATCAAGTATGCAAAGGGAAGAGGGAAGGGTAGGATCTTACCATAATAATTCGGTAAAATTTGGTTTAAATGGAGTATATTCAATCAACAATATGTATACAATAACGTAACATATTTCTATGTTATTTATTTCCTACTACACCGCCATCTCTTGGATTTTACAAAAAATATTTTTTTTATTCTGGGCGGATCAACCGTAGGAGAATATTTCGAGAATTAAGGAATTATAGCGAGGATAAAATAAGAAAGAAAAAGAAAACATAATATATCTAAAGTAATTTAAATAAAACAATTTTATCAATTTTTTGTCCACAAATTATTTAATACCCTGACTAGTTTCGCAGGCGCAGATCCTGCATGGTCACAGGTGACGAAGAAACTAATGACATATCTACCGAGAGCCTGTCACGGACAATGTAACATATTTTTAGGACAAACAAACAATCATTATCTATGTCCTTAATTACATTGTGTGTGCCCAGAAAATCGAAGATCTTTCAAAGTTGTATTATTTTTAAGACGATTATTAATTAGGTATTTACATAATAATTCAGTTGAGTATCAAACCATCGTATCACTCATTCGATTATTTTAATCATCGCTAAAACTTGCAATTTTAATCGTAGTAATGTTAGACACAAATATTCCACTTTCCCGAACAATTTCACAAAAAGAAAATGTAAGTTTTACTCCATTTCAATGTGATGAGTAAGGCAGAGACTTTACTACTGCACTTGCATATTATGGGACGAGGCTATGCCCATCACCAGCTGATGATCTTTGTCTATCGAGGTGCGTGTTGTTCACATGCAGTTCGTGACAAATTTTAGGTCATCACTTTCATTCAATCTGATAAAAAAATAAAATTGACAGAAATACTTTCATAATATAGGTAGGTACTTATTTGTTAATCTAAACTTCCACACATAACAATAATTATTAAGATTTGTTCATTTGAATCATTGCTTTTTTTCTTTTCATAAAAGCTATCATCATTGGTCAGTAAGCATTGTTTCATTTTCTTCCTAACAAATATCACTTTTTCTAACAAAAATGATTGGATCTTTATCAGTTACGTTATAAGCATTCTTTACCCCCAATAAAGAAACAAGGATATATTATTATTTTGACATCCAAATTTTTTATAGTAGTTTAAGTAGGTATTTATAAATAAAAAAAAACATACTTGGGTACCAATATAATCTAAATATTAATACGTGAAGGGAAAACTTTGTGACTATTTTTACGAAAATTGCGCAGACGGAGGAGTATGAAATTTCGCACACTTATATTTATATAGAGAAGGAGTGGGGAGTGCTAATATATTTTTTTAATTATGCATTTAACATAGATTTTTTATTTTATTTTCATAAAATAGATTCAATAAATAAAAAAAAACATTACAATCGCTACTGTAATGTTATGTGTTTGATACTCACACACACTCGCACAGACTATATTATAAAGATCATCAACTTCATAGAAACAAAAATGTAAAATGAAAAGCGCCTCACAATGGGCGCAGAAAGCTTATGAAGGCGGTTTATTCAAATGGAAGGTGAAGCTGGAAATGGGGGGATATAATTTGAAAAAAAAAATAGATTAATATAGTTTGTCTTTAATAATAGAAAAAACTTTATATCTACATATCAACATTTCAAATTTGAAGTATCTAAGACATTATTTTTGAAAGAAAATTGTGAAATAGCGCTCGCTCAGTCTTTGACGAACCTTAATAATGTTCAAAGTTATAATTTAAATTAGTTATGATAGAATTTCGAGCACTGTTCGACCACTAGTTAGGTATATAACTACAATATAAGTTATACCTCCCTTGCACTTAGGTAATGAAGCCACGGGTAATCACCTAGTAGATAAATTAATGGAAAATACTTGTTTGTAAAAGGAAGACAGCTAGTATTGAAATTTTACAGAAGTATGAAAATAGCTGTCACAACCAATTCAAGCTAAATCCAAAAGCGAGCAATATGCACTCAACGAACAAGGCTGTATCCTATATTCAATTTCATATGGCACCGTAAGTTTGCTATTTTATACTATTATTTTACATAACACTGATGAGGTCGGAAATTCTGGAGGAGATGTTGCGATTTTTTGGGAAACAATGTTGAAATTTTGTCCCTGAATGAAAAGGGCGGCTATCCGGCATGTTTGTATCTCATAGTTTAATTATTTTCTCATATTAAAAAAAAAATAAGTCTGTCGCTGATAAAAAAAATTGTAAGATTAGAATAGTATACTGATTATCAAAATACTACTGGTATCACCTATTGGAAAATGTGTTTTTTTTTTCAAAAATAGTAGGTACCTACAAAAAACTTGATGTTAAATACTCGTAGGTATATATTTGTTTAATTTTTTCGACATTTTGAACATGACATAGTCTTCGATAGTGGTAAAAATCGGTGATTTGACAATTGCCCATCCAATTGCCGAACCACCTTAACCAGCTTTTGAAACAGCAGAAGACAACGTTCGAATACCCGTAGTGAACTAATTCAAAAATTTATTTTAAGTATATCAAACAGTGGACAATAAATCAATCAAGGATATTTTTGTAACTGCATTTTTACAAGTATACGTACGTACTCTTTAATTAAAAGAATTTGGGCTCACTCAAAGTGAAATTCACATACACTTTTGACATTTTTCACAGAAAGTAAAGCTTGGGTTGTGAAAGAAGAAATCACCGAGGAGCGATCTCACGACCTGCAAACAAAAATTGGCGAATGAAGCGTTAGTCTACCATTCAACTTCGCTGAATTCTCTCACTTGGAGGTTCAAAATATACATTCAATGCGAGATGTGAAAACCGTAAGTGTCATTTGAATTCGAGTTGGGTTTAGCTGAGCAATAATTGTATTTGACAGCTGCTGGTGAATGTCTGTTATCTATGAATATCAACAATTTATACTTGCTGCAAATCTGAGTCGTCCTCCGCATAGGTACATTGAGGGTGTGCACTCCGCAGTCGTCATGCCCTCTAGGAGACTGCACAGCTTAATGGCCAAAAACACGTGTTTTAAAGGTTGCTTTAACAGCGAGACGGCCCATAAATTCCCGCACTAAAATGATAACTATTACGCTAGATATATCGCACATATTTACGATCGCCTTGTTATTTCTGTATTTGTGTAGTTTGGTGCGATACTTTGTGTACACCTTGTAGCTACACTAGACACTCTTATTAACAAGGACATTCATATTTCTTATGTGTTTCATATCGATTAATTATTATTGTTTAAATTTTAAATACTTCATGAAATTTAAATAAAAAAAATTGAATTACTTTTTTACGATTTGATTTCTCTTGACATATTGTCTCTTAGATACACGTTCTGCTGTACCTAAACATCCCATTATCATGTTTAGCGTGTACTACGAAACACGTCAGGAAAAAATAAATTAATGAAAACTGCTTTGATTTTATTTATTTAAATTGAATTGATTACTTTACAACAAATAAGTAAAAAATAATGTTAACAACCCCCTATGTAATTTTTTTTTGCTATAATCTCATTGTATGTTGAGTATTGTGAGAAATGGTGGATGAAATTCTGATTGCTTATTTTTTATATAATTTGACTTCTTAACTTTTTACCATTTTATTATTCAGTATTTTATTATTATTGGTAATGTTGAGGTCTTTGCTGGTCCATAATCTGTTTCTATATTATTGATTTATATGTATTGTCATGCCAGTCTGACCTCTCAAAAGTTGTAAAAAAAAAAAAAATATTGTTTGAATCTCAGAGCATTTATTGCATAAAAAATATTTAATCAGAAAAGATCGCCATGAAAAACAAAATAAATAACTTTTTTTTTTCTTATAATAACTGATTTTAAATATAATTTACGAAAATTGCTCATAATTGTGCTGTTAATAGGAAGGAATATTATTCTACTATAACTTTATTCCGAAATATAATGTGGTTTTAATATTTGGTTCATGGCTAGAACATAAAAAGTATAGCAATATAGGTTAGTAGGTACCCACCTAAGTACTTTTCAAAAAGTTTCAAGATATTAGAATTTTCAAACAAAAACAAGAAACAGTCCAAACATAACTGGTGTTAAGAACATAATTTTGACCTCATACGAAACATAATTTTGACCTCATACGAAACACTGAGCAAGTTTTATTGCTGTTTCTTCTGATATATTTTTCAGAGTTAATCAGATTCGATTCAAATACGTTCTCGAATAAAAATTATTATGAAAGTGGTGATATTTATTTGATCAGGGACTGTGAAAGATTTAGAGTACAGAATGATTACAAAGTATCGTTTCTCATTGGAGATCATTCCAAATTACGAGTGGCTCGCTTTCAGACCTAGACGCGCCTCTAAAGGGACGGATTCATACGAGTGGGTATAAAAGAATCCAATATCATAAGTTTTATTGATGCTCTTTTATTAAAAATATTTAATAATAAGAATAAAGAATCAAGCACAGTTGGATACACAATGCACTTCTGGTAGGTACTATCCATAGTGTATGGGAGTGAAAGTTAGACATGGACGAAAAATCGGGAAGTTTGGTATACTATAAATGCTGTAGAAATGAGATCACAAAGCAATATGTGCGGGAGAAAATGCTGTAGAAACGAGATCACATTACCATTAATAAAAAGATTTATATTTTATTGAAACAAGCAAGGATTACTTCAGATGCTTTGTTTTATATAAAGATTTTAAAAAATCATAGTTATTAGTGGGTACCTACACTATTATTTGACCGGCCCGTCGAACATCGACAAAAAAAAACATCTGTACCCCTATTCCGAATCTCCGTGACATTTACGCTGGCGTGAATTAACAAAATTTTGTATGGGCTGCGGAGCTTTCCGAAGCATTCTGTAGTGGCGCTATACACATTTCCATACAAAATTTTGTTAATTTACGCCAGCGTAAATGTCACGGAGATTCGAAATTGGGGCTCTGAACACACGAATTGAATACAGTTTACAACTGATGTTGATGAATATTTATTTTGATACATTTTATTTACTTACTTAAAAAATCAAGAGATGACGGTGTAGTAGAAAATAAGTCACATATGAAATATCTTACGTTATTGTATTAGTATTTCAAAAATAGACTGCATTTAAACCAAATTATTATGGTAAAATATAGAAGCCGCTGCATCACCCAAAAATGAGTGCCAGCCAACAATAAACAGATACCTATAAAGAAACCCTATGTCAAATGCGTAAGCAGTGTTGCAACCACCCTCTAGTGTAGTGTAAGTATTGGTGCGATATAAAATACAGGGTGTGTCCCAACACGACTCCCGCCGCTTCTTTTACAGACCGTTTTATTCCAGTATCGATTTTTTTATTATTCTCCTGGAAGTGGGTGCAGCCTTCAATTACACTCCACCAGACGTAAGTAAATGAATATGACCGACGGAACTAGACGTAATTATCTACATATTCCTACCTATATACAAAGTCATTTCGAATTATCGGGTAAAACCAATTACTACCAGTTCAATTCGGATTTTGAGGTTACTTTGAAGAATTAATTGGGGTTGATTTGGACCTAGGGGGAAAGATAAATCGCCATAATAATTTCGGAATGATAGACCATAATAATAATATAAAATAACTTAATATACTTTATATTATGCGACTTAATTTACCTAAACGCCATCTCTTGAAAAAAAAAAAAAATATATAGGTTGTTAGTTTATTTACTTAGTGTGATTATTTCACATTCCGTTTGCACTAAATCACTACCGCCATCTTTCGAATTAGCCGATAAAGAAAGTACTTCATACAATAATAAGCTTATCGCAGTGGCTGTGATTTATGAACAATTGCAAAGTGGCCTGTGGACTTCTACCCACGCTGCCAAGCCTTTTTGCTTAAGTAATTGACAGTGGTTAAACTCAAAGCGGAATCATATGGGAGATTTTCTTTAAATTACGTGGTTCCATATACGGAATACTTCAACTTTATCAAGAGGCAAATTTAACCCATTTGCGTTGATAAAAAAATCTATTGTATTTTTTTATAATATTTCCAAATATTATAATGTATGAAAAAAACTCACCTATTTTAAAAAATTATTAAAACGAAAAATACGAAAATTGCATAAAAATACATCAAATCAATAAAAAAACAGTAAAACACTACTCTAATGTTGTGTATTTGACACTCACACACACTTCGATGTAGGTATGTATTTGACATTGACACATACGCATAGGTATATTCTTTTATTTATCTGTGGTCAAATTGATAATAGATTAATATTGTGTTTTTTTAATAATGACATATTAAAATTTTGTAAATGCCTACTTCAAATTTGACGTATCCATGTCATTGTTTTTGAAAGAAAATGTAGGAAATTTACATGTGACAAATTGCCAAATAAGAAAATTGAGTTATAAGGAAATATATGTACCTATTTTAGTTATAAATATACCGACATCGTTGTCACCTTCTTAATGTTTACTAAAATAAATAAATACATAAAAATTCTGCCTGGAAATTTTTCACGTCACTTCAATATTCAATTTCGTTACACTCCGCAGCGTCTCGACGTACAAGATGAATTTTAGAGAATAATAAATTTAGTTAGCAATGTCTACAACTTACCTGACAACCATTAGATACATCGCTTTCAGCTCGGACGTTTAATAAAGCGGATATTGACCAGAGCGTTCCAGATTCCAGGATGATTGATGCGGGTACGTCCATATTGTAAATCTGAAAAAAAAACGATATTTTTACATTATTTATAATTATAATGTGTAATGTCTGTAAGAAACATTACGGCAATGTGACCAATATAACTTGACGAATACCTATGTAACAACTAATAATGACTAACAATTCATTACTGATTCCATTTTTAAATGGAACAAACCACTATTGACAACGTTCTTAATTGATATTTTCGCCGCTGTTTATAGTAGCGGCGTATCCGTATGGAAACAAACCATTAGTGTGATCATTATACGTTAACCAAGTTCGCCATTAGGTGGAAATAATAATAATAAATTTATTAATCAGAATATTTACAACAGTCTGTAAGGCTATTCTCGTAAGCAATCGCTTTTAAAAATCACTTAACGATAAGATTACGACACGATCGCAAGCAGTCGTATTCACAAAACTATCGGAATCTAATCTTAAATCCTATCTTGAACTGGATCATTTTCATACTGATATTTCAAACAACGAATTTTTAAGATATCTACTAGATATCTTGTTTTGTGAATACCAATCCGCCATTTTATGATTGTCAATCAAGATAAGAGCGTATTAAGACCGCTACGAGAATAAGGGCACTGATTTCCTTTTAAGTCTCCGAAACTCCTAATTATTACACTTCGAACCATGGATTTCGATCCTCACTAATGAGGAAACGAATTAAGATGACCATAGCGCGCTAAACCTAGAAAACCATGTATTATATAAAAATGGAGACCTGTTTTCCGATGTCATCGCATCACGCCTAAACGGCTGGACCGATTTCGCTAAATCTTTTTTTTCATGTCGGCTTTTATGCAAGAAAAAATTAAGAAAGCTGCATGAAAAATTAGAAAACTAAAGAAAACTCTAAGTAGGTAGTCATTTTAGTGCTTTTTACAATGTAATTTAATAGGGTAAGCAGTACAATAACTGGCCATTAACAGTAACTGGCCACCTCGATCATTTTTCTTTAAAAATAAGACTTGGGTGAGAATATCTGTTCCGTAACTTCGATAGGCTGATAGCTCGTTTATTTCTACATGCACTCTTCAAATTTAATTGAAATCGGACATTCATTTGTGTCAGTTTTGTGCGATTTTTTCATGAGGTAGCTACTTTTGTATAAAATATCACTAATTCGTTGTCCATTTGTTAAGGAGAAGTGGTATACATCAAATGTGTTTACTGTAAATTTTTGGTAGTTTTTTGATGATATTATTATTTTATTTCATAAAGAAGGCTTGCTTCTACAATATTCACAGAAATTAGGGATGAAATAATGGATTTTTAAAATAATACCGAGGGGTGGCCAGTAACAGAATCAAGAATTTGATGATTAGACAGTAACTGGTCAAGGGTGCCAGTTACTATGTTTTTTAATCAAGTTCGAAATTTTGCAATTTTAAACCATATTCGTAGTAGTCATAGGATTTATTTTCGTTATTTAAAACCCCCATTTCAATAGGAGCATCCGTTACAGTAACTGGCATGGGTGGCCAGTTACTAAATTTGGGTGGCCAGTTACTATAATTATTGTGTTTTTTTTTATTTTGAAAGGCTGCATCTTAGTTCCTTATATTCAATTCTGTCATGGATTTTCATCTTAATAAGTCCATGGGAGGAGAGGGAAATACCTGAGGTCACAAAGAAATCCTACAGATGGGTCAAAAGAGGAATATGCGATCTGGAATAACCGGACAATCAAAGTTGTTTAAAATATGAGGAACGTTGGCCACCCCTCAGGGTTTCGTGCACGAGGGAAACACTTTAAAGAAGAGCTTATGAATTTTGGCATAAGTGGAAGAGATGGAGCCAGTCTCCTTATCAACATGATTATAAGACGAGCTCTACATCGGGACCGAGTCGGTCCGAGAAACCAGGAGAGCTTATCAGGGTAGACAAAACCTTTAGTTAGACCAAAAGTGTTCACAGGGGTGGGAGGATGTGATTATTAATGTACAAGAACGCAGTGAAGCTATCTCGTAGCTTCCTTTTTCGTCTACTTGGGGTCATCAAAGGAAAATTGATTACACCGAGTTCGTATTCCCGCAGGTGAAGTAGAGAATCTCCTCTCTCTAATTTATTTTTATGTTGATGATTTAAGCTCAGATTTTTCTGGGTCGTCACAGATATTTCCCATGGTTAAAAGTATTTAAATAATCATTATTACTTCTGCTTCCTTTATCAACACAATGGTTCCATGTTATGCAAAGTTTCTCCTCTTGCGATCCAGATAATAACTATTCCATCCATCTTAAACCCTATTCCATCGTCTTCTGCGAAGATAAGTTCTTAAGGAAAACGGGATCTTGCCTTGATACATGTCCTGCACATTGTCTCTTCAATTTTGCCAGCCATTCATGATGTCTATAAATCAAGTTTTGTTTCTCATTTCTTCGTAGGAATTTCTTCTTAGCATATATCAAGCATTGACTTACCCATGGGTCGCAACATGTACTTATTTTAAATCTGCATATTTAGAAACCTTAGTCATGGTATTGGGAAGTGGATGGTAAGTTTTTCTGCCATTTCTTCTGAGTTTGACGTCCCCCGGGTGTCTCACGAATCTCTGTACATTAGGAAATCTTTCAGGACTTATTTTTCCAATTATTTTTGTACCATATTCCATCATTCTACAACATGTGACAATGTTTTGAGCTTCAATTATCTCTCATACTTTCGTTACTTTTTACTTGAAATACTTAATATTGTATTATATCATGTTTAAATCTACATATCTGCAAAAAAGTGACAAATTATAATGAATTTTCAAAGTATTTCATTTTTATTGTTTTTAAATTGTGTTTTTCGTACTGAAACAACATTTTTTATACAAAAATAGTTTGATTAAACATTTTTTTGTTTTACTGTATACTTAATTTTACTTTAAAACAAATAATTTGATAATTTTTCAGCTAATCCTGAAAACATGTATGGTGGCCAGTTACTGTCATATTACCTATGCCAGTTACTGTATCAGGTGGCCAGTTACTGTACTTTTTGACCACTTTTTAGGGATTATTTTTTTTTAAATACAAAACTCAATAAATCTGAAAAATGTAATACTGCAAATTGTAAACAAAACAATTGTTTTGTATAAAATATTTTTTTTGGAAAAATATCTTGATAAATGAGCGAGATATAAATGTTTGAATCCTTAAGTGGCCAGTTACTATACTGCTTACCCTAGTAATTTTAAAATAAAATTAGTGTTTGACAGAAACTATCCGTTGTCTGATAGTTTGTGCGATAGACATAATGTCGATGGAAAAAAATCAAAATGTAATAATCTTACAATTATACAAATTCGAATTCAATATTCATAGTTAGGAACACGGGACAAAGTCTGTTGGGAAAGCTAGTCTACCAATAATAAATAATAATATAGAGTTACAAAGCCACAATATTGTAAGAATTATTCATCAGCCATTTCTTACCAATCTACCCTAGTCTCAACTCGCAAACATATCTACAAATTATTATCTTTCTTTTGATCTGTCGAATGAGCAAATGTAATAATGATTTGTTGACATAGCACACGTGGTCGAAGGAGCGCGGCGGAATGGGTGGTCACAGCTCCAGCAACTGGGGGAGATGGGGTGTGTAACTTGTAACGAGATGATCACGCCTGACAGTGATCTGTGGGTCCCGATGATGAGCAGTTCGATAATATTTCATCGAAAACATACGATGATAAGTGATTTAAACTGATCAACCGTGGGTCAACATCTTTCAAAATATCTATAGGTATACGTAAAGGGAAAACTTTGAGATCATTTTTAGGAAATATGCGCGGACGGAGGAGTATGAAATTTCGCAAACTTATCTATATCTATATGTACAAATTATGATCTATACTACTATTATAAAGAGGAAAGTTTTGATTGATTGTTTGTTTGACGGGAATAGGCTCCGAAACTACTGAACCGATTTGAAAAATTCTTTCACTGTTGGGAAGCTACACTCTTCCCGCTGAACATAGGCTATATTTTATTTTCATATAGCCTTTGATCCTTACTAAAACTCCAATAAGGTGCAAAAATTACCTAAAATATTCTTTACATCGCGAACGCTGCGAAAACTATTGAAGATAGAGTAAAATAATGTACTACAACTTTGTAGAAGACATAATTATCTACAAAAAGTGTCGCGACAGCATACGTCTAACTATTATAATAATGCCACAATAAGTGTTGATTTATTAAAAAATAATAATTTGAAATGCGGCAGAGATATAGGCGTCACTGGGGTACGAGCCGGACGGGAGGGGACCATTGGAATGCTACATTATTCCAGATTAACATAGCCTATAGAATATTTTGATAAAGTTAGGGATCTATAAAGATCATAAGAAAACTGAATTATTTTTTTAAATACCTATGTACCTACCCGTGCGAAGCAGGAACAGACTGCTAGTATATTATAAAGTGGAAAGATTTGATTTTTTGTTTGTGTGTTTGCTTTGAATAGTCCTTATCAAAATTACAATAATGTACCTAACCCAAGGTGAAAAATAAAATTACCTAAAATATTATTTATTACTTGCGCTGTAAAAACTATTGATGATAGAATAAAATAATGTACTACAACTTTGTAAAAGACATCATTATTTACAAAAAGTGTCGCGACAGCATAAATGTCTAACACTATTATAGTTATGCCTCAATAAGTGTTGTTTTATTTTAAAAATTTAATTGAAATGCCATCTCTAGAAAAGGCTCTTTATTGGTATCTTTGTATTAATCCTTATCGTAATAAATTACTTGTGTACACTTTCTACGAAGTTGGTTCTCCCTATAAGTAGTCTGTGGAAGTGTGTGTGAGTATCAAATACATAACATTACAGTAGTGTGTGTAATGTTTTTTTTATTGATTTAATCTATTTTCATGCATAATTTAAAAAAAATATTATCACAAGCCACTCCTTATATAAACTATAAGTGTGCAAAATTTCATACTTCTACGTCCGGGCAATTTTCGTAAAAATTGTCACAAAGTTTTTCATTCACGTATTAATATATAGATACAAATTAGAATTCAATGTAAACACAGCACAACGTCTGTTGAGAAAGCTAGTTTTTGATCGCAATTAAAAACTGAGAATAGAAATAGGAGAGGTTGAATCATAAAATAATGTCGATGGAAGAGACACGGCGTGATGGGTAAAAATAAAAAAAAGGCATCTACAGCAAAGTACGCACAACTTAATTAAATCACGAACAATATTCCATGGTCTTCCAGGTGTAAATAATTAAAAAAATGTAGGTATTGTTGATTATAATTAAAGCGTTTGTTTAGCTTTCCCGACGGGGTTCAACCCAAAAGTCCATTAATCAAACATTTCTTTCACGAATCACTCATCCACCGCGCCGGAGTCTTTCACGCGATTATGATATGGATCACAGGGTAGGTACACCCCGATGACAGTTGGACACCATTAATAACAATTTAGGTATATCTCGTGTCGCCTGGTGCTGTTGCTTCGATTGGAACAACATGAAAGATGATGGAATAATAATAAATGATTGGATGAATACAAAAACAATAGATTTTTTTTTATTGAAACACCACGCAATCGACATACATACAAAATTGTAAATTGGGGTGCTCTTTTTTTAGAACAAAAGACTTTTTTTATTTATGCACGAATAATTTTGATTTCAAAAGATGGCTATCTGTGTTAAATGTTAAAGATCATTGAAAATGCTTCCAGAGATTTTGCACGTCTTCGGCCCAAATCATCGAAGATCAATATATAATTATTTTTTAATCGATACGTATCGGTATGGCAAGTGACACATGGTCAAGATGAAAATCGTTTCGTCGGCGTTTAAGGTCGAAACGAAATGTAAACTGTTTGATGCGTGTGTGTTGCCCATTCTCCTTTGTGGGTGTGAGTTCTGGCTCCTGACCAAGGCCCAGGCACAAAAATTATCTGCATTTGAAACAAAGTGCCTCAGGAGAATCTTGGGAATAAGATGGTACCACCACATCACGAATTACGCTATATACCCATCACTTCCACCATTGTGGAGAGGAGGTGGACATAACTGATGGGACATGCTTTAAGGATGCCGAACGAAAGTTGGCCAAGGAGAGTGCTGTTCTTCCTCCCATCAGGGTCCCGAAGACGAGAAAGATTCAAACATACCGTGTTCCGTACCTGCGAGGCAGAGATGAGAGATCTGGATATGATATAATATTCATAAACATTGCGCAAGATCGAGCGCAATGGAGAGCTCTTGTTGCCTCCCTATGAATGCACCTGAGTGGGGTGTTAAAAGGACAGATATTGAATTTAGAACTCAAGGTGCGGACTTTTTTTAGCAGTTTATTGTAAATGAATGATATGAATAAGATTAGCTGGAAACATATACGAGGTGGATTTAGTTAACATTATTTTATATTCAGATAAGATCTATCTTAAATATTGGGTTAACCTATCCGAATTATATCGACTGGATAAGGAGTGTCTACGGGACAATCTGGTCGCAGATAAAGTCTTCGAATAACTGGGGAACCTTTTAACATAATTGAATCTTCATTACAAGTTAGTTTGACCCGTCGCCGGTGGGTCGTTTACTTATCGGCTCACTATAATAATATACTCCAACTCTTTATCTCATTCCAGTTTTACTTCGATCGGTCACGCAAACTTAACCCCATTATTTCAAACGTCTCATTTTTGAGACCCTGATTTAAATTGCCTAATGGAGTTAAAATCTCTCTTCATAAGTCTCGTTAGTTTTACTTCTCTGGACCTCTGAAGCATTTGAATTGACATTTTAAATATGTGCATTTGTCTAAATATCCTCCAATTTTTGATCTACTGAGTAAAATACATTTTTATAAAAAAGGCTGGCTTAATGTGATCACTGGTAGGTAATGTTCAAATCCACGATAATTATGAGAATTTTCAACCATGTGAAAAAATAGACCCGAAAAAGAAAATTTTATGCCTTTTAAACCGGTTACCAGAATCAAAATTGTGCATGGTTAAGGTGTGGAGATTTGCTTATTCTACACTTATACGATGAATAGTGTTCGATAAGTACGACTCAAAGTGAACACAAATACACTATTTGACTCCTTCACAGTGAGCTACTTAAAGCTTGTGTCGTGAAAGAGGAAGATGGTCGGCACCTGGGATCGAACCCACGACCTTCGCACGAAATAGTACGAAAGCCGGCGTCGTAACCACTAGTCTACCAACGAGCTTTATGTACTGAATTTTGACGGTGCTGGTTGGCCCACAGAAAGTGAACATAAACGGATTTATGGTACGTGTTAATTTATTAAATTTTATATCGAAAATATACAAAAAAAAAAAACAAAAACTTAATAACTAATACATCAAATTTAAAAGAAAATCTTCGAGGTTTGTATGAAAAAAAAAATAGGAATATACATAATTAATTGTAGGTGACATAAAATGACCTTCCTTCAAAAGAAAGCAGTTCTATCAGACACGCATTTTTTTTTTCAAATATCGATAATCAAATTTTTCGCTGAAAGAAACGTGGCTTTATTTCCAAGTCGACCTCCTTTCTTCCGACTAAAGGACCCTTGACACGACCTCCTGAAGAGGTTCACCTCTTGACAGAGAATCCCCTAAAAGACTTAGAAGCCCTAAGGGTATTTTCCCGCTTGCGGGAGTAAATTTCCATGCGGATTATAACAAAAATGAGTGAGATTTTCTTTACAGCTATTTTTAAACACAACTTTCAAGGAATTTAGCACACTTTCATTTTTACAAACCGCAGTTTTAGAATTCAAATTTTAGCCTACATGAACCCAAGCCATATGTCACAACTTTTAAATTAATGTGTTATTATTTTCGATGTTTTGGGCAGAAGGTGCTGGGTGATAGTCCATTTCTAAAGAAAAATGAAGAATTTTGAATAGTTTTATCACAAAATTACAAAGAAAGGATTTCATTTCGATCGAAATTTTGTGATAGAAAATATACAAACACTTGATTTTTAAAAAAAATATTTTTTTAATTATTTTATAGACCTCCACCCGAACTCGAGTGATAATAGATTACGTCATTGATATGTATCTTGGTTAAGTCACATTGCTCCTAGAACCTATAAATTCAATATCATTCTTTCGATATGGTGAAAATGGATATAACTACATAATATAACAAACTTATCTTCTTTTGTCAAAAGCATATTTCCGTTTAGGTGTTTCAATAAACAAATGGAAGACATCGGAATCTTTATCGGAATTTCATATTATCTATCATTCAGATTACCACGCGCTTTGTATTATACATAAAATCTGCGAAACGGGTTTCAATAACGTATCTCTGGTAGGTTTTGGCATTTGTGATTGTCACTTTTCTTTTGCCATCCGATTATTTTGACGGATTCGTGTCACTGATGTGCTTTGTATAGCGACAAAAATCTGCTTGCTCATAAAAATGGGTTTGAGGCCGAAGTCTTTGACTCTTGACTTGGAGGACGAAGGTCCCGAGGAGAATATTTACGCGAGTAATGTGTTCAAAGTATCCTAAATCATAGATGAAGCTCTGACGCATAATTGTACAAAATACACAGTTTCTATGACAACTTCTAGGGCAACCGGATATATAGATATCCTATCGATCTTTAGAGTGGCTAGTCTTGATTATTGAAACGCCGGTAACGGTAGAGTAGTTAACTATCTCTAATATAAATTAAAGTCGGGTTAGTGCGAACACTTATAACTCGAGATTGGCTCAACAGATTCTTCCGATGTGTGATTTATTGGATTCTTCTCCGCTCCGGATAACAGAATAACTAATAAAAACTTCAAAATGGATAGAAAATAATATAAAATATGATATTAAAGTTTGTATGGAAGGAATATGATGCGACGCCATCAAATTATTGTCTTCTGCACCTGCACCCTCATCATTCTCGCATACGTAATTGTCCATTCTTACAACAGCCCATTTCACTTACTCCACCGTTTCTGGCATTTTAGAAATTTTTCATACAAAGTCGACCAAATTGCGCGCATATAATTATATTCTCGCGTTGATCCCGTCTGAGCATTGAATACGAATGAAATTTGGACGTTTTAGAAATAATATTTGAATGCTATTATTTCGTTTGTTTATTTTTGTTTCTGGAGGCACAGTGCAGAATGAACGGGCCTCCTCTGGTTAGGACCAAAGGGTCCACAGGACAACGTCTGTCGGGAAAGCTAGTTAACGATAAAAATGGTTAAATAATGGCGAATAGCAAGAAGACTGATTGATAAAAAAAACATATTTAATAGAGTTATCAACAAAGATGACGAACTTATAACATTCCTTCCAGCCAACCAGTCCAAAAAGAAAGGAGATACCCACAAAGAATGTGAATAATAATAATAATGAAATAGAATTTCTAGTATTCCACTGCGAGCCGTAACCAATACGGCGTTAAATTATATTTTGAATTTCCAATGGCCTGAAATAATTCATAAATATTAGAATAATAATGTTCCATGTTCTAAATTCAAATCAACCAATGAGATAACTTATTTACACGCCACAAATGAACTAGAGCAGACCATCGCTGGCATCGATTCTCGTATACAAACATCGTTTTTTATTGTTTTGGTTTATTAAATTTAACATATTTGGAATATATATTATTTAAAAAAGGTGCTCACCCGAAAAGAAAACAAACACTGTTAAAATATTTTTTCACAGAATTAAAAGATTATGTTTTGTGAAAGTGGAAGATCGGTCGGTGTTTGGGCTCGAACTTGTGTCTTTCAGTGCGCTGACGTACAAAAGGCGTCCACTGAACCGTTGACCTACCAACCACCTTAAAGTTTATAATTATGTAACTATCCATTATCAATAAATTTATACATTATGTTTTCCTCACAAATTTCATAGCACACTCAAGTCACACAGTCTAGAAATGTTTTATAGCCCATTGGCCGTTATTATTAAGGTACTTCATACCAGCTGTTACCCCCTCTCTGCCTACCCCGTTTAAAGAAAATTTCAGCATGAATGCATTCATACTGCACGTCACGACATTTTCAAGCTACCGATACACAATCTTTCGAAATAATTGTCATCCACTGAACGACATAAAAAATAATTAGTGTCACATTCACGATCACACCGTCCGTCAAAATTGGAGCGATGTCACTTCATTTTGACAGATGTGAAACATGTTTTTTTTTTTTGCTTCAATAGTTTAAACGAAATTTTACTAAGACAAAACACGTATTTTGCAATGATTAAATTTATAACAGCAACACGTGTACCCTGGTGGAAGGATAATTACAAATAAGACAAATTTGGACCAAGTAATACATACATACATTCTCCCTTTAAGGCACCCTGCAAGCCAGCCCGGTGCAGAACAATCCGCACCAAACCCGACCCGCACGAAACCGACCTCCAAGCTCGACCGAAGCAATCAAACCAAAAAGCCGGCCCCGGACAAATCAAACCAAACCAACCAGCAATGCGGGGGCCTGAGCCCCACTCGGGAGCATAGGGAGGCATCAAGAGCTCTCCATTGCGCTTGAAGGCGTCCGAGGCTCAGTGTGCCTTTTCTGACCAGTTGAGATTTAAGGACGTGAAGTGGTCAACCTCACGGTCCCGATCTGATTTTTTCAATTTCCTGCCTCTTACAGGATACTCGAAAAATCAGCAAAAAGAGCAGAGGTGCTATTCTTCGCCGGCAACCTCACCAAGTAATAAACAATAATAATAATTTAACCCTGACACTCAAGTGACATTACGACTTGTACCACGCCCACTCGACTTTACCCATTGATGATCCATTTGTATAGTGATAAACGATTGGTTTGACCTGATTGAATTTTGGACTGATGGATATCCGACTCACCCTATCACTCCACATCATCCATTTGTTTTTCTCCACTCGGAGTTATAGTGTGCTCTGCGATTTTATAAACGGACTTTTTATGAAGTACCTACTAGCTTTCCCGACAGACGTTGTCCTGTGTTCCTAAATATGAATATTGAATTCGAATTTGTATGGTGATGAGTTAATTATCATTTGACCAATGTGATTCCTAACGATGCGTCTGTTTTAAACCATGTATATTCCATCCGCATTCTGTCAATTGCACCAATTGACAATTTCTGTCAAAAATTCAAAATTGGAATAAAAATTATAAGGTAAAAAATACTAATAAGGATGTCTACGTAGAGTTTTCTTTAATTTTCCATGCATTTTACTTAATTTTTTTCTTCTAAAAAGAAATTATCCTGATAAATGACTACACGACAAAAAAAGAATCAGCGAAATCGGTCCAGCCGTTTAGGCGTGATACGATGACATCGGGAAATAGCTCTCCATTTTTATATTATATAAGATTCTTTAATTTGTACGAACACATCGATGTTTCTATGTAAGGTGCTCCCTTCCCTAGAAGACAAGTAGAATCAACGGCCTTATGAAACAGTCAGTGTTGTATTGTGATGCTAATTACCCCGAGTATTTCATCGAAGTCTTATTTTTGAAACAAAGAAACTGTACAAATGGCTTGCAACGGCGCATAATGGCTCTAATTGTTTATTTGGACACGTGAAAGTGTGCAAAGCAATCTAGGCTGTTATCAGACTCAACTCTGCATTCATTATGTACGCCGGTCTTAAGAGATCTTTAAACCGTACTTGTGTTAATCGTCCATACGAACATTCCGTATAAAATAATGAAAGACTTCCAATGTAATTTTCATCAAATAACACAACACATGCAAAAAAATGATTCCAATAGAACATAAATTCACGTGCGTAAACATCAACAGGTTAGAAGAGCCACAAGAAAATAAGCCTCGGACGCCTGGATCCCATTAAGGGAGGGGCAGGCAGCTGGTGGTCTCCTGTGGGGTTTAAAGGGCGAATAGATAAATAGATCATTATATAACACTAAGTAGTAGACTTTTACAACTTTTATTTAGGAGAATCCATTTGTCAATATTTTTCATTGCTTGCGGATATCCGGCGTGTCCTCCTACTCTTTATTATTATCTGAAGCCATCGCTATGGGGCACATCGGTTGGATGATTTTCGACTTTCGGCTAATAGACATAAAACATTTTATGTCTTTTATAGATCTGTATTTTTTTCCTAAGCAATGTTTTCAGTGTTGCTCGCAGAACTTTTTTCCTATTGAAATATTACCTAGCTAACCACTTACTACAATCAGTGCCGAATTTCGTATACTCAAGAAAACACTTAGTTCAAATCCCAACAATTGTGTTGTTGGCGTCAAATCGACGGTAGTTATAAAATTAAAAATAAACTAATCTTAAATCAATAGATTTATGGCAGATACCCGTTGTTGGAGCACTGCAGTTTCTACGTTTTTGTTAGTGCTCTTTTGGTGTCTAATAAATAAATAAACTTTTGTAAAAAAGGTGTCAGTATAGTCGGTGGAACCTTTTCCAAAGACAATATTTATTCGAGTCAACCCGAACCTTGGACATTATAACTAAAATATGAGTATAATCAAGTAGAGTCGAAGTGATTTTTTTTTATTTTTTTTTTATTTTCTTTATTTCGTCCATTGACCCCAAACAGGCACTTAGACTCATCAAAATTCAAAAATCACAAGTTTCAAGCTAATACAAGCAACAATCAATATTATTTAACCATGTCGTGTATTGTAATTGTGAATATCCTTATTTAAAGGAGTATTACCCATGTTTTTTTGGGCATAGAGAAGACATTCAAAAATATATAAACCAGCCAGTGTTAGGACGTTTTGTTCCTTGAATACGGTTTTGCATGATTCACGTGGTCTCATATTGCACATTGCCCTTATTGCCCGTTTTTGTAGGATGAATACTCGATTTATGTCAGCCCCTCTGCCCCAGAACATTATTCCGTACGACATGATGCTATGAAAGTATGCGAAGTATACGGATCTGGCGGTTTTTGCTCCACAAGTATCTCTGATCTTTTTTATAGCATATATTGCGGGGCATAGTTTACCGCATGTGGATACTCCATTGCAGAGTTCTGTCAACTATAACACCAAGAAATTTATACCCATTAGTCATTTCAATTGTGCAATGTGGCAATAATTGGGTTACTCTGTGTTTGTTTCCTGAGAGAGAAGTGCATCGCATTTGTTTTCGTCAGATTTAAAATCAATTTATTGTCACTGAACCACTCACTCACATTATCTATAACATTGATTAAATTTACATTGGTTTTATTTTTATCTTTATCCTCACCATCCTTTGAGGGTAGACTGGCGATTACGACTCTGGCTTTTGTATTGTTTTGTACTAGAGTTCGTTCCCAGGTGCCGACCATCTTCCTCTTTCAAGACATAAGCTTTAAGTAGCTTACTGTGAAAGAGTCAAATACTGTATTTGTGTTCACTTTGATTGAACACAGATTAATTTAAAAAAATATATAGGATGGAGGATAATTTTGAAAAAGGTATTCGAACCAACCAAGGATTGGCGGTCAAAACGCACCGTTGTGTTACTAAACAACTAAACCTACAATTTTCTAGTAGGAGCATTGACCATGTCATAGTTCCCGACTAATCTAGCGATAGTACGTAAGTAGGTACTAAAACAATTAACTAAGCAAGTGTGAATGTTCCATTGTTTAGCTCAACGTGATAGTGTGAGTTGCGAGGACTGTAGATGGACGCTTCATGTCGACCTTAACCATGCAATATTAATTATTCTCTATGTATGCAGATACGCGTAGGTATCGAGAATGTTAATGATCTTTTAACCTAACCTAAAGTTTACGTCGTATTTTCAAATGAAAGTGAGTCTCAACTCAACTCAACTCAACTGTGTACTATTTTGTCATGTTAGAATTTTACAACGCTATAGAGTTAAATAATAATTCAGTTAAGTATATATGTATGTTTTTATTTTTGTATGTCATCGCATCACGCATAAATCGTGGGCTTTACGTTCTAGTTTAATCATCACTAATATTTGCAATGTGAATTGTAGTAATGTTAGATGGAAATTATTCCATTTTCTCCTCTGATATAACAAAAACCTCTTCAATAACGGTCAAGCCTGACTTTCCGAATCAACATTATAAAGCAAGATGATATACTTTATATTTCAAATAAGACAAAACTAAGCTTGATGACATAAATATTAGGTTAATTTCATTTTTTTTGTTATTTGAAAATTGTGAATGATGATATGTGACGATCTTAGAAAATTTTTAGATAAAAACTAACTATTAATTATTATTAGTTGCGATGATTTTTATTTCTGGTAGTAAAATAAAGAAAAAAGTTTTAATATTATATTATTTGAATGGAAAAAATATAATATGAGTAGTCAGTCACTTGGATTTCAGATAAAGAAATATTAGTGGTGAAAATTTGGGGAAAAAAAATTGCATTAGGTAATTTATAAGTAAAACTATGTAAATTATTAGTTTCATTTATAAACTGGCCTTCCCTTCGTCTTACTGTAGTCCTGAATATTGACTGAATACGTTTCAATGTCAATTTTTTTTGTGAAAGAATTTCTATCAAAAATCAGCGTACCAATGTTTTTTGAAATGCAATGGTTGTCAAGTAAACAAAAACTGTGTTGTTATGGAATTTTTCACAGATGCCGTTGTTGTCAATAAAAATGTACCATATTAACTTTAATATTATGTTTTATTATTTGCTATTTACTTTTCGATTTTTTAATAACTATTATGCTATCCGGAGCGGAGAAGAATCAAATAATCCAAGCATCATAAAAATCAGTTTTGCCGATCTCGAGTTATAAGTGTTCGCACTAACCCGAATTTCTTTTAGGTATATCATAGAATTGGAGAATTGGTTATAAGTAGGTACCTATTACAAAATTTACAAAAAATGTGTATAAAGAATAAAGGTTTATTTAATTTATCTTCAATTTTTTAACTCTTACGCTGAATAATATGCTTCAGATATTCTTATAAGGTATTGGGAGAGGTCAATATCGCAATGGAGAGCTCTTGTTGCCTCCCTATGCCCCTGAGTGGGGTGTAGAATTGATTGATTGATTGATTCTTACACTTTCATTTTTAAACAATTCTCCATGTATACAATGCCATGATAGCTGAGTAGTGAGTATCGCCCATAGGCAAATAGGTTTTCACACACGATGGCTAATTTTAGTGCTGATGGCGGTGATAAAGTGTACACCACCGGAAACGCAACACCACGATTCCTTTGAAATATGTCCGAAAATTCGGTTTGTACCACTGCCATCAACAGGTGTCATTGACAGACACAATGGTGGTAGCTTAATAGACAAAAAATAAGGACTAGTGCGTATTTACACGATCTTTAAGATATGACAATGGACAAAAATTAGCGATTCTGCAAGTAAATACTATTTTTCGAGTGTGATCCGCATATTAAGACCTCACCGTGAACTGAAGGTACTGAAGAACATTTAGCGCGCTTGTGTTGGTACGATGATTGAAGTTTGTTCTATTTTCAAATTATGACTCATTCTCTTAACACTTTATGAAGTTTCAAACTATTAGTAGTTTACGTTGGCAACTATGCGGTGTGTGTGCGTAATCCATGGTTTGCCAATATCCATAGACTAAATACTATTATCAACTAATAATATAATCTATGGGCGTTAATAAAACAGCGGGATCATGAAATTGTATTAATTATTTATACTATTATTATTATTATTGTCTATCATTTATTAGATTAGTGGGAATTATTATATTTAAGTGAATGATAACAGCATGGTCTATCTATGGTTTAAATTACATTTAAGTAAGGATCTATTAACATTACGCTTATGTAGAAATTTTTAAATTACACTATTTAATAAGTAAGAATTTTCCTTCACGTTGACCGATATGTACCTATCTACGTTTTTTTTTCAGTGTGATCGTTTTAAGTTAACAACGTTCCCCATTAAGGTAGTTAAACCGATGAGTATAAATATTATAAGCGAACTTTTTTTGAATGCGCAGAACCGAAAATCGGTTTCTTTATTCAACAGTCACGTGACTGAAAATTATCAATAATAATTCATTTTACTTTCATCCACACGCACAAGACAACAAAACCCATCGGTACTTCCTTTAATTGTATGATTAAAAAATAAAATCCCTCTGAGTGAATGCTAAAATATTAAAAACTAGCTTTCCCGACAGACGTTGTCCCGTTAATATGTACATAATGTGCACTTTGCCCCCATAAAACAATACAAAATTAATTCGATTGAGTTCAGCTAATAAAATAATAACATTAAATTATTTCTGAAACATCCATATTTCATTCGTATTCAAAGCTCTGGCGGGAACAACGTGAGAATAATGCGCTCGCGCACACACCCTACCTCGCCTATGAAGTAGGTACCAATACAAATGTGCCCGATAATATTGTTGACTTATTATGAAAATTTTCTAAAACGCTCGAAGCGGTGCGGTGGAGTAAGTGGAATGGTCTACTGTACTACAATCACGTACCTATGCGAGAATGAGAGAGAACTACCCGCGATGGCGTGGGCGCGTCGCAGGTAACCGTTCCATACTAACTTAAATATTGTATTTTACATCATTTCTTATACATTTTTTCAACTTTTTATTAGTTATTCTGTTATCCGGAGCGGAGAAGAATCCAATAAATCAAACATCAGAAGAATCTGTTCAGCCAATCTCGAGTTATAAGTGTTCGCACTAACCCGACTTTAATTTATATTAGAGATAAAAAATCGAAAGTCACACACCGCTACCGACAAACGTAACAGTTTGTATGAGTTTAACAACAGTCACGTGGTACATGTTGGGACCATGCGCAGTAGCACATTATTTCTCTAGTGTTATTTCTTCTCAAAGGGTTAAACTCGACGAATGCTCGAAACCCCATAATAAATGGCTATCTTCGATATGTTCAAAATGTCGAAAAATCCTATGTCTTCGGCAGGAATTGAACCCGTAAAACCCAGCCGTCTCAACCAGAGAATCGAGAAATTGGGATAATAACACCGTCGAAATGCGTGTAAACAAGTTTGTACATATATAGAATTATTGTTGATTTTAATATATAAGAATTTTGTTATTTTGTAAGGATTATTATATTAAATTTAAAGGTCTTTAAAGGCTGTATTAAAAATTAAATTAATAGTGTTTTTGGCACAAAGCATCCTGATGGATGAATTGCCAAATGTCAAAAATTTTTTTTTTACAAAAAATGAACTCTTTCACAGTAAGCTACTTAAAGCTTGTGTGGCGAAAGAGAAACATGGTCGGCATCTGGGATAAAACCTACGACCTCCAGTACGAAATTCGGCGTCGTAAACTGCTAAGCTACGAACCATTTAATGATGAGACATCTGTCCGAAAGCGGTGAGAATATTAAGCAACCAATTTTGTTTAGCAATTTCTAACAATACATGGCGCCTTAGACAATAGATAAGTACATCTTCTGAGTTTTGTGTATAAATAATGAGGATTTTTTAATGTAAAAAAACCTGAAAAACTCACTGGTTCCAGACTCCCGTAAAAGAGCCGAACGCAAAGTACCACAAGAAGCTAAATATGTGTACAATAAGTATACAGTACAGAGCGATGCAAGAATGATATAAAACAGATGTTCGGTCGGTCAGACGAAAAAATACTCAAAATATTCATAACAGATTGATCAACTACTACTAAACCTAATACATAGTAGGTACATTACATCGACTAGATTAGAAACTTTATGGTGTTTTTTGGGATATTTTTGTCGGGGTTCCAAACAGCAAACATTTTTTTATAATAAAATTTAGTGTTACTTTAATATAAATGAATGAATGAAAAATTTATTTCCCTTAAATTACAATAGGTAGACAGAATCATTGTAAATAATAATACTGCCCCAATAGACACGGTAAGTAGATTCTGACTTTTGAGGCAGTACTGAGTATGAATAAATACAGGGTTAAAACTTATTAATTAAAGGCTTAGGTTATTAACAAGCACAAAACATTTCACAATTTGAAATGTCAGCGATTCACTGCGTGAACTGTCCCCGGCTAAGAAAGCGCACTAGTGACATTGTTGAAAAAATGCAGACGAAATTTTTAATGTAAATTTGTTAAACTTGATGTTATTTTATTCATTGAACCAATCAAAATAAAATTATTAAATTAAATTTAATGTCAATTTGTTAAAATTTAAGTCACTTTGTTGAATTTAATATAACTTTGTGTACCTCTTATTATTTTTGTACCTATATCCTAACAATGAATATTGAATAGTTTTAATTTGTATAATTTATTTATTTATTTAATAATGACAAATTAATTATCTATTTAACCGATTTCATTCCGACTGATGCACGATTTTCGCATTCTGTCAAGGAAAATAGGGCACCATTTTATATATAGAGATACTATACAACGCTTGTTAGTAAAATATGCAGAACTTCAATTTGAGTTAAGAGAATCTATAAGTGCCGTGGGGTTGCCGGCTAAGAACAGCACCTCTGCTCTTTTTGCTGGTTTTTCGAGCATCCTGTAAGAGGCAGGGAATCGAAAAACCAGATCGGGACCGTGAGGTTGACCACTTCACGTCCTTAAATCTCAACCGGTCAGAAAAGGCACAATGAGCCTCGGACGCCTTCGAGCGAAATGGAGAGCTCTTGATGCCTCCCATGCTCCTGAGTGGGGCATTGCATTGTGGGTTGGTTTGGGGGGGATCCGCGGCGGGCTTGATTTGTGTGTGGCTGACTTTTTGGCAATCGGGCTAGGGGTCGGCTTTGTGCGGATCGGGTTTGCTACGGATTGGTCTCCTCCGGGCTGGCTTGCGGTGTGCGGGGGGCCTCAAAAGGGAGAATGTTATGTTGTAAATGAATAACCCAGAAAACTGACTGACTGATCGACTAATACCGCCTATCCGAAGCCACACCTGGCGCTATCTATATTATGTATTGTAGTGGTGCATCAATTCTGTTGTCAATATCGTGTAGACTTTAGGTTATTATTGTCTTTTAATGTCCATCCGTAAAAACGCGCGACGGAGTCCATCACATGGTGACCCCTCGTAGCTATATAGGTACGGTGCTAACAAGTATATAAGGAAAAACTCCCATATTATGGTGAGAAACGTCCATATAAATGACAAACTCAACGGCAGCTGCTGGCTGATAGGATAATTGCAAACAATAACCTGGCATCACGTCTCACTTCCATACTAGAAGGCCACGGGTTTTCCCACAGGCACTATGAGTCAAACTAAACGTAGGTATCTATTTGCAACTAACGGTTTTACCTAAACGTGTATCCCTAAGATTTCTATGAAATCCTTCGGATTAGTCTGCAAATAGTTTCATCTTCCCCATCTTTGTCCATTCCTCAAAATTTGCAGCCAGTCTTTTACTTTTGCTAGGTCTACCACGTCCAATAATTTGGACGGTCGTAATTATATTTTTATTACAAAAATTACGTTAATTTTTTAGTTTAAACAGCTACAGGTCTGCTGGCATCTCGAACTGCACACTATATTGCAAATCCGAATATTCACAAAGGCCTCGATTTCAGGCGCCTAGGATGGGAAAACAAGAACGCTGAGTTCCGACCGAAGCCGATCATTTGAATAGATATACGCACAGCATAAACAGGAACCCGCTTTCCGTTATGCCCATTTAAATGCATAGAAACATTTTTTGCGCCGATCGGCGTCGGTCGGAACCTACGACTTTGAGTTCTCACATCTCAACAAATTGCAGGTACACTATATTTCAGGCCCCTAAAATCTCAACACTGTTTCTGACTCCTGATAGAGATGGGCTGGACATGTGCAAAGAACGCCAGACTCGCGGGTTTAAAAAAGAAGAGTGGGCAGGCAGAAACTGAGGTGGGAGGTCGATATGAAAAGAGACGCAGCTCAACTTTTGCAGGTGTCAAAAGGTTGGAGAGGGGTTGAAGGTGAAAGTTATAGGTGGGTAAGGCTTGATTTGGGCTATAGCACCATTGATAAGAAGAAGAATTTATTATTCGTCTTCAGAGTTTTTTTTTTAATTTTAAATAGTGCCTTATTTTGAGATTAAACATTTTTTTGTTGGCACAATGGTATCAGATAGACCCATAATTGTTTTTGTATCTGCAGTGTATACTATTCATCTATTTCAGAAAACACAGAAACGAAAACCACTGGAATTTGACCCCTGGTTAATGGGAACAAAATTATTGCAAATTTGCTCTACTTAGTATAACCCCTTTCAAGGAATGTCACGCATTACCAGTCACCCTGCTTAAAAATAATTGGTGTCTCTGTAACCATCAATATCTTGTTAGTTAGGATTTGACAAAAAAAAAACTACTAAAAAGATTATAACTCTATAACTATAAAATTATAAAAAAATAGCTAAACATAATATTGAGGTATTTGGATAACCCTTAAGGTATTCTACATATCTTGTAAATATCAATACTCAATGCTGTTCTATATTTACATGGTCTAGAGCAGCGTATCGAGTGTCGTTTTTAATATTATTTCTCTTGTCTCTTTCAGTTCATTGCTATCTCGAATCCTCAAATTCTGTTGTGAGGATTAATATATGTTGTTCTAAGGATCAGCGACCGATCTGTAATCGACTCTGAATACGGGTAACTTTTTTAACTTCATTAAAAAGGTAAAGAGTGAGAGAGAGTACCGCGAGCAATTGATTACATTGACTGGAGGTTATTTATAGAAAAGCCAGATGTTGCCGACATCTGGCTTCGAGAGCCATAAATACGAAATATTATTTCAGAGTTCGACATGTCTGAACTCTTTGCCCGGTGTAAGGGGACCTACCTACATACGTGATGTGCGTTATGGCCACCGGGAAGCCAGGGCTGCCAACTCACCACACCAAAAAAATGAGGGTGTTTGTGGTTTTCCTGCGACATATTGCCACTACAACAATAATAATTAAGGACTTAGGTGCCGTTTTCCGGAACTAAACCATAACAGAACTAACTAATAAAAAAAATGGATAACAAATAATATAAAATACAATATTAAAGTTAGTATGGAACGGTTTTACTGACAACAACGCCATCTGTGAAAAATCCCATAACCTCACTTTTTTAATTTACTTGAAAACTATTGAATTGCAAAACATCGGTACGCAGGTTTTATTGATATTCATTCGAGTATTCAGAAATATTTTTTTAACATATTTTAAAAGTTTTTTTTTTGTATAAATTACAAAATTGAAATCTATATTTATAGTAAGGACTTCAGGACAACGTATATCGGGAATGCTAGTTTTTAAACAAAAATAATCACAGGTGACATCTACATAAAGATATTTATATAGAGAATTACACGTCGTGTAGTACAGCGGTTGCCAAAGTGGTGGTCCGCGAGAAAATTTCAGAAAAATGTGGAATATACCTACTAACTTACTCATCATGTTAAGTATTTTATTATGGTTTATTAATAAAGCTTTCATAACTTGGTTACTATTAATAGTTTCATTTTATTAACTAGGTACATTTTATGTGTTCTTTGATCACATTTTTTTTTTATAAATATATTTAAGTGGTCCGCGGGATGAATTAACTGGTCCGTGAGGTAAAAAAGTTTGGCGACCGCTGGTGTAGTAGGTAGGTACGCAATAGTAGAAAAAAGTCATTTTAAATAAAATAAATTGAGAAAAAGGTTATGAATATCTGGATAAATTAATTTAAATAAAAAAAATTGATTTGTTATTCTACAAATTATTAAATAACCTGGCTAGTTTTGCAGGCACAGGTACCTACTGCATGTTCACAGGTGTAAGTAATATTATTTCATTTAAATTAGGTACTTTATTTTCTTTTATTCTTTACATATAATACATACATACATACATTCTCCCTGTAAGGCAACCCGCACACCGCAAGCCAGCCCGGTGGAGACCAATCCGCAGCAAACCCGACCCGCACGAAACCGACCTCCTAGCTCGATCGAAGCAATCAAACCAAAAAGCCGGCCCCGGACAAATCAAGCCCGCCGCGAACTACCCTCAAACCAACTAGCAATGCGGGGGCCTAAGCCCCACTCGGGAGCATAGGGAGGCATCAAGAGCTCTCCATTGCGCTTGAAGGCGTCCGAGGCTCATTGTGCCTTTTCTGACCAGTTGAGATTTAAGGACGCCTCTTACAGGATGCTCGAAAAATCAGCAAAAAGAGGAGAGGTGCTATTCTTCGCCGGCAACCTCACGGCCAATGTTAACAAATAAGAAAAAAACTTTGAAAAATAAATCCATCAAAAATCTGCGTGCCAATATTTTTAATGTTGGTTTTATTTAATGGTTGTCAGATAAATAAAAATTATACTGGTTGTCAATAAATCAAGTATCATAAAAATCTGTTCACACGATCTCGAGTTATAAGTAGTGTTCGCACTAACCCGACTTTCTTTAATATTATAGAGATTTAAAAAAAAACATGTTGTCTTTAAAGTAATCCACGTATATTTTGTGTTTGTGCAATTGAAGTAAATAAATAAAATTATCATATGAAGGCTAAAAGGATAATAAAACAGAAAATATTATAATATGGCAACCCTATTGCTACACTGCGTACGATATTTCCAGTTATTGGATTCAAACATTAAAACAATATATTTTAAACTTTACAATAACATACACCGCTGTACCTCGACTGCTTTGAGAAATTATGATGTATTTTGGAAGCATTCAGAATGGTTGGCGATAGATTCGACTACTGAAATGCTGCACAGCTCTCTTTAATGGTGTCACAACTATAACTCTGTGTGACAGACTGCGCAAGTACCTACTTAAACTTATTTTAAGGTGAACTTTCTTTGAAGATTTATCGGACGTGCGCAAACCTATGTGTGTTGTGGTTTATCTAAACCAGGGATGCACAGACTTATAGGGTACAGCCGTACAGGGGCCACTGGGGAAGATTTTGGGCAAGGACGGGCCGCACTAAAAGTTTTAATTTTTTGACTTCGTATATTACCGGTTAATTTTGTAAAAGTAGGACGTACCTTCATAGTGCCTTTTCATATTATATTCCTTCGGTTTCCTTCTGCATAGAGCTGTTGCATGTTTTTAAACAAACAATATTACTAGACGATGAAACAAAAAAGTATTTCTCGGTCCAAATATCTTGAAACTGCCGATTTTCATCTTCAACCTTACGTTTTTTACTAGTTCCTGGCTTATCCATATCGAAATTTATACAATAATATGTTCTTGGTACGACGAGTTGAATAGGTACCTACGTAGTAAATCTGAACAAGAAATTTGAAGGTAGATAGGTACTGAATGCTGCATATTCATTACTAACAATTCGAAAGATTAAATAAAAAGTCATGAAATATTGTTACGTACGACTTCCACAGTTGATATTTCACACAAGAAACCAAAAAAGTAACTAATAAACAGCGTTTTAATCCTTTGAAAAGCTACAAAAGTAATAATATTGTTTTGACTTTCCAATACTTTAATTCGTCGGCGGGTCGCAGACAAACTGACAGCGGGCCACGGTATGTGCATCGCTGATCTAAACGAAATGCTTTTCAGTAAGTCATTTTGATATTGATTCATTAAACTATTCAATAGAATTTTGTTTCAATTTTTTTCTACAATGGATTTTTCTACATCTACATAATAATTTAGAATCTACATAGCGTTAACAGGAAAATGTACCTAAATGACGACAAAATGAAGTTTAGTGGTTGGTAGACTAACAATTACGACTCCGACTTATGTACTTACTGTGCTTATGAAGGTCGTAGGTTCGATCCAGGCGCTAACCATCTTCCTCTTTCACAACACAAGCTTTAAGTAGCTTACTGTGAAAGAGCCAATGAGTGTATTTTGTGTTCACTTTGAGTGAGAACAAATTCATTCAAAAGTAAAAGGTAGGTACCTATATTATATTTTCATAACATCATATCTTATATATAAAAATGGAGAGCTATTTTCCGTGGTCATCGCATCACGCCTAAACGGCTAGACCGATTTCTCTAATTATTTTTTGTCGTGTTGGCTTTTATCGGGAGAAGGTTTTTATGAAAGAATAAAATAGGAAAGTTGCGTAGAAAATGAAAGAAAAATCTACGTAGGCAACCTTATTTATAGCACTTTATCCATATAATTTTTATTTCAATTTTGACAGAAACTGTCAATTGTTAGATAGTTGGTGCGATTGACAGAATGGGAATGGAATATGGTTTAAAACAGACGCATCGGTCGGAATTACGTTGGTCAAATGATAACTAATTCATCACCATACAAATTCGAATTCAATATTCATAGTTAGGAATACAGGACAACGTTTGTCGGGAAAGCTAGTTAAATATACAAATACCTATACTATTTTCATACTTCTCTCATTCTTTTGTAAGTGAATACTCGTTCCTAATTTAATAATAGTATGCGCGGAATTGTTATATCGAAGAAATATTCGATAATTGATCAGATGTTCCTAAATAAAACTGTTGCTACGGGAAAAAAATATCAAATTGTTCGCAGTCGCCGACGTGGTAAAGTTGGGACCCTGTAAGGGACGATATATGATTTATGTAAAAAACAAACAATAAATGACCCTTTTCAATGCCTGTATATTTCGTTGTTATTTTTGTAATATTTTTGTGACAGTAAATGGATTAAATTTTCATGTAAAATCTTTCAATATATGAAGCTAAAAGAGTTGGAAGAGCAACCAGGAAACCTTCTTGGTACATTTGATACTATAAATTTTCCTTTATTTTTAAATTTTAAGTGGGGTTTAACATCTGTCAAAAATGTTAATAGTTGATGAGGTTATCAGGATGTGCATGTCCTGTAAACATAGTTTAAACCAGATGCATCAGTCGGAATAATATTGGTTAATAAGGTAATTTATTTATCACTAGTTTTCCCGACAGACGTTGGGGTTGGGTTCCTTACTATGAATATTGAATTCGAATTTGTATATTGATAAGCTTATTGCCTTTTCAATATTAAAATGAAAAAGTCATATAGTTCTATCACAAAATTTATTGTTCAAACATGAACCGGTTTTCGGAGACTACCGTCTCCATTATCAAATGTTTAAGACTCTGAGTCTTAAGATGTCTTAAACATTTGATAATGGAGACGGTAGTCTCCGAAAACCGGTTTATGTTTGAACAATAAATTTTGTGATAGAACTATATAAGACTTTTTCATTTTAATATTGAAATGGACTATCACCAAGCACCTTCTGCCCAAAACATCGAAGATCTTATTATCTTTTAACCAATGTACCTAATTAAGATCGGTGCATCTGTTTCAAACCATATATTTTCCATCGCATCAACTATCAAACAACTGACGGATCCTGTCAAACTTTCCTGTCAACAAATTAAATTTCAATTATTCAAATCTACTATATAAATTAAAGTTTAGCGAACAGATTCTTCCGATGTTTGATTTATTGGATTCTTCTACGTTCCGGAAAAAAGAATAATTACAAAATAAAAAAATGGATGGAAAATAGTATGAAAATATATAATACTGTGTTAAAGTGAGTATGGAACGGGCTTCCTTACAACAAACGCGCCATCTGTGAAAAATCCCGTAACAACATAATTTTTATTTACCTGACAACCATCCAGTTTCAAAACATTGCGCATTGGTACGCAGATTTTATTGATAAATTTTCTTTCATGCTTCAGAAATACTTTTTTTTAACATTCACACATAATTTAAGCATTTTAAACCAATTACTGAGCCTTTTTTCTGGTGTTTTAGTTGTGCAATTAATTTAGTATCATCTGACTTATAAAAAAGTCTGTATTACCTATTGACTATTTATGACTTTTTATAAGTAAGATGATGAAAATTCAATATAGATATCTAATAATAGAAATGGGTGAGTTTTGGTGCTTTTGAAATAACTGATTCATAATATTATAACCACATAACTTTTGGTTTTTTCATAATGAGTAGTTAGCTATGTTAGGTTACCCAGCAATATTTTATTAATCGGGACAAAGTTCGATGGGTCAGCTAGTTTGGAATAAAAATAAATTGTTTAAAGTACCTACCTAAAGTTTTCTTTGATTTTCTTATTTTCCACGTAATTTTCTTAATGATTCCTTTCACAAGAACCTTCTCCTGATAAAAGCCAACGCGATAAAAAAGAATTAGCGAAATCGGTCCAGACGTTTAGGCGTGACCACGGAAAATAGCTCTCCATTTTTATGTATAAGATTGTATAGGTATATTCAAATTCCAAAATCACTTGATTTCGGGTGGAATTAAGGCCTCAAAAGTGAGTAAGATATAACAAATAAAAAATGCAAGACTGTGAATTTATTCAAGTAAATATTATACAAATTTAAATTCGACGTTAAAATAAGAAATCAAGAATATTTTGATAGACCTGTAAACGAGGTTAAAATAGTCCATAAAAGTAAGGTTTGGCCGCAAAGATATCGATACTAAAAAAGCTGAACTTTTCACCCCCAGCGCGCAACATAATGATATTTTGAAATATCGCCCTGGAAATACAAAGCGAGGTTATGCCTTCTTACGCAGGTAATTTCACATTGACAGCAGTAAAAATGTAAAGCTATAAAACATTTTTATTTACGATAGTCTTTCGTGCCGCACCTCTACATACTACACTTGCGTTTTTTATAAAAATGCTCATACCATAAGTTTGATTAAAAAATGCTTTCAAACCAATTAAAATTAACCTTTTAATTAATGCTCGTCTTATACAACCCCAGGTAGAAAGTAATAAATTAATTTGATAGATTGTAACACTAGGTTATTTCTTTTATTATGCTGTCTGTTTTCACTGAAACTAACCGTACTTAAATTTCTCTGTTCGGGGTTGAGAATAAAAATGTTTTTGATTCATTATCACTGCTCGAAAGAGATTTTCAAAACTCATTCCGCGCGTAAAAATAGATACAATACAATATCTCCCTTTTGCACACTACTCAGGGGCATAGGGAGGCAACAAGAGCTCTCCATTGCGCTCGATCCTGCGCTTTGTTTATGAACATCTCCCACACCATATTCATATCACTCAGCTCTGCCTTGAAGGAACGGAAAAATATATGAGAGGGTCTTCCTCGTCTTCGAGACCCTGACGGAACGAAGACCACCGCTCTCCTTGATCAACTGTCATTTGGAATCCTTAACACATATCCCAGCCATGGCCTGCACTGGGAGAGCTGGTATATAGCGTCGTTCGTGATGCGGTGGTACCATTTTTTACCCATCGATGCATTTCATTTCAAATGCAGATACTTTTTGTGCCTGGGCTTTAGTCGGGTGCTAGCACTCACACCCATACAGGAGAACGGGCAACACACACGCATCAAGCATTTTTACATTTTCATCTCGACACTAAAAGCCGACGCTTTCCGTACCTTGGTGAGAAGAAAAAGATTTTATATATTATTAATATCATTTAGGATTGAATGTTGAATTATAAGGTTTGTAACGTACCTATTTGGAAATAAATTCGACACATATGAATACGTCAGATCTCAGAAAGAAACACTTAGATCTACCAACTATGCATTCTCTATTTCTGGAAATTATGGCCAAAAAATATACGAATTTGGAACTTTTATATGGGCAATTGAGGTAGGTCGATGCACAGGTGGCTTGCGTTATTAGTCAAATGTTACTGATGGGTGTGTGATAAGCGAGTGTGATCCGCCTTTGATTAAGCAAAAAACTTTCAAAAAAAATCGTAGGTAGGTGTTACACAAATCACCCTCTATGGGTGGAATGCCTAGTTAATAATAAAATAAAATAAATAGTAGGTATACATTTATGGTTATTCTCTCCAGAAATATAATAGTACAGGTATCTTTAGCTCGGCTTAAAGAAGAATATCTGACTCTAAAACTGTAAAGATAAATAAAAACTTTGAATAGAAATGGAAGTGTAAAACCTGAGAAAGCTCTGATTACTTAACAAAAACTCAGAATTTTTTAATTATTGTGAGTAGAAAATCTGAGAATTTTTCCGTTATGCGAACTAATTGATATAAATATATCTGAAATGAATATTTTTAATGATATAAAACCGATGTCTTCATTTCTTAGAAGATTTTCCTTGAATTTTTCTTTATTCCTTTACCATGAAATGAAAATACAGTCTAGAGAAAATTATATTCTGAAAAACATCAAAAGAAGCCACGTTAAATATTCTTTATATCGTTAGACGGAGATAAAGAATAATTCATCGAATTACAACAGAGGATGGTTGTAAAATTTGAAAGATTCTGAAAAATGTTACATTTGTTCAATGGAGCTGAATTTATATTGAGCTAAGCGCAACTGAATTTGACCTCACCTGAAAAACTCACCAAGAATTTCTGTCAACATTCGCAAAGTTTCATACGGATTTGCAGTATTCAAACTAAGACAGATGGAAATCTGCTTCGCATTTCCAAAGACGAACGCATAATAATATGCCCAAAATGATAGACAATGTCAGGGGGAGTTTGCAAATAAATTTCAAGAAGAAGCCAAACTTGAACATCATATCCGTAATCTTGTATGGTAAGGGGGAACAATAGAATAGAACTTTCAGAATTTTATGTAAATTTCCTCCCAAATTTTCAAATAACATCAATGAAAAAACTTTCGTGAAAACAGAGTTCGTAAAAACGCGACATTGAAATACCTGCCAGGTTTCAAAACAGAAAAAAATAACTCATTACTAAAATGAAGGATGTGCAAAAAATTTTAATCCATACTAATATATAAAGCTGAAACAGTTTTATGTTTGAACTTTGAAGCTATGATCTCAGAATCTCTGATTTGATATCGTATTTCTTGGAGAAGAATCAAGGCTTTTTATACTGATAATACGCCTTTTATAGGCATTCTGTATTTGAAAAATATTACCAAGAAAAACCAAATGACGCGCTACGGCATATTTGTCACTGACTTGTAAACTCGCTCTGTTTATTGCCATAGAGTGTCAATACATGCGCGTCTTAAATGTGTTGAAGCACGATCCACCCTAAATAATTATTAATTTTATAAATAAAAATGATAAGCTGTATGCGTGACTCGCCAAAACTCGTGTACGACTGGATCAATTTGATTACTTTTAGTTTCGAAAATTTTGTTTTTACTAGGTATTTTTAAACGGTGAGAAAATATGTAAAAAATCCGAGAAAAATGGATAGTTTAGTTTTTCCATACAAAGTAATCCTTCCCGTCAGATTTGTCACAATAAAGGATATTTTTTTAGTTGTGGGTTACTTATTGGATATGCGGTGATACTAATAGAAACAGCGTTATACCACCATTATGACGGGAATAGATATTCTGGTATTAGTCGCTTATACCATGCGCTACAAATAATCAACCCTATACCGTGTCATAACTATATCGAGGAATACTTAGGTTCTTCACGGGATTGGTTTCTAAGCATTCCGTACGATCCCGATTGGACCCTCGGAAAAGTGCACGAATATTTTCGAAGATCGATTCGATTCATTGATACCCAGACTTGTTGCAACTTCGAGTTTGTTTTCGTAAGTGTCAGTGTCACCGTAAGTGTCACCTCAACAACAGGGAAGCAAATAGAAAGCTTAACGTAACTTTTGAGGGACAAACTTTGAGCCACAGTCAAACTCCCAAATACCTAGGAGTGACCCTTGACCGTACACTCACCTTTAAAGACCATCTGATCAAACTCTCTGCGAAAATAAAAACTCGCAACAACGTAATCCACAAGCTAGCTGGGACAACCTGGGGATCCACTGCGGAGACACTGCGCGTCTCTGCACTCAGTCTTGTGCACTCTGCGGCAGAGTATGCTTCTGCGGTGTGGCTCAACAGCTCACACACAGGATTAATAGATGTCCAACTAAACAACACCCTACGTATCATCTCGGGTGCACTACGATCCACGCCGCTGCACTGGTTACCGGTCCTAAGTCATATCCCTCCTCATGACCTTCGACGACAGGGTGCCTTGGTTAGAGAGTATGATAAGATGCACAAAAACCCTGAATTGCCATCCTGCTTAGATCTCGAATACCTCCTATCTCATAACAGGCTGAAATCACGCAAGCCTCCACTAGCAACGGGGAAAGGCCTATTTGACGGAGGTTTCAACATTATCGAGAATTGGAAATCCAGATGGGAGGAGACTTCGGACCCGGTGGCTCGCTGTTTACCCTGCATCTCTGACAAACCACCTGGCTTTGACCAGCCCCGAAGACTGTGGACAGCCCTTAACAGAGTCCGTACTGGTCACGGCAGATGCGCGGACTTCTTTTTCAAGTGCGGCTGGCTGGACTCCCCCGAGTGTGACTGTGGGGCGGAGAGACAAACCGTTGACCATATTGTGTCCGAGTGTGTCCTCAGGGCGTATGGGGGTGATCTTACCGACTTCATGTTCCTGAGTGAAGCGGCAACCGAATATCTCAATAATCTTAATTTCAAATTTTAATTTTTGACAAACATACTTGTGCTGAATATCTTTTTGTTGTGATGTACTATATTGTGACCATAAGATAAATAAATAAATAAGTGTCAAAATATGAAGAGTGCATTGGTAGTCTGTCATTAAACGTCGCTATTACTTCTTTATACCTGGGGGCAGCCAGAAATAAAGTTGGCATGGAGATTATTTTTGTTACAGCTTAATTCCTTGTTTTATTAGTAGCACTTTTGCTTATTCTGCGCGTATTCAAAGAATAACGTTCTATTAGTACAGCTGATGAAGAATAATTCTAAGTATGCATGTGATGAGACGTTAAGCGAGGCATTTTTAGTGAAATAAATTTTATAACAGAACAACGTTTGCTGTAGCAGCTAGTAAAAAATATAAAGTCGAGCTTCCAACTAATCTCGCCTCACGAAGGGAGGGGGTATAGGGCCGTCACTTAGACAACACGTGGTGCTATTATTACATTAAAGAGTCTCTTCCTAAAAGAGTCCACCCGGGCCCTCCCCGGTGCCACCCCGCCCCCACCGGACGCGCCGTATCGCGTGATCTAATCACTTAGCAGTGACCGCACCCTGCAACCATTACACCCCGGCTTCATGTCAATATTGGCTCAAGTCACTTTTTTTTTATTTTCATTTTAAAAACAACACAATTACGGAGTCCATTAAGAGGGAACTTTACGATATCTCCTCTTTGCTTGCTTTCTTTTTTTATTTTGCTTTACTTTCTGACGTTGAGTTATTTGCTTGTGTGCATGTTCTTGCTCCGTTTGCGTCAGTTTAAAGGTAATAACTTATCTACATGGATGTGTTTATCTTAGAAGCAATGACACAAATTTATCTCGGCCTATCCTAGACAGATTGGCAGACAATATATTGTCTCAGATAGCTACGTGTTGTTATAGTTTGATTCGACGAGTACTCTCATGATTTGATCGAAATACAGGTGACAGTTCGTTACAATAAATCGTCATAGACAAAATGAAGCAGGTTAATTAGTTAATAGTAAAAATACCACTGAGTACAATATTATTAGAGAATAACGAATATGTAACAACTAATTATTAGAGAACTTTTTTGGAAGCGCAGAACCAAAAATCGGTTCCTTTATTCAACAGTCACGTAACTGAAGATAAGTTTTATCAATAATAATTCATTTTACTTCCATCTATCTAGTCTTCCGACTATTTGTTTTTTTTTCACACGGATAATGTTCCATCTTGAAATTAATTTATTTTAATACTTTAAAGCCGTAGTTAATCCGAATTTTATTCAATTTCAGAAAATTTTGTTTTGTATCGAACAGTGTTGAAGACGTTGGCAATATAATATGTTCTATATACAAAATACTTATCGGTTGTGAAAAATTCTTTTTGCTCATTGATTCACTCAATTTTTGAGGAAGACTTAAGGCAATTCCAGCACCGATTCATTTTTTTATAAATAAAATCACATCACGCCCCGATCCTTAATATTTTACATTTGTTCAATTATTAGGAAATTTGCAATAAAAAGTTTACCGTAATATGACGTGGTTTAAATAGACATTTGATAAGGCGTAACATGTGGAAAAACATTCTCAAATAAAAAAAAAACAGAATCAGATGATCTTTCCTAAGAGCGTTTGATCAATATATTATGTACAAACTTTTAGGTTGATACATTATCAGAAAATAAAAAAAAGTGGTAGGTAAATAAAATGTTAACGAATTGAACGTGCAATCTTGGTGGAATTATTTAAATAAAGTTATATAATTTAATGAAGTTGATTTCAAATGAATTCCACAAATTAATTACCCTTACTAGATTCGCCGGCACAGGTTCTGCAAGGTCACAGGTAACAAAAAAAAACTGATATCACCTGTGACCTTGTAATAATTTTTGGAATAACAAATTAATCGTTTCATTTCAATTAGTTCACTTATTTTTTTCAAATTTTGTATGGGGGTTTTACTAAGGATAGAAATCATCACTGGTTTACATATTCTATTCGAAGTCAATTCTGAATAGTCGCGTGCCAAATGGCTGATTGTTGTGTCTTGTATTCCGTTCTGTCTATTACTTCCAGCCAACCATCATCACGCGTAGAACTCAACTCCGAAGTTCAGTTTAGAGGCACACTTTAATTTTATCATTTAATAGCCTATAAAATACATCCATAGGCGAGTTTTCTTATTACGTTTCACCCCCTTCAACCCCCGTTAACTCGGGGTTTAACATTACAGGAAAAACACCGACATGAAATAGAATAATTCTGAATTATTCAGATTTTTTTTGCAATATTGAAAATAAATTTAATCTAAAGTGTTTAGTTTTATTCAAATGTTTCGAAGGTAGTTGTACATTCTGTTTGGTAACAAGATAGGTATTTATGCATTGGTTTTCTTGAAAAGCGGAATCCGCTGAATTGAACGGCCGTATTATATAAAGAAAACTCTACAATTTGCAATATAAGTAACTAACAATATTGCAAAGGTTTTTACTTAATTCATACATTTTATTTCAGTGCGCGTTTTGTTTACTTCGGTATCAAGGTAGGTACATACGCTTAATGACACTCGTCAAGCTTACACTGTCTCTTTCGCGCTTTCATCATTTTAATGCCGGTAGTGAAAGAGATAAACATAGAATGCTGCGTTCGTAATGCTACAGCCGCTTTTAATTTCTAGGAAAACAAAGAATCAGATACTTCAAATTTAAAATAGGTTATGATCACATACATATATCCATTTCTTTCTACTTTATACCCCTTTTTAAACCTCACTTAAATGCGGTGTTCATACGAGGCGATATAAGGCCAGACGATTTCGCTTGCATAAAAAAAAATATCGCTCGGCCGCCCCATTATGGTGTGATGTGTTCACACGAGTACATCGACATACATTCAATCTAGTGTCAAGTGCGCTGATTTTGACGTATAGTTTTAAAAATGGCGGACATCGAGGTAGAAGTCGCGGAGTTATTGGGGTTAGTTGAAAATGTTGTTTTAGACGATATAAGGAGACTCCTAATTAAGGAAAAATAAAAAAAACGCAGATATTGAGTGCGGAATTGGATTCTAAGGAGAAATAAATTTGGAGCAGTGCTGTCATCTGTCAAGAAACAGAACATACGGACGCCGCTCATATCTGCGCATGCGTGCATCGTTCCACCAGAAACAAAAGTGGAAAGGTAGTCAACTTGAGGCGATATCGCTTTCAATCATTTTTATCGCTTCAGATTTATCGACAATCTGTTCACACGGTTCAATTGGCTGGCGATATTTTGGTGTCCTAGCGATATTCGCCTAGTGTGAACACCGCATTAGGGGCATAGAGAGGCAACATAAGCTCTCCACTGCGCTCGATCTTGCGCAGCTGCGATGTTCAAGTTTCTTAGCTTTGTTTAGAAGGAACGGAACACGGTGTGACGTGGACTTCCTCGATCACGAACATACGGCGTGTGAAAGATTTTAGTACCTATAAAATAAAAAGTGTACCTACATTATCATAATGTGTAGGTTATTTTTTTACCTATACGCAGCCATGTCCCTGGAGGGGTAGGCAGAGATAACGGGCAGCATCTTTTTTCTATTCAGACTTCTCATGTTTATTTTACTTCAAAACTCGCCGAATCGAGGGATGAAATCAACGTTATTTTAGCTTTGGGCAGAAATTTACGTATTTGATACCTTCGGAATTTTGCATTTCATTCCAACTAACACAATTTGAATCAAAATTCTTTAGGACTATTAGACCGTAGTCTTTTTGGGTTTGTTTGCTCGGTGTCGATATCAAAGATAAAGAAAGAATGCTCGATCTCCAGCTCTGGCTCTATGCTCGTTTGGTGGCAACACACCCATAAGTTTAATAGAAGAGTTTTGTTTACTAGAATTTTGTTACATTTTTAACACTCTGATTGCGTTTTTAAAAATGAAAGTAACTGAAGCATATTTTTAAGGATAACCACGATGGTAGGGTACATCCAGTCCAGGCAACAAAGCGAAGGGTCGATGAATTCTAGTGAGAGTTGCGTGTCGACTTTTTCACGTAGAAATACTCTAAATCGTGATTACTTAAAATACTTTTCATTTCTAATGGTGGGCACCTACCTATTATAGCTTTCTGAAATATACGGTAACGTATAACGGGAATGCCATCACGACAGAAAGGGCAAACAGCCAAATAGAGCCAGAGCCGACACCTTTCCCTACAATCATATTTGACGTTAGCTCTGGTATCAAATTTTATTTTATGAGTCTGAGAAACATTATTACTTACAGACTGTTTACAGATTTTTTCATACAGATTTTCCGAAAGACGGCGTCCTGTAGTCCTTACAAGGCATATTGATTTCAAATTTGTAATTTATACAAAAAATACGTTTGAAATATGTTTTGATGTTAAAAAAAACTTATTTCTGAAAGCTTGAAAGAAATTCCGTAAAAAAATCTATGTACCAATGTTTTGTAACTCAATGGTTGTCAAGTCAAGTAAATAAAAATTGTGTTGTTATGGAATTTTTCATTAAGTTAATTCGTTCCATCCAACTTTAATATTATATTATTTTACATTAATTGTTATCAATTTTCGATGTTTTATAAGTTATTGTGTTATCCCGAGCGGAGAGCTAAGAAGAGAGAACTAAGCTTCATAAAAATCTGTTCAGCCGATCTCGAGTTATAAGTGTTCGCACTAACCCTACTTTCTTTTATATTACAGAGATATAAAACCACAATCGAACGAAAGACATTGCAGATCTGCTTCCAAACCAAAAGATGGATAGGGCCGAACCCGCAGATTTTACATAGGAATGATTTTCATAATTATTGTTTTCTATTCAACAAAGATTGTTTAAGTTTAAGGAGACTAATAAGAGGTTTGCCAAAATTCAATAAATAAACATTTTCATTCATAGGTTACATTACATATAGGCTGTAGAATTTTTGTGCCTCAGGCAATTTCATTCAGTCGACCGGTCCCGTTCAAGTTGAGACAAAATAAAATCGGTGACTTCTTGTTTAGAGCAAGGTGAATCAACACCTACACGCCACCGGAGTCGTCGTATGCTTACTTCCAGACCGGGTTAAAAGTTTTTTTTAGTAAAAAAGAGAAAAGATATAAGTTTCCATAGAAGATACATAGAATGGATCGACTCCAAAATGCTGAAATAAGATATATTTTTAACCTAAATAGATCTGAACACATTTCCCCATTTCGAAATGACTTGAAATAGCCCACTGTACGGCAAAGGCGTAAACTCCACTTACTCACTTTTGTTCACAAAGCCTCATTCCCTTAATATATTATTCGGGAAGTTTTTCAATATCTGGCGAGTCACGGTTTGCCTCTGAGGTCCAACAACCAGCGCATCCTTTCACTTCCGGTACACGGATCAACTTTCGTCTCAAACTCTTTTGCAGTTCAGGGTGCTCGCTACTGGAATAATCTAACATCGAACCTTAGACTGACGTCGTTCAAGCGAGCGGTTAAAGACATGATGATCTCCTCAAATAGAATCTCTGTGTCCTAAAATTCCATATATCCTCCTCTCTCCCATCCCATCCAACTCCCTTTCCTTTTTCTTTTTTGTTTGAGTTTGTTTTCTTTGCTTTATTCTTCTTTTTATGTTTTTTTTTTCATTATATTTGGGTTAGTTGTTAGAGATCGCAATTTCGTTATGGTAAGCTAGCCCTCTGTATGTTGATTCTGTGATATCTTTTTTATGTTAAATTTTGTGTGTTGTTTATTATACTTTCAATATACAGTAAAGAATGAATAAATAAAAATAAATATATTAATTATATTGTGAATCTACATATTAAGTTGATCAGTTTCAAACATAAACTGCCGAGAATCCCACACTCAGTTCTATAATAATCCCAATTTTAGACTACCTGTTGACTATAATCTTTTTTTTTTTTTGTAAAGAAACACCAAAACCACGCACTTTGCATATTCAGCATTGTTCAAAAAGGGCCCATAACACAATGCATAGTTGTTGGGTAAAGAATGATCGACGCATGCGCCAGACCGTATATCCTGTGAAGGGACTGATTGCTTGCAGTATACAATAATCATAGCTAGATCTATAAATAGATCATTACTTTTATCTTTTTATCATGATTATTTTATTGTCACAGTCGAAAGAAATTCACGCCTACGGTTGGTGGTCTAGCGGTTACGACGCCGGCTTTCGCACTGTTTCGTGCGGAGGCCGTGGGTTCGATCCCAGGTGCCGACCATCTTCCTCTTTCACGACACAAGCTTTAAGTAGCTTACTGTGAAAGAGTCAATGAGTGTATTTGTGTTCACTTTGAGTGAGCACAGATTTATTTAAAAATTTTTTTTAATTATTTTTGCTACCTCCAAGAAACAAAGTTTCGCTGTCGGAGGCAGCACATAATAAAATTTTACATGGTTTGGTACATGATAAAACTTAATAAATAGACTTAAGCCTAGTACATAGGTACTTAAGAACTATTTAAACTATAAAATAACACAAAGATAAAAATGAATGAAAAAAAATAGAAACGAAAACCAAGCAAACAATAAAAAAAGCAGAAGAGAAAAAAAATAAAAGAAAGAAAACATTAAGTCATTAATAATAAATAAGACAAAGTGGGATAGATCCAATCAACTTAAAATTAGAATATAAACAAGACACCAAAATATTTTTTAAATAAATTACCAAATTTTAAGTAAATTATAATGGTTTTGACTTCAAGCAGTGACTGGTGACGCGTTTATGGATGACTATTTTAATAATCAGACATTCTCTCAGACAAAAATCCCAAAGTCCGATTGTTGAAATACTGTCTGAAAATTCAATTGAAATAAAAAATAATTGTAAATTCTTAGGAATTACAGTTGACAGTAAACTGCAATGGACGCCTCACATTAATTCCGTTTGTAATAGATTGAGCTCGGCAATATATGCTATAAGAAAAATAAAAAACATTTGTGGCCAGGTTGCAGCTCGATCAGTATATTTTGCCTACTTTCACAGCATAATGACGTACGGAATAATGTTTTGGGGTAGGGCGGCAGACTCTCCAAGAGTGTTTGTACTCCAGAAGCGGGCAGTCCGCGCAATTTTAGGTATGCAACCTACGGACTCCTGCAGAAATGCTTTCAGAGCACTGGGTATAATGACCTTGGCGGGTGCATATATTTGGGAGTGCTTGCTGCTTACTAGAAAGAGTTTGCCGAACAGTCTCAGAAGCGCTGACTTCCACGGTTACAATACCAGAAACAAGAATAATATAAGAGGTATAAAACCTAGACTGACCAAAAATTATCAAAAGGTTTCGTCTGTATAAGTGTACGATTGTACAATAGACTCCCTGCGGAGGTGAGACTTTTGGAGGATGATGCGTTTGAGAGAAGAGTTAAGGCGTATCTTGTCGATAAGTCATATTATACAGTTGACGAAATGCTAAATGAACCACATTGGGTCATTTAGCATGAATTTTTTATATAAATCTTTTATATTTTTTTTTATTTATTTTTTTGTGTTTTTTTTGTTTTTTATTTTTTTTTTTTTTGTTTTTAAATGCAAACAATTTCACAGCATTAACAAGGCTTAAATGGGGCAGTTTAATATAGTCACAAGCATAGAGCATACCCTTATGTACCTACTATTATTGTTGTTTTTAAGTTTTATATTATTTGGACATGAAAATGGTTGGGCCCTTTACACCCACTTTAATTTAATTTATATGTTTTGTGTAATATGTCTTATTTTGTAAACGTTATGTTATCTTTGTAAAGTTTGACATCCCCAAGTGCCCTTAAGTGGGTCTATGGTGGACGAATAAAAGAATAAAGAATCGTAGCTATCTATGAAGGTGTGATAAGATTGAACGAACAAATTAAACTAAAATTTGACTAACCATGTTGTTAATATCAGGCCTATGAAACAATGTAGCAAGCAAAACAATACATCAAGAACAAAATGTACATAACACTAATTCTGATGTTATATTGTATAGGTGCATATTTTTATATAGAAACATGAAGCTGAAACTATAGATAGATGGATGAAAGTCAGATATTATTCTGCGCAGAGCCGTGCAAAATTTCTCAGCGTATTCCTAAATATGTACATTTTACCGTATTTACTTTAATTTATTTAAAGCTTACCCTTTATTTATATTAAGCATTTCACTCATAGAGGGTGTTTGTGAAACTTCAAATACAGATAATGTAGCTAAGACTCAAACTACCAGAGAGAAATTTTATTTATTTATTTATTACAGTAAAAATAAACATCACTCATCATAACAGCTTTCGCCTTTGCGATGAGTGATGACAAAACAAACAACAAAATAAAACAAAAATCATAATAGTTAATAGGCCAGCATTAAATAAATAGTTCAACAGAAATTATAAGATAATTATTATTATTGAACTATTTTTCGTATTTATTGAATAAAGTGTAGGATGTTACAGATACAGAATGATTGTTTTTCCATGTTAGTGGCAGCAGACTTTGATATTTCTTCTTTCTTTTTTATAAACAAAAGCGAAATTCCTCTTTCTTCTCTCTTTTATGAATTGTGAAAGTGACATTCTTTTTTTCTGTTTACTGATACTGCTTAAGCATTTTCATCTTGGTCTGTTAAACAATGAGAAACTAGACTATAGAACGTGTTTAATAACCTATACTGATCAAGTCTGATTATCCGAAGCAACAACGTAAAGCAAGACGGGTGGGTGGTGTTGGTATTTCTGCTATTATGCTACACTGCATAACCCATTCGTTTTGAACAGTAACAAAGTAAAATAATAGAGCGCATTATAATGGCTTCTACATAATTTTATTTTTAATACGTCTCGAATATTTTATGTAGATCGGGCGTAATAAAATAATGGGAACGAAATTGCGAGCGCTTCTTCTCTTTACTCTACTTTATACTTCTACTCTCAGAAACATTTTACGATGGCTTTTGATAATTTTTAAAAAATGTCAATACGTTCAAAAGATTCGACTTTTCTATAGATCTTTATTGCCAACAAACTATTTTAATGGATCGGTGAACTTAAAGACCCCCCACTCATTAGCTCTCCATCCGTCTAATGGAGCGATGTCACTCCAAAAATTTACATCAGTGCGTGGGGAAAACCTAATGGATGATGTGGAGTGATAGGGTGAGTCGGATATCCATTAGTCCAAAATTCAATTGTGTCAAGACATTCGTCCATCACTCCTAACTAAGCTAGAGTGAACGTGGTCCAAGTTGTTACGTCACTTGATTGTATTTGTCCCATTTTGGCATAATCCTTCCACCAGGGTATACGTGTTGCTGTGTGTCTGGTTTTAATTTAACTATAGCAAAATGTGTGTATTGACCTAGTGAAATTTAGTTAAAATAATTATAAAAAAGGGCGGGTCAGCTAGTTGATAATGAATGGGACAAATATTTTGGTTGTAATCATTTGGAGTTATAGTGAATGGGGGGGAGGGTATGTTTGAGAATTGAGATTGTACCCCACGAGAGGAACCAGTAATTGTTCCGATAGAAGTATTTTTTTTTTTAAATATGTCCCACTTGGAAAACGAATCTGCTATTTTTTGAACAGAAGACATTAATTATGTTATCGAGATCAGTGACATCTGAAAAGAATTTACCTAACAATTCGTTAGTATTAGTATGAGAAAAGTGTCGCCTTGTTGCGTAGTGTGACGATGAATGAAATGATTACAAGGACTGTATGTAGCGAGCAGGGAGGGAGCATAAAGACGGATGGCGCCTAGTCGCTCGTCTGCAGGACTCACTATCACACTCCGTCTCCCTACCACTATACACTCTCACTATACACTCACTACTCGGCGCGTGGAGCTATGTTAATATCATAAAATGGATCAAGCAGGGATACCGCAACTGCGGTGTTCAACCCATTTATACCTATATTTTTTTTTTAATTTATAAGTGGTTTTAGCTGTAAGATGTTTCATCACTCAAGGGTTATAAGAGAAAATAGACTTGACACATTTTTATTGGGAAATCATTCCTTTACATAGGTACGTAAATTATAATTTATCTAATTTTTTTCTTTAAAAAATGGCCATATAAAATTTGATCACAACAGGTTTTCGGCCATCTTCTATTGTGGTTTCGGAGGATTAATTGAGGTTAATTAGAAAAAAAAAGTTTCCCATTTAGATAGTCAAGTTTGTGAGGTTAACCACCTCTTGTCCTTATACCCAATAGGTCAGAAAAAGGACCGGACTGAACCCAACGGGGGAAGAGGTACGAAGGGGCGATGTCTCTCCTGTGATCATAACTATTGCACAAGATCGAGCACAATGGAGAGCTCTTGTTGCCTCCCTATGCCCCTAAGGGGGGTTAAAAGGCAGAATGAATGAAGTAAATTAAACCCTCAAGCAAACCTATACCATCCAGCTTGGATAACTACCAACCATCAATGACTGTCTAAGAAACTATATCTCTTCTTTGATAATGGGAATAGAGGACAAGGTAATTTTTGAACAGAAGATATTATGACGGCAAGGGGCAATGAAGATATTATGTAATGGCCATCAGTTTTCAAAAGATTTGGTTGATGACAAAACGTAAAATAAAAAATTAATTCAAAACTATTGTGACATATTTTGGGCTCTCCAACCACCGATGCAGTACCCATGGCACTAGGACAGCCGACAGAGCTCTCCAGTGCTACAGAGATGACGCATCATTTTAATAGTGGGTACATGACCTATATTATTGCTGTGAATTGCGCAATAGCCCAATATGCGTGACGTGCTCCCAACACACACTGACTCAAGGATCAGGACCAACTTACAACAAGGATGAGCAATACCTTCAGGAATGTCAATGTTTATGTCAAGAAAGTCTTGGGTACTTCAGGGGGACCCTGGCTGATGGCCACTTCAAGAAGAAGAACTTATTGTCTAAATTTACTGGACTGTATATACTGGTGAACGATAAAGGCTTATTCTTAAACCGTAAACCTTTTCCTACTTAGGCCCAACGCATCAATCAGTGGATAGATAAATAATTTATCTTACAGAAAAGCCTTTTTTGTGATATTTGCCGCATCAAAGTGTAGATATCGCTTATCTTTAGGATATACGTACAAAGCCATTTTTAAAAGGAGGTTCCTAGTGTAGGATAACGTTTTATCTCTAAGATGGCTGTCAAAATAGCGTTCACTGACGTTTATAAACTCCCGTAAAGCCGTGAATGTGAAGAACTTTCGACTTTGCATAAACCAAAATGATAATTATTTATTTAATCTACGCAACGAAAGTTGCATTTACATTTCAAAGTACAATTTATAAGTCATTTCAAACAAATGACAGAGCTATCAAACAAAGAAAAAAAACTACATACATAAATAAACCAGAATTATATACATCTTCATCAAATATAACAGGAAAATATACATATTATAATGTTGAAATTTCAAACAAATCATATTTATCTTCAATTTCGATTGACAGAAGATACCAATTTGTTGCCAATTTGCTGATTTTCAAAAAATCGATCTGGAATAAAAAATCTAAATTGTGATTGAAATGTCCTCAATCTTTCTGTTAAATCATTGTTAAATTTCAAGTTTTAGAAATAATATTACAAAATTATTATAATATGTGAAACGAAAACAACATTAGAACCTAACCTAAAATATCTTATTCAATACCTACGCATGATAATAGTCTAAACAAAACTTGATCTGACATCAAATTTGACGCGATAAGGCAAATTCATAGAAATTTCCATAGAATCCATATAAATTTCCATAGAAATCAATAGGTTTCAGCGTAGCCACACTGTAATCTTCTAGATATCCATCTTTGGATAGTTTTCAATGGATGCAGCCGTCAGATTCTTTCCATCACTTTATCTTATAGATGGCTGCCAAGAACATTTATCTACACATTGATGCGTTGGGCCTTTTTTTTTTTGTTTTTGTTTTGGCATTGCATCCAAAAAAGGATGATACAGCCAGACTCTTGTCATATTAAGTCAAAACAAAAACAAATAATAATTCATAAAAAAGAGAAAAAAAAATTACAACAAAAGCATGTTTTTATTTATGAAATTAAACAAAATTGCGTTGGGCCTTAGTAAGTCAAAATAAAATTCGTTTCTCGTTCCAAAAACACCGCAATAAAACTTGCATAAGTCCATTCTCTGTTCTCTTATCGCAATGAGTTCTGCTTTGGGTGTTAAACGCCGACATTGCACATTCTTCAAAAATGTGTTTTGCATACAAAACATTCAGATAATGCGTTGCGATGCATTAAAACACAATACATCATAATAAGGCCGGTGTGTGTGATTTAATATCAATTGCTGTAACGGTGAATAAGAAGACGAATCCTTTATGGGCCGACTTTCGAGTATCTATAGAGGTCAGAACACTAACTGATCGACTTAAGCCGCCTACCCTACAAAATAAGATAAGTAGTTAGTAGCCCAGCGGCTATGACGCCAGCTTTCGTATTGTTTCATACTGGAGGTCGTGGGCTCGATCCCAGGTGCCGACCATCTTCCTCTTTCACGACGCAAACTTTAAGTAGCTTATTGCGAAAGAGTCAAAGAGTGTATTTGTGTTCACTTTGAGTGAGCACAAATTCATATATAAGTAGTGTACAGATTCATACACAAAAAAGTTTATAACTGTCAGCCCCAATCCTTAGATGGATAAAGACAGCTTCGCATAGCTAAGAACAAAATGTGACTTAACAAGAATAAAGGTCCAATCTCTCTGCCTACCCCTTAATCGATCGATTGGACAAAACTGCCGACTATTCTACAAATTGTTCGGTGTTCAGACTCGACGAACGTGGTAATTAGAAAATATTTCAAACTAGCTTTCCCGACAGACGTTGTCCTGTAGTCCTTACTATGAATATTGATTTCACATTTGTATAATGATACATTAATTACCTTTTTACCATTGCAATTTAAACTGATGCATAGGTACGTACGTTTTAAATCATATATATTACTAGCTTATACCCGTCTTGCTTTACGTTTTTGATTCCGATTGTCAGGCTTGATCGGTAGGTAATTAAACAGGTTCTAGTCTAGCTTCCCATTGCTTAACAGACCTCTATAACTGACATAAGCACAGAAAAAGAAGAATGACACTTTTACATTTTTTGTTTTACCGACCTCATAATATTATACGAACCTACCGACATAATTTGCAAGTTTTCATAGTGAGCTCTGTGGTTTGAATCTTAGCTACATTCCCTACACCCTCTAATCTAATGTGTGATAATTAATTAGGCATTCCACCCATAGAGGGTGATTTGTGCCAGTCAAATGTTGCAATTTTTTTCATAAAATCTTTATTTATTGAGAATAATAAGATTTGAATAACATTTATATGTATAACAAATCAATCTAAAATTATTTTATTACATTTTCATACCGTAATACCAAGATTCCATTCAACGTTTACACGAGTAATTTTGTTTCTAAAAGATGACTTACTGTCTTTTTGAGATATTTCTATGAAAATCCTAAAAAATAGAGTTTTTTAAATAGCTCTAAATATATTAAAGTTAATGCAGCAAATTGTATTTAAGAACCTTCTCCAGCATTTTGTACGGCTCTGGGCATATTAATATCTGACGTAGCATTTGTATTTTGAGCGTGATGTTCACATATACGGTAAAAGTATTGTCAAAGGCAAATAAAAAAACAAACATTTCTGAATTATTATGTAGAATTTCCATCCGCATTCTATCAATCTCACCAACTATCAAACAACTGAGTTTCGTTCAAACGAAAATTTAATTTCAAAATTAGAATGTATATTCTAAAAGTGCTAAGAATGTTACCTACTTTCAGTATTCTCGAATTTTTTTAATGTTCCGCTCAACTTTCTAAATTTTTCTTTCACAATAACCTTTTTACTAACAATAGCAAACACGACAAAAAAATAATTAGAGAAGTTGGTTTACCCGCTCACGCGTGATGCGATTGACCACTGAAAGCAGGGCTCCATTTTTATAACATAGAAGATAGATAGATACATACTTTTGTAGAGACCTGGTACCGAATGCTATTGCTAACCACTGTATCAACAATCTAAGTCGCATGAACCCCTATCAACCAAGGGGTAGAAAGGGGTTAATCAGGTCAGAAGGGGGTAGAATGGGGAGCGCTACATGCCCATCTTCGTAGTGTGAAATCAATTTCCAGCTACATTTACGTATCATCTAATTTATACGGTGTTAATTAATATTCGTCTAAGAAGGAAGTTCACTGTACATTATGAGAGCTACTCGTATTCGGTATCTAGCTAGAGTAGGCACTATCTACCTAGAGCTGCTTTTCTCTAGGTCTAGATAGAGCAGCTAAAGATCTATCTAGACCTGGAGTGTTTTGAATAAACTAAACAGAGCGAGTTCGGGCGTCTAGCAGATTTTAAATATGGGGCTACACGCTATAAAGACGCATGATGTATAGGGAGGGATCCATTGATCGGATGCAACAATAATAATGGTGGGGTCTTAAAATTCTCTTGAAATTCAATTCCGTTTTCAATGTATCGTGTTTGAAATAGTCGTGCTGTAAGAATACTTAATTCCGAACTAGTAAACTTTTTCGTGTTGTAAATTTTACCATTTATTTACAGAAAAAGATATCTCGATATTCTCAAATATTGCTGCCGGTAACGTTGCAACACGATTATTATTACTTTTTTAAATTCATAAAGCAAAGATTTAAATTAATAAAGTTTAAAATGTATTTTATGCCACTCATGAATTTTTTTTAGGCCTTTACGTGCATTCTGAACTTACCCGAAGGAATAGATGAGTGAAGCATAAGATGAATCTGTAACAAAAAATATAATGTTAAGTTAATTATTTATATTCTTTTTAATTTTTTATGTTTTCATAATATAAGAGTTGCTTAATCTAAGTATTTATAAATCCGGGTTCACTCCACGCCAATTTTAAGAATGAAGTAAGGAGTTAAGCGACTAATGCTCTTTTTCATTAATTCATTATTGTCGCAACAGTCTATGGTCCAAACATACAACGAGCTTAGATGGGATTGAAGACAAAAGCATACATATTGAATTGTTGTGAAAGCTGAGACGATAACATTCGAAAAGGTAGGAAACCTAGCTGTTCAGTCATTGACTTTCGTCGAAGATGTCGTGGGTTCAATCCCAGGTGCCGACCATCTTCCTCTTTCAAGAAAGTGTCAAGGAGTGTATTTGTTTTCACTTTGAGTGAGCACAGATTCATTTTTATTTAAAAAAAATTACGTTTACATGGTGATTTTGGTTTGGCTGAAAGAAAACCTTCATTAAATTTTGATTTATTTTTAGCCAATAACGACACAAAATTAAATATTTTAAGACTTTAAATTGCAGCAATTTTTTTTGTTTTACCCATCACGCCGTTTCCCGAAGGGGGTAGGCAGAGAGTACGGATTGCAGCAATTCAATATGATAGGATAGGGATGCAGGTTCGAGCCCTGCATGGGGAATGTTGAACGCTTCGCAGATTCCGAATATTTGGAATTTCGACGAATTTGACCATCTAAATTACGGAAGTTGTTAACGTAAAGTGGTCACACCAAGCCAGCGTTCGAAACGGCAGTAGAAGACTGTCGTAACCCCGTAGTGTGTCAAAACTGTAAAAATATTTCTTTTAAAAATCGAACACTAAATGATTCAATGATTATTGGCATCAAATTGATGGTTCTATAAGAAAAAATATTACCTACGAAATTGCAAGGAAATAAATAAACGGAAAAGTATAATAATAATAATAGAAAAAAAGAAGGGAATCCAACAAGTAGGTACCTACCTACTTCGAGAAAGGTTTCAAACACTTAAAATGCTTTTTAACATATTTAATTGTTTTTTGAAAACAGTGCTGACAAAGGGTCTAAGGACTTAGGGCAAAATAACATAGATAGGCATAAATAATTAAGAGGCCTTTAAGAGCCCATCAATGCACACCGTGATGACCCAGTGAAGGTACATTGTGGCGAGTCGAACAAAAGATTGCCCCAGTGTGTGCGATTGGTTTGTACCGCGCAAGTCGGATCGATATTTGACAACTTGTTGCTTTCGTCTACATACCTACAGAGGACTATGTTTATTTACACTACGCTGTCTGACAATAGCTCTGAAGTCATCGATGGGACGTTATGATGTCACTCATTAGTATTTAAGTTATTAACCTTAAGTTTATAAAATTAATCAATTCAACTTAACAAAAACTCAATATCAACTACTAATATTATGGTTTCAAAAAAATGCTAAAGGATAGGTACCGCGTGGCTCATTAAATTCTTTGAGATAATTATTTTTCTTTACTGTGATGCATAACTATTGTATTTTTTCTTCTTCTGTTTTGTAAATTGTATGTAAAAGCAACCATTGGTTGCGTAGATTTCAAATAAATAATTATTATCTAATAATTCCATATATTATGTATCTCTTCATATTATTATATTATGTATGTATTTTTAGATATATTTATGATTCTAATATAATTGTATATTTTTAGTATTATCAATTGTTTCGTCAATTTTAACTTTTTTGGAATGTTGTCTTTATTTTTACTGGGTTGGCTGGCAGAGATCCTCCAGGATAAGTCCTCCCTTTCTACTGCCCAAATGAATGTTTTTTATCGCAACATTGTTCTTATTTACAAACAGTGCAATAATGATTGTTATAATATTATTATTAACGTATCTTTTTATCATGTTTTAAACTGTTTATTTTATATTGATTATGGTTTTATTGAGTCATTTCATTATTTACTGTGCTTTATAGTGTTATTTGTTTGAATTGCTTGAATCTTGTACATATTTTGTTATTCTCGGTAATATTGGCAATGATTATTTTTTTATATACCTAATATGTTTTGTAAAAGCAACATTGTTGCGTAGAATCAAAAAAATAAATAAATCAGTAAAAAAGTTTCATTTATTTGTTTTATTTAATTCACTAATGAAGTTTGGATTTCGACAGGCTTCTACTGTTATTTAGAAGGCTAGCTTAGTGTGATCATTAACATTTTACGTTAACAATGTTCGCCATTAGGTGGTAATGTTCAAATCCCCGAAACTCCCAATAATCATGACAATTTCAACCTGTTGAAAAATACCATGCCCCCGGCCAGCATTCGAACCTGCATCCCTAGTCATGCCATGTAGAGACGGTAGCCACTGGGCCAACTGGCTATAAGCTTTAAGTAGCTTACTGTGAAAGAGTCAAATGAGTTTATTTGTGTTCACTTTGAGTGAGCATAAATACATTTAAAATATAAATTATAACAAAAAGGAAACACTCAACATAGCATGCTTTTTGCGTTGAATGCGATAACATAAGACCAGTATTATTTTTTCTATATTCTCTGTCATGAAAAGTTGATTTACAAAAATATTATAATATGGAATAACACAGGCGTATATTCGTATTGTGAATGTTGGATCAAAATTGGAGTTCTGCCAATCAATTTCACGGAGTGCGGAGATGAGGGGTTTGGGGATTGTACAGCTAACACAAAGTCAGCTTATGATATTGGCACGACATTTTTTTATTTAATTAAAAATTCTCATAGAGATTAAACGATAATTCGTGTAATGCTTTCAATTCGATGTCTTGCATTACATTTAAGAAATTGCTGAAGAAGACGCACCTTATATCTATATCTATATACGTGAAGAAAAAACTTTGTGGCTATTTTTACGAAAATTGCGCGGACGGTGGAGTATGAAATTTCCTTCACTTAGAGTTTATACAGAGAAGGGGTGGCGAATGCTTGTATTTAAAAAAATAGATTAAATCAATAAAAAAAAACACCACACACACTACTGTAATGTTATGTATTTCATACGCACACACTTCGATGTGTTTGAAATTATTTGACACAGAACTTTTGTTTATTCATTCAATTAGAGAATAGATTGATATTTTTATTCAACATGTTGACATTTATTCAACATTTTTCTACGTAGGTATTGAAAATATGAAATTTCGGGAATTTGAATGTGACCATTTCATTTTAAACGTTGTTGACGTAAAAGTGAACACATTTGAAACGGCCGCGGCAGTAGGAAACGGTCGTGAGCCCGTGTCTTTTGGTCAAATCGTAAAATCACCCATTGAAAATGACACATAAATCCAATCCAAATCCAAACTCCTTTTAGACCCCACTTCAGGGCCCCCACATGCCCGGTGCTACCGATGCTACAGCAACGGGGCCCGTGGATTAAGGGGGCCCGTAAGGCGAGAGAGAAACTTTAATTTTGGGAATGACCTTTTTTTTTTTAGGTGAAATTTCAACTTTCCGGATAGCAAATTTTGAGAATGACCTTTTTTTTTATTTTGGAACTTGTATATTTTTGGAAAAAACCTGGCAACCCTGGAGGGGGGGCCATCATGACTTTTAGCAACGGGGCCCATGAAATAATGTGGGGGGCCTGCCCCACTTAGGGGCATATGGAGGCAACAAGAGCTCTCCATTGCGCTCGATCTTGCGCAACGTTAATGACCTCCTCCCACACCATGTCCAGATTCCTCAGCTCTGCCTCGAAGGAGCGGAACACAGTATGACACATAAATTAATTGATGGAATATTACTCTTACGTGATTTGTAATGATCCTGGCAAAATATTATTTAACAGCAGGTTGGATCACGTCACAAGAATAAACAAGGAGTGCGAAGAGGGTGTGGGTTTTAAAACAAGGAAAGTTTCCTGATATTCTCCCGAGGACAGCTGCCTATTACTCCTGATAACTCCATTGGCTAGACGAGTATTGATTTGAGCCAAGGTAATGCGAATCGCTTTCACGGAACGTGCTTTTATTTCTAATGGCAATCGCAATTTATTTTGATTTTATTGCGCCCGTTTAAAATTTTTATATCTGTTAGATTTTCGTACTTTATTTTTCTGGACTCAACGTGAGTGAACACAAATACACTTACGACATCTTTCATAGAAATTAAGCTTGTTTTGTGAAAGACGAAAATATTATGATCGCCTCTGGGGATCGAATCCAACACCTCCAGAACGAACGAACCGATAATCTATCAGGCTATCAACAACAATTTATGAATTTACCGATTTCTATTGAAATATTTTTTTTTAACAAAATTACCGACTGATATCGTAACTTTTTATGTCAATAGATAGGTTGGCTTCCTGGCTTTTAATTAGAGAAAAGGCCGATTATTTGATGAAAAAATAATAAAAAACGCACAGTGTAACTTATGTTTTCGGGGGCAACGTAGTGCAGTACCATCTAATCGATGGTTTATCATTACAAAAAAATTAAATTAATTGACATAGACCTTTTGGTCATAAGACTACCTTCAAATGCCATAAATACTTAAACTGGTAGTGAAGATGGTCTATCTGCCAATAAAAATAATATGTGAAATAAAGTGTTTTATTTCAAAATAAAATAAACCAAAAATGACTCTGAGATGGTTTGGGCATGTTGAAAGAATGGATGCAAACAGAATGACAAAGAAAATTTACAAGGCTGAAAGGAAAGGTGTAAGAAAGCGTGGGCGACCGAGAATGACGTGGATCGAACACATCGATTCCGTCTTCAAGGAAGGCCAGGTAAGAAGTAAGAGAAATAGGAGAGGGTGTATGAGAAATGTTATGTCGGTGAAAGAAGCGAAAGAAGTATGCTTGGATAGAAAAGAGACGGAGGTCCGTTCTCTCTGTCTACCCCTTACGGGACACGGCGTGATGGGTAAAAAAATGACTCTATATAGAATATGAGTTTTCAAAAAAAGAGCTTTTTCATCGATATTTTTCTTCCATTATTCGCACATTTTGTTTAATCAAGTGTCGAGAAAACATTCATTTGTATTATATGCACATTTCGTTTGATCAAGTGTCGAGTTAACACGTTGACCCGTAAGAGAAATGGTGGTATCTTTAGTAGCATAAATAATAATCTTGATGTCTTTGTTGTTGCGGATGAAATAAATTGCAAATCCTCTCGTCTGCCGACCCATTAGTGCTGTGCCGTGCTGCGATGCGGCCTAACTGTTGAGCTCGATGTGGGTCAGTGGAGCACCATCGATCTGCGAGGAGTGCCTCTACCTTGGAAAGGTGGAGATGCACAGGGCAGAGGTGTGCGGGAATTCCCGACACTATAGGGCACTATTCCTTTAACTATAATGATTATGTTCTATTATAAATGGTGTTTAATTGCTATGTAAGTTCTAGCGAGTGTCTGATAATATTAGACGCAATCCACTATTCGTGCAGTCAATTGTTGGTAGTGTTTAATAGGCATCTCATTTTTTTTATGAATCTGGTCTCATTCAAAGTGAACACAACTACAATTTTCACATCTTTCACACTAAGCGGTAGAGGTATGTCGTGAAAGTGAAAATGGTCAGCATCGGGATTCGAACCCAGGACCTCTAGTACGCTATACGTGGATACCAGCCACTTCAACATACGATGTTCCAAATATTTTTGGATTCTTGCCCTGTTTTCCAGAACAAGAATTCAAAATGAACTAGAACATAGAACCAACTGTATGCATCAATTACTTTATCAAAGTGTTCAATTTTAAAGTGGTATATTTTTACTGAGGATCATCTTTCACTGTTACATCAAAGGCTGGGTAAGTTTGAACACTTTATATTAATAACGTGGTCAAATTCGTCGAAATCCCCAAAATTCCAAATCGTGGGACAAATCTTCAACATGTCCATTGAAGTTTGAGTATTCATATGCCTGCTTCAGGGCTCGAACATCCATCCCTTGCTGTCTAGTAGAAGGCGGTCGTAAGCCCGTTGTGGTTCGTAAATTTGTAAAAAAATTATTCAATTAATAAAATAAAAAAATACACAAAAGAAAGTCGGGTTAGTGCTAACTCGAGATCGGCTGAACAGATTTTTATGATGCTTGGTTAATTGGATCCTTCTCCGCTCCGGATGACAGAATAATTATTAAAAATTCGAAAAATGGATAGGTAGCAAATAATATAAACTATACATAATATTAAGTTAGTACATATGTATGTAACGGATTTAATGACAACAACGCCATCTGTGAAAAATTTCATAACATCACAATTTTTATTTTTATTTTCAACCATTTAGTTTCAAAATATTTATACCTACGCAGATTTTTGGTAGAATTTCTTTCAAGCTTCAGAAATAATATTTCAACATTCAAACATATTTTAAACGTATTTTTTAAAAACAATTCGAAATCAATATTCATAGTAAGGACTACAGGACAACGACTGTCGGGAAAGCTAGTAATAATAAACATTAAAAATACCAGGATAATTGATCGGTTATAAAAAAAGTGTACAAACTAGAATTGCAGAGCTGAAAACGTCACACTTTTAGATAAGTACACAAGGAGAGGGACTAAGCTAGGTATAACTAAAAAAAATAAATTACATTCGACATAAACTCAGACATAATAATTTAATTAAAACTGAAACGGACGATTAAAACGTTATCCGTGTGGATGCTCGGACTTCAGTTAAGCCCGTAGTAAAGTTAATCTGAAGAGGGGGCGCACGCAGCGCCATTCTGCCCTACTTGCGGAAAAGCGCCGAACCAAAGTGACTTTTCTTTGTTTTCCTACTTTGACCGACAATGGTACCTAGCTATTGTTAATGGATTACGGAAGAAATATTCCGAGAATTTCTATCTCATAGAGGAAATTAAATTTTTAATGGCTTTTTTCTAATTTCTATCTAAACCGGTGTGAACTAAAAATTATCTTTTTTTATGTTATTATCAGCTAGCTATTAATTTTTATTCATTTATCGCTTTTTTTTCTATCATTTCGATATTTTATTTTCTTCAGCAATAATAATTAATGAACCAGAGTTTTTTTTTGAAATTTATATTCGAAAATAAATTGGGTAAGTATAAAGTTTTGACGTTTTCATAATGAATGAAATTAAAGAAGTAGATTTTTTTTGTTTTTTTTCAACTTTTCTTTTTTTATTCAATTTTCTTCGATGCCTACCTGTGCATTTTACATAATTACGTATATAACAATTATTAATGTCATAATGACAATAGATGTCAATTATACCAGTTTTTTTATTACTTAAATAAATAAATAAAACACTTTTCAACAAAAAGGTAGGTATAGCTGGCGGAACTTATTACCTGGGGCAATTTTTTCCAGTCAACCGGTCCCGTCCAATCTGAGACAGGCCAACCCCGGGTAGAAATTTCAAGTGAGAAAATACTTAGAAAAATTCTGACCCGACCGGGAATCGAACCCGGAACCTCGTGATCTGAAGTCCACACCTATGCCACAAGGCTACTGAGGTCGTTATTATTATTTTAGAAAAGTTTTCTCTAGGTACGTATCTTCTTCTATTTTTTTTTTTATTTTATAAATTGTACCTTTACCTACATAAAACCTTGCATCTCGATTATAATCATATTTTTTTAAATAATTAAATACTAAATCTTAAATGATTTAATTAATATAACCTATAAAATAATATTCTTTTCAAAGATCTATGAAAATAACTATGAAAGAGATGAGTGAAACATAATCCTTAGTTCCTGTCTTTTACGCCTACTAAACGAAAGCGCTAACATCGTTTCGTATGTATAATAGTGATGTGTAATTACATGTAAGTACAAAAGGAAAACAATATTATTGCGTCTTATGGTAGGTAAATGAGTAGGTTCCCGTACTTTAGGTTGGAGTATTGTTTATTATTGGAGTATTACCACCACTATTACAGCATAGGTGTGTGTTGGAAATGTCAGAGACGGATAATCATACTGTGAATAATATAGCCTTTTTGTGTTGCTGTCTATGTGTGAGAATTAATATTATTGTACCAATTATCTATGTATTGTGTTGTTTTTAAGGTTGTCACAAAAATAGCTGTCTGTAAAGAATAAAGAAAATAAAATAAGAGTAAACCGTAGTTGCTATTTATCGGAAATATTAATTTTCTTTCAGTGCCATGCTAGGTCCCCTCAGGATCAGCAAATGCCTCCCTATCTCTTGATAGGTCGAAAAGTTCTCCCACTCCTCTAATACCCGTCCAATCTCGGATATTTCTGATCCATGAGGTCCTGACATCTACCAAAACCTTTTCTTCCCTCAATTTTCCCCTGAGGATGAGTTAAAGAATTTTACATTCCTCAACTCTTATAATATTGCCCAAATGTGATAGCTTGTGCATGTGCTGTTTAATAATAGGAAGCAACTCCCACACTATTCTGGCTGTAGCATGAATCTCGATGCCTCGATGTTGTTTTACATATCTGTCCAGAATCCATAGGATAGGGAAATTCAAATTTAAAAACAATAACTCTCAGTGTTCTTAGTTTTACTTTTAGTTTAATTAGGTAAAGTAAAAAAGTCTTAGTTATAATTTATTCCAAACTTGACTGTTATTCGGGGTATTTAAATTGAATAGTAGAAATACATTTGACAGATAAATGTGTTGACAGCTTTGAAAAATAAATATTTTTCATAAAAAAAAAATGATTCATATAAAGGAGTACATTTTTGAAATTCGAACGTGAAATATTTGTACCAACATTTCAATTGATTGATCCAATAAATAAGACAATTAATAATTAAACAATAAATTGTCTTCGAGACAGAGTAAATCCGCGATGTATCTTTAATCTGCTGAGAAAATTGCATGGTGTCTGTGCTGTAATAATAATATGTAGCAGGATCTGGCAATACACGTTTGATTCTGTATGGGTGCACGCTACGGGCCTAACGGTTTGCAATTTATTACGTAACAGGCAACCCTGTTGCTCTCCTTTGTTATCGTGACATCTCTTTTTAATGACCTGCAAAGTATATAGTGCCGTTCCCCTCTAACACACGAAAAGAGAGAGATGAGACGTCATAGGTATTGTGACCGACCAATCACAAGATAGAGGTCATAGGCCTCCTATATAAAATACTCGTGTACAATCCTACCTATATTAGCGGTCCTGTTGTATTTTGCGTTGTGCACGTTAGAGAAAATTAAAACAAAGGATAAAAATATAAGTAACTAATCAGTGTGGTTTCAATAACCACATGATTAAAGTATTTATCATTTTGAACATTGAAAAAAAATGGATCACCATTTTTTTGGTTAAATAAAAACACTTAGAAATATTTATGTAAACAGAAATGTTTAATGGGTTCGATTTTAAGAGGTAGGTACATAGGTACAATTTGAACCACTACGGGCTTTAGAGTTTATCCTAAAAATTTATGTATGCAATATGACAGTTGGCTGAGGAGAGTGCCGTTCTTCCTCCCATCAGGGTCTCGAAGACGAGGAAACCCCCTTGTACGTGTTCCTCTCCGTTGAAGCAGAGCTGAGGGATTTGGACATGGTTGAAGTCGCACAAGATCGAGCGTGGCGAAGCGCTCTTGTTGACTCCCTACGCCCCTAAGTGGGTCAAAAAAGAAGTAATTACTTACTCTTAGTCAGATTAACCGTATATCTATGCTTTTAAAGTGCGTAAATTTCCTGCGACTCCAACGCCACTTATTAAGAAATCTATAACAACAAATGTTGAAAAATGCATAAAAAATAATATCAAATATGAGATTAAAGTAAGTATGGAACAAATTTCCTGCGACTCCAACGCCACTTATTAAGAAATCTATAACAACAAATGTTGAAAAATGCATAAAAATCGTTTTATTTAAATTTTATTTAAATTAATTCCACCAAGTATGCATGTTCAACAATTAGTTAATTTTAATAAAAAATAATATCAAATATGGTTACGAAGATTTTTGATGAAATCTCTTTCGAGCTTTCAGAAATAATTTTTCAACATTCAAACAATTAAATTGTTGTAAAAAACAAACAAATTAAACGAATTTTTATATGAATTACTTTTTTTTGAAATCAATATTCATAGTTAAGACTGACGTCTGTCGGGAAAGCTAGTTAAACATAAATACGTAAATCGAGAGGCGAGTGTACTTGGTGTACCTTCAGCTGGCTGCGAGTAGAGAGATGGATACAAAACAGAACCATAGACAATACCTTCAACAAAGCAGCTGATTTTAAAATCAGATCACGACGTTGGTACCTACCCGGCCGCTAACCTCATTGTGATATTTTTGTATTTTTAGAATAATATCATTCTCATTTTTTTGTATTCGAATATTATTCATAAAAAGAACACGGCTTAGTTGAGTTGACCGACTCCAGATGTCGCTGCTGTAGCTCCATTTTAAACCTTTCGAACGTCGAGATTTTGAACTTAGATACACTTCCTTCACTTTGTTTATTTTGTAGTATACTAGCAGTGCACCGCGGTTTAACCCGCCCTTTGATATAAAAAAAAATATTTTTTAACACTTAAAATACGATTCGGAGTAGACAGTTATGTTAAGTTCACAGCAGCAGTACTTACACTGGGAATACGGTTTTAAGCCCGAAGTGGTCAAATTATTTACAAAGCGAACATAAAAATTGGTGTAATGTTGACATTTGAGATGCTCTGAGGTATGGAAAGAAATGAAAATATTAAGAATAATTGAAGTTAGCGTTGTCGTTACAAATATAGACGTTAATATGTTTATTGATTTGAGCATGTTGAAAACATATAGTTGACCCCAATAGGATAACAAAAAAATATAAGGTGAAAGAAATGTGTATGAAAGTATAGAAATATTGAAAATGACATGGATCGAACACATCGATTCCATACTCAAGGAAGGCTTTGTTAGAAGCAAAAAAAATAGGAGAGGCTGTGAGAAGTGTGAGTCAATATATGAGAAACCAAAGAGTGAGGTCCGTTCATCTGCCTATCTCTGAAAGGTATACGGCGTGAAGGGTAAAATGTACTGAAAGGGATACGGCGTGAAGGGTAAGATGTACTGGACAATAATCATTAAAAAAATTGAAAAACGCCAATGCCTCAACTACATATTATATCCACAGGTTGGATAAGCCCGCCAATTTTGGTTAATTATGTATATTTTTACCCAATAAAGTGTTATATACCTATATTTTTTTTATATATCAGATATATCTAGGCTATTCTTTATTCTTTCTAAATGTCCAAGACATATAATATCGGCTAGACCGATAATAATTAAATCTAACGAACGATATCGACCGCTTTCTCTTTGTAATCGAGACCTTTCTTATTTTCCTGCAGGCAAATATCGATATTCGTAATAAAACATGAGAAAGATATATAAATGGATAGATTCCTAAATCTTTGCTTTACCTATTAGTAAACTATTAGAAGATGTGGTGTAAATTAAAAAAAAATACATATATCTTTTAAATAAATTATCTATTTTTAATAGTTCTGTTAACTGAGATGCCCACTGACGACAACCGGGAAGCCAACCCCCCCTCACTCACAGAAATAAAGCTGGCAATAAAGAAAATGAAAAACAATAAGACACCAGGAATAGATAATATGCCAGCCGAGCTGCTAAAGTACAGAAGTGAACACCTCCACAGGCTACTTCACAGCCTGATTGCGAAGATCTGGGAGTTAGAAGAAATCCCCGAGGAATGGCAGATGAGCATTATATGTCCGATACACAAGAAAGGGGACAAACTCAAGTGCGACAATCACAGGGGCATATCACTGTTGAGCACTGCTTATAAACTCCTCACCACGATTTTGAAAGAAAGGCTAGAATGCTGCTCGGAGGAAATTATAGGCGACTATCAGGCCGGGTTCAGAAGAAACAGATCTACAAGTGATCAGCTATTCACAGTACGAAATATCCTGACCAAATGCTGGGAGTTCGATGTCGATATATATCAACTCTTCATCGACTTTAAACAAGCCTACGATAGTATCAACAGGGAGAAACTATACAAGATACTTCTAACATTTGATATACCCACTAAGCTTGTCAAATTGATAAAAGCAACAATGAGTAATAGTAAATGTCGGGTAAGGATTGGAGGATAACTCACGGACGAATTCATGGTGTCTCAGGGCCTCAAGCAGGGTGATGCATTGGCCCCTACACTGTTCAACTTGAGCCTTGAACACGTCATTCGACAAACGTACCAAAATAACACCAATTCCAACATATACTTCCAAAGCAGCCAGATTATTGGATATGCAGATGACCTCAATATAGTGGGAAGATCCTTGACAGCCTTACAAGAAGTCTTCGAGCCACGAGAAACAGCGGCCAAAGCAATAGGATTATCAATTAATGAAAACAAGACGAAAGTTATGAAGCAATCCAGAAGCCAAAGAAATGACCCTCGACAGAACATTAGTTTTAAAGATTCATATAACTTTGAGGTAGTGAATGAATTTGCCTACCTGGGATCCACCATTACAAAAGATAACGAAGACCATGTGGAAATAAAACGGAGGATCGCAACTGGAAACAGAACATTCTTTTCCCTCCTACCAATGCTCAAATCCAGAAACGTCCACAGGAAGACCAAAATAACCCTGTTCAAAACGATCATAAGAACAGTGGTTACATATGGATGTGAAGCATGGACGATGACGGCAAAATCTGCCGAGATGCTGGATACATTTGAGATGAGGGTGTTGCGTAAAATCTTGGGGCCCGTGGATGATGGAGAAACCTGGAGAATTAGATTCAATGAAGAGCTATATAACATCTACAAGGCTCCCAGGCTCTCTGTACATGCCAGACTGAGTAAGCTGAGATGGGCCGGGCATCTGCAGAGAATGCCATCCTCACGGGTCACTAGAAGGATCCTCGAGGGTCACCCAGGCGGAAGACGACGTGTCGGAAGACCTAGGCTCAGATGGGAAGACGAAGTTAGGAAGGATGCGGCACAACTCCTGCAGGTGACGGATTGGCGGACCGCAGCGGAGGACAGGAGGAGTTGGAGGCGTTGTCTACAGGAGGCCAAGGCTCGATTTGAGCTGTTGCGCCATCGAAGAAGAAGAATAGTTCTGTTAATTGTGTATGGTTAGTTTATGAGATACATATTTTTTAATTAAATTTTGTAGAAGTGAGATCTCTACGCAGGACATGCGGAAAAAGACCGATTGATAAGCTGAGAAATGATGACGAATGTTGGGTAGTGACAAGGGTGGATCCAGCATTGGCGCCAGGGGGGGGTCACGACATAGTAAAAAAGGTCATTTCCAAAATTTGGTATCTAGAAACTAAACGTTTCCTAAAAAAAAAAAAAAAAGGTCATTTCCATGATCCAGGGGGGGGTCAAGAACCACAATAACTTGTAATTATAATAGAAAAGTAGGCATTTTTTTTAATAAATGTAAGTACTGTACTTCAAATTAAAGGCCTGGACTCAACCCAGGGGGGGGTCATGACCCCCCCCCCCCCCGACCCCCCCCCCGACCCCCCTGGATCCGCGCTTGGGTAGTGACTAGAATTAAAGTGATTAAATTAAGGTGGCTCGGGCAATGTTGAGAGAATGAATTAATGAAGAAAGAATGCCAAAAAATATTTATAAATGTGAAAGTATACGTGCACAGAGACGTGGCCAACCATATCGGTGCAGAAGGGACAAGTCAGGAGTAAAAGGAATAGGATAAAATGTATGAGGAACATTATGCTCTTAAATGAAGCGCAAGAGGTCTGTTTGGATAGGAATGAATGGAAGTCAATACTCTCTTTCTACCCCCCTCCGGGATATGGCGTGATGTTTCAAAAGATTTTATGAGTTTTGGCGTTCTTGCTCGATAAAAATAATTTTGACTCAGTACGTGAATTATACAGAGTTTACGACATTAAAACCGAATTAAATTTAGCTTATAATTTATTGCATTACGTAATATGTATTTAATAATTATTGTTGATTCGGATGCGGGATGAAGTTCGATCGGTCATAAGTTTGTAACGAAAACAAACATTCATATATAGTTGTTGTTTAGCTTTAAAAAAATCCAAGAGATGGCGGTGTAGTAGGAAACAGGTCACATATGAAACATGTTACGTTATTCTAGTAGATCATGTTAAAGGAATGGACTCCATTAAGGCTAAATTTTTCCTAATTATTATAGTAAGATAAAGCAATGGTTCATTTCTTTATAATTTAATTACTAATATCGAGATTGGTTAACCGGCTAAACTGCAATAATGGCTCTACCGAATGGCGAAACGGATCTATTGTCGGAGGACCGGAACCATAGTATATTGTGTAGTCTCCCAGTGGTCATGTGGGTGGTGGTAGGTGGTCGGCAGTGATTCATAAAGCACAGACCTCGTGGGAAGACGAGAGTATGACCTCCGTTACTTGATACGTAGCTGCAGGCTGCCGTACCACAGAGAGCTTCTAACGAAATCCAACAGACCCGTCCAAAGCTAAGGTAACAGACAACAATATGCTCTCTTTCCTACAAGATTACGTTAAAAGAATGGTTTAGTGAGATAGTTTTTGTTTGAAATAAGAAAAGATAGGATTGCTGAATGTTTATTTGTGATGTTTTTGATATTTATATAGACCATCAGTCTTAGTTCGACGTCCTCGAAATTCGACCATAACTTATAAGTTTGAATATCATTAATTCATTGTCAAAGACTGGGCGAACGCTATATTCTTTCCAAAACAATGACATAGAAACGTCAAATTTGAAATATTAGTATTTACAAAGTAGTTTCTATTATTTTTAAAGATAAACAATATTACTAAAATCTTAATTTGACCACAGATAAACAAAAGAGCATATTATGCGTCTGTGTCAACGTCAAATACATCGAAATGGTAGTGTTTGTAATGTTTTTTTTTTTTATTGATTAATGTATTTTTTGCATAATTAATTATTAAAAAATATTGGGTAGTATTTTCCACTCTATATAAACTACGAGAATAAGAGTGCGAAATTTCATACTACTCCATACTCGCAATTTCGTAAAAAGGTGTATAAAGTTTTCGCTTAATGTATCAATATATAGATTTAAAAAATATTTCTATGAACAACAGACCGAGGGTCGTCAGTTCGAATCCGGGTGCCGACTATATTTCCACTTGAATAAGTGTGAAAAGTTTATTTGTGTTCACTTTGGGAGAGCTCAGATTAATTAAAAAAAACATATCTATACCTAATACCAGAGAGAAAATAGATGCAAAAGTGTTGGGGTATGCAGAAGGGGTTTTCTAACAGCAATAGAGAAAAGTGGAAATCTTAAATGGAAGAAAAGAAAAGAAACCCGAGTCAGAATTTTTGTGGATTAGTTTCTAAGAAAAAGAATAAGATCCGACTAAAGTATATTCTGGACGATGAAGAAGAACATGATACAACTGTGACGAAAGAAGCTGAAAATCAATGTTCGGGTGGTGAATTCAGTAAAATCAATCAATGGTAGTTAAAAAAGCGAACGAAGAATCTCCCACTACTAAAATCGATGTTCAAATTTTGCCCAAATGAAAAGATGATCAAACGGCTGAAGTTTGCTTGAAGGGATCTCCGAATACCAGATTGAGTCAACTCGCCGCCGATAAGCCAAGACGATGATTAATCGTGGTAAAATCCCAGGAAGAAGAGCAATAATGATAAGAAATCTTATCTATGATTAGTTTGCTTAGCCTGATTTGTGTTTTTCCTAATAGTGTGACAATGTGCAGTCAGCAAGGTGCGGCAGAGAAATGTCACCTCAAACTTGGATAAATGTGGTCTAGTTGCACTAGAAGAAAATACTAGACATGCAAAACTGTTGACGGATATTTGATCCAAAATCTAAACGAATAAAAACTCGCAATCTAAAATTGGATATGTGACCTAACTGATCAAGAAGTAGGTATGAAAAGGGTGTGAAAATATGATATCTTGAAACTTGATGACAGACTAAGTCGGTCATTTTTGACCAGAGATTTTCAAACGAATAGTCCAGACTAAAGCAACGATTGCTCCATAAATTGTTTCTACTCAACATTCCCATTTTAAACATTCAATAATCTTTCCATTAAAAATTAAACTTTTGATTATTTTATCGTGTTTTTAAAAATTTTGAATGATGTTCACGTATTCGGTCATTAATTGCTACCATATTCTTATACATTTAAAGGCAATGATAGCAAATATAAGCCAATTTATGAAGAATTTAGCGAAGAAAATGTAATGAATCAATTTTCAAATCTAATAGTTATGATTAATAATCAACTGTTGGAACGGGGCATTGCATCGTAGCCACAATAAATTTAAACACTATGCCACAGGGTTAGTGCGAAATGTGGTTTTAATTAATGGTCTTGTGGTATTTCTTGCAGCGAACATCGAATAATTTGCGGGATTAATAATCCAGACAACGAACCGATTGTTCAGATCCGCGACGGCTGAAAATCTCACCAATTGATCAGCAGACGAAGTGTTTCTGTATGAGAGGAGAGGATTTTTCTATGGTTTTATGCACTTCTGATTTGCACTTATGTAAAAATAAATAAAGAGTCTTCAGTTTGTGCTACTACGAATTACTTTATTTCCATAAACATGTTTTCGGGAGCGACTACTCCCTTCCTCAGATGGACAAAGACTAAAGAATATAAATGAATATGAGATATTTTACAAATTAGTTAAGTATATGAAACAAAAAAAACAGCATTAAAGAAAGGGTGAACTTATGAGTACTTTAAAAAAATGACAACTATACAATGTAAAAGTGACTTATTATGAGCTAAGGGAAGATAACAATAATAATAATTAATTCTAAAGAACATAGAACTAACTTTGAAAAGAAGGTATGTACAGAGTAAGATATTGGTTTAACATAAAAACGGACCTTCCTCGCAAATTCACACCGGACAATACCATTATTAACAATATTAAACAGAAAATTAAATCCAACAATCTCATAGTTTCTAAAGCAGATAAAGGCGGTTGCACAGTCATTTTCGATAGACAGGATTATTTTGATAAAGTTAACGCGGTACTAACATCGGATAAGTTCGTTGAAATTTCTCGTGATCCCACTAAAAAATTTAATGATGACGTTGTAAATTTAATTAAAAATAGCCCCACCCTTTTTAATAGTAGAGACTTGTTCAGGTTAAAACAAATGAACCCACATTGCCCTCGTCTATATGGCCTACCAAAAGTCCACAAACCTAATATGCCGGTTAGACCAGTAGTTTCTTTCTTCTCTGCACCTAGTTTTCACATAGCTAAAGTCGCTAACAATATTTTCTATTCAATTCTTAATTTTAAACCAGAACATACGGTAAAAAACTCCCTTGAACTTATTGACAAAATTAAAGCCACCGAAGTTAATAGTAACCAAATCTTAGTCTCCTTTGATGTTGTATCACTCTTCACTAGCGTACCCATACAAGAATTAAAATCAGCCTTATTAGATTATTTAGACGAGAGAAATATCAACCCAGTTTTAAAAACCGACATAACTAATTTATTCAACTTATGCATAGATCAAAACTATTTCAAATTCAATGATAAAATATATTCACAACTTGAAGGTTTGAGCATGGGCAGTCCCTTAAGTCCCATTTTAGCTGACTTCTTTATGTCTCACCTAGAAAATAAAATTTCAAAAATCCCCCTCTTCAACAAAATAATTTTCTACCATCGGTACGTAGATGATATTATTTGCCTTTGGTCAGGTACCTTACGACAGCTTGATTGTTTCCTATTAGAGTTAAATAAAATAAAGAGTTCGATCCAATTCACGATGGAAGTCGGCGGCAAATCCATCAATTTCCTAGACTTAACTATTACCATTGAGAACCACAAACTCAGTTTTGATATATTCCGGAAACCTACATTCAGCGACAATATCATCCATTCTTCTTCACAACATCACCCATCCCATAAGTTATCATTTTTCCATTCAGCTGTCCATAGGTTAGTTAACGTCCCTCTCTCGAAGCACAATTTTAACAAAGAATTAAATACCCTTAAAACACTTGCTAACCGGAATAACTATGACCCCGTAGTAGTTGACAGATTACTTTCGAACAAAAACAAAAGAATCGCAAATCAGAGTTTAGCACCAGGTTTAAAAACGTGTAAAGATAATAATAAATGGAAAAAATTGCTTTTTATAGACGGACTCTCCAACAATATTTCGAAATTAGTCAAACAAAATAATTATAACGTAGCCTTTTACAATAATAAAACCTTAAAATCTTTCCTTTGTAATAATAAAGATCGTTTAGACCCATTGAAATCCAACGGTATATACGCACTTAACTGCAACACTTGTTTAAATAATAACACCCCCAGCATGTATATTGGCCAGACCGGTAGATCAATAGAAATAAGGATTCAAGAACATCTTCGTAGTTTTAGGAACAAAGACAATAAGTTCAAATTTGCTGAACATCTCAATGAACACGACCACGCATTTGATCCCGGCTCCAATGTCAAAATAATACATACGTGCAATAAAGGTAGAAAATTAGACAGATTAGAAGCATTAGAAGTCAACCGCATAAAAAATAATTCAAACATAAACGTCTTGAATGAAAAACTAGATTTGTATGAAAGCTCACCATTGCTAAAAGAAATTAAAAAGATAAACATTTGATTTGAACGATACTGCCTCTGTAATTCTCTTTGTTTCAGATCTGAACGAACCTTCAAGTTTGTTCCTGTCTGCCAAAGAGACCACCGCCAATCCTACCTGTTGTTTTTATTGTTAAGCTTTAAACAATAGACCCATAAAGTTACCTGCCGTTATCTACACATTGTCTTTAAATATTGTTATTTTTTTTTTTTGTAATACTTTCTCTTTCAATACGTCATCACTGTATCAAAAGTTCATTTGATATTATATAGCTTCCGTTATTCTTACATATTGTCAAACAGTACCTTTTTATGTTAAACCAATATCTTACTCTGTACATACCTTCTTTTCAAAGTTAGTTCTATGTTCTTTAGAATTAATTATTATTATTGTTATCTTCCCTTAGCTCATAATAAGTCACTTTTACATTGTATAGTTGTCATTTTTTTAAAGTACTCATAAGTTCACCCTTTCTTTAATGCTGTTTTTTTTTGTTTCATATACTTAACTAATTTGTAAAATATCTCATATTCATTTATATTCTTTAGTCTTTGTCCATCTGAGGAAGGGAGTAGTCGCTCCCGAAAACATGTTTATGGAAATAAAGTAATTCGTAGTAGCACAAACTGAAGACTCTTTATTTATTTTTACATAAGTGAAAATGAACTACTACCAAGCACCCTCGGCCGAAACTATCAACTTCTGATTTGGTTTAAGGGTTCGCAGTATCGCACTTCTGACCATCTCAACACACTCGTATGAAGATTTTTTTCACCTATTCCATACTATCTTTCAGATAATTTTCCATATAGTTAAACTCTCATTTTTATTCCACCTGAATTTTTGGAGTTGCAGAAGAAACCCAAGACTAGATCTCAGGCAGTGATATTACAATGTCATATTATTATTATATTCAATAACGCCATTTTCTACAAAAAAGCAAAAAAAATAATCAAACTACCTCGTTAAGAAACACAGTATTCAATAATTATTATTTATTTACTTAATCCACGTTCATAAAGTCAATATCTTTTATAACCATTGTTTTAATTGAAGTGGTTGGTAGTCTGGCGGCTACGACCCCGGCTTTCGTATTGTTTCGTTCGGAGGTCGTGGGTTCGACCCCAGGTGCCGATCATCTTCCTCTTTCACGACACAATAAGCTAGTAAGTAGCTTACTGTGAAAGAGTCAAAGAGTTACTTTGAGTGAGCACAGATTCATTTTTACAAAAAAAATTTTTGAGGAAAACATACGCCGCTTTAAATACAGTTTAATCGCTCAATTCTAAGTCATTTTGAATGATTAATCCGGTTCGAAGGACCATTTTTGGAATAAGAATATAGTAAAAAGTATCTCGCTGGATTTTATACGTAGTCTTAGGCATTTTATGAGGAGATACTGAATAGAAATTTAAAAAAAAAAATTAACACTAGCTTTCCCATCAACAAACGTTATGCTGTGGTCTTAACAGTGAATATTAAACTCGAATTCGTATAATGATAAGTTAATGACCAATTAGCCAATGTAATTCCGACGGATGCTTCTGTTTTAAACGTAAACTTTCCATCCGCATTCTGTCAATTGCATGCACCAACTATTAAATAACTGTCAAACGACGAAATAATTTAAAAATTGGAACTAAATTATATTGTAAAAAGCACTTAGATCGTTACCTACTGTAAGCTTCCTTAAATTTTGTAATGTTTGACGCAGCTTTACCTTTTTTCTTTCGTTAGAACCTTCTCCTGATAACAGTAAACACAATTAAAAAAGATTTAGTGAAATTGGTCCAGCCGATCACGCGTAATGCGATGACCACGGAAATGGGGCTCTATCTATATAATAATTCAGAAATGTTTTTTTATTTGCCTTTTGTCGTTGCTTTACGGTATGTCGGAGCATCACGCCTAAACGGCTGAACCGATTTTACTAATTCTTTTTTTGTCGTGTTGGCTTTTATCAGTAGAAGGTTCTTATGAAAGAAAAAATTAAGAAAGTTGCGTGGTAAATCTACATAATAATTCAGAAATGTTTTTTTATTAGCTTTTTACCTAATGTCATCGCATCACGCCTAAACGGCTGAACCGATTTCACTAATTCTTTTTTTGTCGTGTTGGCTTTTATCAGTAAAAGGTTCTTATGAAAGAAAAAATTAAGAAAGTTGCGTGGTAAATTGGGAAATTAAATAAAACTCGCATTAGCCCCTCCTCTATCTAATTAATAATTCAAAATTGTTTTTTATTTGCTTTTTACCGTATGTCATAGCATGACTCTCAAAATACAAATGCTACGTCAGATATGAATCTGCACAGAGCCGTGCAAAATGCCGTAGAAGGTTCTTTAATACAATTTGCTGCATTAACTTTAATATATTTAGAGCTATTTTAAAAAACCCTATTTTTTAGGATCTTCATACAAAATTTTAATAAACATTAAAAGTGTCATTCTTCTTTTTCTGTGCTTATGTCAGTTATAGAGGTCTACAAAGCAATGGGAAGCTAGACTAGAACCTGTTTAATTACCTACCGATCAAGCCTGACAATCGGAATAAAAAACGTAAAGCAAGACGGGTATAAGCTAGTTTTTATATAAAGAGATAATTATCAAACATACTTAAGTCGGCTTTGATTGAACTCTTTAAATTTTTCAACATGTGATTGTTAGTATAAAAAATGCAGATTGAAAAGTTTTAAATAAGCATTTTGTAAATATACACGAATCACTCTAATCCAGCCATAAAAAAAACAGCCCTAAGTCCATAGTGGCAAGACAATGGAGCCCAAAAAAAAACAGTTAAATATAACGTAGAAAGTAATCTGTAATAATGGTTTCACCATAACATTCTTTAGGTCCACAATCCTGTGGAGTTTATGAACGAAACCACCCACACAATAGTAGCGCGTGTTAACCTTAATGGCCCCACGATATTAGACCGTAATATAAACCGAGATACTTAACGATGATGTTCTACAATAGAACACACATTTTAAGAGTCTCTTGCGAAACTAAAAACTGATGTTTTACTGTTGAGAATTTCGTAGAACTGTGGAATTCTGTTGGCAGATTGAGGTTATGTGCAATGTCTGTTGAATTGAGATTGAGACTAAAGGAATAATTATGTAGTATGCACTTGATTACAATACATACAATAATTCTGTTAGACTAGTTGCAACTTTATGGACCGATACACGCTGTCCTGGTGACCTTGTACGCCTATTATATTATGATGGTTTGGTTAGTCTTAGAGATGCCTGTAATTGGAGCATCAGATATCTTATTATTTCATGTGTAAAGCAGTTTTAGATTGTCTACATACTGTTTACATAGTTAATCAATTTGGTCGATTTTATAATTAAAGTTTTTTCATATCGTTGTCTTTTCTCGTATATAAAGACTTTTAAAGAGTTGGTTTTATGATACACAGCATAAAGAACAACTCAAAATGTATAAGAAATAAAAAATGACATTTAACATAATTCTTGTACATACAGTAGAGACGAACACTTTACGAAAAACATGTAAATGAATAAAGGATTTTAGAAAATAATCCCTGAAATATGATGAGATGAATAATGAAAGAAAAAAGGCTGTAAAAAGGGACAGTTAACCTACAGAAAGTTAAGGATAGATCACGTGGACTTCTTCTATCAGACGGGGCAGGTAAGGCCAAACGAGAGAAGCATTTGAACATCGAGTCGATGGAAGAATGTAACGAAACTTATCCAGATACAAAGACGATGAGATTCTTAGGAAAATATGTACTTCAGTAGAGGTGAATTTGACATGAAAGGCACAGATGAGAGAATGGTTATACCTCACGGTAGTGACCAACACGCAGGAACACAAGAAGAAGAAGAAGAAATGGTAACGGATAAGGAATATCCCATGAAACAGAGCGGGCCGATAAGACGTAATGGGAACACATAAGTTACACAAATATTTACATTAAATATGTTTTAAAATAAGACGGTGTAGTGTGGCGTGTTTATGTTCTAAAGCCGTGTTTACATTATACTTCTACTTACTTGTGGATATTATTAAAGTTTGTTTACACCTGATTACGTGTATATGAGTTTGTTCCGACTTGCTTATAAAACACTGAAATCAGATGAAAATTTCACGGAAATCACAAGCTTCTTTCACCTCCGGCTATTTCACGAAATTTACATACACATTTGGTATTAATAGCATCTATCCACGTGCCACGCAAGTTTCAAAGGGTGGACAAATATTACAGATTAAAGGAGGTTAAGTTGTGTATTGCACGTATGCTTACAAAAGGATATGATTGATATAATATGTCTCTTAATCATTGGTCTTATTTGAATCAATTATTGTTTTGTAAGCTGTTGCAGGTCAGAGTCTTCATCTCTTCACTTTGATTACTTTTTTTATATTTGTTGACGGATTCAGTGTTAACTTTAATTTGTATGTTTATTGTATTGCCAACTATTTTGTTTTGTTCAATCACTTTCCCTTTAAGGCCCTCCGCATACCGCTAGCCAGCCCGGAGGAGACAATTCCGAAGCAAACCCGCCCCGCACGAAACCGACCCCCCGGTTCGATCGACGTCGTGGTTCGATCCCAGGTGCCGACCATCTTCCTCTTTCACGACACAAGCTTTAAGTAGCTTACTGTGAAAGAGTCAAGGAGTGTATTTGTGTTCACTTTGAGTGAGCACAGAATGGCACAGATTCATTTAATAAAATAAAACACACTTCTTTCGAAATAACTCTCGTGCAATTTTACGAAATCTCTTAGTACTTAAATTTTTTTTTCACCACCAACCCTTCTACCAGGCAGTTTCCTTCTTTCAGTCTCCTTTTCACACCTTCCACCTCTGCTAAATAGACTACCTAAATAAACATACTCATCCACTTGTTCCAAGTTCTCATCATTCACTTTCACACAACATTGCGTTCTTAAATCTTCTCTTTGGGAACGCAATGTTGTGTTTAACTTAAAATTAACTTTAACTAACGCAACTTAAAATTAACTTTAACTTTATTCATTAAAATCACACTCAAGAGTTGAAGAAAAAAAGTATTTCAGAATAACACAATAGAGATATTATCAGTTCCCAAAAGCAGATAAAATTTTAAGATGAAAATATATTACTGAAATGGACGATAATAATATTTTCATGTGAGAATTCTCGAAACGGAAATTCTGGACAATGAATCCTAGAGATACAATGATACTCGTACATTTCGTGTGGCTACTATAAGTAACATACACGATTGCTGTGTAAGAAGAATAATTGTCATTGTCTCGAAGCAATAGACTAAAAACGTGCTGTGATCTATGTATGGACGGCGTCGCAACCCAGAGACCAATGAATCAGCTATGGTCTACTTTATGGTCATGTCCAGTAGAACTCGACTTGGATAAAACACAAACATTATGTTGTCATTTTAGACTAAAGCGTTATTATCTTGTTAGTACTTTTTCTTTAAAATGTTTGTAACTTTATGATGCAAGATTTTTTTTAAATTTTTACTGATTAACCAGCAGCAAAACCTGTCAGACGACAGGCATAGATAGAAGTGTGTCACCCTACAAAACCAGTTACATCGTCCCATTAAAGTGTCAATTGAAGGGTAGGTACACGACCAAAACAGGGTATTTCCATGTATACTACTTTTGAGAAAACACAAACCATTAGTTGAACATTCATTGTTATTTGTGGGTATGGTAGGGGGAGGTCCCTTAGTACCGGACACTTAAGGTTTTTATTTAAGTAAAAATCGAAACATGGCTATAGAACAATGAATTTAATTTTAAAGTAAAGTCATTTATATATACGAACAGTCGAAATCATTAAAAGTTAAAAATAGTTAGAATTAGAAACAAAAATTTGGTCATTAATGACATACTAAAAAAACTAAAATTCAAAACTGTCCCCTAACGCCGGACATGACATAAAATATTTTTTATTCCAGTTTCTAATAACTGTTTTACAGAAATTGTTTACAATTAAATAAAACCTTCTTGCTTACACCGGTTTCATCGCACTTATAAATATCAGATGGAGTTCTTTCAAGTTTTTGTAGAACCGTCCAACCTGCGGCCTGTTGAATCACACAGCTCTCATTAAACTGGTTCACTCCGGCCTTCGCAGGCTAAGCTCAGAATGTCTCTCAGAAATCGTAATAGAAATGTTTTCCAACAGTTTTTTTCAATTTATTTTGTTAAATAGATGATCTAATTATAGCTTCTCAACCAGGTCAAAGGCAAGCTTGAGAAATACTTTCTTCGTAAGAGGCATGCACCGGTTAGCCATATCAACCATATGATTTGTCAACGCTTTTTCGTAGTTTTCGTTGAAAGTTACTTTAAATCTTCCCTTCTTTATGGAAAGATTTACATCACCTCCTTGTTTTATTTCTTTTCATGATCAAAAAGAGTGCTTTTCCATACACCATACCTGTTCGCTGTCATCCGAACGGAGAGTTTTTTTATTCATCCATTATCATATTTATGGCTTTCTTCGTGCTTTTTCGATCTGGAACTGGTGCCCACATTTGGTCTGGTTCATAGGCATAATACCTGACAATCTACTTAGAAAATAAATGCACGTGAAAATAAATGCATGCGGTGTATAAATAAATTTACGAAATCGTCCGGACTTAGGGGACATTTAAGGTGTCCGGCTTTAGGGGACTCTAAATCCCGAGCAAAAACTACATATTAATAAAACTTCTATATTTTCTTTAAATTTAAGGTCAAATAATCTAAGATCACTTGCCTTCTAATGCGTATTCACAAACCGTAAACTCGTAGAGTCACTATTATGGTTTTTATGAGGTTAGAAAATTGACTTCGACAAAAAATTACAGTGCGCGCATACTTACAACTACTCCAGCTCGTGTATCAGCCGCGACTGGAGATTGATCGACATCACCGCCACTGCTGGCGTTATTTATTGGGCACCTATCGGTGCAATTAATAAACACTTTTACGATTTCGTTCGGTTGCTAGACCAACTGTCCGGCTATAGGTGCCGTCCGGTTTTAGGGGAACTCCCCCTATATTTGAATACTGGAATTATGGAGACAATCCTGGTTTTAACACAGTTTTTTTAATAGCTTTCTGAACAAATAATATGATAAGGAAAATGTTGCCATCAAAAAGTTTTTTTTTTAATGTGACTTCCTTGTTTTGTTCTTGCACCATTCAATTTAACTTCGCCACTTAGAAAACTGCGGATTATCATTAAAGTGCGTAGTACATTTAAATCAATGCGGACAATTTGACATTTCTTCCCTTAGCAACAATTGTACGAAGGAACTTCTGATCAAGTACGACTATTATTTCTATCGACTTACCGAAGAAAATTGTCGGAATGTCCCTAGTCGAATTTGGTTTGTCTTTTGGATGAATAACCAGCTTTCCCGACAGACGTTGTCCTGTAGTCCTTACTATGAATATTGATTTCGATTTATACAAAAATACGTTTAAAATAATATGTTTGAAAATATTTCTGAAAGCTTGAAAGAAATTATATCAAAAATCTATTTACCAATCTTTTGAAACTCGATGCTTTAATGGTGTTAAAAATTACGTTGTTATGGAATTTTTCACAGATGGCGTTGTTGTCAGTAAATCCGTTCCATACTAACTTTATTATTTTTATATATATTTTTAGATTGAAGACAGGATTTTAACATCTTTGAAATTAATATAGGACGATACCTGCTAATCAAATTCAAATATAACAAATCTGAAATCATCTGTCCTAGATCTCTCTGTAATAAGGTTATTGGTAAGACTCTTAAAGGGAGTTTATCAGGTTATACTGTACATACAAAACTTCCAACAAAGAGACTTTCGACTTTAGGGAAACAAGGAACACTATTGTATTGTAAAAGACCTTTCACCCGAGCCGGTAGTTGTTGTAAGTCCTCTGCCCTATGTCCGTGATCTGACAGATTCAGTTGAGGTTATTTTCAACCTTATACAACTACAAGTGATGAAGCACATAAAAAAGTTTCTTACCCGACTGGGTACTGAACCCAGGAACTCTTGATTGAAATCAGACGACTATTATATACAATATCAAGTTCGGCTAACTTGCATTAATATTGTTATATTTGCGGCAAATATTTAGGAATACAAACTTATAAGCACACAGGTACCTCTAAGTGGAGGAAAAATATCGTGATATTCTCAAGGGGTCACATGCACAAAACGTCAAAAAGCAACAGCTTCTTCGAATCAACATTTGGTACGATTGGAGTCACGTCACTTGCCCACAATCTCATGGCCAGGACCCCTATTCTGTAGCAAGTGTAGGATAGTCACTTGAAAAAAAGTGACTATTAGGCGATACATTTTGTATGAAAAACGAATCGAATGCGAGAATCGCATATATACGTTTTTCATACAAAATGTATCGCCTAATAGTCACTTTTTTCAAGTGACTACCCTACACTTGCTACAGAATAGGGGTCCAGATCCCCACAAACGGATGCACTACAGTACATGAACTAGTGATAGGATGCATGTGCGTTGCAGTGAGTAAACACAAGGCGGTGTGAGGTACTGGCTCCGTCTAACCCACGGCGTGACCCGCAGCTAACTGTACTGCAGAGGTCACTGTATCACTTCCATGCCTACAGTGCGGTCCGCACTATCCGGCACAAAGAATCATGGGACGTTTCTTTTGTGAAATTTGAAATTTCATATAAGGACTATATATACGACACAAAGAATCATGGAGCGTTCTTTTATGAAATTTGAAATTTCATAAAAGGACTATACGACACAAAGAATCATGGAACGTTTATTTTATGAAATTTCATAAAAGGACTATACGACACAAAGAATCATGGAACGTTTATTTTATGAAATTTCATAAAAGGACTATACGACACAAAGAATCATGGAATGTTTATTTTATGAAATTTCATAAAAGGACTATACGACACAAAGAATCATGGGACGTTTCTTTTGTGAAATTTGAAATTTCATATAAGGACTTTACGACACAAAGAATCATGGAGCGTTCTTTTATGAAATTTGAAATTTCATAAAAGGACTATACGACTCAAAGAATTATGGAACGTTTATTTTATGAAATTTCATAAAAGGACTATACGACACAAAGAATCATGGAACGTTTATTTTATGAAATTTCATAAAAGGACTATACGACACAAAGAATCATGGAATGTTTATTTTATGAAACTTCATAAAAGGACTATACGACACAAAGAATCATGGAATGTTTCTTTTGTGAATTTTTTTTTTTTTTTTTTTTTTTTTTTTTTTTTTTTTTATTTATTGACAAAAAAATTTGTACAAAAATTTTTAAATAGGAAGATGCCTAATCCCTTACGGGATTTTTGGCTGTTCTGCATACAGGTATTATACACTTAAAAATAACTCATACACTATACATAAAGAATGGACTATCCGACACAAAGAATTTTGGAATGTAAAATAAAGAAATAACTGTATTGAAAATATAAATAAACATGCAGTTTTTTTTGGTTTTTGTAAAATAAATATGTAATAAATAATCCACAGACAATAACCTGCCTAATCATTAGCAACCAACACCCAGAAGACAATCTTAAATGTGGTAGGCTCTTTCAATGATAGAAAGTTATACGAAAATGATTTTTGGGGTATTAGTGTAAGCTGGAATCAGATGGTGAAGACTGCGGAAGAAAGGGGTGTTTGGGAGGATTTTTGGAGTCCATATGCTTTAACTAGGAAGCGGACATGGATAAAGAAGGAGAATAAAGAAATACATTGAAAAAACGTTTCTAAAAAAGTATTGAACCAGATTATCTGGAATCATTGTACTTAAATGATTGACTGGATGGTTGGCAGATAGGCTCTTTGTGCAAATCTCTCGCGCACGAAAGAGAGAAGGTCTACCTTCCTCTTTCACACCGTAGATGGCAACACTGCTCACAAAATGGCGCAATCAACTGTACCTACTATTATCAAAAATAAAATGGATGTAGGTACCTACTAAGATAAATTTTAAATTTGTCTGATGACGACAGTTTTAATGTGGGTTCGGAGATTGTTCACTTAGTACCTATATAGATAATAAAAAAGGCAAATAAAATTTGATCCAGAGAACATTCATTCCTGGCAGCGAGGTTCCGAAATTGACGACAAGTGATCGTGAAAGGCGGACCTCAGAAAATAAAGAGGGTTTTATTTTTATGCTCGACTGAGTCAAAGGCCTTAGCAGAATCTATGAAAAATTTAAACTTCGAACGGTGTTACTGTTAACGTAAAAAGGATCATACTAAACTAGTCTTTGAAACAGCCATAAAAAACTCTAACAAAACGGATGTTATTTTGGTTGTATATACACTTAAATATCATAATATTATGTATTATGAACAATATTAAGTTGCTCCAGATATTTCGAGATTAAGGAATAATAATATTATAGGCGAGTCCTTAGAGACATACCGTGGCACACTCGGGTATAAGTTATTCATAAAACATAATGTCTACTGCTGTGTATAGCCGCAGCACCGAGAGTATATCCACTCCATTACATCATACGTGGCGCCCGACTTTATCCGGTAGTCTGCAAGCAGCTCTCACCCCGACCTTGCACGGTTGTGCGTATTAAAAAAAAAACAATCAATATTAATTTTATTAAAGTTATTAAGCCTCTAGCTGTTTGTGTGCGAAAAATAATCGACAAAACATGCGTAAAATTTGCCCACCCGATCAGAATTAATGGGTATGTATAGGTATTTTTGTACTATGGTCCTATCTCAACATAGATGTTTCTAAGTCACCTGTAATCATGCAGGACCTGTGCCTGCGAAAATACTCAGCTTATTAAATTTGTGGAATAACAAATCAGTTGTTTTATTTAAATTAATTTAATTAAATAATTCCACCAAGAATGCACATTCAATTCGCACTTAGAAGTTTACCAAAGTTAAGTTTTCTTAAATTGTTTAATGTTTCCCAGAACTTTTTTATTTTTTTATAAGAACCCTCTCTTGACAATAGCAAATCACAAAATAAGTATTTGTGAAATCGGTCAAACAGCCATTCATGCGTGATACCGTGACCAAGAGAAATGTAATAATAATCCATTTTTATACACATAAGTAGGTGTAGGTATAGATAAATAAAATATACTATTTGATTTGTTATTCCACAATTTATTTAATACCCTGACTAGTTTCGCAGGCACAGGTCCATGTGACTAAGAAATAATTCCACCAAAATGCAAGTTCAATTAGTAACTAATTTACTGTTAATTTTAATACTAATAATAATTTAGATAAAAATCAATAGAGAAAACTGAAAAATAGAGAGCACGCAACAAGAAATCCTAGAATGCGTGCCCATTCGTGGGCATTAGAGAAATTAAAAATTAAATTCAGTGTGATAAGTATTGTTTCAATAATGTTTTTATGTTATTTTGTTGTAAATATCTGATTAATAAATTTATTATTATTATTAAAACTTTAAGAAAAACTCATTTCATTGCATTATACGAGTATAAGTAAAAATAAATACTAATATACATAAATCATAAAATTTAATTCTTAAAATAAATCACATGAAGATAGGTAAACAAAAATAAGTAATACGCATGTTTTCAAATCGTCACAGACAAATAACACGTAAGTGTGATTAAAATAGCAGTGGTAAAATGAGAATGCTGGAGTGATTGGAGGCCACAGACGATCAGTCTCTTCGGGTCTGCTCTCCAAGTGGACAAAAAATCCTGAAGGACTTATGCAGTGACAGGGGGCATTGTATTTCCTTATCATGCCATTCCAATTACAGTAGTCTGTTTTCTATATCACCAAAGCGAGAAATAACAGTTTGATAAACCAACTGACCTATAATAGCAATATCGTTATATGATTATTAGGCTAGTGGTTAGATTGTCTTCTTTCGTAGTGACGAACTGACAGTCGGGAGTTCAAATGCTAGAGTTTCCCTCACGTCAAAATTCTTTTCAGTGAGTCTAGATTCATAGAACAATTGTTTTTTTTTTTTTTTTTAATTAACGTACTGATTTTTTTTCACCATCCACATTCCTATTTTATTATTCTGTAGAGGCGTGTACTACAAGTGTTTGTCGAATGAGACCAGAAAAATCATTTTTCAAAATATGGGGGAGGTGACAATGCATTTTGGTATAAAGATTAGCCGTCGAAGCCTACACGTTTGTAAAGGAAAAGTGATAAAAGTTAGTAAACAAATTAAATCTCTTTATATAAAAATGGAGCGGTCTGACCCATTTCGCCACTAAGTCCACTTACATCCCCCATAGTCAGAACTAGGGAAATAAAAGTCCGCCCCTATATGCAAGGGCTTCAGTTAGTTACAAACCCGTTAGTCACGCATCTTTCGGCACGGCTCGAATGCCACCTTGGACTGGGAATCACTTTACGTTAACAACGTTCGCCATCAGGTGGTAATGTTCAAATCACCAAAACTCCCCATCGTGAGAATTTTCAACATGCTCAACATGTGATTTCTTTTGTCTGTTGAGAGATAATCATAGACAACAGATGGCATTTGTCAGTAATAATTATATCATTGTTATCAACGTCAAACCTGTCTTTGTGCCATGTAGCTGCCCTAAAATTGGGGTGGACACGTCTGATAATGTATTGATAAAAATCGATATTGCATTTGACATATGTCACGTCACGTGGATACTTCACCCCCAAATAGATAATATTATATTATTATTTATTCTTATTGTTTATTTATTTATATATTTTCAGCCCTTATTTAAAGGGCCAATTTAATTATAAATCAAATCTATTATGAAAATTAAATCAATTTATAAAGTACATAATTACAAGCACTGATTTTAATAATAATCGGGTTTATCTATTTACTTAATAATATACTAAAGAAAGATACGTAAATACTCATGTTTTAATTATTCAGGTAATATTTTTAAGCGGCATCAGCCATCAATACGAGGAAGGCCGTCATCCAGTAGTGGATGCTTTCTGTTGTCAAAAAGAAGAAGAATTTTAAAGCAGAGCTGAGGTATTTGGACATGGTGTGGGAAGAGGGCATAAACATTGTGCAAGATCGAGCGCAAGGAAGAGCTCTTGTTGCCTCCCTATGCACCTGAGTGGGGTGTAAAAGGGAGAATTGATTGATTGATATAGTGTTCTATTTCCAAAAACGTGCGTTCGCAGTACAAAAAGCTCGTAAACTCTTAGTGGTTCAATTTTGATATTAAGCTACAACATACACAACAATCTATAATACCTGTTAAACAACACAAGAATGTAAGAACATATAAAAATATAATATTATATTCAAGTTATAATTTTTTTTATAAAGGTTTTATAAATTGCAACACAATTGAGATTTTCTCCCGATTACGAATGTCTCGATTTTTTCTAAAGAGAAAAAAGAAAATTAAGAAATATTACAGACAGACCGAAAATGCTTGACAGATGACAGTACCTATCATGTGTACCTATATATTCTTGTTTATCAGCATATTGACAGATTTTTTGTTTCACTGAAATAAGTATCATTATTGCATATTTATGAAAATTTTCACCCCTGACTGATTTTGACCATGGCGTGAAGTAACCAGCTGTTAGTGAAAGTAAGGGAAAATCTTTACTAGAACATATATACCAACCCTCAAAAATAAATGATGGGGTGAGTCTCATTAATGAAATAATATCAAGATTTCTATTATTTTATTCTAGCAGTAAATAATAGAAATGTTGTTTAACCTAACATTTTTTAGATCTAAGATACATAAGAAGTTCGTAAACACCATATTATATTGTATTTTAGCAGCAAAACCTGTCAGATGTCAGGCATAAGAAATCAGTCAACCCTTCCCTGAAAAGGTCCCAAATTTATCACGTTGAACAGTTGTATGTAGAAACCTCTGATCAAGTATACCTACATCACATAATTTGTCGACATAATAATATATCCTGAACAACTAAAATTATACGTTTGAAAAATATTTCCCCGAGTCAGATGAATATTGCTATTTGTAGAAAAAAGTATGAAAATTATTTATGCATTTCAATGAAAATATCAAGTACGCTACGAACGCACTTAACAAATTATGATATTTGATTCGTTTTTAAACGAAGAATGTAACATTTTTTTAAATTACAAAAAAAGAGACAACCAAATTATTCAACAATACAATCTTCAACACCGCGATCTGACAGTTGTTCAAATAAAAGAAAAAGAATAATTATTAAGTATTATAGAATGATATGATGTGTGGTTGAAATAAAAAAAAAAGTCAACTTAAATTATACATACGATGATTTACATGACAAATAAATGAAATTATAATGACTAATGATAAAAAAAAATACCAACAACAATGAAAAGAAAAATAATGTTAAGAATAATATTATGTAGTTAAGTACTCACCATTATTGTTGTGGATGTCACTTTTAGACAAAGAAAAGAGGTTCTTTTAGCCGCTCTCTTTCTTTCTTCAACGTGAACTCGAACGAAACAAAGGCAAGACGGTTTATTAAAAAAATAAATAAACAAAAATATGCGTTTAAAATCATTTTAGAATGAAAATAAAAAAAAAAAAAAATATTTGAATTTAGATTCGATTGCAAGATTTTAAATTTTCTTTTGTTGTAGGTATACTTACATCTTGCTTTTAATATTTTTTTATTAATTTATAACTTAATTTTTAGTCTATTTTAGAATTAAAAAAAATTAGTCTGTAACAATATTATTTGCCTGAATTCGCAGCCAACAGGTAGCTACATGTTTTGCTCTATATAAATAATATTTCGTTTTGTGTGCAACAAGGAAACGAAATTTCCCAAATCAAAAAATAAAGAAAAAAAAACCCCCGAAACGTCTCGAAGTTCGCCGGCGTTAACAATATGTCAATAGTTTTTCGTATTTCAAGATTTTTTTCATAGAAATATGTTATTATTTTTATGTATGGAATAAAACGAGGCGTTTCGACGCCCACGACGCGCCAGGCCTCGACGACGGACCGCGCCAGAATGAACTCGGAATTGAATGCCAGTGTACCTCTGGATGTACAAGAAGCATGGAGTATAATACCATACTGGTAACTGTACAGTGTACACACTCTATATCATTGTAGTATGGAAGAACGCGTTGTACGATATTATGTAATGAATAGAGGATATCTGCATCCCTTTCATCCAAGCATTCCTTCTCTCTCCGATACTATGGTGTATGAACTCTATAAGTTTCCCACCAATGTGTATGCGTGCACCAACACAAGCACACAGCACATATGAGAGCTTCTGAAATGTAAAACAAAGAATGAAAATTGTTACGTACTTAATTAATTCAATAATCTTAAATGTTTTAACTATCTAGAATGCTAGAATTTTTAAAGGTTTAGGTATACCTATAATGATTTGTAGTGGTTGGTAGAAAGCGGTATCACTAGGTCGTTCGTACGTAGAGCGTATTGAAGGTTGTGGGTTCTAATCCTGGTGCCGACCATTTCCACGACACAACTATTTTGGTTAGTGTGAAATATGCCAAAATTTTACCTACTTTTGATTGTGTTCACTTTGAGTGAGCCCAGAAGGGTTATTCTCGTAGCGGTCTTATTGCAATCTTATTGAAAAGATATCTTAAAGGGCGGCTCGGATAAGGATTGGACCAATCAGAGACAAAGAGGGAGTGTCTACAATATGATGTAGCCAATCGTGGAACGATCATGACACTCCCCCTTTCTCTCTGATTGGTCCAATCCTTATCCGAACCGCCCTTTAAGATATCTTTTCAATAAGATTGCAATAAAACCGCTACGAGAATACGGCCGCAGGTTCGTTTTATAAAAAAAGATATGTAGAGTAGAATTACTATGTACCAAAGCCACACGAAAAGTAAAGTAAGTACTGTGTGCTTATGACCCTGTTCAAATCCTGTTTCGAAGGTTGGCTTAGTGTGATCACTTTGTCAATGATTTTATTCAACCGATAAGCAACGTGTAAATTTAAAAAGCCTCAAAGTGCTCATAATTATTGATATCAACAAATTTTCTTTAATAAGTTATTGTTAAATACGTTGCCTTTATTATGACAATCTCACCTATCGCATATTTTTATTTAACATTTCTTTTTACAAAAACAATAAATTAAAAACATTAGTAGGTACATTTCGTGAGGGTGACTAGGATGGCACTTTCGAATGCTGGTATTTTTGTTTTCGACATTATTGTTTTCATATTTTGTTCTAATTATTTAGATAAGTTTCGAATAATATTTGTTGTTGTTATTAAAAAAAATTAGCTTCTATTTTTGAAACGACCAATAGCTAATTACGATCTGAATAAGAAATTTTCATATCCAAAGTAGTCAAAGAGAAAAATGTTTTGGTTTAGTTACTATAGTGCAAACTTTAAAAATTGATATTCATAATTTCACACCAATCAATCCTCCCATTGAGATCCCACTTAGGGGCTTAGGGAGGCAATGAGAGCTCTCCCTTGCGCTAAAGCTTGCCCAATGTTTATGACCTCCTCCCACGCCATCTCCAAATCCCTCAGATCTGCTTCGAAAGAAGGGAATACGGTAAAGCAGGGACTTCATCTTCCTGCGAAATTTCATACTCCTCCATCCACGCAATTTTGGTAAAAAGGTCTAAAAAGTTTTTGATTCACCTATTAATATATAGATATCAGTGTTTTCTTTCTAGATCATTGACTGCTATACAGATTTGTGTAGCATCATAGTGACATATTACTCTATAGAATTGTTTAGTATATTTTATAGTGTGGATAATCGGTACTCTCTGCGTACCACAAAGTAGGAAGGTGCCTACATCTAGGTGTGTACACTACACAACAATAAACAGAGCTTTGTGTGTAGTACACATCAATGTATGACTCAGATTATAGGTCGACGAAACTATCCAGTCTCTAGTGCATAGAGCTAGTGATGATTTTGTTTTGTTCAACTGACCTTTCGAATATCGAACATCGAATTATTAATTGCCGGATTATTAAACAATATGTAATAGAAAGATAGCCGAAAAATCAGAAAGGATATAAAAATGTACCTACCTATTTTTCGCTCTAATCTTATAGCTAAGTACCTATACTTAACTTTTTTCTTTCAATAAATCCACGACCATAGCTCCATGGCTTTTTTATTACTTTCGTTTATGAAAACAGAAACCATAGATACTTCAGTAAAAGTAAAAACACATAAATAAGATGCCTAACACCATATATTTTCTAAATAGAAGAACAAGTATCAGTTATAAACATAGAAAGTAGGTTGCTAAAATCGGCTGTAAATATATCTTTGATGAGTTCTGATCATGAAGATACGGGTTCAATTCTCGATCGGGACTGAATTTCCCTTCGTGTATTTTAACATTATTCACTCAATATTCAATTAATTTTAATTAAACACTGATGATTATGTTTTCAATTTTTTTTATGTTAAATGAATGTGTGCTCACTCAAAGCGATCCCAAATACACTCTTTGACTCTTTCACAGTAAGCTACTTAAAGCTTGGGCCGTGAAAGAGGAAGATGGCTGGCACCTGGGATTGAACACTTGATATCCGAGTGAAACAGCACTACGAAAGCCGGCGACGTACCTGCCAAGCAACCAATCACTTCGAAGACAATTTTGAAAAAAAAAAAACATTATAAATAAGAACCATTTACAAGTCACGTAGATAAAGTAATCAAAATAAATAAAATTAGAAAATAAACAAACACTTTTCTATACAAAGATTTCTGTACTTTTTTTTTTTACCCATCACGCCGTGTCCCGTAAGGGGTAGGCAGAGAGAACGGACCTCCACTCTTTTCTATCCAAGCATACTTCTTTCGCTTCTTCCACCGACATACTATTTCTCATACAGCTTCTCCTATTTTTCATACTTCTCACCTGGCCTTCCTTGAGGACGGAAAAAACTTTTTAACTATTCCACAAATTTAAATTTAAATTTAAATTTGATTATTTAAATTACTTCCACCAAGAAAAATGCATGTTCAACAACTTAAAAATAATTATACATTTCTTGCTCTTTAAGGAAGGCTAACATTTATTCTGTTTTTTTTTTGTGATTATTAAGGTAAACAACTGCATATTACTCATAGTATATGGAATATACATGAGTCTTGTGATCGGATTTCAAAAAAAAAATACATTTCGCTGAAATTAATTTTCTCGACGTTTAAGAGTTGTAGATTCCAAAAATGCTCAAAAAATATAATTTTTTAATTTTTAAGAATGTGTGCGCACCCATAACTCATAGTAATTCTTATCCTTATAAAGTTTCTATAATAATTCCAAGGATAAATTCATTTTAATCGTAAAATTATGAATTTTTATGCAAAGATATGTTTTACACGAAAAGGCTGTTATAATATACTATGAGTTCTGGGCTACCCTAGGTTAGCAGCTTTTTATGTACAGCATTTTTGTTTAAAAAACTTTCATTCGTTCTTAATCAACTAGGTACCATTGATTAAGAATGTTCTGCTTTTTATGATGAAACTAGCATTCTCGGCAGACGTTGTCCTGTAGTCGTAACTATGAATATTCAATTCGATTTTTTTTTTTAAATAATGAATCTGTGCTCACTCGAAGTGAACACAAATACACTTTATGACATCTTTCACAGTAAGCAAATATAATGATAATTATTTATTAATTAACCTTTAACCATAATAATTACGAACGATGCATCTGTTTTAAACGATGTTCACAGAGAACATTCTGATAACCGTACCAACTATCAAACAACTGACAGTTTATGTGATATTGGGTCGTTTCTTCTAACCTTCAATAATTATACCGATTAATCGAAAGGGCAAAAGAAAGCGACCCTTTATCACATGGCGCCCAAAAACGTCAATTAAAATTAGAAAAAAAGAAAAGGGTTGGTATACTGTCGAAAGGATTATAAATTTCTCTGCGATAAATTTTCTTATGGAAATCATATAATTTCCAACTTTTTTCTTTATATTTCATGTATTATTCAATTTCTACTTGTTAAGTACATACATGAGATTTTTCGACATGTTGAAAATTCTCATGATTAAGAGTTTCGGAGACAAACATTACCACCTAATGGCGAACGTTGTTAACGTTAAGTGATCACATTAAGCCAGCCTTCGAAATAACAGTAGAAGGCGGTCGTAAGCCCGTAGTGGTGTGTTCCAGCCGTAAACGCGTGATGAGATGAGCACAGAAAAAAGAGTTCCATTTTTATCTATACTAATATATAAAGAGGAAAGATTTGATTTTTTGTTTGTTTGTTTGTTTGTTTGTTTGTTTGTTTGTTTGCTTCGAATAGGCTACAAAACTACTGAACCGATTTGAAAAATTCTTTCACTTTTGGGAAGCTACAATATCGGCGGTGAACATAGGCTATATTTAATTTCCAAAAAAAAGTGGGTAACCTACGAAAACTTCAATAATGTAACCCAAGGTGTAAAAAATTTACCTAAAATATTCTTTTTATCGCGACCGCTGTGAAAACTAATGATGATAGAATAAAATAATGTTCTACAATTTTGTAGAAGACATCATTATTTACAAAAAGTATCGCGACAGCATATGTCTAACTATTATAGTTATGCCACAATAAGTGTTTTTTTATTTAAAAAAACCCATTAAAATGTCACCTTTAGAAAAAGCTCTTTATTGGTATCTTGGTATTACTCCTTATTAAAATAAATTAGTTCATATTCAATTCTGCTTCAATATGTTTGTATAACTTTTTGAATTATTCAATTCGGACATTCCATTCGAAAGTTATCACGAGTTTAAAAATGTGAGTATTGGAAAAAAAAGCATAGTCTCTTATCATCTCAACTTATCCGATGCAGAGTGCGTATGGGAGCCGGGGAGGGATGAGGGGAGTCGTGTCAAGTTTAGTAGAAATACCGCGCAAAGTAGTCACGGTGGTAAAGTGACGTGACACGATACATTGCAATGCAATTATTCCAGATTAACATATTTATGCTATAAAATATTTTGAAAAAGTTAGGGATCTGTCTGAAAACTAAATTATTTTTAAGTATCTATCTACCCGTGCGAAGCTGGGGAGGACCTCTAGTATAATATATAGATGTTGGCGCTGGTTCTTTGATTTAGTGGACTGTAAATAGGTTATGAGGAATCTCTGGAGTTTGCCACAAAGTTAAAGAGTATATTGTGGGGTATTTGCTCTTTCAACTTGAAGAGAAAGACACTAATGTGACTTTATGTGTGGGACGAGATATGGAAGGAAAGTAGAAAGGACTTACCCTCTTCTTGCCAGCTGGATTTTCTGGTCACAGACACACACAAGCACTTGGTTAATATAGGTTATTATATTGGGTTTAAGTATAGTTATTATTAAGTTAATTTATTATATTATGATGAGATGAATTTGTAAGAGTTTCCGATTCGGTATAGATGCGGCGATTTATGTATTTGTAATTTCAATAAGATGCGTATTTAATGGTAGTTTTGATGGAACTGATAGTGTCAATAATCGTCTTATTGTTACAAATATGGATGTGGAACATAATAATTAGGGTAGGTATAGACATGAGTTACTGGGAACATAAGGATACGGTTCACACAAAGCCACATAGATGATGCCATTGATCGATTAAGACCCCCTCGATTTATTTTGTAAGGAACGCCGTAGTCTAATGTCTAATATTGTAACAAACTTTGTACGTTCTGCTTTACATTGTTTTAGTAGCTTTGTTTGATCACGGTTCATCGCATTTGGTCGAACTATGCGTTGGATCATCGCGTGTACGGGCGGATACTGAAAACTTGACTGTTCAAAATTTTAATCCTAATACCACGAGTTTTCCATATAGAGATCACGGAAAGAGTGAAGGTATTACCTAATATTCTAAATATAATTACTCTCAACACAAACTCGAGCTATGAGAGAGAATAGCGTTTTTATATTATACCTAGTATCTATATTAATCTCTCCATAATAATTCGGTAAATTTGATTTAAATAATGTCCAATCTTGCAACAATATACACAATAACACAACACGTTTCACATGTGACATATTATTTCCTACTACACCGCCATCTCTTGGAGTTTTTTTTAGTTACGCAACTATACAGGAATTACCAACTTATAGGACCCGTCGAATTTCATCCTCATCATTAATTCAGTTTTTATGTCGTAAACTGTATTAAATCCATGTAGGTAGTAATAAAATTTCTTACTCTGGGCTAGGTCGAAGTTCGCCGGGCAGGTCAGCTACTTGTCAAACAAATACGTAACACTGTCATACTTTTATCCAGTAAGTAAGTATCCGCAGGGTTTTTCACGAAAAAGTTGTTTCAGTTTAGGACAAGTCAAATATTTGAGAATCAAGGGGGTTTTCATCAAAATAACCGTTTTTTTGGCACTTATATACCTAATCGATTTTACTTAATTAACTGATTTTATATTTTTTCCTCGTCTCTGGAGGGTTCGCGAGTCCTTGACACACGAAAATGAAACTTCTGTAAGTATAATGTAGAATGAACATCAATAATAATTAAATTGTTTAGATGCTTTTTGAGTATTTTTTGTCTGGATAAATTCAACACTAGGTACTTTAGGTACTTATAGATAGGCAAGTTTTTGCGTAAAAACGTGAAGATTAGTCTATATAATAATGATTAAGTATAATTATTTATCTCATTTACCTAAACACGATTTATTTGGAGCATTATAAATGGCCCAAAAAACGGCATTATTTGTAGATATGTTCCAATTATGACTTTGGCCGACTAGCCGATTAGTCGGTTGAAAAAAGGCCTACTAGTCGGCCGATTAGTCGGCAAAGCCGATCATGGTTTCGGGAGTACCTACCTATTCGGCGATAGCTGTGACGCGTTTGGCGAATTTAGGTTCTTTACAAGTAACTCATTTTTAAAAACTGATTACTTTATATTTCAAAATGTACAAAATTGATTATTATTAAAAAAATATATTAACAAGTAAGGTTTTTATTTATTGAATTTCCCCTATATATTTTATTGAGAAATACATACCTACAAAGATAGGCGATTTCACCGATTAATCGCCGACTATGAAATTGGTCGGATAGTCGGCTTTACCGACTAGTCGGAACATTTCTAATTATTTGTTAGTTTGAACTAAACTTTTGTGATGTTAAGTAATTCGAAAAAATATGAAGATTTATTATTTTACCTAATAATAATCGGAATTCAAATAAATTAAATCATCTACCTAAACATGATTTATTTTTAGTGTTATAAGCAAAAGTTTTTTTAACTAATCTATCTCGTGAATACTCCTGCTGATCTCAAGCGCCAGAATTCTAATCAAGACTCGTTATGAAGAAGTACAGGGTTCGATTTAGGCTTTTGCTATGATTTTCTCAAATGTTGGCACACACATATTGAATTTTAGCTTATAATTTCTACTTTGGTTTGGGATCTCATATTGGACGGGACTGGTTGACTGGCAGAGAATGCTTCAAGCATTATGTGCCGTCAGCTATACTGACACCTATAGGTATGTATAGAAGAGGTTATACTTTTTTTTTAAATGAATCTGTGCTCACTCAAAGTAAACATAAATTCACTCTCTGCCTCTTTCACAGTAAGCCACTTAAAGCTTGTGTAGTGAAAGAGGAAGATGGTCGGCACCGGGGATCGTACCCACGGCCTCCGCAGGAAACAGTGCGAAAGCCGGCGTCGTAACCGCTAGACCACCAACCACTTCGAACATTTATTTCTAATTTCGACATCTTTCACTCTTAGCTCTGTTCCATTATTTTTTTTCGTAAAAACATTCAGTTTGATTCTTCATGGCTTGTGCATGAAAGGTGTATTGTCACAAGCTGCTAGATTTTTGGCTCCAGTGCTGCCAATCGAGCTATCGTTTCCTGTTGCTCTATAGTTTCATCACTTCTTCGGTAATGGGTTTCAAACGCGCGAATGATACGAAAGTCTGCTATCAACAAAATCAACTCGATTTGAGAATAGATAAAAAACGTCAAGTGCAGAATCTACTGAACATTATTATGAGTTTCAAAATATCCCAGCCCGTTCAGTTCCCCAGAATGTTCCTCCAAATGACCTATCAGCCTTCGCGTGGCATATAGCAGGCAGGTACCTGTGTTCTCGTCAAGAATAGAAGGACAAATTGTGGCATTTAACTCCCTAACAACGCTGAGAAGGGTTGTTTTAACAGGGAAACCACAGATTCTTCAACCTACGCTCCATTCATAATATATTATGTAGGTATACAATATTATATTCACATAATACGGTTTCCCCGCAGCCATATAATAAAATGGATTTACCTTATTTGAAGGATAAGTGGGCCTAATTGAATAGGATATTATTTTTATATTTTACTTCTAATGCATGCTACTATATTTCTATTCATAAAGCTTAGCTGACTCTACTGGCTGGCGGGCCATGTTCAGAGATGGTTCTGATGAACCATCAGTTCTCACTGAAATTTTCTTTGGGAGACCCGCTGGAAGGAGGAGCATTGGAACACCCAGGTCGAGATGGCTGGACGGAGCGGAGAGAGACCTCGGACTGCTGGGGGTGGACGATTGGCGGAACATGGTGGATGACAGGGTGGCATGGTGATATCTTTTGGAGGAAGCCAAGACCCACACAGGGTTGAAGCGCAACAGACGCTAAATTGGTGGCTTTCGTACGAACAGCTAACTGAATTGGTTCGAATCCCGGTGCCAACCATTTTCCACTTTCACAACACCAGCTTTGTTTTGTGACGGAGGTATCGAAAATGTATTAATTTATTTAAAGTATGTTTTTCAACTTTGTGGTACTTTTCCATAGTGATAATAAAAAACACAACTTTGCAAGTATCACTTTATTTTTTATAAAAACCAAAAAATTTTCAACCACAATGTGGCCATCTTCAGTGGTGATTTAAATTAAACTGTTTCAACATTGTGGTTGAAAATATTTTGGTTTTTATAAAAAATAAAGTGATACTTGCAAAGTTGTGTTTTTTATTATCATTATGGAAATGTATTAGTCTTCAGGACCCCTATTCTGTAGCAAGTGTAGGGTAGTCACTTGAAAAAGGTGACTATTAGGCGATACATTTTGTATGAAAAACGTCTATATGCGATTCTCGCATTCGATACGTAGGTATAGACGTTTTTCATACAAAATTTATCGCCTAATAGTCACCTTTTTCAAGTGACTACCCTACACTTGCTACAGAATAGGGGTACAGATTTCATCGGACAGACAATTACACATAGGTATTTAAAAAGTAAACGGGTACTTAAGACAACAAGATAGAAATGAAAATGAAAAAAAAAACACGAATATTCCTCTATTTGGAGAACCTCTGGTTCTTTTTTACGACATAGCGTTGTTCTGCTAACAAGGAGGGCGCCTATTAAGGCGGTACCTCTTATTGAAGTTAAATGTTAGTGTGATAAACGATCCAGAAACTATATTGTTAGGCGCTGGGGAGAGGGAACTGCTAGTGTAATGTCACAGCCCCCCTCAACCCCCCAAATCATTATTGTTTGGATTCTTTCATGGCGTGTGTGTCCATCCGCAAACACTATCGCGGTCTATCCCGTAAATGATGTCGTAAAATTCACAGTATCAAAATCATTAGTACCTCGGCCAAATAATACAACCGTCTACCTGCAGACTTGTCTCCAACCAGGCGAAGATGCACAATGCCTATGAATAAAATTATTGTAATCTTTCTCATCAGAGTTTTCCAATTTTGAGATAATGCACACAAGCGAATTTTCAATAATTTGTGGTCAAAACTTATTTTTAATTATTGATTTTTTTAAGGGAACCATACACTGTGGATATTTCAGCTTTAGCTAGAGTTGATCTAGCTTGAGCGTTGAATTTTGAGTCTTAAGGTGGAATTCCTAAGCGACGACTGTAGCGACTCCAACCGCACGGTTCGGGCCGCGCGACTACAGTCTCTTACTGCTTCGTATGTAAATACTGTAATATGAAACTCATTCCTATAACGCGACTGGAGGTATTATAAGTACCTTTAGATATAAACACCAGTTCTCTCGCAGAAACCGCCCATGCAAGCTATAGGAAGAGAGGTGTAGGGACGCTATGCACGAATGTCGATCAATGGATTTTCTGATAGAATTTTTATGACTTTCGTGAGTTTTCTTAAATAACTTATACGAAAAGTCATGAACAACTTTCCATTAGAAAACCTATCGAAAGATATTCGAGGATAGACACCAAGTCTATGTGTGATATGGTGTTTCTTTTCATCTCGATAGAGCGCTTTATTGGACTTGTGTTGTGTTCACTTGATCAGTTTATTCAAAACCTTCTAGGTAGGTACATTTCGAGTTGCTCTAACTAGAGACGAAACAGCTTTGTGTTGAGTTCTATACTTCAAAGTGAAACCCAGATACACTCTTTGACTCTTTCACAGTAAGCTACTAGTAACTTGTGTAGTGAAAGAGGAAGATGGTCAACACCTGGGTTCGAGCCCACGTCCTCCGCACGAAACAGTGCGAAAGCCGGCGTCGTAACCGCTAGTCTACCAATCAGTTCCATTATTCGTTATATCGAAATAGTTATTCTTATTTTATGCAGATCTATTTTAATTAATTTGCCACGACGCACGGGTGTTTTACTGCTTGTCCCTTCAATTATTGTTGGATTGGAACAAAGTATCAAGTCATTAGCATTAGAACAAAGCGATGTCTCCATGAAATTTTAGGATTTTTTCCAAAAATGATTTCGTAGTTTATTATCGGTTAAGTTATAAAAAAATATTATATAATTTAAAAATTAATAATGAACTAATAATTTTAAATCATTTTTTTTTATTATTTCTTAGAAAATCAATGTGTTAAGTTTTGACCACTTTTTTTAAAAATTGTACCACTGTGCGCAAGTTGCATCGATAGAATCTATGGATACGCTATCCTGATAGTGACTTACCAGGGTAGCCTATAGTTGACTCAGTTGCCAGACTCATTATAGAGCTCAGGTCACAGGTCGGATCAAAATTATTCTGTTTTTGTCAGTTTTCAGAATTTTCTACCCATTCTTGTTTTATATGAAGCAGGATAGTTCAGTAGAAAAGATGTCTTTAAAATTCAGTCAAAAATTCAGAGAACGGACCTCCAATCTATACTTCCACCTACATAATGTTTCTCATTATTATTAATTGATAGACTTGTTGCCCCCTGGAGGGCTGCTGACATTGCGTCCCATAGTGGAACTATTGTGACTAGCAATTCTCATACACCCTCTCCTATTTCTTTTGCTTCTTACTTGGCCATCCTTAAGGGCGGAATCAATGTGTTCTATCATAGCCGACTATTACTTAAGTCATTCTCGCTTGACCATGCCTCATTACACCTTTCCTTTCAGCCTTATAAACTATTTTTGTTCCATTTGAATCCATTCTTTCCACATGCCCAAACCATCTCAACTTAATTAACTTTCATCTTTGTCACAACACTATCTTCCATACCACATTCCTTCCTAATATTCTCATTCCTTTTCATATCCCCCAGAGTCTTTCCACATATCCTACAGAGATCTCTCATCTCTACTAGATTTAAAAAACATTCCAATTTCTATACCTATTCATGTCCATGTTTCACAGTCATACATCATGCATTATGGTAATGGTAACAGTAGGATCCGATAAGCTCTTGCTACAAAAGATGAAAAGACTTTTATGAAGTAATGAGGAAAAAATAAATAGAAAACAGTTTTCTTTTTAAATATATTTTCATTTTATTTATTTGTGATGATAATAATAAGTATATATCTGATTACATATTTTCCAATATACAACTCCGTATAATATAATATATATTTTATTAAACTTTATCATTTATTTTTTTTAAATATAAGAAATAATTATCCCTTCATAGTATAATATAATATCGACGTTGTACACAAAATATGATTCATGCGTTAATGAATCACACTTTCTGCCCAACCATAATATATATATAAAAGCTGGCTTTACTTTGCTTACATTCTTGAATCAATCTTATTCTAAAGACGATAATTTATAATCAAAACTAATACAAATTAAAAAATCCAATTTGATACAAAAATATAAAACAAAACATACCAAATAAGTAACAGAAAAAGTAAATAAAACATAATATTATGTCTAAAAGATGAAAAAAATTCTAAGAACACATTTATTTATTAAAAAATTACTTTAATATACAACCAACATTGATGCAAATATTTAATAGATAATGTTTAATTTTTTCAGGTTAATTTTGAACCGTTACGAGCTTACACTTGTTTTAAAAACAAGCTTAGTGAGATGTTTACAATAACGTTATTTTATTAATGCAAAAGTTTTCACATATAGTGATAGATTTTGAAAGTAATCAATGAAAAAACATAGCATAATGTTTGTGTCATAAAGTTGGCTGCATATTTCACAATCTCAAAAAAATTTAGAATGAAAACAACACAATTGATCAATAGAATTTACTTAATTAAAAAAAGACACAATATTTTTCCTACATTCATCATTCGACCATCATTTTTAATGTTGATAACATAAAGATAACACATTTTTAATAATATTTTTTTTATAAATGATATTAAATTACACAACAATTTTTTTAATATTAAGACAATAATAATATATTCATGTATACACTGCCACAAATCATCCAGAAGGCATTGTGTTTTTAAATATAAGATTACGGTATACTAATTATATAATAAAATACAGGATGAAAATACAAGAATCTTGAAAAAAAAATCATACTATATTCATTTTATTTGTCACCGTATGAAAATATTCACTTTCTACAAAAACAGAAGGACAGAATTAGACGCAAAGAAATAAATAAATAAATAAATAATTTTTTCATAGTCTTATCAATATTTTTAAAGCAATATATTTTGTAATTACTAATTTTATTACAATAATTATTAACATAACTTTCTAATACATCGAATTGATTCCCTATTCATTTTATTTTTTTATTCCCGAAAATTTAGAGTCATTACTTGTTATTTTTTCTTTAATAATAGTTTGTTCATACTAGAAAATTATTTGAAAAAAGGCGTTAAAAAACATTCTACATAAAAACAATTAAATCAGCCGTGTTTAACGTACTAAATTATGTAGATCTAAGAAACAGAAAGATAGTATATTTGAAATTTGGTGACAAATAAAATGAATAAGTACATAAAAATATAATAAATAAAAATAATAAGTAACGTAATTTTACTTTATTTTAATACAATAGAAAAAAAATCACTCTTAGCAAAGCACGTCTAATAGCAAAGATTTAGTGTGGCCGTTTGTTTCAATTTAGTTTATGATCGTCATGCATTCGGCCAGCATTATATTATGTTAAAACATTACAAATTAGCTACTATTTCTTTTATTCTTCTTTTCCGTATGAAAAAAATAGGCAATTGAAATGTTTAATAAGTTTTGATTTATATTTTTTATAATTTAAAATAGGATGGAAAGATCAAAATTATTTGACAGCAACACCGTTAAGAAAAATTATTGAATTGGCTAAAGGTTTACACCAAGCTATATTATAACAAGGCTACGCCACTCAATTAAAAATAAATGTTTGAATTATACATTTCATAAAAATGGTTGTGAAAAGCATGCAAGATTATATAATTATGAAAAATGTTGGTGTTATTTTTTTTATTTAATATATAAGTAAGTAGATAAATTTGATACAGTATAAGAAGAAATATAGTAGGTAATTATTGTTTAAGTATATTTTAGCAAAACTATCGATTTGTGAATCGTCATAAAGTGATTTGATTTGATTTCCATTAATATTTTTAGAAAATAAAAACACAGTTGGTATTTAGTTTATTTTTTTAAAATGCATTTTTGCTATAAAACAAATCAAATCACTTTAAAAAATACAGAAGAAACACTATTAATTATATAATATTTTTTTTCGAAAGATTGAATAGAAATATATTTTGACTATTTATTTTATTAATTTATATAAGAATAGAGTGTTTTTTTTTGTTAATAACAATAGGTAGATAAGATTTGATAAGCAAGTAGTATTGTTTTGTTTTTTTCACTATAAATAGGTACAGAAAAATATTTTTTGTCGAGTCTATAAGGTATATAAGATATCTTCACTGTAAGCAATTATTATTGAAAGATTGGTGGTATTTCTTTAATTCTGAGTTTGCTGTCTATTACAATTTATTCTCAAAAAAAAAGTCCAAGCTGAAGCGCCATTGTGAAGTCGACAATAATAGCCGAGAAAATGCAGTTTGCCGGGAGAGTTTGAGAGAATTGTCAAGAAATGTAGAAGAATTTTGTATGTTTGGTGAATGAACTGATTTAAAATCTAGAAAGTGACCAAAAGGCATTAAGCGCCCTCGAGTTTAAAAGGCACGAGCTGCTAGATATGCATTTAATGAAAATAATCAATAATTTGAACTATCCGCCAAGAAAAAATTTGTTATGAGCTAAATGAAAAAAAAAATACACAAGATTTTCTTTTAAAACAACAGTTTTTTTTCCTATTAGATTTGATCTTTTTTTTCTAACTATTTAACAATTTTTATTTTCATACAATTTTAACTTATTTATCTTATTTTTATACTTTTCATTACATTCATTAATTTAATTTAAATATATTTGCAAGAAGCACGCAATTTATGTATAATATATAATTTTGCTATACCTATTTATATTAAGTTTTTTTTTTTTAAATAAACATTTAATCTCAACTTTGATACATTTTATTTAAAGATACAACCGTACGTCAAAACTATTTTTGGTGAAATAATAAAAATTGAACAATTTTTCGATTCTCCAGATATTTTTGCTGTCATGAAAATAAAACAGTATGATTATCTTAAGTCGCCTGTGACAACAAAAGAGATTCCTATAAAACTAGTTCACATAAAAAAAATTTGGAGTAAAGAACTACCTAATTATTAAAAAAAACTTTTATTTTTTGGATATAAAAATTAATTTATTGGAACTGGATTTAAAAAAATCGATAAGTAAAGAAATATTTTTTTAGTCTTTCAATCAAATTAAAAATGTCTTCATAAGATTTCGTATTAAATGCAAAATATTATTCATAGTATAAAACCTAATTTTTTTCAACAGTCAACAAACGTAAAAATACAGAGATGTCATTTTTTTATAATATTTCTCTATCACTATTATACAACGTGGAGAAGATAAATTATTAGCATTGGATAAATTTAAAGTAGAATAATTATTTATTAAGACGATAAAAGAATAAAATTTGATTGTTAAAAGTCTACAAAGTGCTCGGAAAATATTATTAGAATCGTTGCAAATTCGGCTAATAATAGAAAAAACAAAATCATCCGATAATCCGACGATAAAAAAATAACTTTTGAATCTAAGATTATTACAATAATTATTATAATAAGAGAAATAAAGAAATTTTTTAATTATTGAACAATTCTCAAGAACAAATTTTCTATTGTTACGAACAAGTTTAACCATTATTAGAGTAACAGTATGGTAAAATGTATTATTGTACGGAATAAGAGCAATATAATTATTATTAATAACAATAGAATAAGAATAAATAATCATAGAGAAGGATAATAAGAATAAATGTATTAACAATAATAATAATGATAATAAGTAAGGAAGATTACTATTTGTCTTGAAGTTGTAGCGATAATTTTTACGATGCAATGCGTCAGGTCTCAGCTAGAACCAGCTGGACGCTCCACCAAATTTCGCAGACAGATCTCCGATCCCTTTGCCAAACATATTACCCACCTGCAAAAAATAAAACCTTTATTAAAATACATAAAAACCGTTTTGAAAGTCTTGTCTTTAATCCATCTTTATAATATACTAGCTTTCCCGACAGGCTGTGTCCTGTTTTCTTTAATATGAATATTGAATTCGAATTTATACGGTGATGAATTAATTATCATTTGACCAATGTGATTCCAAACGATGCGTCTGTTTTAAACCATGTATTCTGTCAATCGCACCAATTGACAATTTCTGTCAAAATTTCAAAATTGGAATAAAAATTATAAGGTTAAAAGTACTAATAAGGTTGTCTACGTAGTTTAGAGTTTTCTTTAATTTTCTAATTTTCCATGCATTTTTCTTAGTTTTTTTCTTCTAAAAGGACATTCTCCTGATAAAAGCCTACACGAAAAAAAAAGAATTAGCGAAATCGGTCCAGCCATTTAGGCATGATACGATGACATCGGGAAATAGCTCTCCATTTTTATATATAAGGTTATATGAGCTGCTTAGCGCAACAAAAGCCTAACCCACAATTTAACAAATGTTCATTTCATTTGATTTTTGGATGGCTTAAATGTCACATTTTATGGTGCAACCAATGACTGACCAATTGGTGGAATATAACAATGATAAAAATGGAGATCTATTTAAGTTGGTCATCGTAGGTATCTCTGTATTATTTTGTCAGGTTCTTATGAACGAAAAACTTAAGAAAGTTGAGTGGAACATTCGGAAATAAACAAAACGTAAAGTGAGTAACTTTCTTAATGATTGACAGAAACTGTCAGTTGTTTGCTGGTTGGTGCGTTCGACATCATGCTGATGCAAAATACATGGTTTATAACAGGTGCATCGGTTGTAATTACATTAGTTAATTTGGAAATTAATTTATCAATTACAAATATTCAATATTCACAGTAAAGACAAGATGTCAATTGGCAAAGTTTAATTATTTAAGTTAAGGTTCAATTATAAATTTTTGTATTTTTTGATAAATTTGTTTTGTATTTTCTTTTGAATAAAATTCATTCATATCATTATTATACAAATTCGAATTTAATAGTCACAGGACGATGGTTGTTGGTCAGCTAGTTAATTATAAGAACATACCTTTCCAACTACAGCGGTGACATTCCCCAATTTGCCTTCTTCCGTCAGAGCTTCCAATCTTGATTTTCCTTTAGCACCATCATCTGACCCATCTTCCCCTCCTCTGCAGAACAAACCATTTCCTTTCAGCATTTTATCACATAAACAATCTTAAGATAAACAACAAACAAAAAAACTTGCTTTTGAATGCGATGTTGTGTGAAAGATGAAAATATGGAACAAGGGGATAAGTAGGATGTGTATTTAGGAAGTTTATTTAGTAGAGATGGAAGGCGTGAAAAAGAGATTGAAAGAAGGAAACCGGCTGGTAGCAGGGTTGGTGGGGCACTCAGATTTCTAATGAGAAATAAGAACATATCTCTAAAAGCCAAACAGTTGATGCACAATGCAATCCTGATACCATCCATGATGTGAAACAGTGAAACATGGACATGTAAAAATTTGGAAGTTGGTATGAATGCTGTAAAAATGTGATCACTACACAGGATATGCGGAAAAAGACTGATTAATAAGTTGAGGAATGATAATATTAGAAAGGAATGTGGGGTGAATATTAGTGGAGAGACTAGAATGAAAGTGAACAATTTGAGGTAATTACAGTATGTAGAGAGAATGACCAAAAATGATCTACATATAAATCAGAAAGAATGGGTGCACAGAAATGTGACCGATCATATAGGTGCCGTTTTAAAGGAGGGCCAAGTCAGGAGTGGAAAAGGAGACAATGTCTGCGGAAAGTTAAATTGATGAATTTATTTATTTCTCTTATTTTCTGTAGGCCCCATCTGATCAAAATTGAATATCAATGTTAAATGTTCCATATGGCTTTATTTAACATCTCTTCCAACAAGGAAGTGAAAAAGGTTTGTTTGGATAGGAAAGAATGGAATTCCGTACTCTCTACCTAACACCTAATAATAAAAATGTAAAGAAATACAATACAAATAAATGTGACTGACTGTGCATCGTCCCCGCGCTGTGCCATTATCAGTGAGCATGTGGCCTCTTCCGCTTGCATCCTCGTTGCTACTTGATTGTATATTTTACTATTCAGCTTATCGTCTATGACTCCTTGTAACTCAAAATCACTGTACATTTTCTGTAATAAAAAATACAATGCATTTTTCAACTTTACGATATATTAACAATAATTGATGACTGACTAATACTGTTCGATTTTTAAATGGTATGAACAAACCACTACGGGCTTACAAACCGTCTTCAACTGTTGTTTCGAAGGCTGGTTTAGTGTGATCACTTTACGTTAACAACGTTCACCATTAGGTGGTAATGTTCAAATTCCCAAATATTATGAGACATTTCAACATGTTGAAAAATCCCATGCCCTGGGCAGGATTCGAACCTGCGTCCCTTGTCATACCGCGCCGAGACTGTAACCACTAGGCTACCTGCCTCGGCATCAATTCCTTCATAGTATGTATATATAACAAGTAGCTGATGTTAATGAAGTATAGAGCTATCTGTTGGAATTTTTTTGAGAACAACAGAGCAACCAACTTTTTATTTAAACTTGATTTTTCTGAAGGGCCTCAGGAGAATTTTGGGTTTAAGATAGTACCACCGTATCACGAACGACATTATACACTGGCACACCCAGCATAGTCCCATCACCTCTACCATTGTGGAGAGGAGATAGCCATTTCTGGGACATGTGTTAAGGATGCCGAACGACAGTTGGCCGAAGAGAGCGCTGTTCATCGTCCTATCAGGGACAGTTCTTCCTTCCTCTCCAAGACGAGGAAGACCCTCTCATACTATGTTCCGTTCCTTTCAAGTAGAGCTGAGGGACTTTTACATGGTGTGGGAGGAGGTCATTGAAGCCGCACAAGATCGGGCGCAGTGGACGGCTTTTGTTGCGTCCCTATGTCCCTAAGTAGGGTCAGACAGGGGGTATTGATTAAATGAAACAGCGTCAGAATGGGTTAAGAATAAGAAATGACAGTTGGTTCTGAAGACGGGTTAACTCATTGTCTCTAAACATGCCACAGATAGAGAGAATTGATTAATTGTTTGATCTATAGGTTTAATTAACTAGTTATTGAGTAGATACCTTAAGTATAATAGAGAGACATTGACACTGGTTTGGATGTAAGGCGGATCTCTCTGTTAACCATGTGTTGATCATGTTCAGCTGGGCAGCATACCACTGTTCAAATAGAGTCAGAATCCACAGTTCATCAGTCACCTAAAATATAAAAATTACACAAAAATACTATAGATTGTCTTTTTTTTAACAAAGTGAGGTGTTGTTTTTGAAGTTTCAAATGTTTAGCTTTTACAGATATGATTTCGTCCCTTATGTCAATTGCAACTTCAATTCAATTTTTCCATGGAGCTATCTCTCATTGGGCCTCGTCTCCAAAGGCCTCTTGCAGAGTGACCCGGCTCTTTTTTGTCCTGCCACCGAAAGATAGGTTCTAGCAGGATTCGGAACAATTGTTTTTGGTCATGTGACCTAACGCAACCTTTAACCACTGATGTAGAGGTACTGGATATATCCTACATAACAGGTCATCTCTATCAGTGATTCTCAACCTGTATTTGATCGAACACCAGGAGTTCGGTCAGTCTCATGGGTTCAGAGGAGGTCAAGACACACCCGATTCATATGGAGAACTTATCACAGAACCCCTCTTCAAATTAAGAAGGGTTCAGTGAATTCGCATATGAAACTGGTGGGGTTCAGTACCACCAAAAAAGGTGAAGAACCACTGCTGTACTTCTATATTCTCTACAGAGAGGGCAAGTGCACCCTGCATATTATAAAACTTTCAGAAATGATATAAAAATGAATAGCACGATTTGAATCGAAAAGAAACATGTTAATAAAAATTACCTTAGATCTGATTTGGTCCATTGAATTTCTCATAAATGTAACATAGCCTTGGCCCATATCCTTTCCTGATCCGGAAACATTCTAGAAATTCATCAGTAAGCCTTATTTTATTTATCTTTTACAGTAAATTGCCAAAGTGTCCACACAGCAGTGAAAAGTGTAGAGTTTAAGCAATGTTTTGTTCAGTCACATAGTTTTTTACAGAAGGAAATATTTAAACTTGATACTATCTATTTCTTTACAATTTTGTGCGGCACTATGAATTAAGTAAGTAAAATAATATATAACATTTTTACAAGTAGTTTTTAGTATTTTTTCATTGATTCTATAAATCCAACAGCCAAAAATCCCGTTATTAGGCAGAATCCTATTTGTATCAATTGTAAAATTTCTCGTGTGGATAAATAAATTAAAAATGATTGATAGAAGTTGTTAAAAAAACAGAAAATTAGTTTTAAAATATTTAATGAATCAATACACATAGCAATGTAACGAGTCTATGTAGATGGAAAAACTAAATATTTAGATGGTTTACCACAGTCAACTGATCTGTGTAGGTAGAGCGTCAGCTCTGAATACAAAATTCGAGGGAAAAACATACAAATATTCTGATTTGACGTTGAATTATCTTGTTCAGATGTCAGCTTTAAGAAATTGATAGAAGAAAAGTATAAGCGAAATATTAAAAAAAAAAACAGCATAATAATTAACATTGTTAGAAAAATGTTTATCACAAAAAAAAACTGAAAACGTTAGTGGGTTAGAAAAACAGAGAAAAAAAAAGCACTTTTGAATCTCACATAACTGCTAGAAGGATTGGCCTGAGTTTTCCGTGAACACATTATACAGAAATATCGAAAAATATTAATACTCGCTAATTTGCCACTGAAAAAAAACTAAAAAAAAAAAAAACAACAAAAAATAAATGAAAGAATGTTTGAATGAAATGTTACAATTTATTTAGGCATTACTCACCGCGATAGTTAAAATAGATCCTATAAGACTGCCCTCGTCGAATCTGGCTAACTTGGCCATGACGGCTTCCAGTACGGCCATAAGTCTCTGGCAGAGTTGTGAAGTCATATTGTTTATACACGTTTCTATCATGGCATCCATTTTCGCATGGTATTGATGCTACAAGTTAATTGTGAAAATTCATGTGAACAAACCAATAATAAATGGTAAATTTATAGCTGTTATAAAACACTAGCTTTGCTTGTTATCAAAGATAGCATAAGTGTATTAAACTTACCACGTCTACACCTTCCACAGTACACAGTTTAAAAGCCTGGTTCTTGGCATCTAATATGACATTAACCATGGCGCACACTTCGGATGGTAAGATGTAGTCTGTCGATATGAAGGTTACACTCTTCTTTAGGCACGACTACAATCAGAAAATACACACATTATTATGTGAAATTTATAGAATAGACCAGAGGTCGGCAAAGAGCGGCTCCGGAGCCGCATGCGGCTCTATGAACTCTTGATTTTGGCTCTGGCTTAATATCCTATGGGGTTGTCCGGCCGCTAATATTATCCAGCCGTGGACGAAAAAGCTGTGTAATAGTATTATTATGTAAAAAATGTATTATTTCAAGAAAAATATACCTACCTTTTTATTATTATTATAAATGAAATGTTAACACAAACAATATGTATAGGTATATATGTACAGATTTGGCTCTCAATTTTTTTTAATCGTTTTATTGGCAAACTTGGCTAATAAGTTTGCCGACCACTGGGATAGACTCAAAAATACAATTAAAAAAAACCCCCATCAGCATAAACATAGATCAACTAAGTGTGTACCAAAGGAACGTAGAGCTGAATCTAGAAACAGAGCATACTTTCCTTTATGGCTGATATTGGACACCATGGAAACAATTACAAGCAAGAAAGTATAGTGGGCGATGGCAGTTCTTTCTCGTTATTATTTCCGTGGTGCCCATATCGACGATCAAGAAAAATATATAATCTATATTCCAGCTCTGGCTCTATGTTCGTTTGATTTAAATGCACCCTAACATTGATCCTTGAATTTCGTCGGCCACTAAAGATATTTTGTTGGATTTCAAATCAGCTAAAGGTAATTTATTAAAAAAATTTAGATTCGACTAAAAGCTTTTTTTTTAAACTTTTCACCATCAAATATTGACTATTATTCTGAAATGAAAAACAGACGATTGAGTTGCGTCGTATCCAATTTTTATTGAGACTTTTGACATTTCTGTATTCTGAAAATGTTTTATCCAATACATTAGTTACGTAACTACTGGCAACCGATTAAGTTCTAAGCAAGAGCTTCTTGCGTTGAGTTGGAACGTGAATTTGAGAATGCCAGTCATTGTGTATTCTGAGATTTGAATCCAAGAATTTCAGTACAATAGCACGAAAATTGATAAGCAAATTAGGAAAGCATTTTATACCATCTGTATTCCACAATTATATCTTTCTTTATTCTCTTGGGTTCTGGTATTTACCGTTTATGTTGACTCTACTTCATCATATAAATTCTAGTAGATATCTCTCACCTGGAAGGCAGATTCGGTTCTTTGTACACAACTTTCCATCATGTCTGTCGCCATCAGCTTCAACCTCTGTTCGAGGTGCGTTCTGAACTCCACGTCCGGCCAGTGCAAATCTCTGATGAAACATTGCAAGGCGTCTAGCTTCCAAAATAATTCTTCCGATGTTCCACAACCATTCCTGAACAAAACGAAAAAACGGACACAATATTATTTATCCAAGTAATGATATTGTGTAACAGATGAATTTAGCATATGATATATGACTGGCAGAAAAACTTGTCGGATGACAGGCATAATTTTATTTTACAACATTGACTGCAGACAGTTTGACATTTCTTCCCGCAGCAACATTTGTAAGTAGGAACCTCTGATCAAGTATCACATAAATATTTCTTCAATATAATATTTCTTGAGGACACCTGTTATTATTAACCGTCACAACAACTATAGACTTACACCCGTATGCAGTATAATGTCTACAAACAAGTGTCATAACAAGATGACTTCACAGGAAGAAACAATAATTTGTATGGATTGAATCAACCCTCGAGTAAACGTGACGTCATCTTGACGAAACAACAAGATGTCCCTAAGTGTTAGAAAGTAATCTGCATATAATATAAAGTAATCTGCTATTTCACGTTTCAATGTCAGCGAAACAACACGTCAAAGTCCTCACAACTGCGAGTGTTGCCTGAAGACAAAACTTCATTATTGTAAGAAATAAAAATAAAAAACTGTTTTGGTTGTTTTGTACCTTTTGAATATTGTTATTTTATATTGTTGTATAGTGTTTTTTTTAAACTCTTAATTCATTAAAATAATAAAAAACAATACAAGTCCTGTTAAGGCTTTTACAAGCCTTGTCAACAGGTTCTTTACATAATTAAAATATTAATTATATACAAATATTTATTAATTTTGTAAGTTTTATTGTAATATTTATATGTATCATCTACTGTTCAAGGCATTCTGCCGTAAATAAATATATAAGGTGTTAGAGACAAATATACAAGTGTTAAGAGTGTTTAAACGAAAATATCTAGCAACGGACGAACTAAACCAATTATAACTTAGGATAGGTATGATTTTAAAAAATATATGTACCCTTTGATTTCCCAGCGTTCCTTCTCAAAACCTTTGTGTAAACTCTGCGCTATCGAGGATTCCATAAGGTCTACGTATCTTACAACTAATGGCGCAAAGGTTTCCCTAAGGTGCTCATGGAATCTTCCGTTCTTTAAGTTATCTGAAATACAGAATCAATCATCAAATAAAAAAAGAAAAAATTAATCTACATATCTTCATGCACATCAGTCAACAAGAGATGCACAAGAGCCTTCTTATTATTATAGTTTTATATTTTTTACTTTTTTGATTTTGAAAGGCTAAATTAAAATTAATTATGCATTGTTAAATAAAATAAAATTAGGTAAATAAATTATACTAACGGCTGCCAGCTGCCTGTCTCTGCTGTCCAGTCAATCCGTGTGATCCTGTGTAGGAAAGAAAGGGTTAAGTGTTAACAGTTTCTGAGTTTACTTATAGACCTTTTGTCAACAGAATCATCAACAAATTTTACTATAACAAAGCAACTATTTGGAATGTCAAAATGTTTGGATTAATATCCAAATATTTTAACATTAATATATCGAGGTGAGTTTGCCCAGAGGCGTAGCTTGCCTTATACAGGCCCATTATCAAAATATGCTTAAGGGCCCTAACCTTGGGAACCCCATATTTGCTTATATACATTCTCCCGTAGCCCCAGGGCTCCCTATCATTGATACCGCTCATACTATGTTAACTGCTAGCTGTCCTGCTGATTCTATAAATATCGGTAAATTTTGGATATTGACAATGAAATTTGAAAGTAATTTCAATAGCGCATACAAATGATAGGGATTAGTAGGCAAATAGTAGGTATTTATAGATTTTTAGAAATGTTCAAAGTTTCTGTAAAAAGATTTTTCGAAAATCTAAGGGTGCACTTAAACAAAAACGAAAATAGAGCCAGAGCTGGAAGTGGAGTATATTTTCTTGATCGTTGATATGGACACTAATCTGTCATCGCCCATTAAGTAGTTCTTGCTTGTTATTGTTTCTATGGTGTCCAATATCAACCATAAAAAAATAAAGTATGCTCTGTCTCTAGATTTGATTCTATTTAAGTTTCGTGTGTAAGGCCACACTAAGGGCCGAAATTACAATCTGTAGCTTTATTGAGGAGGCTTAAAAGTTAAGTGGAGCTTACCACTCACACGAGAATATCAATCAAAATTCGACTGCGGCTTGGCTAAGCCGTATATATGGTTAGGTTGGTAGTACTACTTGTCTTTTATCGTGGTTTTATCTATGCATTACGCTCCACATCTGTCATGTTCACCGGGACGCGCGCCATTGTTTGTGTTGTTGTTTTGGTTTTATGGATGCTCGCTCTTGGATTCTGACTTGGTATTTATGTGTTACGACCCTTGCTTAGATTATTTAACTTAATTAAGATACAGCTACGGAAAGTGAAAGATGTGTTCAATAATAAACATAACCATATATCATACATTCAACTAGGTTAAAGCAAAACGATCTTGTAATTATTATCAAACAGGGCGAACAGTGTATACAAGTCAATGTGGTGGTCAAATAATCAAAGAAAGGGTCACGAATAAATCCAAATAGAATCGCTAGTGAAACAACCTAAGCAACAGCGAACAAATAAGTGAAATGAATCATAATTAATTAGACATTTCATCTTCAAAAAGCGTAATTATTGCGCGGCTATATAATGACATTTTAAATGTCAGTTTGTCCGTATAGTGACTTCTGGCGCCTCCTAGCGAGAAAAAAAATAACTGAGTTAAGCGAGCTTTACGCTGTTGAGGACACCCCAGGGTATCCCTTAACTTAACGAGTAGGATAAGCCCCAAATTCGTGCTAAGGAGACATTGTAATATGCATAATTTTGTTAAGCGAAGCTTAATGTGCTCCTCACCGTTAAGGTGGACCTTAAGCCTGTATCGTAATTTTGGGCCTTAGTCTTAAATTCAGATTATTCAAAAAATTTATTGTAGTAAATTTATGATTGAGTTGGTTTTTTACCTTCCGATCTTAAATAGTCATTCAGGATTTGGAAGAGCGGGAATGAGTCCCACGTATCTGGAGCCTGTTCCGCTAGCACTCTATCCATGTCGACGGCGAACAACGCCCAGAAAATTTCGGCATGCTCCACGAGAAGATCAGAGAACCAGGCGAAAGCCTAAAAATAGATGGAAAAAAAGGTAAACGTAATAAATAAGGTTTATCGTAACTTAATTCCACGTGATTTCGCAAATTTTTTCGACATGTACTTACCTTGGTCAAACAACAAAAAATAATATTACTTAAACAAGCATTCAGTACACCTACGTTCTAGAATGCTAAAAAGTAATGTCTGGATATGAAAATTATTTTGGTTTTTATAGTGATCATAAAAAAAAACTTTGAGGTTATCTATTTGATCTGTGGTTGTGATCAGTGCACCAATCCAATTTTTTGACAGAGTGTTGTCTTAATGAAAAAATTATTGTATTTACACAATTTTTTTTTGGATTTTAGTGTAAAAAATTATAAAGCTTTTAAGATATGTTGTACGTTCGTTACTTAAGTATGTTTAGTTTTGGAATTGTCGAAAACACAAAAAATTACGTATTAATAGCTACGCTATCTAAATATAATACGACTACATTCTATATAGACATTCCAAACAAGCATAATTTTATTGAAACACATATAGAAAAAAATATGTGGAGTAATTATTTGAGTTGAAAAACTTTCTATTTCAGTCTTATCTTGTATGCGTACTGAGAGAGAATTTCGTTTCAGAGTATTTGAATAAAGTATTATCGAGGTGGGTTCTTTATACTTGAGACTTTTCTTGTCATTTTATTCTGAATGAGGTGAAATCAAGAAACCTTTGTCCGAGATCCAATAGACCATTAAAGGAAGAGATCATTTGACGTTTGCCTACGAGGGATACATATAAGTACAGTAGTCATGGGTAACAGATCATTTCGTAGTGACCCGAACCGCCTGATTCTACAGAGAGCCAAAACAGTTATCCGAGTCATTTTTGTTAAATTTTGTGATAATTTCCAGAAATTAAACAGAATATAGTATTCGAATATTCGTATGTGATCTCTAAGTACTACCGGTCATTCTATTCAATTCACGTAAAAAGCATACAGAAGTAACGTGTCATCCACTTAAATGGATCTTACATGTAATCAGCTCAACAAAGAACGACGGGTCATCAGCTCAACAAAGATCTGACGGGCCATCAGCTTAAGTAGATCATTACGATTCATACAGATCTCGTACTCATATTGACTCGTAAGATCTGTAGACCCATGGAACAATTCAGAACAATCTGAATCCTAAAACACACTGTAAACCACCTCTAAACTCTTGTTTACTCATCAAGCACATGTCAAAATACACGTGGTCTTTAATTGTCTATTCGGAGTATGACTTTTTTTCAAAGTAATTTTAGAGTTGCCTCAATGTATAAGTTTGGTTTGCATCAAGACTGACATTGGTAACAAACAAATTCTACATGTAACTATTATACGTATGTATTTATCATGTCTATAGTTGCTAAAAAAACTCGATCAAATTAATCTACATACATAGCTAAGAAGTGGAAGTGTAAAATGTAGTGTTTGCGCTGTGAAATGATAAGAAAAAAGTGAAGAAGAAATTAATTGAAGTATGACAGATTTAAGGTGACTCTAGTGGTCATAGGTAGGTATATTATTATATGAGAATATTTAATATTAGTGAGCGTGTGAAGCAAATGTTCTGAATTAGCAAAACAGTATCTAAATGAGCATTATGTATGTAGCATATGGTAGGAATAAGCAATGTTTCAAAAAGGTGGGGTACAGATACCAAAATTGCTATAGCTTGGGATATCATAATTTGTATATTTGAGTGAAAAAAAAATGTGTAATTTTTTTACACGTGGAAAGTAAATAAATAAATCAACAACACTTGTCTATACTGAGGATTATTTTTTTTAATTGAATCTGTGCTCACTCAAAGTGAACACAAATACACTCTCTGACTCTTTCACAGTAAGCTACTTAAGTTTGTGCCATGAAAGAGGAAGATGGTCGGCACCTGTGATCGAACCCATGGCCTCGAAAGCCGGAGTCGTAACCGCTAGGCTATCAACCACTTCAGCTAGGTGGCAGCAAAACTTACTGCCTGAGGCAATTTTTTTCTAGCCAACCGGTCTAATCTGAGACAGGCCAACCCTGAGTAGAAATTTACAGTTAAAAACAAAACAAATAAACAATTACTTAATACTGATCGACCAGGAACCTATTGAACAGAAATTAGCGCCTATACCAGTACGCTACCAAGGTCAGTCAGTTATGCCATTTTTACACATAAACAAGTTCAGACGTTGTATTATGCTTAAATTTTTTTCAGGTGATTTACTGTTAACCAGCTTAATTTACTATTAATATACTACGTTCTGCTTTAAGATCTGTATCAATATATTATATTGACTTCTAAAATTGCCTCAGGCTATGAATCCACTGGATATAGCGAGAACTTTGTGATAATTTTTTTTAAGAAATAATTTTGATTACTAAAAAATGTGACTGTATATACTATTACGTGTTTTGGGGTGTATGTGTGTGTGTTGAATAGAGAAAGATAGATAAAATATAAAAGATGATAGATAAGAGAAAGAGATAGATGAACATATTATATTCATTTAATTACATTTGCTTGTCCATTAGAATCCGTTGTTTTTGTGTCATAAACCTGAAAAATAAATTAATAAAAACACAACAAATAGCATCCAAACACAACACAGATGATAATAATAACAATAATGATGAAGTTTGTAATAAAGACGGCACAACAGTACGCCATTGCATACAAAATATGATACACATGTTTCAAATTTTATTGCAAACAAAAAGAGAATTACGTGTTTATTTTTCGTGTCCTATTAAGTACACATGATGAATATTTTGAAGACATTGGCGATTAGATGTCCACAAGGAAGATTCCATTTTGTGTTGTTTGTACAATTTGATAATCCATCTTTTGAAGAAAGCAAAGTTTGCGTTGTGATAGAATCCACGAGCTTCAAATTATCGCATTCATATTAAACTTAATTTTTGCCTCGTAACATATTTATTTATATGTTTTCAACACCGAGGAGATTTCATTTTTATCGTAGGAACAGATATATTGGTAGTTTATTGTTAAGTTGAAAAAAAATCAAGAAACTTATTCCTGTAATTGTGGATCGATAGATAACTTTCTTTAAGAGCTTTTAACAAAAACTTTTATATATTTTTATTTAAATTGGCGTTTGACATAACTGTCAGTTGTTTGATAGTTGGTGCGATTGATGTGTTATAAAAACATAGTTTAAAACAGATGCATCGTCAGAATTATATTCAGGACAACGTCTGTCGGGAAAGCTAGTTGGTTATACAAATTGTACAAACGCAATATTTGTGGCTGGTCAAAACGTAACAAATAAAATAAGGAAAGAGGAAGGAAGATAAATAGAAAGAGAGAAACAACATTAAAAATCATATTAGATACACACCAATGTGCAATGGCAAACTTGATTAGATGTATTTAGTAATAATATATAGAATATTGTGTTAGGTTATCATTATTTTACATAATCCATATTTTTACTCCAATATAGTTTGTCTCAGTAACCAGTTGTCCGATTAACTGTCAAAAAGACATTGCAAACATTACACTCATAATAATAATTTTTACGGGTAAAATATGAACCACTACAATAAGAAGTATTAAAGTTACTATATAATGCATTCTTCATCTGCATATTGGGATGAAATAAACCATTTCTCAAATTTTATTATCCTTATACAGAATGCATCTTTTGTTAACATTTGTTAAAAACCTTTTTTTTTAATAAAAGTTACCACCACCTAGTTCTAAAGTTGATTGTTGTAAAAGTTAATATCAACTTGCATGAATATATTTGGTTTCCAAATCTAAATACTTAAAACATTTGGAAAAAAAAAACTGTATGTTTTGTCTCAATATGTTCCACGTAGATACGATGGAAAAGATTTTTATCTTTTACACCTACCTTAAAAATGTGAACTAATCTTAGGGTGCTTTTAGACCAAACAAACATACAGCCAGAGAGTATCATTTATTGATGGTTGATATTGTATCCAAGCAAACAACAACAAGAACTAATTCATGGACAATAACGGAGTTGTTGCTTGTTGGCAATGCCAGCCATCAGAAGGGAATGCTCTATTTCGAACGATAGCTCTATGTTCATTTGGTGTGAGCGCACGGTTAAATTTAGATCTTTTGATCATATAAATCTTTATAGGAATGAATGATGAAATTAAATGGCGGTATTATGAATTTGTTAAAACTTAGAATGTTAGAATAGAAAGAGATTCAATCAACTGAAGAGACAATTTAGTTGAATATGGATCATGTTGAAATACAAAAGGCAGATTAGGATAAGTGTTGAATGCAAAGAACCACGACACTTATACAAAAATAAAATAAATAAAGAAAAATTTTCACAACATTAACATTTCATACTATCAAATTATAAATTCAGCATAAAGGTTTCGTCCAATCAGTGATAAATTTCCCCCCTCTTATTATAGAAAGTTAAACCAATTCCCAAAAACTCTTATTGATTTAAAATTATTTGTAGCGACATTCAAGTAGTAGCGATGTAAGAAAATAGCATTTTCAAATACCTCGGCATAGTGCTCTTCGTTTTGCTGTAGCAGGTCGACACATAGCTCGGCCAAATGTATCAAATCTTCCAGTTTTTTGGCGGGCGTCACCATAGTCTCACCTCGCAGGTCCTCTGTAAAGATTTTTTCAATGCACGCGAATTTTATAGTCAAGTCAAGAAAATTTTCACAAAACGAAACCAAATTATGTGGGATTTTGTAGGATTTGTATATTGGAGATTGAATATTTTTTTAACCCATTCCAACGTAGGTCCAGTGAATCGCTGGTCTGTCTTTGAGTGAAAATTAGAGGGAAGTCCTATAGTACCGTCACCTTAAGGTTTATTTATAATAAAATAAAAATCCTCTCAGTTAAATGCAAAATACCTAGTGATATGTGTAGAGGAACTATTTTACTATAAATAAAAACAAAATATCGATATACTTTGAAAAATTCAACTCAATTAATAAAATTACAAGACACAGAAAAATCAACTTCTCAAAAATTGGCCTCCAGTACCGGCCAGCAAAAATTACACCATTTGTACAAGGCAATATCCGCAAATATATGGATTTGAGAGCTCTGATACGTTTGTACAAGCCTTATGGATCCAAGTCTTGCAGTTTTCACATTTAACCCAATCATCTTCATGAGATTCAAGACACAAAGTACAGTGGTGGTCTCTTCTCCCGATCTGCGGCCAGACGTGCACTCATTTTATTACTCATTACCTTTTTCACGGCATTTTGCATATTTTCAGGATCCTATGTGCCCATTTTTTGCCTAGCATATTGGTGTATTTATAAACAGATTACACAAATTTTGGTGGAAAATAGTGGCCGGTACAGGGGGACATTTTTGTGGCTGATACTGCAGGGAACGGAGTAAAATATTATTTCGACACAGCATAAAACTGTGCGGATAAAGATTGATTATGAATATGTTTTATAATAGCTATATAAACAATCAATACATAGCAAGTTTGACTTCTTTAGAAATCCTCCTCAAAACTATAGCAATCACTCACAGAATTTTAATCGTGTGCCGCAAGTCCACTACATTCAACACAAATCTTGGCACTGCCATGAAGCTTTTCGACACATGTCGCAGCTGAGCAAGGCATATGCTTGTGAGAATGTATTACTTGAATTCTATTAACCGTCTTAACCATATCAGTTGTAGAATTTCGGGAATTGCAACTGGCCAGTACTGGATGCCGGCTGGTACTGTAGGATTTCCACCTATATATATATCAAATTGACAATCACTATTTTGTAAAAATAATGTTAATAAACACATCAACAATTTGAACCTTAACTGAGTGTTATTTTAACAATACCAAGAACACCGTCAATACTTCTAAGGCTAGCAAGTACTCACAGATAAAGACGTTGGGAATGCAATTTTGTCACAGATTTTTGTTTTTAAATGAATTGGGCTCACCCAAAGTGAACACAAATACACTTTCGACTTTTTTTTATCTTTCACAGAAAGTAAAGGCTTGTGTTGTGAAAGGTGAAGATGGTCGGCACCGGGGATCGAACCCACGACCTTTTTGTACGAAAGTTTGTCTTGTCTAAAGTGTGTCCTTGAAGTGCCAGTTTTGCCTTGAAGATTAAAGAATAATAATCATTTAAAACTGACAAATAAGAAAAGAATTGTCTTCTATGTAATAGTGTTTTAATTTTATGACAGTTTTAGTTGAAGCGATTGTCAAAAAGAATCTTCTGTAAATTAAGAAGTGTCGGAATGGGTTAAGAAAAGGAAGTTTGTAGCTTCCATGTGCACAATATTGTCTTACCTTCAATGTTAGCTTTTTGCGAGAGCTGTGTATAATTTAATAAGGCAGCAGTTTCTAAACTTGTTTGTATCATGGCTCTGACCTCTTCGGGAGGCACGGGCGTCACGATGTCTTTCATCAGCACTCTCTCTAGTAAGCTTAACGTTGCCTGAAATAATAAGAATAAGGTTAGTTTTCACTTTTAGAAGGACACATGCATAGCCTACTCACCCGCAAGAAAAAGTTTAGAGTTGCAATTGGTAATGTTGAAACGTTTTTATTCTGTAAAAATAACTTGTATATTTTATTTCTAACATTGTGAAATTTTCCATTCATCTATAGTTAAAATAAAATGAAAAGTAAATTAAAAAGTATTACAATAGTGTACGTAATGTTTTTTTTATTGATTTAATGTATTTTTATGCATAATTAAAAAAAATATTAGCATTCGCCTCTCTTCCTCTTTATAAACTATAAGTGTGAGAAATTTCATACTCCTCAGTCCGGGCAATTTTCGTAAAAAGTTGTATAAAGTTTTAGCTTCACATATTAATATATAGATAAAAGTAATAAATCCATATACAACACAATTATTGTTAAGTGACATAAAATAATCTCTGATCAATATGTATACGAGATTGTATGCTGGTTGCGGTTAAACCAATAGACAATAATTTATAAAACGAACTTAGTTAGTTAACATGACATTTGAGGTACAAAGTTGGATGTGTCAGCTAGTTTTCAAAAATTTTCAAGAGATGGCAATGCAGTAGAAAATAAGTCACATGTGAAATATGTTAAGTTATTTTATAAGATATTTTCAGATGAGAACGAATGGTTATTATGAGATAATGATCTTACTTTCAAGGCTCCTTCGGGTCTGCCAAAGGGAAAAGCATATCTAAAGTTTGTTATTTGATATTGTAATAATTCTTTGAGCCTGTCTTTGATCTCGGCAAACTTGTCCTTCTCCTGGACGGTGATGCTCCCTACTCCGTCTGGCCTGGAAGAACAGTAATTGGAATATCCCTCATAAAACACATCATGCTCAAGGGAAACATTACATGCTGGTCAAATATTATTACATTCATTAACACTTCCACTGCCACCTAAATAACCCGAGTTCATGACAAAAATGCCAGAAATCTTTATTTCCCTTGGTCAGAGCATCACTGTATTGTGATTGTCAGGAGGAAGTTCTTATGAAAGAAAAATCAAGAAAGCCGTGCAAAGCGTTAGAAAATTTGGGCCAAAGACAATTTCCTGGCATCTTAATATCGGGGGTTAGACTGGAATTAGAACAGTCGGAGCGCTTTTGCAGCTATCAGATAATGATAGTCGACCTTGGGGGGACCCAATGCGACACATGTTTTTTAAATTTGAATTCACGTTTGACATAACTGTCAGTTGTTTGATAAATGGTTGAATTGACAGTGTGCGACCTACAGACATCGCTTGAAACAGCCAAATTATATTGGTACAATAATTGATTAATCATTATACCGTCATTCGACGATTATAAAAATTCAAAATTCATAGTGAAGGAAGGACAACGTCTGTCAGGAAAGCTAGTAATTAATAAAAAGGAGTATTATATAACATGTAAAAAAAATTGGTAATAGGAAGGTAAATATATACTTAAAGTATAAAAAAAATGTTTAAGTAACAGCCCACGAATGTGTTGAATGCTCGACACAGCGCTTGACAACAGTAAGGACAAAATGTATCTATATATTGGGAAGCGAAGAACACAGATTCTCGTAGTCGGCAGTGAGTGTGTTAATTACATCATACGCTACACAGAAGTAAATGTGCATGAAGTAGAAGATATTATGTGCGAAGTTCTATCAGAAACTAGCTATAAGAATAGAATTATCATTAGTTCAGGGCGACTTCATAGCTCTATTACAGCACAGAACACATTCTAAGCTAATAGGGGTGAGGTTAGGTTACTGTTACAAATGTGCGATAGCGACAAGTAAGAGATAGAGGCAGCACACATCGGTCCACATTATTAAGAACAGTCATCTATTCCATTTACAACATCGAAAGCTAATAATGAGGCTAATTTTATAATCAAGTTTCAATCTAGGTAGGTACATAAAAAGGTTATTTTGTTTAAGTCTTCTACGGCAACACTCGAGTTAATAAAAATGTCAGCCGTTCAAGGTTTGGGAAGATTATTTACATAAATGGGCAAAACAATATAGTGATCAAAACACAGGTCATTTACAACAGAAGGATGACTATCAATAGTTACCTACATGATAAAATATGTTTCAGTTTGTTCAACTCCCATCAAAGAACTGGATAATTTTTTTCAGGTTACCTACCATATCCAAGTTCAAGACAAAAGTGACCTCAAGAAATGAGGCTATAGAGATGAAGATATCTGTGATTGTTGCATTATGCGGAATTGTTTTTGGGTGGTTCAACACAGAAAATAAGGCATAGGGAATGGATTTTTTTAATTTCCCCATAACTAATTCTGCTAACAGAATGTATACTTACTTATAAATCAATAAAATTTTCAATCGATTTATTTAGGTATATGGTTAAATATCTGTTTTAAAAAGCATGAAAATATTATTTTCATTTCAAATTAGTAAAATAATTAGCAAGATACCTATTTCCATGTACGTGGGAAGCACAGAAAGCAAACGAATAGTGGATGAGCGTTGGATCAATTGTCTGCGTATTCGCTTGGGCCACGTCCAGAAGATCGGACAGATAGCAGAGATGCCTGTAGCAGCCTCGGACGCCGTATCGAGCGCAGTACTCGTCCAGGACAAATATCTGACCAGGCGAAAACCAGCCCTGAAATACAAAACACGTTTTGTCAATAATTTGTTTAAATACTGCAATATACAAATGTTATTGTAGAAATAAAGGAATTTTCTTACGAGTGAACAATAAGGATCGTTCAGTCTATATTTCAATGTAAGAGACTGCAACTTGGCGAACAGTGAGGCGTGATCGAAAGTGCAGGGATCCGCTTGAATATAGTCCTCCATGCCGTGCTTCCTAGCCTTGTCGGCGTCTAAAATACAAGAAAAATAGATTTCCATAATATCTACGTAAGAGCACTTGATTTTCATAAGATTTTTCAGTGTAACTTCAGAACAAATGTACTAAAAAATAATTATTCGAATCTGAAAAAGAAAGTACAGTATTGAATTTATTCATCGTCCTTATGTTCTGACGGGAATGAACATATTTCCACAAAGGCGTCCAGATGGAATGTGAAACTATCATTGTATTCTTATTCCGTGCTTATTCAACAAATAGCGTTCTATTAGTAAGACTGTAAATCTCTAGCTTATCTGGAAGATAATTAAAAATCGACTGTAAGATTTCTACTGGAAAAAAAAGAAGAATATCAGTGAATGATTTTTTTTGTACCCATCACGCCACATCCCTTTTACGAGGTAGGCGGTGAGGCTTGGACTCTTTGGCACTACACTCTTCTGTTCTCACCTTTGCGCCTCCCTTTTAGAACCAACATGGCGGGTGGATGGACTCATCGCAGAGTTAATAAAACGCAATAACAATATTAATTTCATTTATACTGCTTTATACACCTTTGAGGGTAAACAAAAAATATTCTTAGAAAAAACCTACCTCCCATAATTTTGATGTGTGTGTCGCTGGTGGTGGGTGGTGTTGGCTTGTGGCTTTGGCCAGTCGCTCTGTACATTGCCATGACCCACAAGTGGCATTCGTTCTCGTCGTTGACACCCATCAACACAGATTCTCCATCGCGGACAGCATTCATGAAATACTTACCACCTTCCAGCTCTGTGAAAAATCAATGAACCATGAATATATTCTTCTTGACAAAAATTTGTGACCATTGTTTATTTAGTGTTTGAGTGTACTAGTGTGTGTGAGCAGCTAATCCGTCACCTTGCTGTCATCGAATGTTATTGAACTTAATCTAAAGTTACTTTAGTTCCCAGGGCAACCATATAAAACGATACGTTATCATTCCCACACCCCGATTCCCTATAAGGTCCACTAAAGCTTAGAATCTGACAAAAAAATCTACGAAATAAGTAAATTTTAACTGACTGTTCTACTTAAATTATCATAATTCTTTTAGAAATGAACTGCTATTGAGAGACCCGCCAAAATTTTAGAGGAACCGCTTTTATGTCAAAACTACTTGTGTCAATTTTTTCTCAGATACCTCTCTTAAAAACAAAATAATGTATCATTTTCTGTAAAAATATGATTTTGCTCTTGTTTTCATCATAAAAGAGGCGTTAATATTGGTTATTATATTTCTTGATCAAGATGAATTTGGCCATGATGAAAATTTTGATATGGGGAAATAATCATTTGAAATCACTTGTAGCTATATTCACTTTGATCGATTTCTTAAACAATATCGCTTGGATTGGTTGAAATAACTTGATATTGCCCGTGAATTTCAAAATTGATTGGAGTAAATTTAGGAATTGGGCCACCTCTATGCTTACTTTAAGTATTTTTGGATTATTTTTTTTTTCTGTTAACAACATTTTGTTATAGGTTGGTACTCTTTCATCAATTTAGTTTATTTTAAGCATTTACAAAATTGTGTTTATAAACATACCCATTCCCATCATGAGTTGAGCTGAAAGCAAACAAAAACGTTCACGTAAATAAGCAATTCTCCTTTAATAAATATCATTGTGATTGAAACAAAATCAAGGGAATGATTCTCACCACTGGCAGGTTCGATGTAATCGACCGTGAAGCCGTCTAACTGCATCATCTCCGCCGGCTCGCTCTTCTTTTCTTTGTACGAACACAAGGCAAAGGTGTATTGTGAGACTTGCACTAAGATCATGTATCTCTTCTTCCATTTTCTCCAAACTGATTTGCCTATTACATGCAGGTATCTGCCAATACAAAAATAACAATGTAGTTGCCACAGTAAATGCTAAATTATCTATTATATAGTGACAGGCAGTCCCCAAACATATCGTATTACACCCCATAGGGTATTAAAAACAAAAAGTGTATCAATTTTGTGCACAAAAAAATCCACAGAATCAAAATAAACTCATTTATGTGAGCTAGTAAGTAGTAAAATGGGTAGAAATACCCTTCCCGCACTTGGGTGCGAGTCTGTTGAATGGGTACGTGTGTGAAAAAGTCTAACGGCAGGTTTCAAAAAAAGCGACTAAAGAACTCTTTAGCTAAAGGAACTTTTAAATTTTAAAGTCTCCTTTAAGTTGACGCGTTTATAAAAAATATTCCCACTTGCTAAAGTTTGAAATGTAAAAAAAAATAGAAATTTATGGAAAACATAGGTTGTTTACTAATATTTTTGCAGAATTTCTGTTAATCTGTCAATTTCATTTCTCAATAGAGCATCAATGTGCTGTTAGTTATTTTTGTTAATTTATTATTATGGTTTATGAATTAGTAAAAGAAATTTGTAAACAATAATATTCTTCCCGTATTGCCATGTTTCCCATCCTATTTTAGTTATTTTTGTCCTGTATACAAATGTTCATCATTTGTGACAGAGTGAATGCCACAAAAATTTTTACGGTGGCAAAAGATTGAACTAAACTAAAGTCGACTTTAAGAGTCATTTTGCTGTTATGAAACGCGACACTTAAAGACTCCTTTATTTTTTATGAAACCGGTTGTAAGATATAAAATTCCATCCACATGACTAGGAGAAAAAAGAAATAAGTTCTCTAGTGATATGGAACTCACCCCGCATGCTTCATATTTAAAGGTTTATCTATCCTACATTGTATTTTAATTCTTAAGTCTTGATCAGGCATATTTTTTGGTACAGTCATTCGATGCCACTCTGGACCCTGAAACAGATTTATCATTACATTAACCTTTTTGCATTTTGGACCCTTTTTTAGTGTCATTTATAACTTAAAATTTGTAAGTTACAAATAATGTATTTAAAAGAAATGAATAAAGCTATTAGATATATCAAGCAAGTTAACCTGTTGAATGCTAAGGTAGTTTATTATTTATCGAGAACAATATATTATATTACACGATCGCTGTGGAGTGACGTTAATTTCATTTATCAAGTCACAGATGCAACTATTTACATTCTGGACCCTTTTTAAGAAAGACATACGGATAACTTTTAGAATAAAAAAAAAGATTTAAGAGATAAATAATACATATAACTGCATAGGGTACCTTTGGTGGGCTGTGAGGGGTGGGCCTCAGTATGACTCTCCCCAACTCCTTGTCCTCCAGCGCCAACATGCCAGGGTTCTCAGTGAAGCATTTCACCTTGACAGCAGGCAGCGGCTGTGTGGTGCTGAAGTCACCTTGGGTGTCCCACCTGGAGTCAGCATCTCTCCGTTAACATCATCTTTTTCGTAAGCAGGTTCACTCAAAGCAAAATGTAGTAATAATGGTGGGACAACTGGGTACACAAATCATTGATCAAAACGGAACTTATTGCCCGAGGCAACCACTCCTATATGATTCGTTGGGAGAATTTAATTTTTTTATCTGAAGCAACTTAATCACTCGGGCAAGCGCTGAGTGTAACGAGTCTTTAACGCTACCTGTTCCCGCTTTTGATATCACCGTTCAAAGCTCGCCGAGTCCCAATTTCAGTTGTCGACCTATAGTCGCCTTTGCAGAATTTTTAAATGTAGAACATTGGAATGGTTACTGTGGCAGCCATTTTTTTAAACGTTTGACTTATGTCCTTGGTCAAAAGTCAAAAAGACATAAGAACATTAAATAATGAGAAATAGTGTGTTGCTTGAAGAAGCGGAGGAAGTGTGTTTGGATATTAAAGAAGGGAAGGTCTTCGTGAGGTACTTACATTGGTTTTGAGGCCTCCGCGTGGTCAGTCTGCAGTTTCTCTCCACCTTCTACCTCCATGGTGCAATATACGATCCTGTTTGGTGCCAAAGACTTGAGACCCTTTACTTCCATTACTACCACCTAAAGTTTCAAACATTTTTATGCCTTAGCTAAAAGGCTTTGGTTCAACCAGCAAAATCGCTGACAAAAAATTACACAAACACATTTTCAATTTTGCTTCACATTTGGGAAAAAACAATACTTATTACTTTCAGAAAAATATATTAAATTAAACAATGCATTTACCTCAAATTATTATTTATTAAAGAAGTGTCTAGCTTATTTAACCTTTTTTTTGTATTTGCAGCCTTAGGGTTGAAAAGATTCAAGCTACATAATACTTGTCAAAGATAATGGATGGCACGGCTTTCAGAAGGAAATATTTTGACAAAGATTGTTTCCATTCATGCAGTTCTCGCCACCACCATAGAGATTGGGCAATTGTTTCGACTTACATATGACTCTCTTCACCACTATAGAGATTGGGCATAATAAGTCTATTGTAACTTAGGGTACAATGTAACTCTACATAGTATATTTAATTAAGAGATTGGGTAGTTGTTTCAATTAATATCGCTCTCTTCACCACTATAGAATAAAATATTGGACAATTCTTTAAACTTATGGTGCTTTCTTGACCACTATAGATATTGGGCAATTATTTTTTTGATTTATGTTGGTCTCTTCACAACAACTATAGAGATGGGGCATTGTTTTGACTTACATTGGTCTCTTTCCCACTATAGAAATCGGGCATAACTCTATTGTAACTAATAACGTACATATTTATCTTCTCCACCATCAATGTTGATCTCTTCTATAGAGATTGGGCAATTAGTGATTTGACTTAGATTAGTCTCTTTAAGACTATTTTTTTTCTAGCACTGCACTTGTTTTCGAGTGATTTGGCTCTCCACGACTAGAGAGGTAATTGTTTCGAATCATGTTAGTTTCTTCACCACTATAGATTCAGAATTGCTTCAGATTGTGCTTGTCTCTTCACACTATAGAAATTCATAATATAGAAAGTCAATTGTAACTAATAATATACATAAATATCTTTGGATTTCGACAACAATTATTGTAGTTTGATTCTGTTCATAGCTTACAGCCGGAATACAAATAATTGATTAATATAGGAGAAAAAAAAATTATGTCCAAGAAATCTTCACGGCCTCTTGTTTAATGATTAAACTGAATTTAATTCAAAATTGTTTCAAAATATTTTTTTTAGATATATTTTAACAACTTTGATGCAATGAACGGTAGAGAAAATTTATTATCAACTATTTTCAGTAACAAATTGAAGGATTTCTTTAGAAAAATATAATGTGTAGACCCCATTTCTAAAGTACCTACATGCTTGTGTGAAAAACATGGATAGAGAAAATTTCGTTACTATCAATATAACAATATTTGAAAAATTCTTCAAATAAAGTAAGTAGATACATAGTGTTATTGATGAAAATGATTTATAAAATAAAAAATTAAAAATAGCAAAAGATATAACCTCCAACTGAAACGTTAAAACGACATCCATCTTTGTCAATTGAGTATCGCCGTCCGCCGAATCCCCCTCCAGTTTTGCCAGGGATCCCTGAGACCTAAAACAAAGTTGCTTACTCAACTTCGGACTTGGATCACCGCCCCCATGAGATCTGCCATAAAACGTGAAATACCACAAAGCCATTGACGAATAATCAACCAACCAACCAACATTGCACACAACGACACATTGACGTGTGGGGAAAACCAAAAGAAAAAAGTGTATCGAAACGAAAATTTTAAAACAATACAATATAAATTATGATTGGTGTATGTTTTGAAATGTTGTCGTGGTGTTAAAAAATATATAAATTTGTTTTAGAGAAATCGATTTAGAATGACGACGTGTGTTAAAATGTATAAAAAAAAATAAAAGTTAATTGTATAGTAATAATGGGTCGATTTGAAAGTTTAAGGAAAAAATTTATATGAATACATTTCCAATACATAGTTACGACACACAGAACAATTCAATCATAGTTTATGTATGATTTCGGTGAAGCAAACATTTAACATTTACGTGTCCACGACAACGAACATTTATATTTAACCAATACCAATTTTTTTTTTCATTAATTTAACAAAAAAAAATGATTGAAAGCATTACAAATGAAATGTCAGTAAATAAAATAGAGATAGGTTGGTAATTATGAGTTTTATCATTAAAAGGCAGTCAATATAATTCGAATTTATAAAATAAAATAAAAAGATAATAAAGAGATAAAATAATAAAAATATAAAATAAATTTAGAATTTTGTTATTCAGATGTAAGCGTATCACCATAATCCAAAAGTGAGTAAGCAAATTTTAAATCAATTTTTATATTGCAACGTGTTTTTTTTTAGAAGAGACAATAAGAATAATATAAAATTAAAATAAAAATAGAGAATAATTAATAACAGTTTAGGAATAATAAAATTATAAGATTTACATAAAGTAGATAATAGAATATATTGTTATTATTTATGATTATTATTGTTTTATCATAGACAATAACAATCATAATATAATAAAAAAATAAAAAGCTTGTGAATTTGATTATAAATTTTTATTGCATTTTAGATAATTATATATTCATTGGTACCCAGATATTTTTAATATGGCTTGAGCCCTTGAGTATTTAAAAATATTTTGTAATGTTTTTTTTTTGTTATCAATTATTTTAATATTTTTTTGTACCTCCAAATCCAAACTACCTTTACACCCACCCCACTTAGGGGCATAGGGAGGCAACAAGAGCTCTCCATTGCGCTCGATATTGTTCAATGTTATTGTACCTATATGATTTTTTTTTATTTGTGTATTTGCAGAATGAAAGTTCATTTTAAAACAGAGTTATGCACCTATCAAGTGCAACTTTATTGCGATATATATAAGTACTAAATTTTAATTTATTCATATATAATTATTCACCAATAATGTGGGTATAATTTAATAAGATACAAATACACTGCAACGTTTGTTGAAAATCTTTTGTAACTAAAAAGATTTAAAAAAAACACCCAAAATGCAATATTAGTTTTGATTTATTAACTTATATCTATTTAAGAATAAGAATATGCCTATATAGAAAAATATGCGTAGATGAATTAGAAGAAAATGTTACAAATTAATGAGAATATTGTTTATAAATTATTATAAGTTGAATTTGTGTGAGAATTGATTCTACATTCAATCAGTGGGAAGCTTGATAAAAACTAAAAAATAGTGCGACACTTATAAAAAGTATTGAACACAAATGCTCACAAAAAATGGTTAAATAATCACCTTTTTTTTATTTAAAAAAAAGTGATGTTTGTAGATCACTCCCTCGAAAAGAGTGGAATATCACAATCAAAAAAGAAGAAATGTTATTATTGAACATTCTTTGCGAGAATATGGATCCAAATCACATGGTGCATTTTTTATTATTACTTTTTCAAGCTTTTTAATAATAAAAAATCTATTATCTATGGCAACAAATTAGATTACAAATTTAAAAACGGTATGGAATTTAACTAATAAATATCAAATTTAAAATACATAGGTATTATGCCAAAGTTTTATAAACCATCTCCATAGATAGTAGATATATTTTGTTAGTGTGAATTACTAAATGCACTAATATATAAATGTGAACTAAAAGTGAAAGTATGGATATGTACAGGGGTTTTTGACAAATATAAAACATCCAGACAGACAAAAAAACTCGTAAGCTTATGTATCGAGGATGCAATGCTAACGAATAGGGTTTTCGATTTTAATCTGAATAAATGACAATGTTCTTTAAATATCTTATTTTTTGATTTACACATGATTTCTCAAAAATATATAGATTTTGGGAGATATTAACATGTGATTTCTTAGAGGGGGACAAATTTCTTGGGGAAGAAGTAAGGGGTGATGGCGAAAACAACGACCCAAATGTCATCGGTCACCTGCATCTAGTACCCCCTGTTAGAAAACTAACGAGGCTTTCACAAATGAGTATCACTTTTATAGGACTAAATCCACATAATATTAACGGGAGAGAAAACATGTAGCAAGCCCATATCAGCCCGCTCGGACAACACGGTGTGGTGTTAAATTCAATAACTGTCCAAATAACCCATACAATCAGATAAGTAGAAGGCGTGTGTCAATCAATGCCCATTGTAATTGTAATTATGGTGGGCTCATGCGTTTGGACGAGTACTGTCATGTCACACACATCTATTTATTCATGTCAAGCAATTACACAAGTAAAAGGTGTATAGTTTGGATGTTAGACAGGGATGAACGATGAGAGTGAAATACGACATATAACATAACAACATACATGTCCACGATTTCTTTCATATTTTTCTTTTGAAATTTTAACACCTAACTTTTTTTTATAATTCATAGCAGACTCAGATATATTATTTTCTGACGCCCGTCTTCTACTGTTATTTCAAAGGTTGGCTTAGTGTGAAAAATTCCATGCACCCAGCAGGATTTGGGGGCCGTTCATTAATCACGTAAGCTTATAAGGGGGGAGGGGGTACTGGAAAAATCACGAAAATTCACTTACGGGGTGGGGGTCTAGTAAGCAAATCGTGAAAAAAAAATTATTCTGATGAATTTAAAGAAACACTGTTGCACTTTTAAAAATTAAATAATTTTAGGAAAACTAAAAGCCTACTTCATTCATTTTTGTACTAAAATAGTACATGTGATTACAGGGAGAAGGCGGGGGGGGGGGGGGGTATTCTGAAACATCATCAGGGGGGAGAAGGGGTCTAAAAAGTTATGTGATTAATAAACGGCCCAATGAACCTATGTCAATGACTGACATGTTGAATATATTGTTAATTCTCAAAACAGTTATTTTGAGAATTAACAATATTGAACATTATCACATAATGGCGAATGGTGTCAATATAATCACACTAAGCCAGCCTTCGAAACAATATTAGAAGACAGTTGTAAGCCCGTAGTGCTATTTAAAAATTACCATTTAAAAATTGAACATTATTAGTGAATCATTGGTAGTTGAGATCTAGTCCAGAAAAACGGGTAAAAGACATACCTAAGTTTCTGATAATTTTCTCATTCAAACTTTCTTATGAGCATTTATCAAAATTTAAATGTAGGCACAATGACATGTATGTTGTTACATATGAACACAGAACAATGATTTAAATGAGTAACTTACTTAATGTTCGTAACAACGGCTGTCTGTCTATAAAGTGAGAAAGAAATGAAACAAAATCCAAATTATAAACGCTATTCACAATTACAATATACATTACATTATATTAGTTTTGCTAAAGCTGAAAATATTCAAAGTATTATTCGTAAAAAAACACTTTGCAAATTGTAGTTTGTATATTCTTTGGTTACCTAGTTTTTCAGATTTGTTAGTAAGGCATTTATGTAAAGAATAAAACCACAATGTCTACCTAATACCTACTAGCTTTCCCAACAGACGTTGTCCTGTGGTCTAACTGTGAACATTGAATAAGAATTTTGAAGAATGATAAAAATAACTTTTAACCAACGTTATTCCGACCGATACATCTGTTTTAAGTCTTTTCCATCGGGATTCTGTCAATCACACCAACTATTGAACTGACAATTTCTGTCAAACGACAATTGGATTTATTCACTTTTTGCATTAATTCCTCACGGCATCATGTGTCTACACAGCTTGTCAAATTTCTCTAATTATTTTTGTTGTATTTTTTATGTCAAGAGATGATTCTTATCGAAAATGGAATATTTGAAAATTAAGAAAACTCAACTAAGATATTAACTTTTCAAATGTATCCTTCTTAATGTTATTGAAAGTATAAAACTTTTAAATTTTTGATTTTAAATGGCGTCTGATGTGTGATAGTTGGCACGATTGGCAGAATATGTGCTGTAAATATCGCTTCAAACAGATAAGTCAGAATTATTTTGATAAAATAAAATTTAGCATTATGCCAATTGGAATGCAAAATTCATAGTTAAGCCAGGACAACATATATCGGGTCTGCTAGTTTTTTAAAGAACTAAGCTGGGCTCACCCAAAGTGAACACAAATACATTTTTCTCAATTTACACAGAAAGCATGGCTTGAATTGTGATAGAGGAAGAAGGTCAACAACCAGGGATCCAACCCACAAACTTCAGGAAGAAAGTCGGCGACTGAACTAGGCTACAAACCACTAGTTGTAGTTGAGTGTTTTTTACCAAGATTGATTGACGATGACGGTTGCCAATAAAAAACATATTTTTAACATGATATAAGGATGACAAGTAACATTTCAAACATTTATAAATGTGGTTTCATTTATACCATTAGTTAGAAAAAAATTACTCATTTTGAAAATAAAATCCGAACCGATATACAAACACAATTTGTCAAAATATGAAGCATGTGCTAAATCTATTAACGAACCCAAATAAATTGTTTTAATTTATTTAGGTTGGCTTTAAATAGTATTAGTATAAATCTAAATTAATCTAAATAATTAGCTGCGGTGTTTAATGTAATATTAATAAGTTATTCACATGTGAAAATTGTGGATCAAAATCATGTTTATAAACTGTTTACTTATGCATTATGAAGTAAAATTTTGTTTTATAATTAGCGAAAAAGGAGATTTGTAGAAAAATAATGGAGTTTTATCACAAAACCTAATTTTGTTCAATCAAATTATGTTCTTTAAAAATGTGATGCAATTGTCCACTTTTTAGACAAATCCCCTTTTAAACCATATATCACAATGCAATGAATATAATTATTTTTTTTAAATACATTTAATTAATATTATAAGTAAGTAAACAGTTTACAAAAATCTAGTTTTTGGTGTGAGTTAGTGAAATTTGTTAGTTTTAAAAATGATTAAAAGTGAAAGATAGATAAATTAATAAAATTCTAAGATTTAAATTAAACTAGGGAACTTCTACAAAATAGTCTACGAAAACAAACTAAATACAAAGACAGAACATAAAAAATGGAGTTAAAATTAAATTTAAAAAATTTTGAAATGTTTTTTGACAATATTTACAACATTGCTTTCGAAGTAAGACATAAACTAGTCTATACTGTTTTTTTGTTGTCTTTTATATAGATATATAAATATTGCTTTAAAACAATAATTTTGTTATAGTTAAGCTAATAATACTAATCACACTACTCTATTGAGTTTTAAGTACCTACTTAATTAATTTTTTAACTCTAAATATACTTTTAATAGAGAAAATGCTATATTCTAGCATCTAGCTAGTATGTCCAAAACTTCAATATTCAAATTGATAATAATAATTATTTTAGGTAGTACTTCAATGGATATTAGAGATTATTATCTACTTAAAGATTTAAGTAGATAAAAAAGTACACAATGGTTTCGATGAAATGGTCAAATATAGATAAGTAACAACAAATGAAAATCTCACAAGAACCATCTAGTAAGCGTTCAATGCGCCGCAATCTTTTTATATATTATATGTATGCGAGCATAAGATCAGATATAATGCTGCTTAATAAAAAATTTACCACATCGTAATGGACAATAAAAATGTACTGCAACCATTTTTGTCCTAAATTTTGAAAATGTAATATACTAAGGGGTCACCGATTATCATGTAAGGTCAAAGGGGTGGGGGGAAATAAAAATTATCTATATATTTTTTAAATGAATCTATGTTCATTCAAAAAGAAAATAAATAAAATACACTCTTTTACTCTATCATAATAAGCTACTTAAAGCTTGTGTCGTGAAAGATTGTTAGCACCTGGGATCGAACCCATAACCTCCGAACGATACAGTCCGAAAGCCAGCATCGTAAACGCTAGGCTACCAAGCACTTCTATTAAACCAGGGGAAAGGGTTTTTTTTTTATTATTCATCAAATATTTTGTACAAAATATACTCATAGAGGGATCAGCCTATAACCTCAATACACATCACAGGAGGGGAGGGAAATCGTGAAAGGTGCTTAAAAATATGGGATTATGTTTTTTGTTACTACGGTAAAAATATCGACAATGTTCTAAGCAGACACATTCACCGCTGTTTAATGCAGTACCGTATTTCTAAGAAAACAGACCATTAAGTACTTTTTGTTTACCATTATTATTTGTTTTAATGGATCAAGTTATTCTTTGAATATTCTTTGAATATTGAATATTGTGCGTTTCTAAATTTATCTAATCGAAAAAAAAAAATAACTGAGAGAAGGTAGTTAAAATCATAAATAAATAAAAATTAGAAATTGTTAAGTAAGTATAAAATGTTTATATTATAAGGAATAGAGGTACCTATGTGGAGTTTTTTGTTTTGTGTTGGTCAATTTTATACATAATGTTTGTTTGTCCCTTAAATAATCTATAATTATTAGCAGTAAATATTAGTATAAAATGGTATTATTTTGTATTCTATTGATTTATACCTATTTTTCATTTTATGAATTCATTTTAAAAAAAAAACGAAATATTTATATAGGTACTGATTTGTCACGATTTAAAGACAATCAATAAAATACCATCTAAGTTTAAAGGCTATTTAAATTGCGTAATATTTTCTAAAATATTTTTTGTTTATTTTATTGCCTTTTTTCGGCAATCTTGGTTCAGCAGTTTGAACAATTTGATGCGATCTATGTCTGTTATAAGAAACACAATCGGATCACGATTTCAACATATCCAAATAAAATATTTAATCATCAAGTTAGTATAAAAATAAATAATTTAAATTAAAATATACTTATCAAAAATCTTAAATCGACGATGATCGTTATGAAAAATTAATGCATATTATTATAAAAAATATTCATTCTAAATGCATGCCAGAACAGGCAATCTGAATAAAAGTTATTTGAAAAAAATTCTAGACATTCACCAAATATAATTACTTAGTATGAATTCTGTTCATAAAAACTCGGCCATTTTACAAACAGATAATCGTTAAAAAATTAATTAATTAAATTAATTCGGTTTATTGTTACTTTTAGGGATGGTTTCAAATATTACTCGCAGGTTTTTTTTTTACATCTCGAATCATGCGAATAACATTTGAGTGTTTTTTTTCCCTTTTTTTTTTGAAAGAAAGACAATAAACCTCGAAAATCAACGTACTGTCACCAACTTCTTACCTATGATTGTATCTTTTAAGTTTTTGAAGGCCATATTTGGAGTCCATGTTGCCTTTGGAGACCGGAAGAGACTCCAAGTTGGCCATTAAAAGATTGATAGAAGACTTCAGCTCTTCAATGTACAGGGACTCCATCTCTTTCAAGACGAACTTTGGCATCAATTTTCGATTCTAAAAAAATACACAAACATATTGATACAAAATCATATTTGATGTTTAAAGATACTTTAAGTAAGTGGTCGTCATACTTTTTCCATTTCGTTAACTCGCTGCATTCTTCCGTCTAATTCTCTTCTTATGGCCGCTGCTTGTTCGTCCGACGAGTCCAGCTATAAAAAAAATTTAATGAAAATTTAAAATTCATTAAGAGCCCAATTAAGATTTCGATTAAGAGTCGAATTAAGATTCGATTAAGAGTTGAATTAAGATTATAATTTCACATAGGTCAAAACTAAATGCCAGGCACCATTTTCTCCTAGTCAACTGGTCCTGTCAAATTTCAACCCTAAAAACACTTCAAATTAAACCCAAGTGTTGTTCTAGAATCTGTCATCTTAATAAAAATGTAAGATTTACATAAGATCTCCTATTACAGTATTAAAAACATGTAAAATCGATAATCATCGCAAATAGGATTTTTGACATAATATTTTTTAGTGTTGTTTGACACATAATGACTATTATTCTGAAATGAAAAACAGACGATTGAGTTTCGTCGTATCAAATTTTTATTGAGACTTTTGATATTACTGTATTCTGAAAATGTTTTATCCAATACATAACTACTGGCAACCGATTAAGTTCTAAGCAAGAGCTTCTTGCGTCGAGTTGGAACGTGAATTTGAGAATACCAGTCATTATCTTTATAACACCTAATGCCCCCCTTTAGATGGTCAAGAATTGATATTTCATAAGATGCAATATGAAATATCAATTGCTAGTCTACCAACCAAAGTCAAAGAGTGTATTTGTGTTCACTTTGAGTGAGCACAGATCCATTTAAATTAAAAAAGAAATTCTTACCAATAGAGCGTTAAATAACAGTTGATGTTCAAATTTTTTGATTCCGAGTATCTGTTGAAACATATCGTACAGCTGCTCTTTGGACAATATACACTCCGCATTGAGACTCTGCTGTTGAAGACGGTTCGGGCGTTTACTGTCGTCATCTCCAGGAATTCCTGCAACACCACACAAACCTTATTTTCGTGACACAAATTATATACAGTCAAAGGGTATTTTGAAAATAAAATTATTGCAATCCAATGATAAATTTTGTAAAATAGTGAAAAAAAATTTTTTTTAATTAAACTGGCGACACCTCTCAAGACAAAAAAGTGAAATAAATAATCATATGAGTGGCTTGTAAAACTCGGTGGTTGCTGACATACATATCATATACTGAAGACTCAAGGTTCGCATACCAATAAGACTCAAGTAGGTTAGGGTGAGTCCAAATTCAATAAAAATAATATTTAGAGCAGGGGAGTTACTGTGCATTTTAATCATAATCCCGTTCCTATTTCAATCTTAATAACAATGTCATTATCATACTTAGATTTGGGTTGCCATGCATAAAAAAGTTTCTCAAAGGTCTATTTCAAATTGGGTATTGTTTTACGAAAAAAAAAATTGGTATAAATAAGAATTTATACAAATATTAAAAGTATTGATGGTCAAACAAATTGCGATTGAATTTCAAGAGTAGCCGCCCAAGTATCACTCAATCTTCATTTTGAATCGAACTAACATTGTTTTACAAAACAACAAAGATGAAACTGGCAAAATGGAAATTGAAAAATATAAACTGCTACATTTGTACCTTGAAGAAAGTTTTTATGCTGTTCTGTCGATCTTTTTTACGTGTCAACGAGAGGTTTCGTCAGTTATCAGTCAATTTTAAAAAACAGAAACTAATATACTTACTAACCCTGAAAATTTATCAATGAGTATTAATTTAAAAACAAAAGTAATAAGTAATACAGTTTTGATGAATAATTGAATGTATAAATTTCAACCATCACTTTGAGAAGAGATAAAATTGTATTTTGAGAAAAGAGAAAATAGGTAGATAGAAATAAGAAAAACACTGTTATATGGAGCACAAGGAAAAATGAATTTTTAGAAATATTTTGGAGAGAGATTCGTTTCAAAAATAGAAGCAAATTACGGGAATGCGTAGATGTTCAACTTTGTATTTAAACGACATTAAACTAAATTTTGGTAAACTATTTGTAAAATATTCTTTGTATTATTGTAGCAAAATTGAACATCTGATGGGATAGATAAAGGGGAATATAGCGTAATAATTTTAAATAACAGCATAACAAGGGGACACATACCTTCAGAAAACGGGATCATACTTAGAAAATCAAGAACTAATATTGTATCCCATACAAGTAGTGACAAATCATACTGGAAAGTATTATTTATTTTTTATTTATTTATTCATTTATACGTTTATAAAAAATCAGTCATACATTGCATTGACTCAACCCTTTTAATGCAAGAGTAACATTGATTTTATTTGGTCAATATTTAATGTGTCATCTAATTCGAGACAGGATGCTAAATGCGAAATTACCGTGATCCAGTTTAACCTTAATCTGAATGCAAACTCGGAGACAACTTCATTTTTTTTTTACTCATCATACCATGTACCTTACGGGGAAGGCAGAGAGAATGGACCTCCAATCTTTTGTATTCAAACCTTCACAACCTCTCCTAACTTGGTTTTAGCGAGAAGGGTAAATTTTAATTTTTTTATATTCCAATTTTCTTGAACAATTTAAGAAATCACAATTTTTTTTTTAATTAGTATAAAATAAGAACTGTTTTGAACTAATCAAGACAAACTTTTTCACCTGTGTCAACACTAGAGACCCCTACTTTATCTCAAAAAAGGCATGTTTCGTTTATTTTTAAATACGTCAATTTCGCAGAGGAATTATAAACATTAAATTCTTTTAACAGTAATGAAATTAATTAAGTAATATAGTTTGAAGACTTGCATGGCTTTTGTATATTGTTGAAAATTAATGTTATAGAAAAAAATAGAGAAAAATACAAAATTGAAATATTGTTACATCATTATGATACAAAAAGGGAACAATACAGGAGTGTAGTGGTTAGATTTAAAAACATGACAATTGTGCGGATTGAAAATATTCAGAAAGAGAAAAAAATCACTCGAGATTTTGATGTAATTTTAATTTATATTCAAAAATGTTTGAAAGGTTAAAAAAAAAAACAAATCTCTTGAGTGATTTCATATTAATATTTTGAAAAATTTGATAGTTGAGAAGAAGACATATTTTTTTTGCATTTCAGACATTTTAACTCAAATAGCATTGGTTCCATCCAAAATAACTTTTTTGTTACCAGGAGTTTTTTACAAAAAAAAAAACTTTACAAGATTTCCACATTATGGAGTCAATTATCCATGGAAATTACTGAGGTTCTATGATGAAATAGTCAAAATAGAGACCAACTGCATCGAAAAAGGGCATATTATGTCTGTTAGAGTAGGAAATTAAATATAGAAAGAATAGAAAGAAAACTTAGTAATAAAGACTGCAGAGATCCGAGACAACTGCAAGTTTTGATAAACGAAACATCTTGAAATAGTCTAACTTCTGTCTAGGAAAAATTTCTGAATTTCTATAAAAACTGTTATATATTAAATAGATATGTGTACTTTGTAATTTTAATATTTGTGTCAATTTGTTGAATCAACAGAATTAAATTTTTACTGTTTCAATATTGTCAATTATCTAAATCCACCTGGCAACACCACTTTGATGGTTTTTCAACAACAAAATACAAAATTAATTATTGTGGGGGTGCCTTCATTGCCTACTCATTGCGTTGTTGGATGCCCTGTCTGTCACCGCTGTTGTATTTGAGGTACGTTCAGGAAACAGAGATAACGCTCGACGACGAACGATCATGAAGTTGTAGCGGATGGCGATTGTCGCACTAGTTCTCCGTGAACGGTTCAGAGTAACTTTAATACGATTGTAAACAAATTATGTACCATGCAGCTTCAATCAAAATAAGAAAAATGTTTTATGTTGATATAAATTCGATAGTATATCAAAACATACATATTTATGCATCTCAAATCAATTTTTGTATATAATTTGCAGTATGAAATAAAAATTAAAGAATTTTATTTTGAATTAAATGTAGCCCATTTATAACAATTTCTCTTCCGTCTTCGTTCCTAACCAGAAAATATTAAATTTTAATAATTCACTTTGAAAACTAGCTAAAAAATGTAAACTCTTCAACTGACAGCGGCTCGCGACAGTAACTTTGAATGAATTTTGACACAACAAATGTCAGTGCGACTTTCACCCGAGATTTCTTTGGTGCGTTTGGTTGACATTAGAGCGATCGCTCGTCGATTCGCTGAACGCTTCGGAGCGTTTCGTCCGATGTCTCGCTCCGGTACCCTGAACGCCCAGTGGGTTCGTCGGGTGATCACACGATGACTTCCTGAACGCACCCACATACTTCTTGTGTTTTGTTGCTTTGACATTTGAATATTTGTTAGCTTTGTATATAGATGTAAAAAATATTTTTTTCTAGAACCAGTGCACATAATATATTTTATTTTCCATGAAAAGAAAATCAATAATAATGACATCTTATTCTCATCAGATCAAACATATGCACATTGAGCAAACCATGCAAAGCAACTTTTAAGTGGTCAGTAAAACATTACATGTCCATTTTAACAAATGCAAAAATCAATATTGATTTTATCTGACCATTTAATAGAACTGAATAAATTGATAAAATAATAAATATGAAAAAAAATTTAAGCTATAAATTTGTTTTATAGGAATGAGAATGAGTACATGGTGTCTTACCTGTTATCCCTGTTGCACGCATGTGATGTTATTAGTGAGAGCGAAGGAGACAGATAGAGAGCACACACAGTAATAAAACACCAAACATACAATCATAATATAATATGATATAATAGTAATACAACACAATATTTTCTTTATTCGACTAATGAAATCGGACTAGAAACAGCGAAATGTCAGAAATTGACATTATGAAAAATGGTGGGAAATTATCAGTGCTGCAAGTGTAAAAAATATGTTTTAACCAAATATAATGTCATACTGAATAACTTGGAGGAATTATTATATATGGAGAGATTGACAGCTGAATTTTGTACGAGAGCAAGTGATGCCACTAGAGGGGGTGTGAGGAAATACTGGCGGCCATCTTGGTTGCACCATATTTCAACAATTCGTATGGAATAATTGAAAATATATATCAGAGCTTCGAGTAGTTTGAAATATCTTGTGTTTTTGACTTAAATTAATCATCTCTTCAGTTTAAGGAAGGATTTGATATAAAGTTCACCAAATAAAACCAACATAACATTAAATCATCAATTTAATATGAAAACAAAACTGTAATTAAACTTTAAAAGAGTAATAATATGTCTACTCGTAAACGTAGTTATTAACAACAAAACACTAAAAAAGAGATCCAGCAACATATTCGTTAAAACAGAGAATATGTTCCCGTAAGTTCCATTAAGATGGCGTCGTAATTCATTTTTCCCCCCGACCCCGCGGCTTCAAAAGTTTTATCAATGAATCCATCCATAACCATAGATTCATCCAAGCTGAATAATAATAGCAAACCCTCAGTGTTGCAAGTGTAAAGATATGTTTTATATTTAATAAGAATGAGTTAATGAAGCAAAGAGGGCTATGTTGATGAATCTTATATCATTAATAAATGCCTCTAAAAAAAGTATGCTAGTCCAATTTCATAAAATTCTTTTTCTTTTGTTCAAAATTACGACAAGCATAAATAATTTATGTACCTTATACAGTTAAAGACAAACAATTTACATGATCAATAAAATCAGTGTTGCACAATATTGAGATGAACCTTTCAAATATTTCAAACTTTCAGATAAAAAATAGTATTTAAATTTTAATTGTGTTTAAAACAAAAGAATACCTATAACTTCGAAATAAATTTATCTGTGGTGCAGTTGTATGTAGTAAATGATTCATTGTATGTAGTAAATGGTTTAAATTTTAGCAACAAACGAACCCAGATTTTTTTTACGTAATGTGAAACTTCTCCATTAAGTAAAAAAAGGTGGTAGTAGTGTGAAAAGAACTATAGTAGGTATCTACATTCAGAAATTTTTCAAAACTGGATAAGTAAGTGATTTATTTTGATTTATAATAATATGCAGAACCAACTAAACTCTTCTAAAGAGGAGTCCATTCTTTCTAAAAGAAACATTCACATAAATTGCAAAACTATTCCACAATATGTGCAACACACAGGAATATAATAATATGACATTACAATGACAAGAGTAGCAACATTCAGAATATAGGTGAGGAACAAGTAAAATATATACAGGTCATGTCTCGGTTTAACGAATTTCACAAGACCGCGAACAATTTATGTTACACTGATTAAACCTAACCTCTTCAAAAAAGACACTTTCTCTAATTCATGTTTTAAAATGTTCAAATTTATCAATCCATACACAATATAGGAACAATGCTGTCAATGGGGTTAAAAAAATATTTAATTTCAAAAACGGCGATCTGTATAGAATAAGAGTCATAAATAGCAATCTGCTAAATCAACCAATAAGAGATTCTGATTTCGACAATCGTGTGCAAAAAATGGCCGCCAGTGTTTTTTTTTTTACTTCAATATCTTTTACTGTTTTGCATGTATTTTTTCACATATACCTAATTAGAAGTGATGTATTTCAAGCAGAGAAAAAGCAAATTAAAAAAAATATTATTTTTAATTTACTCTAAACTTAAAAGGCATTTGTTTAGGCTTCTGAAACTTATACTGAATTGGGATTATATCAAAATATTTTTTTTACAATTACTGAGAATTTTGTTACTATGATATTTTGTTTCTTTATATCGAGATATGACCTGTAGAATGAATATGATAGATGTACGGATATTATTTTTATATGGCGTTAAGATATTGGTTTAAATTGTTGGATTATTTATAAGGCTGCAAATGTAAATTTTCTTAATCAAAATTTCTATATCCATTAAACAAAGTCAAAATTAGTATTATAAATATGCCAGACTTTTCTATTTCGATACTAGTGACTCCAGTGCATTTAAATGTCCATTCATCTTTTTCACTTACGCCATAAATAAAATGGATGGAAAAACATGATCAGAAAGTAATGTTATCTTTTAATAATTGTTTGCATTCACATTGAAAAAAGTTAAAGAGAAAAACATTTTTGTAATGGATATCAAAATCAAGCATCCACCTTAGCAACTGATACGTCTTAATATCGAAATTAGTCATCTTAATTCAATTGTAGTAAAGTTGTGATATATTAATGGTCTTAATAAATTCCGATTTAAATTTTGAAATTGATTTAATCATCATTTTTTAAAACATGTAAAGTGACGTTTGTATCGAAATAGCGAGTCTAAAGTTTTAAATTTTACTTATATCTATAAAAAAAAATCAATTTGAAAATATTAAAATTTGTTTAATTTGATATTTGAAATTTTATACATATTATTTAAACGAAACCCAATATTAATAAATAAGCTTTTTTATTTCATTTACTGTTATTGTATTTTTTTAATATAAAAAAGCTCTTTTGCTAAATATATATTTTTATTTAAATAAAATTTATTATAATTAAGGTCTTTAAAGTATGAAACATTAAAAAAATCTGTATATTTGGTCAAGATATTAAGTTCCAAAAGGCAGTTCTAATCATTATCAATATGTTATGCAATGATTCAGAGAATATTTCGAGTGAAAAACAGGTAGTTAGCTATCATATACATGGAGCAATCTATTCAACAATTAATGTAACCTAATATTTGATGCAAAACACTGACAAACATTCAAGAAATAAGGTCATATCGGCCTTACCTGTGCCCTTTAAAATGCAGTCAAATTTGGCGAGCCAGGAAGTTAGTACAGTCTCTTTGCTAAGGCCATCAATTTCTGGAAGGGATCTGCAATGGTACCAACATAATTTAGCACAATTAAACAATAATTAGTACTGTTTTTATCCTTTCAGAACAGAGATACCACTTTTCCTAATTACCAGTATTGGGAAACAGATAAAAAACTGACATCTACACTTGTGTTATCATAATAATAACTCGCTATTCTATCATCTTTGGCTGGAGTTTCTAGAGTACTGCTGACAGGTTGAGTATAACCCTTAGGCCCATCGCGCACTAGGCAGCCATGGTTGCGGCAGCCAGAATATTCGTAGGAAATCGTGGTTGCCTAGTGCGCGGGCTCCCATACGTCATATGTTTTACTGGCTGCCGCAGCCAGGCTGTCTAGTGCGCGATAGGCCTAAAGCATACGTCAAAATTATTCTTCATGAAAATGCAGATAAAAACAATAATCTTTTATCTCCAGTAGATATTCTACTTCTTTTGCTTGTGTATTTTTGATCAAGATGAATTTGTTTGCGAAAATCAAATTTGGCGTCCATTACAAGAATTATGATATTTAAACATCATTTGGCTAAAATAACTTGCAGCTGTATTCATATCTATCAATTTCTTAAATTTCTTATGGAACATTGCTTGGGTTTTGCTATCTTAATTGAAATTTCAAAATTTTAGTTGATGATAGTTTTTAGCGGAACTCACACAGAATCGACCAGCCAGTAAGGTAAAATTCTCAGTTAATATATAGGGTGTCCCAAAAAGTATTGATACTCGGTAAACCAGGGATAGAGGACCCCTAGGGCTATCCAAAAAGCTCAATGTATGTTCTACGATTTTTCGTTGTTTTCGAGTTATAATTTTTTTTCAAATTTTTTCGAAAAACTCCGACTGTCACGACATAATTGGTCACAGAGACGCTATTTATTAAGATACACCCTTCATTATTTTTTTCAAAATTGTTGAATAGTGTAAGTTTTAGATGTAATAATTTTTTTATCTAATTTGATACCATAGCTTAAAAAATAAATGTTGTATCTCAAAAATAATCAAATCAGAAAATTGACAAAAATGTTTGAGGGCGATTTAAAAATAGAAGGTCACATAAAAAAATTTCCCAAACATTTTTCAAAAACTTCCTTATTTTATTTAATATCTACCCTGTACATTTCATTGTCCTATTCCTAAGGGATCATACTTAAAAAGCAAATAGCAGCAGAAGATATTGCTAAGAAACAAATTCAATATTAAACAGTAAGACTATCTAAAGGATATTACTCACCTAATTCTCTTCTCAATATTATTTTTAAAGACCTCCCGGAAGTCGTGGTGGGAGCAAGCGCCAGACTTGACCATATCTTGGATCCGATCTGACTTAAGGAACACATCGTGGTATGACTGTACAGCGTTTTGGAAAGCCTCATCAGCCAGGATTTGTGTCTCTCCTTTCAAAAAAGCCTGCATAAAAATAAATAAGTCAATGTATCCATTTTTCAGGACTAGATCTTAACGAATACAATATAACAACTAATGTCTAAAAATACAATACTGATGTTCGATTTATTAATTGAACAAATAACTACGAGCTTACGACCGTCTTCTACTGTTATTTGGAAGGCTGGTTTAGTGGGATCACTTTACGTTAACAACGTTCGCCATTAGATTGTAATGTTGAAATCTCCGAAACTCCTAATCATGAGAATTCTCAACATGTCAATTCGAATTTGATTTAAATTTGGTTATTCTACTTGTTCTAAATAATTTTCAATTATTATCTCATTGGTTATTATTAAATTTATTTATTTATTTACTTTATTTAGATAAGTATACGGCACAAAGTGCCTTTAACAACAACATAAATATTATGTACTTGCTGTATACGTGGGATTTTTTGACAAATGGCGAATGTGGTTAACGTAAAGTGATCACACTAAGCCAGCCTTCGAAATAACAGTAGAAGATAGTCATAAGCTTGTAGTGGTTTGTTCCATTTATAAATCGAACGTTAGTATTGAATTGTTAGTCATTAGTATTAAAAAATGCATCAGAAAATGATGCTTTTTCACATTTTTCTTCATCTTTATTTACATTTGTTAACATCAGAGACCCGTTTGTAGGTTGTTAAATTATTGTGAAAGAAAAAATCAAATGCTAGTAGTAAACAGACTTCGGAACAAAACATTTTTAACACTTCAGAGCCCGCACCCCGGAGATTTCCCGGTCAGGTCAGTTTTTTTGTTATTCCTAAAATTCCTTTAAATGTAGAACCCTGGGCTCTTACCATATCCTTCACATTTATTGATTATAGCATTGTTATTTGAAATATTATGTTGGTATATGTGTCAAATTAAATGAGTTTTTAGTGTTATTTCTTTAATCATCGGGGATTCTCCAAGACAGCGGGTGTTGAGGGTATGTAAAGTTTCAACAGTCCTAAATAGTTGTAAAAAAGATTTTGTCGCGGACGGTTCTAGGTTTCATTGTTATGTTGATTCTCCAAGACAGCGGGTGTTGAGGGTATGTAAAGTTTCAACAGTCCTAAATAGTTGTAAAAAAGATTTTGTCGCGGACGGTTCTAGGTTTCATTGTTATGTTCCACATTTTCGAAGAGATATATTTGTAGACGGCAATAACAAAAGAATCCCGATAACAAAAAATAAGTTTGGGACAGGGGGCCGCGATCCTAATAATAAAATAAATGCACCCCCGAAGCAATAAAGAAGACGTCAATACCTGGACACCGGCCCTTGGATGCAGGGCAATAAAAGTTGGCTATTTGCTAAAGACGCGGGCTATGACGGTGTTTGAAGGTTTGTCAATAAGATGGATCAATATATAATCGTATTTTAATCACTTATTTTTAGATTCTGAGAAAATAATTTAATGCTATTCGGAAAAGAATATTTCAAGCTTCATACTGGAATTTTTTTGTAACTCCAAACATCTCATTTGTATGAAAAATAAGCCATTTAAAAAGCCTAAAGATTTCCCCGTTGGCGCGGGCCATCGTAGAATTTTTCGAGCGCGGGCTATGAAGTGTTAACTCGATATCTGATGGGGCTGGATCTGAATTACCTGAAACCGGGCTTGTATTGTCTCTAGCTGATGTGGGGTAACTTTGGTGTGTCTTCTGGTCATGTCCGTAGGTTGTTTAGCGTTAAAGGGGTAAGCTATACATCTGGATACAAACACATATAATTGCAGTCTTCTTTTTTTGTCTTCTTCCATTTTCTCAGCTCGTTCCTGAAACATCATCACACACTTGAAAACTCTTCAATCACAGAACGTAGTTGCAGTTCAGCATGATGAGAGGAATACCCAAGCTGGCCAATATAACATAATATATTATAGCAAAACCTTGATACAGCAAACCTCTTTATTTAACAGACTTGGATGTAATGAACAAAATACCCAGTCAAATGTAAAATAAGTAAAAGGATCTTTACGGCCGGTTTAAAAAAAGCAACTAAAGAACTCTTAAGCTAAAGGTAGTTTAAAAATACAAAGTCTTCTTTCGTGTGACGCATTTCATAAAAAATAGCCAAACATAACAAAATATTCCTACCCCAGGTTTTACTGTAATACTATGCACGATAGTTATTGTAATATTCAGAAAACACTTTCTCAATAATGTAAATAAAAGTGGTTTTAAACCATTTATAGATTTTTAAGAAGAGAATTTGATATTGTTTGTACCTGAGGATCTTGTGTATCTTTGTCCGACTGGCTTGCGGCTGAGGGGCTGGGAGAAGGAGCCATTGGTTGAGAGCCACTGGAAATATATCAAAATGAGGGTCTTAATAATATAAACTAGGTATACAGGGTGTCCCAGAAAGTACGACTAACCCAGAGATAGAACACCTTTAGGGCTATCCAATATGTTAGGTGATTTTTTATAGTTTTCGAGTTGTTTTAGTACTTTTTTTGTCGAACCCCAACTTACAGGATATAAATGGTAACAGAGATACCAATTTTAGAGGTACGTACATATTTTTTTTCTGAAATAGATGAAAAACAATTATGGGTCTATCTGATACCATTGTGCCAACAAAAAATTTTGAATCTCAAAATAAGGTGAATCGAAAATTTAAAAAAAACTTTGTTGAAAACGATTAAAAATTATAATCACATGAATTTTTTTCTACTTTCTAAAATTTGCCAATTTATCAAACTATTTATCCTGTAAATTTCAGGTGCCACGTCTCACAGCCATACAAAATAATGGTTAAAAAAGGTTATATGTATATAATATCTGAACTTACGCGGGTTGTGATGGTGGTGCCAATTGTTGAGGTTTTGCCTGCTGCGCTGGTGCTGCCGCAACTTGCTGCCCTTGTCTGGCAGACATGTTCCCTGCAGGGGGCATAGAGCCTGGAGCTGTCGCTCCTGCGGCAATACTTCCTCTAGCTGGTGATGATATGGGACGGGAGTTGGGCGGACCCCCTTCATTTCTATGGGCACGAACATGGGGCTTGTGATGAGCTGAAATAACAAAAGAAATAATGAGATAACAATCTAGTTACATACAAGAATAATGAAAATTTTAGTCCCAAGTTTATAGTGAAATACTGCCTATTTAAGTCATCTCATACACTTTACAGTGATGAACCAAATTGTCAATTAAATTAAACATAACAGCAGGGCACAAGGGCTGAATTTGAAGAATTAAAAGTTTTCTGTTTAGGACAATTCAAGTATTTTTTTATATTATTGACCCCCCACCCCCACCAGATGCATCGTAACGTTTTTTGTTACCCCTCTTCCCATTCTCCAAACATTGCCTAACGCACATATTACAACTATGTATGCCTCAAATCACAATTATTACTGGAAAGTCACTAAATACCTTTGTTGCGGGGCCGGTAATACAATAGTAACGTTCTACAATAATAACCCCCCCCCCTCCTCCCCCCTATTGCGTTACGTAATACTTGAACAGCCCCTATCAAATAAAATAAAAATCATGTTCAATTATAACACACTTGTCGGATCGTTTTGAGTAAATAAACATCAAGTTAATCGTACAAAATAACCACAAAGTTATTAGGAGTGAAGAAACTGGAGTATTACCACAAATTTGAGTGCACTAAAATGTGTTCTAAGGCAATTATTAGTAAAGTGGAACCAACACTTTGAACTGAAATCGTTCCGAAACTTTGTGCTTTGTAATATGCGAAATCATTTTTACCATAGTATAATAAAATATTGCAATGCTCAAATAGGACGCTCTTTTCTTACAAGGATAACCCAAACCCTGTCCTGTAGCCTGTGATATGAGCCCCCTACATTTGCCGCTTTTCAATGAATATTCCATTTCTACAATAATTACTTTTGTTATAACGGCTGTCACTTCCTGGTAAATCCTTCAATGAGCTTTTTGAATAGGCTATCTTTCCGCTCTCTTATTATTCCTGGGCATAGGTTACTAAACTTTGTACAAAAATACGAAAACTGAATTGACATTTACGTGACAGTTGATCTTAAGTCATAGAAAGAACTAGTAAATGTTTCTACTCTCTGACAGCTGATTGCTGCGGAAGTCCCGGTTTTAGTGTTATCTGTGGTTTGTCTGTGGTCCTGGTTGACAAGTGAGAAACGTGAAAATGGGACTTCCCTATCCCGCGCCGCTCGATATACTGTTGTTCTTTGATAAAAGCGTAGGTAATTTTTTAAAATATAGTAGGTTAACACCAACACCACCTATATAAGAAGGCCTTAGTGCAGCGTCACATCGGGAGGCCCACCGTTCACTTGTCTATATCTGTATGTACTTACCTGTACACTATGATATCTGTCTACACGCCGGCAGCCGTGACGCGAGAGGCCAAAAATGGCCGCCAGCACTAAGGCCTTCTTATATAGGTGGTGTTGGTTAACACCAAGTTTACACTAGTCGATGTTTTTGAAAACTACGCGCTATAAGAGGTTTCATTGCAAGTATAATATTTTAATTTTCATGATCTCTCATACATAATTTGATAATAATAATATATGGGTGAAATTTTCACATAGACATCTTTGCTAATTACATACGTATTTCTTCTGCAACAAAATCATGACCGATGTCACAAGTTCATCCGTTTTGATGTCAAGAGACCTACTGGAAAATTGAATTGCAGAGTGAAAGAGCTCGTGTACCTAAAGTCCTACACCATATACCTAACTAACTATTGTTTCATGCGGAGGTCGTGGACTCGATCCCAGGTGCCAACCATCTTCCTCGTCACGACACAAGCTTTAGTTAGCTCACTTTGAGGTCATAGGGAGGCAACAAGAGCCCTGCACCATAGAGAAATAAAATAATAAAGCGCCGATTCACTTATCTTTGAAAATTTTACGAGCAATCTATCAGAAATAATTTTTGCAATCGGGACTTTTTTACGGAAGAATCTGAAATTGTTTCTACAAAAATATAGCTTTTCAAGGGATATTTATTTTTTTATGAGTAAAGTAGTTTCAGAACAAACATGTATAATATTAGTATTTTTTGTACTTGTCGAACGACTAGCTTAAATAACGTAGACAAACGAACTCTTCTACAAGCGAATTGAGTGTTTTGGTGTAGTAAAATTAACAGAACTATAACATGGTATTAATGAAAGTAAGTTAAGTGTGAACCATAGTGTAGGTATAACAATATTGATGTAATGACGTTTTGTTTTACACTGTACTGTATTTATTTTTGAGTTCTTCTTTTTTTGTTTGTATATATTTTTTGGATTTCTGTAGGTAAGTGAAATAGACGCAAAGGCTTGGGCTCGTAAAAAATATGTTTTTTTTTTAAGAAAAGATTTGTATGTGGTGCTACCATACTTACTGACTGTTTTTTTGTGCTCCTCATCACTGTCTTCTTCTGATGAGCTGGGGTCTATCATGACTTCTACAAGACAAAAGAAAATAACAATATAGGTATATAAAAAAATACATATATTTCTTCAAATTTTATGGTAAATTTAAGGAAGCTTATGGGGCTTAAAACAGATGCATCGGTCCGAACTATCTATATATTAATACGTGAAAAAAAAAATTGTGAAAAAACTGTGATTTTTTACGTACCTAAATTGCGCAGACGGAGGAGTATGAAATTGCGCACACTTACAGTTTACATAGAGAAGGGGTGGCAAATGCTAATTTTTTTTTTTTAATTTTAATAGATTAAATCAATAAAAATAACATTACAAGCACTATTGTAATGTTATTTATTTGATACTCACACACACTTCCACAGACTACTTATATAGATCATCAACTTCATAGAAACAAAATGAATGTAAAATGAAAGGCACCTCATAATAGTCAAAATGGGCGCAGAGAGCTTTTTGAAGGCGGTACATTCAAATGGAAGGTGAATTATAGGAAAAACTTTGTACATATTACATTTCAAATTTGACGTATCCATTAGGGTGGGCCGTCGGACTATGGAAATAAAAAAATGCTTCTAATCTTACTGTAACAGTGATAATTTGTTGCCTTATGATGTATTATAACTATCTACAAACAACATAATATTATATCTCCGAAACGACCTTGAAGTTTTGTATGGGACGAAAATATCTCATACTATTAATAATACTATTCTCATACTATTAATAACTGATATTACTCATAGTATATGGAATACACATGAGTCCTGTGATCGGATTTCAAATAAAAAATAGATTTCGCTGAAATTTATTTTCTCGACGTTTTCGAGGGTGTAGATTCCAAAAATGCAAAAAAAATTAAATTTCCGCGTACCCGTACGCGTACGCCTAAAATGTGTGCGCACCCATAACTCATAGTAATTCTTATCCGATTTTATTGAAATTTGGTAGAATGGTTAGCCCCTCGATGTTGATGAGTCAGTAAAATCTTGAGATCTGTACCTTCAGGGGAACCCTCTTAAAATATCCAAAGAAAATTTCACTTGTTCTAGAAAAAGGGCTAAAAAAGAAAAAAAAAATGGTATACGGGTTGGTCTTATGCTCCTACACAAGCACGTAAAATTTGAGGTCCGTAACTACAGTGCGTCCCACGGGTAATATTAATTATAAATTTAGAATCAGTTTCCATTAACACTCTCTTTTATTATTGTTCCTCTGTATTTTTGTCCATTTTTTCCTAACCACTTGCTAAAGCTTTGGTTTTACGGCCATCAAAATACAATACTGGTATTTGTGACCCTTTTTTCATTTCATGAGATTTTCTCTTGTTTTTTGCAACGCTTTATGTAATTTGTTGATGTCTAAAATTGCATTATTATGCTTTATATCATCACAACTGATTATTAAGTCATTTTTATGACATACAATCTTAAAAAACTATTATGTTAAAGATTTTTTGAATTTATTCATACCTGCTTCAAAATACGATAAATTTAATAATGTTTTGAAACGTTCAGCACAATTCGGAGACAGAAGATATCTTTCAAATTGAAAAATATTTTGCATACGTATTTTTAACAGCATTTAGCACTAAAATATAACGATTACATTATCTACATCGGGAGAAAAAAAATCGACCCACCCTAGTATCCATTTCATTGTTTTTGAAAGAAAATTTTGAAATAGCGCTCGCTCAGACTTTGACAATGGAACCTTAATAATATTCAAACTTATACCTAATTTAAATAAGTTATGGTCGAATTTCGAGTACTGGCCGACCACTAGTACCTATTGGTAAAACAGGTAATTAATTTATCATTATACAAATTGGAATTCAATATTCATAGTAAAGACAGGAATACGTCTCTCGGATTTGTTACTTTCCTATCTACGAGATTTGAACTCTAGAATAATTAAATTTATGTTCCGTCACGTTATTAATATTTAATATAATTTCTGATTTTGTCAATTTTGGTTCCTGTTTATTTACAGCAATCTGGTAATTAATTACATTAAAATATCTCTTTGAGACGAAATGTATCTATAATTTTATTATACCAGACAGACATAAAATCAATAAGTACCTAGATACCCAATTTGTAGGGAATTATCAATTTTATTATGGTACAAGAATAGATAGGTATACATTGTTTAACAATAAACTTATTTAAGATAAGGAAATTAATTTAATATTATTTTATTATTTTTAAATTATTATTTACATGAGAGATAGTGGCTCAGATTGCACAAACGGAAGGCTTTATTTGGGCTATAGGCTATAGAAGAAAAAATTTCAGGAGTAATCTGTGTATAGAAAAAGTGTGAGTTTTTTTTTATCTCAACAAAAGTGCATTCACGCATGAAAATGTGGATATAATTTAACTTAAATAATTATTGATATCGCAAATTTATTAATAACTTGACTATATAGTTTCGCAGGCATCTGTACTGTTTCCAATGTCCATGCATGGTCATAGGTGACAAAAAATGCACCTCTCTTTGTTGCTTTGTCACATGTGACCAGGCAGGACCTGCAGGGCTATTCTCGTAGCGCTTGAATTGTAATCTAGTTGAAAAGATATCTTAAAGGGCGGCTCGGATAAGGATCGGACCAATCAGAGGGAAAGGGGGAGTGTCATGATCGTTCCACGATTGGCTACATCGTATTGTAGACACTCTCTCTTTCTCTCTGATTGGTCCGATCCTTATCCGAGCCGCCCTTTAAGATATCTTTTCAACTAGATTGCAATTCAAGCGCTACGAGAATAACCCTGCTGTGCCTGCAAATCTAGTCAGGGTAGTGAATAATTTTTGTGAAATAACAAATTACTGTGAACCCTCTAGCCGAAAGGTATGTCGAATATTTTATTATATTATAGATATTAGGTAGGTACTTTATTTAATTAATTCAACCAAGAATGCACGTTCAATTCGGAAAATTTATCATAGATATGTAGATATTGTAAAAATATATATATGAAAATATACTTACAAGTTTTAACAGCTAGCTTATTGTTGATCTAATGGTAAATATTGCTTTGAACTAAGCTCTGAAACAAAGAAGAAGAAAAATATTATTAGAAAGGAAAAAACAATATCAATTAGGTAAATTCGAGGTAATTATTTGTATGTAGTTATTATACGTCAAATGGAAGCTCGAAAAACCGTCCACTCTCAAAGATTATCAAAAACTTTAACTACTGATATGGACTAACCTGATGGATCTAACATTAATACAATCATAATTGCAAGGAAAAGCGATGATTAAAATCGAAAGTTAGATCTGCGATTTATGCGTGATGCGATTTCTTACGCAATTAAGTAGGTACCTGAATAATTGTGATAATAATATGAGGGTCGTAAGGGAGCTTGAAGCAGACACGGGACCGGGAAGATCTTACTGGCGTATACAAGGAATTAATTGTTATAGAATATTAGAGTCATTAGTTGTTTTGTTACATATACATACGTATATAATGCTACAATTACACGCTTACACACAATTAGCATAGCTTGGCAAGCCACCACAAGCTCCAAGCCTTCACAAACGCTTGGACACCATTTACACGTTTACACGGTATTTTAATAAATTTGCCGCAAATTCCTTTGATCTGTGTCAAAAACCGACACTTGTTGCAAGCGTTGGCAAGCTCACACAAGCCAAGGCAAACACTAATGCAGCATAAGGTGTTAAGTGACCACTTTTATTCCTGGTGAGATTCTTCCAGCTATCTGTTTACAGAGAACACTATAGCGTGACTATAGACCTTGATAGCCTAGTGGTATAGGCGCAGACTTCAGATAAAGAGGTCCCGGGTTCGATTCCCGGTCGTATGGGAGATTTTTAAAGTGAAATTTCCAGCCGGGGTTGGCCTGTCTCAGATTGGACCAGGATCACCACCTTTGTATAGAGAAGATTAAATTAAATGAAAATTACATAAAAAATGCTCTTCTCCGCAAACACCGCTTGGCAAATCAATGCTTGGAATCAGTTGCCAGAGTTGGTGGTGCTTGTTCCAACCACCAAATTTTTCAAGAATACTACCTACTAAGATAGTGAAAAAACAACTTGGCCGAGACTTGTAATCCCCTAAGAAATGTTTGCCTAGTTGGAAATATTTTTGTATTCGAGTGTGTAAATAAAACAATAACTATATAAAAACTGAATAATAAAGTAGATTTTATTTCAATTTCAATGTTTTTGTTGAAGTTGTCTCAGACCGATGCGATGTTATGATAGCTTTTGTCAGAACGAAGTCTGTTGAGTCAGCTTTATCTTTAGATAATAACATTACTGGTAACTATGAATAGTGGAAATAAAAAAGCATATTTGAATTGAAACCAATGCAAAGTGCAGCAGTAGATTTTAAATATAAAATATTCAAATGACCTCTTGGAGACAGATGGTTATGTAGGTCGCTCTTCATAAAACGTGTGCAATGGATTATAAACTACTCGAGCGCTGACAAAAGAGCTTTGAAAGAATATTGGAAGGAATGTGAAGAATATTATTTTAGAGTTGCTCTGAACGTCAAATATAACGAATACCGAAGTAAAGAAATTCTTATTATAACGAAGCTTCAATAATTTTTTTTACGAAGTGTCCCGTATAAGGGGTAGACATAGAGTAGAGAACGGGACTCCACTCTCTTGTATCCAAGAACACTTCTTTCCTTTCTTCTACCGACATAACATTTCTCATACAACCTCTCTTACTTCTGACCTAACACTGCTTGAGGACTGCATTGATGTGTTCGATCCACGTCATTCTTCGACGTACACGCTTTTTTACACATTATCTTTCCTTTCAGCCTTGTAAATTTTCTTTGTCATTCAGTTTACATCCATTCTTTTCACATGGCCAAACAGCATTAATCTATTCTCAATATCTCGCCATTTCTAGCTCCACCTTCCATTTGAATATACCGCCTTTAAAAAGCTTTCTGCGCCCTTTAAGAAGTGCTTTTCATTTTATATTTATTTTGTTTCTATGAAGTTGATGATCTATATAAGTAGTTTGTGGAAGTGTGTGTGAGTATCAAATAAATAACATTACAATAGTGCTTTTAATGTTATTTTTATTGATTTAATCTATTTTGAATGCATTATTTAAAAGAATTTGCCTTGGGGTTGCCGGTTTTTCGAGCATCCTGTAAGAGGCAGGAAATCGAAAAATCAGATCGGGACCGTGAGGTTGACCACCTCACGTCCTTAAACCTCAACTGGTCAGAAAAGGCACCATAAGCCTCGGACGCTTCGAGCGCAATGGAGAGCTCATCATGCCTCCCTATGCCCCTAGTGGGGCTTAGGTCCCCCGCATTACGGGTTGGTTTGGAGTGAATCCGCGGCGGACTTGATTTGTTTGGAGCCTGCTTTTTTAATTGATTGCTTCGATCGGACTAGGGGGTCGGTTTCGTGTGGGTCGGGTTTGCTTCGGATTTGTCTCCTCCTGGCTGGCTTGCAGTGTGCGGGCATTAAAGGGAGAATGTATGTATGTATGTTTTTAAAAGAATATTATCATTCGCCACCCCCTTCTTTTATGTGTTATTTGATATTATTTTAAACTATTATTTGTATGATCTTGTTGTTTATATGTTTCAATTGTCTGCGAAATTTTTTATGCGAGAAATAAAGAAAGATTTTATTTTATTTATTTATTTATTTCTCTTTATAAACTGTAATTGTGCGAAATTTCATACTCCTCCGTCCGCGCAATTTTTGTAAAAATGGTCACAAAGTTTTTCCTTGACGTATTAATATATAGATACTCGTATTCGCAACGAAAGAGTACTTGCAGAGACAAGTGTTGTTATTTACAGTGTTAAGACTATCTACGATGATTTTCTGACCTTTTCACTACTTTTTCTTCCCCTCTACGTATCTTCACCTCTGAACCTCGTACACAAAAAAAAATCTTAACATAATAATTCAGAAAAATCGGTTTAAATGTGTCAATTCTTTCGACGTATCTATACAATAGGCAAACATACATCACATGTTATGTACTTCCTACTACACCGCCATCTATTGGATTTTTTAAAAAGTAAAGCAATTAAAGAGGAATAATTGTTTTGATTTCAAGCTTATGTCCCATCGAACGTCATTCTTCACCCGAATCAACGATAACTTAACATAATTCAATAACTTATTAGCTAAAATTAATTAAGTTTTTACATCGTAAATTGCATTTTATCTACGTAATAATTCAGAAATGTTTTTTTATTTGCTTTTTACCGTATGTCATCGCATCACGCCTAAACGGCTGAACCGATTTCACTAATTCTTTTTTTGTCGTGTTGGCTTTTATCAGTAGAAGGATCTTATAAAAAATAAGAAAGTTGCGTGGTAAATATAGAGGTCTGCAAAGCAATGGGAAGCTAGACTAGAACCTGTTTAATTACCTACCGATCAAGCCTGACAATCGGAATCAAAAACGTAAAGCAAAACGGGTATAAGCTAGTACATAATATTTTGATTTTTTTTCCGACAAAGAAGGTCAGAGTACCATAATATGCCCCCTGTGTTAACGCAACCAAATTATGTAGGTCTACTGTAACATCCTTCAAACTGTTATTAGAGCGCTGCCTCCTATAGTTCCTCGTCTCCGGAGTGACAGTGCCTCTTACCGGCTCCTTCCCCCCGCAACAAGTTTCCTCAATCGTTCTTTTGTACTTGGAGTACACTCCACACCCATATTCTTTACAGAAGTGCATGATACGTTATCCATGGCCGCATACGTATCGGTATGGCAAGTGGCGCCTTCAACAACATGACCAAAATATGGAAGGCGTCGGCGTTTAGTGTCGAGACGAAATGTCAACTGTTTGATGCGTGTGTGTGTGTGTGTTGCCCATTCTCCTGTATGGGTGTGAGTCCTGGCACCTGACTTTGGCCCAGGCACAAAAAGTATCTGCATTCGAAACGAAGTGCCTCAGGAGAATTTTGGGTATAAGATGGTACCACCGCATCACGAACGACGCTATACGCCGGCGCACCCAGCGTGAGCCCATCACCTCTACTATTATGTGGAGGAGATGGACTTGGCTGGGACATGTGTTAAGGATGCCGAATGACAGTTGGCCGAGGAGAGCGCTGTTCTTCCTCCCATCAGGGTCCCGGAGACGAGGAAGACCCTCTCATACTGTGTTCCTCTCCTTCGAAGCAGAGCTGAGGAATCTGGACATGGTGTGGGAGGAGGTCATTAACGTTGCGCAAGATCGAGCGCAATGGAGAGCTCTTGTTGCCTCCCTATGCCCCTAAGTGGGGTCTAAAGGGAGTTTGGATTGGATTGGATTGACCAATGACTAATATTGATGTAAGACTTGTTAAAATTGGGCCCCGTAGCTGTTAGTTGTCGTGGGGTTGCCGGCTAAGAATAGCACATCTGCTCTTTTTGCTGGTGCTGGTTTTTCGTGCATCCTGTAAGAGGCGGGATCGTGGTATTGACCATCTCTCGTCCTTAAACCCCAACAGGTCAGCAAAGGCACAAAAAATAGCCTCGGACGCCAGGGTCCCATCAGGGGAGTTAGGCAGATGGTGTCCCCCCTGTAAAGGCGCATGATCCAGCACAATGGAGAGCTCTTGTGCCTCCCTATGCTCCTTAGTGGGGCTTAGGCACCCTATATTGGTCGGTTTGGGAGGAAGGTCCGCGTTGGGCTTGATTTGTGTAGGGCCGACTTTTTGCTTTAGTTGCTTCGGTTACACTAGGGGATTTTTATCGTGCGGTGTACGGGGGGCCTCGAGGGAGAATGTATCCGTGTGTATGTAGCTGTTTTCACGTTAAAACACTAATATGACGAAGTGTTAATGACCACTCGCGGGGATTAGGAATAAAGCTTTAAGACACCTGAGGTTGCCTAGTATCAGGGAACCTATCTGTCAGTCAGGCGTCCTTTGGCATGGGTCGAATGCCACCATGGATTGGGGAAGGAATGACTTACACGCACTGACGGATAACGCAATTCAACTTGGTCTCTAGAGGTCAAATTATGAGAGACCATATAAGAAGAAGATTAGTGTCTAAGAATAGGTACTCTTTGCTAAGCCCGTAAAGAGGACCCGCGCGATCGTAATTATAGGTAGGTATGTTTGAATATAAAAAAAATGTGTAGGTATAGGTACATATATTTTTTTATGTACAATAAAGAGAAGGTATTTGGTGGATTCCGGAGTCACCCCATCCTCCAGGGCTGAAAGAAGTTATTAATTCGCCACACGAGTCCAATATAACCATTTATAACCTTGTAATGTATTTTATCATTCGACTTATTAAAACAGACATGTTCAACTGTATGTCGATTTTGGTAACAATCTTTATAAATATACCTACCTAATGGTAAATTGATGTGCGTTGTTTGGAGACAACATTTTGTATGACAAAACGGAATGTCGCATGGAAATATACGCTCAAAAAATAAAAATAATGAATATGTAACAACTAATGACTCTAACAATTCATTACTAATGTTCTCATTTTTAAATGGAACAAACCACTACGGGCTTACGACCGTCTTCTACTGTTATTTCGAAGGCTAGCTTAGTGTGATCACTTTACGTTCGCCATTAGGTGCTAATGTTTAAGTATCTGAAACTTCTAATCATGAGAATTCTCAACATGTTCAGCATGTCGAAAAATCTAATGTATACTTAGTAGATATTTTATAATAAATAATGAAATATAGTGATAAAAGTTAGAAATTATTGAGAACAAGAGAGCAACCAAATTGAAGACTGCGACTGCTGTCATGTAGGTTCATATTTGGCGCCAGAATATGACTATATCCATTTTTTTTAACGTCTCATCTTTATTGCCTATTGGCTTTGTTGGTGCACAACGTTCTAATTATGTCTAGATTCTTGTGACCATTTTTCAGCACTAGATCTTAAAGAATATGTAACAACTAATGACACTAACAATTCATTACTAATGTTCGATTTTTAAATAAAAATAGCTCAAAACTCTGACTTATCGAAATAACGCCGCCTACCCGAAGCATTCTTTTCGGGCCACACATACACAATATATGTGCCGCGGTGAGTGAGTTCTGTTGTATGAAATGATGGATTCACACGCTCATACCCCATACATGGTACCGCGTCAGTTTTATTATCAAATTTGTGAAGACCTTTAAAGCTCCAAGAATTGCAGCCATCTAGAATATAACGAAACTATTATTGCGTCACATGATGACGGTGATACCTATATAATTTGTTACAATGTTGTTGGATTCAAATATACAAAAATAAGTTGATTTAAGGCAAGGAACGGTCTTTGATTATTAAAGACCGTTCCTTGTCAATTCTACTTTATATTGATACGCCGACCATCAGCCAAAAGGGACGGGATGTGTATTTGCATTTGAAATGTTCTGCTACCGACGGACGCATGGTTGTAATTCGTGGAACAGAGCGAATCACCAATGAAGATGCATGTGCTGAGATGGGTTGTTTAAGGAGGATTAGCAAACGAGGCTCACTAACAATAAAAATTATGTTAATTATTATGCAGGTGTTATAAAATTACTTCTTCAACCTGTTGCACTGTTTTTTTTTTCAAGAAAGTTAGTCCTGGGAGGCCGAGATCCAGCTGTCCCTCCATTTCTTCGGTGGTAATCTCGGAAGGCGATGTCCCGGAAGCTATGTATGGCATTCTAGATTCGTACACTCTCTTGACACGGTCTTTCCAGAATCTTTGTCTATCCATGGGGCAGACCCCATCGTGCAATGTCTTCGGTCCCACAGGTCTGCCTGATATCGATGTTGCGAATTCTATAACTCTGCGTCCTCTCCGTGATTGCCCTTAAGACCTTCAAAATCTCTGATATTCTGAGCAGGTTTTTAGTTAAGTGTCGACTCATGTTTCCATTGCATATGTCATCTTGTAGATTCAGTCCACGTGTGTTTATTCTAGTAGATAAGTTGTCTAAGACAACCAGAAGTGATGGCGGCTGCTTTATTCGTCTGTTTATAAAATTACGTGTGATCGAAATCCTCAAAACGTGTATGTGAGGAAGTGCTGATAATTTAGGATTGACCGACAGCTAGAAAGAATGTGATTTGAGATAAGAGTATTGGTGGTTTGATAGTATTTTATCTAACCGCAGAGACGAATAATAATAAAATACCTTTTAAAGTGTATGCTATGATTTTTTCGATTCAGATATCGACACGCTATTTAATTTAAGCGACAACTCTATAGGTGATGAATTATTCTAAAAAAAAATACATAACTATAGGTAATTCTACAATGTTAAAATGTTGCTACATTGTTAATTTGTATTTAGAAAATTACTATTTTATTATTACACGAGCTTGCTTTCTCGTTTTTATCTCGAATTCGACAATTTCGCAAGTCTCACATTCACATGTATATATATATATATATATAACTACTCCTTCATGCAATGTGTGGTGTTGTTTATGGTAATGTACTTGGCAGAATGTAGATGTTATTGTTGCTATCTATACTATAGTGCTATCTATACTCTTAATGCTAAAAGAACTTGTATAAATCCTTATTAATTACATGTTTTTTCGTTAAGCAATACCGGATTTACAATATACCAATCTTGGAACTATTTTCATGCTTAGCAACAAATAATCTAAATGTCATAATGACATCGATATTGAGACTGGTAATGGATGGCAATCGTGATGTAAAATAATGCAGAGTAAGGCCCATGTCATTTTTGATAGCTTTATATTTTATTACGGTTATTTTATTCGTCTCTTTTTTATTTCGACTATACGTGTGTAAAGTGTGACGTCATTTGACAGCTTTGCGCTCCAATCTTCCATACATTTTGTATGGAATCAGTTCCAGAAAAAAATTGTCTCTTAGAGAACCCAAAAAATAGGATTAATGCTAATCATTGTACTGGAAACAAACAAGGGAAAAAAACATCTTAAAAACGTCGTTTGTGGTTAAAAAAAATTAAACAAAAAACCCAATTTCATTTGCATGGGAATTTGTATGGGATTTGAAATGTCAGATAGCTTCGTGGAGTGCAGCGGTAGAGGTCTCTAAACATTAACTTTACACCCGTATTAAAACTTGTAAGTTGAACGAAACTAAAACAGAAAGCAGATTTTTACGGCATAATTTTTCGAACAATGTCCATTGAACAACGAAAATTTAATTATTCCGTAATTAATTGTTTAAACAATTACCAAACAGGTACCTATGCCGGGACTCCCCGAACGAGGGAGGGTGTGAAAGCTAGTGATATGATATTATGATATTAAGATCCCTTAGTAATAAAATTACTCTCCGGAGAGGAATAGCGTTAATGTAAGTCTTAATTGATATAATTATTAGCAGCCGGTATGATGCTGTTGCCGCGTGTGCTACGTAAGGTCTATTTCACACATAAACGGCTCTTTTTATTTATGTTCTCTTTGACGTAATCTGGACAATAATTATTGGTAATTCATATTTTTTACATAGAAATCGATAAAAATACTAATCAAACGTACGGATCAATAGAAATGGCAATTTTACTGTCGCAACAGTAAACACTATGATAAATATAGAACTTATACAAATACTAGCATTCCCAACAGACGTTTTCCAGTCGCTTACTATGAATATTTATTCAAATATGCAGGGAACACTTTGTATGAGAAAAGGAAATTGTTAGTTTATTCTTCGCTTTTAATCGCAACAACTCCATAATTTTTCACCGTTGAAAACAACCCTTCCTTTCCAGAGTTTTTGCGAGACACGCGGTAGGCTTATCATGTTTGTCTTCTTCTTAATTTAGGCCTTGTGGCCTTTAATTCAAGAGGTGGGGTTTGCCTCCTGCGAGGTCGACTCCCAGCTGTCTCTCCACCGCTTTGGTGGTCTGCCCGGGAGGCGTCTTCCATGGGGTTGGCCGTGCAATTCCATGTGAGGGAATCTGGAAGGATCCATTCTCCTCACATGTGCATACCAAAATTTTCTTTATTACCTTCCTCCTTTTTTATTTTTTTATTATTTTTGGTTTATTTTTGGTTTAGTATGTGTTGTAGCTTGTTTATTTTTATTATTTGGTGGGATTTGGTTATGGTGTAGTTGTTGGGAGGAATCATTAACGGTTGTTAAAATTCAAATTAAACTTAAAATTTCCGCAATTTAATTTAATTATAATTGTCAACTCAATCTGAAGTTTTTCTTTAATTTACACTTAAATGAATTATTTGTTGCAAGGATCTTTTTCTTTGCTTTCTCTTTGCGCGTCAGATGAAGTCCTTCCGACTTTATTCTGAAACCTTGCACTTTTTGTCTACTTTTTTTTTTTTTTGGCTTATAAAGTCTGGATGAAATGAGAACTTAGGTTCCTGAAACATCCAGGGGTATGGGAGGGCGCAACCCTTAATGATTATTACCTTCCTCCATATTACCATGTCCTCGACCTCGCATATTTCCCGTACCCTCGTATTTCTGACGCTATCTCTGAAGGTCTTCCCGGCTATGCTCCTGAGAGTTTTCATTTCTGAAACTCTCGCGCATTTTTGGTCGCAGTGGTATCTGCCCTGGACTCGATCCCGTACGTCATTATGGGTCTAACACAGGTCTTATAGATTTTTACTTTGTTGCTTGTTCTCATATCGGGATTTCTCCAAATAGAGTTTTGAAGGCACCCTAGACTGCAGCAGCCTTCTTAATTTGACATTTTGTCTGATTTTTGTAAATAAGATTATTCGAAAAATAATAATTAATTCGTCAAACTTTTTTCCTGGTATACAGTGCATAGTCATCCTCATGTCACTAACATAAGGAATACTAACAAATATTACAAAATTATCAGGTTATGAATAATTATTTAATTTCAAAAGTCCGAAATCGAATCAAGTATAGAACCCCATATGTGTGACGTGGGCTTTACTCTCCTCTCTACCGATTCTTATTCAATTAACCGAGCGATCTTTCGAGGGACGAGTCCTGGCTCCCGACTCCGTGATCTCATTAACTCCTCACGAGACGGTTCGTACAGAAATAATGCTAATTCATTTAAATTGCTTAAAAGCTAAAAGAGACAATATTTTATTCACGATTGAATTACTTACGCTTGATTTTTTTTTCTCCGACTTAAACGAAACATTTGCGATTCGGACATACCTATTACAGCCACAGACGTTCTATTTTCGAAAAGCAGTCGTTAGGCGAATTGAAATGGCGAAAAAAAAACAAATATTTGTTGCGTATCAAACATTAGGAAAATGAATATATTTTCCTAATGGTTGATATGGTCACCATGAAAATAATATAACCAGAAAGAACTGTCATCGCCTACTAATAAATTGTTGTTTCCATAGGGTCCAGTATCAACCATCAGGATTGTATGGATGGACAGGTATAAATGGATTTTTACATGAAAAATTCCAACAACTTAAAGAGAAAACTCTTTGATGCACATTTTCTCCCTGTGCTCACTTATGGCTGTGAAAAGCCTTTGTTTTCACTAAAATAATATTGAATTAACTGTGATACAACGAGCCGTGGAGAGTACAATGCTAGGTATGGACTAGCTAGAGGCTTTTTCATTAAGTGATAGGAAGAGCCAGACAGAAATGAGGGCTCACCGATATGATTTAAAAGGTCACCAAACAAAAGTGGAGCTGGGCAGGTCATACGGCCAGATCATCCGACACCAGATTGACTAAAAAGGTTCTTAAGTGGCGTCCGAAAACTGGCTGGAGAAGTGTTGGCAGGCCTCAGGCAAGATGGTCTGACTATGCGGTAAAAGCTGTCGAGAGCAGATGATTTCAGATGGCACAAGATAAGGAGCTATGGAAGTGTCTGAAAAGATGACACATCAACTAAGCTTTACTTCATAACAAATAATATTATCTTTTCATCATTTTTTTACGAACTTTTCATTACGTAGGTATCTGTTGAATCAATATAAACTCATGTAATATCAGTGCAAGTTTTGAAATCTACTCCTACTTTTATGCAACCACAATAACATATATTTCACAGGATTATGAAATCATTACACCTTAACCTATCTAGGGATAATATTGCGACATTCTTAATTCGATTCTCATGAAAGAAATCAAGGATTGTTCTTTATATATTTTTTTTTGTTGGTCTCAATATAGAAAAACAGATTTCGTATGAATTTAACACATTTTTAGTGTTTTAAGCTATTTTGTAAATCTACTGCCATTCTTGTACTGGGCAACCAAACAAGAATAAGATTTAATATAAAAATATGTTCATATGTTGAATCTAACGAATGAGTAATTTGTCATTCATAAAGAACATTTTCATGCTAATCTATTATGTAAATTTTAATTTGTGGTTATGTTGATTAAAAACACACGCTATACACGATTCGAAGTAAAAATTATACTATAATTTTGGCAAAAATATGTCTTTAGAATGAAATTCCTCGTGTTTCCATAAATAAACTTTTCATCCCCAACCCCCCGCCACCCCCCAGTCTTCGTTTTGTTTTCCTTTAAACTTTGGAAAACAGGAGATGCTCGCACTTTCAACGCGAACCTAACAGATAACAAATGAACATTTATTATTAAATAACTAGCGGACACCCAACGTTCTTCGCCCACAGAAGAAATAATTTATTATTAAAACAAAATTTTGAAAGAGTTGTATTGGAAGACCGACGAAAGACGATTCGTGTGACTGTTTATATATTTTTAATGAATCTGGGCTCATGCAAAGTGAACATACAAATAAACTAGTGTTGTGAAAGAGGAAGGTTTTCCGAAGAATCTGTAAGTCTCAAATATACCATTCAAAAGGCAGCTCTCTTGTCTTCATTCAAGATGTTGAGAAATTTCCTTTCTCTATAGTTCGAAAGTCTCTAATGATGTACATCGCGATGAATCGTAAGATTCTAGACCGATATTTTTATAAATCATTTATAGCATTGTATTTTTTTTAAACAATCTTGAATAATAATTGTAAATCTACCTAACTGGGCAAACGCCCGTATCAAGGTAAACATGTGACAATATCATAATTTATTAAATCAATAAAAGCCCAAAACCATCCGAAAGGATAAGTTCACTAAGGTATGTTAAATTTTAATGTAATTTATGAAAGTTAGTTTAAGGTTTTGACAAAAGATAAGGTGTTAATATTTATGTATGTACTTAACTCTTAACAACTGTTTCTATGATTTGTGGAATTCGTCTGGTTTTAAACTAAAAAGTGTGAAGCGATTAAAAATCGAGTATTGATTTATTTTGACATGGCTGAAGAAGATATGATATGACAGTTAACATATACAATAATATACATTATAATTATGTAGATTAACAATCCATAGATAATTAATGCGGCGTGGCGCCGGCCGTCTGAATATGAATGAATCTACGGCGCTGATTTGCCTGTGTCAACAGAACACTATTACAAAACCATTTTGCAACTCTGAAAAAGTCATCCACTGTTTCAACTACTCATAAGTTTTATATGATAGATTTTAAGTAAAGAGCAAAGAGTGTAGAAAACACAGAAAGGGTCAGAGAGGCCTTCTGAAACAAAGCAAGCAAGCAGCGGGCGGGCTGATTAGTTTAAAAAATTCACACAATATCGTGGAGCACGCAAATTTAACAAAAATAATAATATAGATAGGGTGTCCCATAACTAACGCAAGGTTGGATTTCGCTACCATTCGTGCAGTGTTGGCAACCTGGTTTTATGTCTCCCTAGCCTTCTCGACAGACGTTGTCCTGTAGTCCTTACTATGAATATTGATTTCAAATTTGTTATTTATATGTTCGAATGTTCAAAAAATATTTTTCAAAGCTTGAAATAAATTCTATCGATAATCCGTGTACCAGAGTTTTGAAACTCCATGGTTGTCAGATAAATAAACATCGTGTTGTTATGTTCATAGATGGCGTTGGCTTCACAAGAAACCCGTTCCATACTAACTTTTATATTAAATTTTATAATATTTCTTACCCTTTTTTCAACTTTTTATAAGCTATTCTGTTATCCGGAGCGTAGAAAAATTCAATAAATCAAGCATTGGAAGAATCTGTTTAGCCGATCTCGAGTTATAAGAGTTCGCACTAACTCGATTTTTTTATATTATAGATTTGATAGTGTTGATGGTTGGGTAAATATTATGACTACAGTTCGAAAAAAGTGCTACGAAATACGGTAGGAATAGTGATTTTTCACTTCGTCCTGTTACAATATTACGACCGTGCATTTTCCAGTTTCAGTGAAACGTGAAAAGTCTCCTAGATTTCAACAATAAATTGCCTTTGTTATGGGGTTATTCAAAGTCAACAAACACGCCCAAATGCGAGTCCATTGTGAAGGGATTTCAACGCTCTATAAACCAAAATCATAGACATTTTTGCACAATTTTACGGAAAATGTTGAAAAAAAGAGGGCGTACGTGACAGCAAAGCAAGGAAGATATTCGCCCTATGTACCTATCATTTCATACATAACCATATCCCGCGTTTCAAAGTTCTTACTTTGACTCTGTTTTTTTATAATAAACTAGCTTTCCCGACAGACGTTGTCCCGTGTTCCTAAATAAGAATATAGAATTCAAATTTGTATGGTGATGAATTAATTATCATTTGACCAATGTGATTCCGAACGATGCGTGTGTTTTAAACCATGTATATTCCATCCGCATTCTCTCAATCGCACCAATCGACAATTTCTGTTAAAATTTCAAAATTGGAATAAAAATTATAAGGTAAAGAGTACTAAAAAGGTGTCTACGTAGAGTTTTCTTTAATTTTCTAATTTTCCATGCATTTTTCTTAATTTTTTTTCTTCTAAAAGGACACTCTCCTGATAAAAGCATAAACGACAAAAAAAGAATTAGAAAAATCGGTCCAGCCGTTTAGGCGTGATGCGGTGACATCGGGAAATAGCTCTCCATTTTTATATATAAGATTGACTAACACCAAGCACCTTCAGCCCAAAATATTGAATATCTGTTTTTTATGATTAAAATCTTGCTTTAATTTTGGGTCACTCTATATACGAGTATTTGAGTGAAAAATAAAGCACACTATATCGCGAGGGGAAGTAGATGGGAGAGAAAAGCGCTTAGCACGTCATGCCAGGGCCGGGATACTTTATGACAGGAACAAGCACCATGTGTGCTTTTAATATACAATCGATCGCGCACGTTATTACACTATTTATTTTTCTACATCGGGACAAATCGCGCTATAACGATCATAGAAATAATAGCGTCGCCCCCGATATAACAAACTGAAGCTTTTCCCTTGCAAAATATAACGAAACAAATTTTATAAAATCTCGAAATAACGAACCATCTTTCTTTGCCTCGTCTTTGTGACGCGGTTTATTCAGTGTCAGGCCTCCTTGCATGTAAGCACCAGGATCATCTGTCCTGATTTTTTGGTTGGAGAACCCTGTGTGAACCACAGTCCCCTTCTCGAAATTGTTGGTATTTTTGGCTGTGGGTGGTCGACAGCTAGGATCAAACCGACGACCTCCAGAACGAAAGCCGGCGTCGTAGTCACCAGGCACCTAGTCAGGTCCTGGTATTGTCCGACCTCGGTAGCCTGGTAGCCTGGCGTGGACTTCTAATCACGAGGTCCCGGGTTCAATTTCCGTTCGGGTTAGCGTTTTTCTAGGTTTTTTTTTACTTGAAATTCCTACCCGGGGTTGGCCTGTCTCAGATAGGACAGCATCGGTTGACTAAAAATTGACTCAGATATACTTGACTATTTCTATTTTTTTATGACTTGACTTGCTATATTTCTAATTTACTTATTGTATTATTGTTATGGATTATTTTGTATATTGTATTGCATTAGCTATCCTCGATACAGGTTTACACCTAGTGAGGTAGCGTTTTCCTTGTAATTTATTTTTTGTAATGTTAATTAGTATAACTTATGTAAGCACAGATGATTGTAATGTGATTTCGAGTAAATAAAATTTCGCCGGCCATACTGACACCTTTGTATAGAAAAGTGTTAATTAATCAATTTATTTATTTTATTTACGTTATTTTTCAACAACAATAAAAATATGTACAATCATCTTAAATTCTTTTTAAAGGCATAGGTATTATTTAAGGGACACGAATAAGAATGATTAAATTATATAAAATGCGCTAAATCCAATTCAATCGTTTTCAAGGTATCAAGGAAGATCGAAGTATAACGAATTTTTTGAAACAGTCACGTTATACTGTGATTGGATCACTGTGTGTATAGCAGCCCTTTCACTGTACAGATATCTGCTTCAATCGACTATAAGTAAGTACAATATTCCTATCCGCAAGCACACGATAGGGAAAGATAAAAATGAAGATAAAAAAACATCAATAGGACGTATTCGCATATACGTCGTAGTACTTTAATAGATATATAACTCTCTGGTGGAACAACAAACTATTTTTAGATGTGTATCCAGAAGAACTTTGGCAGTTTTTTATCACCTTTTAAAAAACAAAAAAAAATCTTTGAGAATATATTTAATTCAATCTCAAAAAAAAACAATCGCCTCAGGAGACGATAAGTTGTAAAATGTTCGTCATGCTGCCTTTGAACTTCGAAATTCGAAGTCTTTTAATAGGTAGTTCACAGACTCAATTAATCATTTATCTTGCCCAATTTATGGAATAATTAATAATACCCAATCCTGTCCAGAATAATCTAAAGAGTCTGATGACAAGATTGCTACTGGAGAGGGGCAGGGATGCGTCAGAGAGAGAACTTACATTCATTGAGAGATGAGGGCAGGGGGAGACAGGTAGGAGTGGTCAATTGTTGTGGAATTCGTTGTTTTTGATCTGGAATGGATGTGTGTATGTATGTGATGGCGTGTATAGGATGGTGTGTGTACATGGGTATGTCCTGATCGTTTTCCTTTTTTCATTTTCTACTATTTTGTTTCTTCTGTGTTCTGATTGTTTTGTTTGTGTTTTTTTTTTTCTCTTTTTGTGTCTTTGTGTCTTCCATAGTACAGTGCCGCTATAATTAAAAATTAGTATCACCTCAACACAGGCTGTCGTCTAGTGAGGTGATAAATTCCAAATATGTACCTATATAAATTTCAAATATGTACCTATATAAAAGTTGGAAAAATAAAGAAATATAATATATATATGGAAGTGGAGGCCACATCTCTTTCATGTTCATCTCACTTGACACTACATACCTGCAAAACAGGTTGCACTTTTTGTATAACTAAATAGCGGTCGACCAATGCTCGAATATTTACCATAAATTATAAGTTTGTACATTATTAAGGTTCCATTGTCAAAGACTGAGCGAGCGCTATTTCAAAATTGTCTTTCAAAAACAATGACACGGATAGGTACGTCAAACTTGAAATGTTGATATGTACAAAGTTTTTTTCTATTGCTGTTATTAAAGGCAATCAATATTAATATATTCCCAATATCCCACCATTTCCAACTCCACCTTCAATTTAAAATAGTTATGGTCGAATTTCGAGCAGTGGTCGACCACTTCTTCTTCTTCTTTTAGTGCCACTCCTATCGGAGGTTGGCGACCCTCTGTGAATAAGTCTCACGGTCCTGGGCAAGTCTCACCAACTCTGCAGCCTCTGGCACACCAAACCACTGTCGTAGATTTTTAAGCCAAGAGGCTCCTTTACGGCCCATACCTCGCCTGCCCTCTATCTTCCCTTCCACAATCAGTTAAAGGAGAGCATATTTGTCGTTGCGAAAGATATGAATGATATGAGGTCGACCACTAGTATTAAAAAAATGTAGAAGATTCAACATTTGTATACGGTGACACTGTGGACAAAAATGACCAAATATAGGCTGGAAAACATGGCAAAACGGGAAGAATTATATTGTTTACAGATTTCATTTACTAATTCATAAACCATAATAATAAATTAACAACAATAACGACAGATTGATGCTTAATTAAGAAACGGAATTGACAGATTAACAGAAAATCCGCGAATCGGTAAACAATTTATGTTTTCCCTAGAATTCCATGGTAACACTGCTACTAACTTTCAAATATTTTTTATATGAAACGCGTCAACATGAAGGAAACTTTAAATTTTAAAAGTTCATTTATAGCTAAAGAGTTCTTTAGTCGCTTTTTTGAACCGGCCGTTAAAGTATGAAATAAATTATTTGACTCTATTAGGTGTTGTAGAGTTATTGTGAAGCGAACAATGTAATGTTGGGCGACTTTAGAACCCAGTAAAAGTACTTGCTGAAAAGATTTGATATCGCTTCAGTACATTGTAATGTGTAGGTAAAACCTTCGGTTCAATTTAAAAGTCTTAACACACGCACAACTCGTGCATGTTTTATTTATTTATAAAACTAAGAATTATGACAAGCTCCGTGAGCTTACATAAATTTAAAAATCAAGATTATGAAATATAACAAATATGCCAATCTTACAATGTTTTGTAATATTAATGGTCTTAACCTGAAAACGAGCATATTAGGTATGTGTTTCAAATGAGTCTTACCTCATCCTATGTTAACACAGAAATATATCTATTAGACATAATATTTGACAGAGAGCAAAGCTTGTACTATTTTTTAAATATTATAATAAACATGAATCTGTGCTCACTCAAAGTGAACACAAGTACACTTTTTTAACTATTTCACATTAAGCTACTGACAGGGCCATACATGTGGCCAACCATTTGGGCCATACATGTGGCCAACCATTTGGGCCATACATGTGGCCAACCATTTGGGCCATACATGTAGCTATCAGAAAGAAAGTCAGCGATGATCCGCTAGGCCGGCCAGCTAGGCTACTGTCGTAGAATTCACTCCAATTCTTCCTAAAATAGGGATGGATAACTCTGCATTGGACGCCACTGGATGTGAATTCGGAGCAATCCAAGACAGTTGCCATGCCACCACCTGATCTGCCCACTGATGAGAGAGAACTGTAGTCTGACCTGAGGCCTTACTCTGCATTTACATCGCAATTCCGATCTAATTCCAATCTTAATAACGATGTCATTCCTGTTATCCCTAAAAAAATCCCTGTTATTTCAAATGTTCCTCAAGTCGCAAAGCGTTTTGCAAATAGTTTATAGTTGACCTTTTTTATTCAGATTGCGTTTAAAACACACAATAGTCGAAATTCACAAAGGTCCAATACTTATTGACATTATAGAGTCCTTCCAATAACGAAAAGGGACGAGAAAGCGAATGAACATAATACGGGTACCCTCTTTAGCTCTAGGAAGAATTGTATTTTATCAGCAAATTTCGAGTCGGTCGGCTTGGAATGCGCGCTGTGAGTCATGGCTAAAACCCAAATCTCATAAAAGAGCTTAACAGTATAATCACAGATGTCGTGCCAACACACACTATGAGAGTTTTCCGTGGGGGAGATTTAGTTGTTAGGAATGAAATCTGATTCACCATTAAATGTTATAGAAATGAAATGACCTTTCTAATAAAGCTTGCGAAAATAATAATAGTGGAAATAAAATACGCACTAAACGCCAAAAACTAAAAAAATGAGTTGAGTATGAGGAAATGTTCTATAAACCATTGCCAATAGCCTAAATATTGCACTTAGTCCATATCGATGATCTAAAGGCGTAAAAAAACAGATCCAAAAATCATCATAGTACTATGTCTGTATGGGGGAAAAATCAGTTTTATTAGATTATCTCAAAATGAAGTTTTTGGCGTTTAGTGCGTATTTTATTTCCACTATACATATGGATTCTAAAAAAAAATCATATAGATTCGTAGCTTTTGTAGACGACTTCAATAGCTCGTTCACGTGGAAAGGATATCGATGAGAAGAATCGTAGGCAGGCTGTACATCGGCCTTGGATCACATATTTTATGAACTAGAGGCAAGAGGCATACCTGAAAGTGTGCAGAAATTTATTGAATTCAAAACCCATACAAAAACTTACAGATTGTACGCACAAGAGAACGGAGCTTGTAAGGTAGATGATAATTATTCTCTTTTACGGCATCGCAGCCAGTCATAGGTTTTTTCTGTCTTCCTTCAATGAGGTAAGAAGGGTGTAGGATATTCGTCGTCTGAGTTTATAAGGGTTTGTCAGGCCGTTTGTCCATGGTGCTGGTCTAATATCCGAAACGATCGGTCTCGATCGCTAAACAGCATAATAAGTCAATAATATGTTCGTACACAGTGACTTAATTATACTGGTTATCTCACACGAGGTCTATAATATGAGATGTTCCCTGGGTGGATCTCTCTATCAAATCTATTGTCCTGATGATCATAATATGTGTTCTTTAAAGACATGAATCTTTATTATCAACAATATGAGAAGAGTGACAAGTGTCGTCTCAAAAACTGGCACAGTAAAATGCAGGATATTGCTACACAACAGCCCCTAGGATAGATATGACGGAGGAGATATAAAGGACTAAAGGTTGATAAACTCATTTAGCTCTAACTCACGTGATGCATTTTTTTGGGACAAATAGAAAAAGCGCCTATAAAAATACTTCTTACAAAAACTGAAAATTCGCTCTTTTACTTCTCGAAGCTATTTTAAAAAACGTGATTATCTACTATTATAATTATAGTTGAAAAAAAATGTCTTGATTATTTTAATGCTTAAATTGATGAAGTATTAAAAGTTACGATTGTAAACTAGTGGCTGTCAAAACGGATTTTATTCGTGTTTTGTGTAAAAAGTCTATCGAGTAAAAAAGTATTTAGAGCCATTACTAAAATACCCAAGTTTTGTGTCAAGTGTACCCCGACACGCGAATAGTTCTACCTACACCAAGTTTTTATTAACGAAGGGTGGGTGTTTTTTTGTTAGTCGAAAAACCAACTCCTAAAAATAAATCTATTGATTTTAATCTTGGTTTTTTTTAATACTCAACTCAGCTTTGTTCGAGTGGGTCCGGGTACAGGGTTAACTAGCAGATGCTATCCGACGCCTTCATGCATGTCAGAAAAGAAATAGAACTGTGGGGCTAGTACGAGTTTTATCGAAAGCTAATGGCACGCAAATAAGCGCTTATTAGCGTGCAAACAGTGTTCTAAAATCAATCATCTTAGTACGAAAATTTTTCGAAACTCTTTCGATGATCGTTTCGATATTCGATCATCGAATACTTATACCTACTAGGGCTACAGTAACTAAAAGATAAGTCCATGTACCATTTTGAAATAGTTTGATGTTTCTTACTATTGTACTATTTTTTTAAGTTACAAATAAATCACATAAAGAAACTTACATCAAACATTAAACTATGTATATTCTAGATCCTTTCATACTAAATTTACAATACACTCACTCAGTCGTCGTTGTTTTTTTTTTCTTCTCTTGCAAAATTCCAGGCACAACAACGCTCCCTATTTAATATTATTTTCACTTGACCTTTAATCGACACGCGCTTTCTTTATACGATCTATCAAATTGAAGAGGTCGTTAAATGTGGAAAACCACGCAAAAGATTTATCTTAGAACAGCCTTCAAAAAGAGTGTTAGTAAATAATATTCTGATTAGGACAGTTAAGCAGCCAATGGGGAGAGGGGAATGTGAAGAAAATTGGTTAGATTATTATCAACGAAATGGACCTAGCGGTTCAGTTTCCGTCGTTCGAGGGTTCGATACTGAGTTCCGAAAATCTTCCTGTTTCAGAATGTCAAACGTGCAGTTGTGTTCACATAAGGTGTGTCCAAATTCATTAAAAAGCGCGAAAGTCTGGAAATTTATCGTATGCCAGTCGTATTTAGTTTTACATGAAAGGGGTAGAAAAGGCAAAGAGTAGTGTAAAATTTCCTGCTTCTCTTCGCGAGGAATATGCCCTGTCGGGAATGTGGAAGAATATTCCTGTCTGACATTTATTTAAACAGCCATAATAACGTCGCATAGAACACCATAAAAAAGTGGTTCATTTTTTAGCCTGAGCTTGAACAATCACTTAATTGCAAGCAGTGATTTAACAAAATTTTAATTGTAGCCCTTTTAAGGCTTTCTTTGAGAATAGAGGAATCAAAATATGCAAACCGGACATGAAAACCAGATCAAGTCATTAGAAAAATCAATAATTTACGTACTTAAATATAAATAAAGACTTACCAATAAATCTGAAATAAAGAGCCTATGAACAATGTATCCTCCCTGTGATCTGGAAACCTTTACTCTTACAGCCAACACTGTGAATATGTAAATTAAAATTTACACAAAGATCCATCCACGTTGCCGCTAAAAAACATTGCAGTCGTGTTTCCAGACAAGGAATGGAGCGATAGGCACCCAGATTCTTCAAATGGAGACAGTGGGATAGAAGAAGACGGGCCCCTAAAAAGATGAAAAAGAAGAAGGAGTTTTAAAAAAAAAGTTCTAACGAAAAAAAATCGTTTTCAGTTTTATATATTGGTATTCGGTATAGATGTGAGATTGCGCGAAATGTGTTACTATTCAAGGGTCACACACATTCCTATAAATTAACCGATTAGATTGTAATCACAGCTCGGTTACGGACTTGCCCCCCGTAAAGTTTGGGGAAACAACAAAAAACATCGCATGCGTACAACTGCCAACTCGACTAAAATGGACTTGTCGAAGTTTTCAAATTAATAGTTGTTATATCCAAACTTCCAGTTTGTAATAATATTATACGAAGATAACTGACATTACGGTTTAATACCCTAAGACAATGGATGTTTTTTATTGACGAACTTTGTTACTTTTAACATCATGGTCGTAGTGATTATATTCCTAATTTCCTCTGGAGTTCACAAGTCATTGATACTTACAGCTTGTTGTAACCTTGCCTATCTCTAATATAAATTAAAGTCGGGTTAGTGCGAACACTTATAACTCGAGATCGGCTCTTCCGATGTTTGATTTATTGGATTCTTCTCCGCTCCGGATTACAGAAAAACTTATAAAAAGTTGAATAAATCGATAAGACCTTAGGTAAAATGACAGTGGGATAGAAGGTCACAAGAATCTAAACATAATTAGAACGTTGTGCACCAACAAAGCCAATAGGCAATAAATATGAGACATTAACAAAAATGGATATAGCCATATCCTGGCGTCAAATACATGACAGCAGTCGCAGTCTTTAAATTTGGTTGCTCTCTTGTTCTCAACAATTTCCAACTTTTATCTCTATTTTTCATTTTATTATTAAATTTCTACTTGTTGCATACATGGGATTTTTCGACATGTTGAACATGTTGAGAATTCTCATGATTAGGAGTTTCGGAAACAAACATTACCACCTAATGGCGAACGTTGTTAACGTAAAGTGATCTTCTTCTTCTTCTTTTTTTTTCCGGCAATGCACCCGATCTCGAGTGATTTATGCCCTAATTCGTAAAAAAACCAACAAAAAAAATACAAATATAGGGAAGGACCACATACATCAGTAAAAAAAACTAATCCCCCAAAAATTATATACACATATAATTTTTTTTTTTTTTTTTATATTTTGTTTTTTGTTTTTTTTTTTTTTTTTTCTTTTTCTTTTTTTTTATGTCTATGTTATCTTAAAACACACACACGCACGCACACACCCTCACACACACAACCCTCGCACCCTCTCTCACAATGCACACATACACACATTATACTTTTTTATCGTACTTTTTAAGATGATTTACTATAATTTGATTGACTTTAAAATCGTTAAGTGCCAAAAGGGATTGAATCTTGATAGGGAAAGTGAGACAGATTTTTGAAATTTCTTTGATAAAATCATGGTTTGGTAAGAGCGGGCAATTAAAGAAAACGTGGTCTATTGTTTCTTCCTCCCTCCCACATTCGCAAGTAGCGTCACCAACTATACCGATTCTAGCCAAATGGAAAGATAGGACGACGTGTCCCAATCGTAGTCGTGTTATGAGAGATACATTCAACTTAGGAATTTTGCAATTTTTAAACCATGGACTATACGGGATATCACTCTGCACTGCCCTGTAATGACCACCAGTCGCAGAAATCTTAAAAACTTCATTCCATTCCTCCCGAATAGAATGTTCCACGGTGTTCATGCAGTCTGTGACAGGCAGAATAAATGAGTGCGGCAACACTCTGCACGTACAAGCATCTTTGGCAAGAGTATCTGCCCTCTCATTACCACTTATTCCGATGTGAGAGGGTATCCAAACGATCATCACGGTAAGCTTTCTCACGAACGCCAAGTGCAAGGAACTCTTTATGTCACCCAAAACATGAGAACTCAAGGAAGATTTTGAGTTTGTGCTTAAGCAATTAACGAGACTCAGAGAGTCAGAGAATATTACGGTGCGGGGTAATGACTGAGTTAAAACCTCCAACAGTGCTTCCCTCATCGCCACGCATTCGGCTGTGAAAATGGACGCCTTTCGAGGAAGCTGAAACATTCTATTAATGTCAAGGGAAGGGATGCAAAAAGCTGCTCCACATTCTCCACCGGAAGCCTTTGATCCGTCAGTGAAGACTCTAACAAAGGAGCCCCAATCCTCGTCCACCCTTTGGTTGAATAAAGTATTGACTACATGCGGGGGAAGCGATGCAAACGACCTATTGATATCAATAGATTCGACGATATCTGGGGGGTATACAGTTGCTTCGAATGGAATGGAGAACATCGGAAGTGAGGAAGCCAAAGAGTCAGAAAATTCATTGCAAATGCTTTCAAAAATCGAACAAAGTAGGGGCGGCACTTTCGAATGCCAGTAAGAATTACTCCGACAGCTGTCCAAAAGGACGTGTACTACCGGGGTGAGGGGGTGATCAGATAAACCTCTCTTCAGAAGAAACTTAAAACCAAGGAATTTTCTACGCAGTGTGAGAGGTCTTTCTACGCACTCCGCCTGGAGGGCGACCAAAGGAGATGACTTCATAGCTCCTAAAATGAGTCGAAGGCACTTTGACTGGACTCTTTCCAACTTGATGGACAGGTACTTCGGGAGAGGTTCCATGAGGAAACTACCGTAGTCTAAATGACTACGGACGAGAGCACAATACATTGTCCTCATAGAAGACGGGTGGGCTCCCCACCAAACTCGAGACACCGCTCTCAAAACGTTGATGCTTTTTTCACATTTTTGTATTGTTTCTTCAATATGCATATTCCAATTAAGTTTTCGGTGAATGGTCATACCAAGGAATTTAAGAGAATCCCTGATTGGTATTGAAACATTGTTACATTTGATAGAAACGTCTGGTATCTTGTGTTTGTTGGAGAAAATTATCACTTGACTTTTAGAAGGAGACAAGGACAACCCGGCCTCGGAAAACCAAGGCTGTATGAGGTCCAGAGTGTTCTCCATTCCATTCACAGCTCGAGACATAATATTATCCTTACAGTATACTACAAAATCATCTGCGTATTGCAAAACACTACAATAGGGAGGGATGCGGAAATGAAGATCCTGGGTGTATATGTTAAACAAAATGGGACTTAGTGAAGAACCCTGAGGCAAGCCTCTGCACACCGTTCTCTGAATTGTCTCCCCGGGAGTCTCAATTAAGAGCTGACGTTCGCATAGTATGTTAGAGATCAATCGACAGGTGGGGACAGGCACCCCCAAAGAAACCATTTTATTGTAAAGTATTGGTAACAACACATTGTCATAGGCACTTGAGACGTCCATGAAACAAGCTACCATAACCTCCTTTTTGGACTTGGCTATATGTGCATCTGTAATCAGAATACTCAGGTTGTCCAGGCAGGATTTACCTTTCCGGAAACCGAGCTGCCGCTGAGGAAGTAGGTTGTTCGTCTCCAAAAACCATTCGAGTCTAGCTTTTATCATTTTTCCTAAAATTTTAAGAAAGCAACAAGACAAGGCTATTGGTCGGTAGGACTGTCCCAAAGATGGGTCCTTACCTGATTTTAGGATCGGGATAATTATTTGCCGTTTCCATGTTTCTGGAACAGAGCCACATTCCAAAATTTGATTGAATAATTTCAAGAGTTGCAGGAGGAAGGGGGTTGGGAAGTGTCTAAAGAAAGAATATGGGATCTTATCTGGGCCAGGGGATGAGTCTCCTGACGATTGTATTGCATGTACCAGTTCGTCTAGGGAAAATTGAGAAGAGAGAAAGCAATTATCTTGTTGGGACGCTGAGCTAACTTTAACCGTTTCCGACTCATTATGTACATAGGGAGGTGCAAGCCTCTCCACAAAACTATCGACCCAATCAGAACATTTATTTGGGTTGGGCTTGGGAGACAAAGAGCCTCTGAACTTTTGAATTGAGGACCAGACCTCGGAAATCGGAGTGTCTGGAGAAATAGAAGAACAATAGTCCTGCCATCCCCGACGTTTCTTTTTCCTAAGGAGTTTTTTAGTTTGGGCCTGAATGTTACGGAATGATAAGAAGTTTTCCTGAGAGGCGTATCGTTTGTACCTCTTGATGGAGTCGGATCTCAGTTTAACCATATTTGTGCACTCCTCATCCCACCAGGGGGGAGATGATTTTTTCCTTACACAGGTCTTTTGTTTGGGAATTGAGGCATCTGCTGCTTCAATTACGCTTTTGGACAGATCATTTGCGAACGTATCCACCAAAACCTCACCGCTGTCTATGCCGCGCTTGGCAACGCTACAATTGGCAAGGAGGTCTTTGAAGTGAGTCCAATCTGCATTTTTTGTTCTATAACCTATTCTTAACTGAGATTTGTGGAGTTGGATCCTATTGTTGCGGATCGACAAGTGAATCGGAAAGTGATCGCTCGAGTAAGGATCACTTGAAATTTCCCAAGACAGTGAAGGGGCTATATCAGCGGAACAAAGAGAAACGTCAACTGCACTAGGGTTTTGATTAGGTAAAGAGAGTCTGGTAGGCTGACCATCGTTTAGGACTACTAAATTCTGGTCATCAGCAAACTCTAAAATAGCCCTTCCAGCCGGATCATTGAAATGGCTACCCCAGGATGGTGAATGTGCATTGAAATCGGCTAAGAGGATATAAGAGGATGGAAGGCTGGAGACAACCCTCGTCCAATAATCAGAATTGAATGCAGTTCTTGGAGCAGAATAGACCGAAAAAATAACAATACCTAGGATCTCTGCGGCTACTACTTGAGATCCCGGGGAGGGAGGAATTTTTAAAGGGGAAAAGTGGAGGTTTTTTTTAATAAGAAGAGCGGCTCCGCCTCTACCGTCGGAACGATCGTCCCTCAGGCACACGTAGCCTGGAAAAGACACGACGGTATCTGTGGAAAACCATGATTCGGAAATTCCAGCAACGTCCACGTGATGCTTTTTCAGAAGAAAAATAATGTCATCCCTGTTACTAACCGCACTGCGGCTATTCCACTGAAGGATTGACAGGTTGTTGATTTTCTGTATTTTCGGAGCCATTTTCGGAGATAAATTTATTTAGAGATTGAATTAGAGCAGCGTATGAAATGTCAGAATTCTTGGATGAAAGTGCTTCTAAAAGTAAAGAGATCAATGATTTCAGGAAGTTTTTGTTGTCAGAGTTAAAATCTTTTGAAAGTCTTTCTATATTTTGGGCAGATGATTCATAATTGTTTTGAAGGGCAAATCCATTTGGAGAGGATGATAACATTTCCCCATTTGGGGAGATTAAAAGGGCGTTAAGCTCCGTTCGGTCGTAAGACAGAGACGGGGGGTTTCTTGGGGACTTATAAACAAATTTACCTCTCGCGGGGGTCGATCTAACTGAGTTATATGAGATGTTTTGTTGAGAGTTCTCAACGATTACATTGCGTTGGGGAATGGGACGGGGGTTTGGAACGTCTTTTTTTACGATATTTGCATACGATAGTTTTTGTTGGGGATGACGTTTGGAGGCTTGAAGAAACGAGATATTGTGAAAGGCCATGGATTGTTTTATTTCCTTCTGTCTTTGGTACTCCGGGCATGCCAAACTTATTGAGACGTGGGGTCCTCCACAATGGAAGCAGGTAGGCTCAGAATAACACTCATTTGCAGGGTGATTTTCGCCACATTTGAAACATCTTTCAACTGATTTACACACTGTTTTAGTATGGCCAAAGCGTAGGCACTTAAAACATTGTACTGTAGGATAAAAGTATGTTTCAACGGGAAAACTATTGTAATATATGTATATATTATTAGGCAGACTTTGTCCCTCGAAAGTCACCACAATCGAGCCAGAAGGTTTCCACTCGACTTTTCCCGAGGACCTGTCTTTGTAGCTCAGCCTACGGATCCTCAGCACCTCTCCAACATCGGGATTAGACACTGAAATCGCGGCCATGATATCCTCGTCAGAGATGTTTGTAGACACACCCCTTATAAGACCCATGCGGGTCACGTTGTGGGTTGGGATATATGCTTTGAACGCTGAGTTCGACTGGATATAGATGTTTTTAATGAAGGAATTAGCCGAACTGGCCGTGGAAAACTCCATGACCAGACGGAACTTCCCCTCCGACTTGATGGAACCATTAATAATGTTGTTAATTTTTTTATTATAAAGAAATTTACCGAAGTCCATGGGGTGGATTGACTTGCCCGGTTCCGTACTCTGGACAAAAACAATGAACGGGCCAAGAGATCTTAAGGAGTAAAAATGTTCCCGTAAGGGAGTCTCCTTGGGTTTTGAAGCGTTCGATGAGGTAGAAACAGACTGATTGGAGGATAAATCAGGGTCAGATATGAGACATTCCTCGGCTTGAGTCATTTTTCTCTTCCGCTTGTTCGTTTCTTGAGGATCCGGAGGATCTGGAGGGAGAGGTGGAACGGGGGGGTGAGGAGGTACCTCCATCTTCTATGAAGATGGAAGTCTGAACACCCTTTCTATACCAGAAACGATAACAGAATAAAGAAAAGTAAATAGAGAGAAAAAAAGAATAATAGTAAATAAAAAACTTAATACGGACCTGATCCTTGAAGAATATTACAAATAAAAAAACAAAAAATAAATTTTTATACTTAAGTTACATTCCACTTTGCAACAATAACAAAACGGGTATACGAAAAAATAATTCCTGAAGCACAGCGCGAACAGCGAATACACACGTCCTTCCGAGTCGGCAGCGAGGAATCAACTCCAACGTAAAGTGATCACACTAAGCCAGCCTTCGAAATAACAGTAGAAGACGGTCGTAAGCCCGTAGTGGTTTGTTCCATTTAAAAATCGAACATTAGTAATGAGATTTAGAGTCATTAGTTGTTATTTTTTCGAAGGTAAAATATAATATTAAAGTTTGTATGGGTTCGGCACCGGTTGGGGAAATAGGGAGATGTCTGGTAGATTGATATTTTGGTAGAAAGATTCTATAAAGCAATGTTATTCCTATTTTTTACACAGATGGCGGTATAATGATTGAAATAATTAAAAAGAGTGTTAAGACATTTTTTATGGTACTTTTTCAAGCTTTTTTATAATTTGTTAACATCTATAATTATTAATAGAGAAAGTCGGGTTAGAGCGAACACTTATAGCTCAAGATCGGCTGAACAGATTTTTGTCGTGTTTAATTTATTAGATTCTTCTCCGCTCCGGATAACAGAATAACAACTATTAAAAATCGAAAAATCGATGGAAAATAGTATGAAATAATATAATATTGAAGATAATATAGAACGGGTGAGTTTTTGTGCTTTTGAAATAACTGATTCATAATAACCACATAACTTTTGATTTTTTTTTACAGAATAGTCATGTGTATTATGTTACCCAGCAATATTTTATTGACATTAAGGCGAGACGAAGTTCGATGGGTCAGCTAGTGTTAATATAGATTCAGGTGTCTCGGAAAGTATAATGTCACAATCACAGCCTTCCATAGCGTCAAAAGCCTTGATGTAATCTATAGGTACAATAGAACGTCGCGGGAGTTCGAAATTCGCGACAATTTCCATTAAAAAACCGCACGTATTTTATACCTGTTTTCTGGTTTGAGGTTCTGGAGTTGACAAGCTATTGACCCACACTGAAACCTTGTGTAGCTATTGAATCAGATTATGGTTAATGGTGGTGTTTCGGAGCGCTGATCTCAATCAGAGCCGTTGAACGTATGAAAACACGGTACACACAGTCAAAAACCTTCGTGTAGTCAATAAAACAGAATGTCAAGGGAGTTCGAGGTCATAGTGATAAATCAAATAATTCCTCTTTTTGGGTCTTCTGAGGTTGACAAGCCATTGACTTTTTTACTGCTGTAGTGTAGCCTTGACTGTCGAATCAGATTAAACAGGTGTTTCGGAGAGCTGATCTCACTCAGAGCCGTTGAACATATGAAAACACGGTACATACAGTCAAAAGCCTTCGTGTAGTCAATAAAACAGAACGTCAAGGAAGTTCCAAATTTACAACACTTTTCGGGACAAATTCTAGGTCAATTATTGTTTATTTGCGTTCACAAAGCAAGTTCTTGGTAAACCTAGCGGATTTAACACTAATATTCTATCTATAGATGAGTTCATCAGACGACTCATGAGTTTGATTCGTAGATTCGTTATCGGCCATTCTTGTATTTCTCTAATATTTTTCCTACTTTGACTTTTTTACGATCGATATTTAATGGGTGACTTTAAAACACGTATTTCGTGATTGGTTAGCTGTGTTATTTTGTTATGGGCCATGATGTCATATGTTTTTTAAGGGTCTGCAATCATCTGAAAACGCGCATGTTCAGATGTGTACAGGCCATTGACGACTCGCACATAAATGACGCTTATTTAAAAAATAATAATTATGAAAGAGACATTGACAAAAATGGATATATTCACATCCTGGCGCCAAATACATGACAGCAGTCGCAGTCTTTAAATTTGGTTGCTCTCTTGTTCTCAATAATTTCCAGCTTTTATCTCTATACTTCATTAATTATTAAATATCTACTTGTTGTATACATGAGATTTTTCGACATGTCGAGGATTCTCATGATTAAGAGTTTCGGAGACTTAAACATTACCACCTAATGGTGAACGTTGTTAACGTAAAGTGATCACACTAAGCCAGCCTTCGAAATAACAGTAGAAGACCGTCGTAAGCCCGTAGTGGTTTGTTCCATTAAAAATCGAATATCAGTGATGAATTTTTGGAGTCATTAGTTGTAACATATCCGATAATAATAATAGTTAGGGAACATTTTTGAATACAAACTATTTTATAAAACAAAATATATGAGTGCTTTATTAAGTCCGTCAGTCGGACGGGCCGTCACATAGTGACGACAAACATCTTCTAGTAATGTATGTACATTATACCCTACCTACTAAATGTTTGCGCCTGTTTCTCCTCACCAAAAACCAGTGAACTCAGTTTAGTGAAAAAGATCAAAATGTAAAAAAGGGTACTTACCTAGTAGAATTTACCCTTGCTAGAAGAAAGATAAAAGAACATAGTGCACATACGTAATGAAATTATCCGAACTTAAAAAAAATAAAGGTATAGTTGGATAGAAGCCCCAAAACAGAAAGGGGCTAAAGGGAGGGAGAGAGAGAGGATTATATTTAGTGATGGGCAGGCACAGTAGTGGTATCGGGGGTGAGTGGAGATATTTTCTTGAAGGGATTATGCGAGTCGGGGGGGAGGGTCTCTAATCACTCGTGTTATTTCATCGAAATCACAGGTAGCAACTACTAGTACTCATCGTTTATTCCATCACTGAACCATAATCTTACATATAAAATTAGCTGTGCATGTATATCACTGAAATTCGAGAACGGCTGAACTTATCTACCTTATTTGTATAAATTCAGGGTTATTAATTGTAAAGGGTGAGAAAATATGGCAATTCTGAGAGTAAAATAGAAAAAAACAACAATTTAAATTGTTCATACAAAGGGTTTCCACCAGTCAACTGTGTCACAACAAAGGATTATTTCATTTTTTGTTGTTGGTGTGAGTGATTGGAAATAAAGTACCTACATAGACTTAGGATGTAGGTGGTACGAAGTCTACCAGATCACCTTATCGCTAATTCGAGATCGGCTGGACCGATTTGGCTAATTTCGGTTTCCAAATATTCGTATAAGCTCAGGGTATTTTTGAGAGGTGATAAAATTTACAAAAATAGAAAATAAAACAGCACATTCATACAAATTCATTCTGTCTCTTTCTGGTTGTTATTTTTATATTGAGTGACTGAATATGACTATATCTACCTACTTACACATAATTTTCAGTTGACCCTAAAAAAAGCACTATTTTCTAACTGTAAAACATGTGCATGCACATTATATACTGATTGAAAAACAAATATTCATAATATTATTTTATCATTCTCGTCGCCCCTAGCGCGCTTGATATTGAATAGAATCAACTTAACCCGATTTAGCGTCATTTCACCAAGCTGGCGTGACTAATAAATTCGTGAACTGTTCATCAGAAAGCTCGCAAACCTGCCTTAAGCAGGACATTCAATTTATTATGTAGGTGAAGTAGTTTTATTTATAACTAGCTGATACCCGTCTTGCTTTACGTTGTTGATTTGGCTAGTCAGACTTGAGCCGTAGGTTATTGAACAGGTTTTGTATGCAGCTTTTCCCTTCTCAGGACCAGTAGGCCTAGACAAAATGCATTTGGCAATCGACTACAAACGACTTCGACAATGTAGAGGAAGAAAATTAACTGTCCACTTTTTATATTTTATATTATAAGGATCATTGTTCGGTTTGAATAAATGTTTATATGTTACAGTGGACAGTTAATTTTTTCGCACTATACATTAGCGATATCTTTGTTTGTAGTCGAACGCCAATTTGAATTTGTCTACGACGGCAGGAGTATATATTTTATCTTAATAACTGAGTACACACGTAACGATTTATCTTTAAGATTTGACCGATAATCGCTCATTTTCAAAAAAAAATTTCGCTAAGATTTTAAAAATGAGCGATTATCGGTCAAATGTTATAGCTGATAATCTATCATTTTCAAAATTTTTCACGCCAAGATTTAGAATGTGTACCCAGCTAATGTTTCAAAAAAGGAAAAAAATAAGAGTCACTGCTAAATATGCGAAAAATTTGAAAAACTAATGTCACTTTCAATATTTATAAAAAAATAGAAGATGAGGAAAAATTAATACTCACTGTTGAATACGCGAAAAAATTAAAAGAAGAATGTAGTTATACATAGGTACCTACCTACCTAGTATTATAATACGTGTAGTTGGTCCTAATGAAAACCTCCATACTGTGTGTAGATATAGGTACCTACCTACCTAGTATTATATTATGTATAGTTGACCTACTTATGACTGTAGTGATAAATTTAATGAGGTACCTTAGGAGAGAGAGGGTGCAAGCGAACTCTGCTTTACCGGCTTTAGTCATCTGTCATGGCGTACATATTTTATAAGAAGTTTCGGTGAAAATCTTTATAAAATAAGAATTAAAAGACTTCTACTTATATTTTTTGTATTACAAATCAAACTTCGATCGATTTTGTACATTTTCATACCGTAATGCTACAGTTCTACACAAAATTTAGACGTATAATTTTACTTTTAAAACATGACTTTCTCATTTTTGTATGAAGATTTTAAATTTTTAGAAATTTGTAAATAATTTAAAATATATTTAATGAAATGTAAATATTTGTATCTCAGATTACCACAATTGTATTTGCGAAAAACTGCGAAGAAAAATATTCAACGCAGAACCTACGGTTTTAGCGTGATGCTCTTACATACAGTTGGAGTGAAACAAATAAATAAATAAATAAATAAATAAATAAATATACATACATTACTGAATTATTATGTAGATGACTAAGTATTACAAAGTTCAAAATAATGTGTTTGAAGAATTAGTTTTTTTAATTACAACGGTTGTGCATTTAAAATGCACCCGATGTGTCTCATTACGGCAGTGAATAATGAAGACAGAAAGTGTAATTAGGTTCTAACAAGCAAGACGGGCAGGTTCACAGCAAGCAAGCCGGAAATAGTTCAAGTGCAGCAGCTCGTAAGACGGCAAGTGGTCGTTCTTAGAATGTAATGCCACTTAGTTACACAACTCCACATTACAGAACGGCGTAATCTGTTTCACCTCACCTTCACAATCCAATCGCAAACTAATAACGTCCTATATATTATGTATTGGCGAGTGAATCTTACCATAATAATAATTCAGTAAAATTTTGGTTTAAATGGGGTCTCTTCTTTCAACAATATTTACAATAAGTTAACAGATTTCACATGTGATTAATTTTCTACTACACCGCCATCTCTTGGATTTTTTAAAAAGTAAATCAATTAATAGAGGTATTGTTTTGATTTCAAACTTATATGACCCATCGAACTTGATCCCGCATCCGAATCAACGATAACTATTATACATAATGCGATAATTATTAGCTAAATTTAATTAAGTTTTAATGTCGTAAATCACATGTATTCGTGTAATCAGTCAAACTTATTTTTTTATTCTGGGTTAGGTCGAAGGTCGACGGGCGGGTCAGCTAGTAGGCAATAATTATAAAAATGGAGACCTATTTTGCGTGGTCATCGCATCACACCTAAACGGCGGGACCGATTTCGCTAATTCTTTTTTGACGTGTTTGCTTTTGTCAGGAGAAGGTTCTTATGAAAGAAAAAAATAAGAAAGTTGCGTGGGCAATAAGAATATTAAAGAAAACTCTAAGTAAGCAACCTTATATATTAGTATTTTTAACAATATATTTTTTACTAGCTTATACCCGTCATGCTTTACGTTTTTGATTCCGATTGTCAGGCTTGATCGGTAGGTAATTAAACAGGTTCTAGTCTAGCTTCCCATTGCTTAACAGACCTCTATAACTGACATAAGCACAGAAAAAGAAGAATGACTTTTTTACCGACCTCATAATTATTATACGAACCTACCGACAAAATTTGCAAGTTTTCATAGAGAGAGCTCTATGGTTTGAATCTTATCTACATTCCGTACACCCTCTAATGTGTGATAATTAATTAGGCATTCCACCCATAGAGGGTGATTTGTGCTATGTTTTTGAAAAATTTGTATGAAGATCCTAAAAAATAGAGTTTTTTAAATAGCTGTAAATATATTAAAGTTAATGCAGCAAATTGTATTTAAGAACCTTCTCCACCATTTTGTACGGCTCTGGGCATATTAATATCTGACCTTAACGTCTGTTTTCTACGATTGATACGCCTTCAAAAATATAAACGGACTAAAATATTATGTAGATTCCAAATTTGAAAAATTGAGGTTTGAAAGGAACCGTCAGTTGTTTGATAGTTGGTACGATAGATAGAGTATCGATGGAAAATATATGATTTGAAACAGATGTATCGATCTAAATTACATTGTTTAAAGTTAAAAGGTAATAGGCTTAACAAAGTCGAATTCAAATATTCACAGTGAGGAACACAGAACGTCTGTCAGGAAAGCTAGTAGCCAGTAGGCAATAGTGTCGGTATATTCCTGCGATACCGCCACCCAGAAGAAGCCAAATAACGTCCTCCGAAGCGTTTAAAGATCTTTATCAAGCATCACCAACCAACCAATCGACCGTTTCAGGAATTTAATCACAATAGATCCATCTTATCGTTCTTAAAAAACCATCATAATAATACATTACAGATTTTTGTTTTTTTTTTGGAAGCTTGTTTTCAAAAACCACAAACCGGTTTTTAAAAGCAAGCTCCCACCTGCTTAAGGTGGCAGCTTCAGTTTCCTGGGATCAAACCGAGGCCTCCGCGATTTTACTTGGTCTCCCTTTTGCGAGGCCCCGCGATTTTACTTGGTCTCCCTTTTGCGAGGCCTCCGCGATTTTACTTGGTCTCCCTTTTGCTATATACGGAAGAGAGACAGCAAAACAAAATCGCGAAGGCCTCGATCGAACCCATCAAACTATAAACTTTTCAGGAAGATATCGAGGAGTTTTCGTTTGCCAACTTATCAAAATCATTAAGAATAAAATCAAGGTTATTCAACAATTATATAAACAGATTTGACACTCATTTTTTTAATTACCTTAATAACCTACGAAATTGAGTCTTTGCCAACTAATAAACCAATACAAACTGAGAACATATTTAGCTTGCGATTGGAACACCTGCCATTATTATCTGATAGTGTCATAAAAGCATCACTGAGCCTATTAAAAAATAAAGAGAATTTCACATCGACAACTTACTTCTTACTAACATAGCTATTAATTATGCATTTAATACATTTAATTCAATCTAATTTTGAAAAAAATACTGGATGATCAACATCATTTTCACTCTCTCTTTGAACCCCACTTAGGGGCATAGGGAAGCAACAATAGAACCTTGCACTCGATCTTACGCAATGTTTATGACCTTCTCCCACTGGATACCATGTTTTATCATATCGAATTCCTATTGAATTTAATGTAAAATAAAAACTTTTTTTAGCATAAAAATGTTTGTAACTTATGTCACTCATGGTGAACACAAATACACTTTTGACTCATGTACTTACAGTAAGCTACTCAAAGGTTGTGTCGTGAATGACTGAAAGAGGAAATGGTCGGTACCTGGGATCGAACCCACGACCTCCAATACTAAAACAGTACAAGAAAGTTGGCGTCGTAATCCCAGGCTGCCAACCACCAAAACGTTTAAATTTATGTGAATTCTTTATTTCTGAAGAGAATGATCAAAAAAAGTACACGAAATTCAAATTTTTTGCGCTATTGAAGGCGGATCTATATACCGCTTAACACACACACATCATTCACATCTGTAGGTCTAGACAAATTGCATTTGGCGATCGACTACAAACGAATTCTTCGACAATGAAGAGTAGGAAGAAAATTAACTGTACACTTTTTATATTTTTATACAAGTGTCTTTGTTTGGTTTGAATAATAATTGTTTATATGTTCCAGTGGAGAGTTAATAATAATAATATATAGATTTGAATTTGTCTACGGAGGCTGATTGATAAGGGCTTTTAGGTATTGGACGAAACTACAACGACCTAAACATTATTATTGCTAAAAAGTTCCAAATATTAAATATTTTTTTAAATAAAAAATGAGAATCGCGTAAACTCTTACATGTTTAATTTGAAACACCTTCTCCTCAAAACATCGAAGATCTCTATGCCCTATGCAGTATATTTTTGGTTATTCTCTCCAGAAATATAGTATAGTAAGACAGATTCCGGGAGAAGACGTTCGTTTTCTGTGTTCACGACAACCTCAAGAATACTCTTCTGAAGATCTCGTGTAGTTATTGATTTTTTTCTCGGGAAATATTCGTATCACGTAGCCCAGCTCCGGTGTATGGGTCTGTAATACAATTACGGTTTTGTCTTATTGTAATACTAGCTTTCCCGACAGACGTTGTCCTGTGGTTCTAACCAGAGGCGGGCCGTTCATTATGTGCATAATGTGCACTGCGCCCCCAGAAACACAAATACATAATTGATTCGATTGAGTTAAACTAATAAAATAATAATAACATTATACTATATTATCTTAAACATCCATATTTCATTCGTAGTCAAAGCTCAGGCGGGAACAACGCGCTGCGTGTGCACATTTGAATGTGCCCGATACTAATTTAGTTAAATTTGTATGAAAATTGTCTAAAATGCTCGAAATGGTGGAGTAACTGGAATGGGCTATTGTAAGAGCGGCAATTACGTATGCGTAAACAATTTTTTTTTAAATGAATCTGTGCTCACTCAAAGTGAATACAAATACATGCACTCCTTGACTCTTTCACATTTTGTTATAGATTTTTTCATGGATGGCGCTGGCGTCGCAGGAAACCCGTTCCACACTAACTTTAATATTAGGTATATTTTAAATTATTATTTATATCCATTTTTCAACTTTTTATTAGTTATTCTTTTATCCGGGGCGGAGAAGAATCCAATAAATCAAACATCGAAAAAATCTGTTCGTATAGAATTATTGTGCTCGAGAGCGGCTGTTTTGTATCGGAGTGGAAAGCGGGAGACGTACAGCGATGCGTGTGAAGCTGTTGAGAAACAATGAGAATACTGCAGTGTGCCAAGGACACGGCGTGTAGACGCTCCAGAATATCGTCTAGATGTATTAGAGTGAAAAAAATCAATTTCTATCTTATTTCTATCTTTTTTAACATGGATGTCATTGTAAGAGTTTTAAAAGAATTTTAACATAAGTGACAGAGTAATACGTGTTGCAGTTTATAAGGATGCATTTAAACCAAACGAACACAGTGTTACAGCTGGAAGTGAAGTATATTTTCTTCATCGTTCATAGAGAATCTAATCTATCATCGGCCATTTATATTAGTATTTGCTTGATATTGTTTCCATTGTGTCCAACATCAACCATAAAAGCAAGTGTGCTCTATTTTCCAGCTCTGGCTCTGTGTTCGTTTGGTTTAAACGCACCTTTAGAGTCGCAAAACTTAGTCCAGATACGGAAAGTAAGTAAGTATAAATGTATCATCATTAAGGCTTTTTTATTTGATATATGAGGGGAAATCCTCTAAGGACACCTAAGCGTTAGTGCCGGACTTCTACCAGCTAAAACCATTAAGGCCTGTGCCCTCTCATATACCCCTAGATGTTTCAGTAACCTAGGTTCTCATTTCATCCAGATTTTATAAATCCAAAAAAAAAAATAAAGATATTCATAAACTTATCAACAAATGACTCCAAAAGTTGTCTAATGATGTTCGATTTTAAATGGTATGAACAAGCCCCTACGGGCTTACGACCGTCTTCTACCGTTATTTTGAAGACTAGCTTATGGTCTGCTTCCTTAAGAATATGGTACTGCAATTAAACAGCGGTGAATGTGTCAGTTTAGAACATTGTCAATATTGTCACCGTATAGTAACAAAAAACATTGTCGTAATTTAAAAAGACTGCCATCTTGTCTCACGAAGTACCGCTCTCTAGGAACCCAGTGGATCATCTTGAACAATTTTCGTCAATAGTTAGGACGCCAGTAGCTTACTGTGAAAAGGTCAAAGAGTGCATTTGTGTTCACTTTGATTGAGCACAGATTCATTTAAAAAAATGTAAAGTAGACATTAAAGGCAAGGATTCAAATCAATGTATACTTAAACTTGCTTTCCCAACAGACGTTGTCCTGAAGTCCTTACTATGAATATTGATTTCAAATTTTACAAAAAAAATACGTTTAAAATATTTTTGAATGTTAAAAAATTATTTCAGAAAGATCGAAAAAATTTCATAAAAAATCTGCATACCAATATGTTTAATGGCAATGGTTGTCAGGTAAACAATGATTTTGTTGTTATAGAATGTTCACATTGCAGGAAATCCGTTCCATACTAACTTTAATATTATATTTGACATTATTTCTTATGCATTTTCAACTTTTTAATAGCTTTATAGGAGCATAGAAGAATCTAATAAATCAAACATCGGAAGAATCTGTTCAGCCGTTCTCGAGTTATAAGTGTTCGCACTAACCCGACTTTCTTTAATTGTAGATGTTTGGTAAAATTACAATCATCCTGTACTAGGAGATAAATTAACTATTAGGAGATGTTTACGCTCCATGGGTGGTAGACAAGTGGGCCGACACTCAAATTTCTCAAAACGTGTAGGTCGACGCTCTATCAATACTGTATCTATTGAGGTGTATCGCCGAAGCGCCCATTCAGACATTTCATAGAAAATAACATCAGGTTATTATGATTCTCCCAGTTCGCTATTATTAGAAAATCATTTGAACCCTGGCATTTTCCTGTCCAAATCTCTGGATCATTTCGCCGCCCACCCACTTCCAGATTTAGACTCATTTAAAACCTTACTTGGGTTGCAAGCACTGAAAAAAACTAACAGAGGTTATGAAAATATCATCTTGGGTTGAAAGAGGTCATCTCATTTCAGCTGAACCATGAATGAAAATGAAATGAAAGAAAACACCATTTACGAGGTCATTGTGAAATAGTGCTCATACATAAGTCAATTTCAGAATAAAATCGATCATTACATATTATCTTATATTATGATTGGCTATGTTCGTCAGTATGTATGCTCGTATGGTTGTCAGGCATAAAAATTAAAAAATATAAAATTACGTTAATATCCCTTAGCCATGTTCTGGCTTCGGTCGTCAGTTCGTCAGTAATTCGGGATTTTCACCTCACTCCAAATATGTTCATACATAATAATAACATGACAAAACGATTTCAACTATGGGAAATATTTTTCACTCATATTATTCGTCTGTAAGGCAATGTTGCCGTGGTCTTTAGTTGGTGTGCCGCGAAAAATAGAGACCCAAATTCCACAAATCACTCTTTGAGGGTGGAATGCCTAAATAATATTGTTAGAGGCTCGTAATTCAGATTTGTCTTCTGTGTTCAGAAGAAAAGAATGGGTGGTAAAACTTGTTTATCTGCCGGACACATTCGCTCATTCAAATGAGCTCAACAGAAAAATTCAAGGCAGGAATTCCAATAGGTCTCCTGGACAAAATTGAAAGCTTTCGTGCTAAGAGTGTGTATGTATATCATCGGGTACGCTGTCAATGGTGTTACCATATGAAATGTTTCGTCAGGTCTGCCGATTATGAAAACAGTGCCGGCGTTGATAGGGAAATACTTGGGAGCTATTAGCAGATAAAATGAACTTTCACTTTCCTATGTGTAACCTGCAACCTATATGGAATGGGTACGAAATGCATTCTCGGACACTATTTCTCTTGGACAGTGATCGAATTTTAAAATTTATAAAAACTCTGGACTATTATTAAAATGAAAAAAAAAAAGAATGGCTGAGGACGATCAATGACTGGCTAGCCACATGGGTGTTTAGTGAAAGGAAAGGGAGAGTGGAGGGAGGCAAAAAAAACAAAACGTTACGGCGTGGGGCGGGGGGCATATTAAAAAAAATCATTGTTGTACCTCTGAATTTTTTTGATTTGGTAGGTTTACCTCGAACACAGATAGTTTGCGGTCTTAAACAACTCAATCTGTACGATTCGCTTTATTCCGTGACGCATACTATACATGGGATAGGTACTTACTTATGGAGTTGATGAAATTTTAGAAATTGTTTAACGCTTTGTGAATATCGTCATCCAACGGAACCATGACAACGCTTCAAAATAACTCGTCAAGGATTATAAAAAAAAAATCTTATAAATTATTTATTTCAGCGGCTCATCCCACACAACCCGCCCACCCGTTATTCCTTATCCCTTTGTGACTCCACCTAGAGGCACAGGAAGGCAACAAGAACTCTCTATCCGAGAGAAATAATAATAATAAAGCCACAAATTATTTAGTTTCCACAAAAATAACAATATTTATTTCGTAATATCTGCTCAGTGTCAGTAATGACGATAAAAAAGAATGCTCTAGCTCTACGCTCGTTTGGTGTAAACGCACCTTTATAATATTATTAATTCACCCATATAGTAAAATACGATATTTTGGTGCAAATCAATGGTTCTTCACACGTGGTATAAGTGAACAATAAAAAAATGACGGCGTATAAAAATTTTACAGGATTGAATGATAAAATTATAATTGAGGTCTCGCAATATAATATTATCTATTTTCATTGTTATAAAGAAAAAACATTTTGGGGAAATAATAATTAATCGAAAATTTAGTAAAAATCGTACGAATCATATCGATTTTTGTATATTGTATAATAATTATATAGGTAGGTACCTACAATAATAACTTTAAAAAAGCACAACAAAAAGAACAACAACGAAGTTGCACTCTCTAAACAACTAAATACACATACACAAAAAATGAAAAAAAAAAATATAAAAGAGAAGATTGTATGCTTGGAATTCTAAATTTGAAAGTCCGTTGCTCGATTTTGATATTGAAATTTAAATTCGATCGTTTTTGATAGGTAAAAAAAAAGTTTCTAATATTGTCTATGATGTTTCCTTTTCTCCACACACCTTTTAAAAATATGTAGAATCATAAAGAATAATTTTACATAGATCACTCTCGAGAGAGTGAATTGCCACATGTAAAGAAGAAGAAGAAGAATAATAATTTTAATTGTGATATTATAGTGGCTTGCATTAAATACAAGACTTCTGTAATGGTGGAAAACCTAAAAGAACCGTTTTGAATTATAAAAAATGTTTTGCGGTTTGTGAGCCACTGGCTTAATTAAATTTCCGGGGATAACAAAAATTTAATGATCCTAAAAAATATGAACTTCTAACTATTTTTTTTTTTTACAATTTTACATTTTTGGGTAAAATGTTATTGTTAAAAAAAATAGCTTCTTATACGAATATGTAACAACTAATGACTAACAATTCATTACTGATGTTCCATTTTTAAATGGAACAAACCACTACGGGCTTACGACCGTCTTCTACTGTTATTTCGAAGGCTGGCTTAGTGTGAGCACTTTACGTTAACAACGTTCGCCATTAGGTGATAATGTTCAAGTCTCCGAAACTCCTAATCATGAGAATTATCAACATGTTCAACATGTCGAAAAATCTCATGTATACAACAAGTAGATATTCAATAATAATTAATGAAATATAGAGATAAAAGTTGGAAATTATTGAGAACAAGAGAGCAACCAAATTTAAAGACTGCGACTGCTGTCATGTATTTGGCGCCAGGATATGACTATATCCATTTTTGTTACTCTCTCATCTTTATTGCCTATTGGCCTTGTTGGTGCACAACGTTCTAATTATGTCTAGATTCTTGAGACCATTTTTTCAGGACTAGATCTTAACGAATATGTAACAACTAATGACTCTAACATTTCATGACATTCAATGAATTGTTAGTCATTAGTTGTTACATATTCGTTAAGATCTAGCTTCTTATAGTTTGATTTCCGGTCGTCAAGTTTTGTAATAAATAATTCATTCATAATTTAAATTAGGGGTCTACGAGTATCTGCAAGGGGACCACAAAAGTGAAAAAAAAATAGCGATATGTGATACGAAACGGGGTGTATTTAAATTTTATGTACAAAACTAAACGGACACAAAATTTTGCTTGGGTTTTTTTATTTGATTTTATTTAATAAGCGTGTGAAACTTTACGTCGTCGTGTATTTTTTTCACACTATACTTCACAACAACTACTATTGCAATTATCTTTAATAAAATAAGGGGTCTTTCCAAAACTGAAAAGAGGCAAATCGTTTACGAGAGAAAAAAAGTTGAGGACATCTGGTCCAAGTTTTTTTTTTTACCAATAACAATCATAATATTCAAATTTAAAATACCTAGTTTATAATTTATTTAGTTTGTAGGAAAATTATTAAAAAAAAACTTACTGTCTTAAGGTGTAGAAAATTTACACATTTAACACTTCCAAAAATAACATTATTTTATACAACTTCAATAATAAGTAACAGAACGTTTATTCACAAAATTTTAAAACAGATATTAATATATTTACCTAACACGTAAATTCGTACAACAATAACGTTTTGATACACATAACTATAACAATATTTTAAGTGAAGTAGGAAAATTGCTACGTAATTTTGATAAAGTTAAAAAAATAACTTCCTTATTTTATTTATGCAACAAGAAATATAATAAAGTAAAATAAATAGTACAATAATTATTAATAATGATATAAATATTTGAATCTCACCTGATTAAAATAAAAACAGTTTCATCGGTACATAATGGTTATAATTAAATTTCACTAAATAAATGCAAAATAAATTCGGATTTATTTCCTTTGATTCGTATAATATCAAAAACCACTCAAAAATAACAATAATAATTTAATATATTCGTAGGTATATACACTGGTATTTTTATTTAATATGTCACTTTAAAAAAACACTTTGATAACAACGAAGAAGAAGCAAAACTGGATAATATTATTAAGGTTAAAAGCAAGAATTGAAGTATGGATTTTAGGACGAGTGCGTCCGCCCGATTCTAGAAGTGACAGAAAAATCAATTCGCTTTTACATAACAGTGCACACGACTAGAAATTTATCCCTCCACTATTTTAGGACACGTCGTATTTCAAAACAAAAAAACACGAAGACATTAAAATGACAAGAGCTTGAAGGATTGAAGAGATGTGGTTTTGTTTTTAATTTTAAGAATTATTACGAAATTATAAAGAGCGATTGTAAAATCGACATCCCGACAGTAGAGTTCCCGAACTGCCCTATATTATTTATTATGTGTTCTGTCGAGGCTCTGATAGTGAGTAGTTCTAATTCGTGTCACAGTGGCGCTGGTTGTCAAGGATAATAACACTTTTCCGACGATTAGTTCAAGTTCCGGCCACAATGGCGCTACTTGTCAAGGATAATAACATTTTCCGACGTGTCCGTCACGCATGCGCCAAACGGTTAGTTGTAGAACTTCACACTGTCTACGACTTACGTACTACGTGTTTGATACTTTTTTCCTGATTTGTTTGACAAATAGGCATACCGTCTACGGTTGCATTATACTGTGACAAAATAATAATAATATTATGACGTACGTAATAATATAAAAGTTACTAATTTCGTAATTAGTTTTCAGGATTTATTCAGCTAGTTTACAAGTTCCTAAAAGAAGTAAGTTTGTTTGGTACAAAAACGCTAAAAATACCGTCATTGTTAATGTTTTTCAGATAGATTTTTATATATAACTACCTAAATGGAGTACTCCTATATTATTATCTTCTAATAGGAAAAGTGAAGCCTCATTGACCTTAATAGAGATTCTTAGCTAATTCAGATGTTTATTTACAGAAAAGGGGATTGATTTAGTTTCAATTACTTCAAAAGCAATAAAGATCATATTTAGAGAACGCTCTACTAAGGAAATTAACCAGGTTTTGCCAAACAATCTGTCAAACGTTGAAATATTTGGGTTTAAATTTTGAATGTGAGTCGGGGTATAAAACTCTCTGCATAATAATTTCCTTTTTACTAAAAATCAAATTTAAAAAATAGCGAGGCAATTTAAATCATTAAATTAAATTTGTAAAACGGACTAAAAGGTCACGCAAAGTACTTATTGCGGAAATGTGTATGTTGAATGTTAATTAAGTTTTTTTTTAACAAACTTGCAACTTGTAATAAGCAAAGCATAGGAAATAAATAATCTGTACAGCCCCCTAATTCACGAAAAAGTTTAGTTCGAAGTAAACTTAGCAATTTATTATTTAGCAGTGGCGTAACTAAAGGGGGGCGGGGGGGGCGGTCCGCCCCGGGCGGCACTTTTCAGGGGGCGGCAAAATGAGCCGACAAATAAAAAAAAACTTAGTAAAAAACACAAAACTTAAATAGGTACGAGAATTTGTGAAGGGAAAGTAAATGAGAAAAAAAATCGGGTCCCCGAGTTTGTGAAGGGAAAATAACTGAGAAAAAAATCGGGGCCCCGAGTTTGTGAAGGGAAAATAAATGAGAAAAAAAATTCTTAAAATAATTGATAAAATATGGGAGTTTTACCTACCAATAAAACTCTTATTATGTTGTCTTCCTTATCCAGAATATATTGTGAGAGAGAGAGACTTCAAACTTCTAGTCTAAGTGTCATACTTTCGCGCCATTTTCATCTTCCTTTGTACCAGTAATATGGGAATCCCCTTTTGTTATTTCAACTGTCACAAGGTAGTAGAGCACTATGCGATGTTTCGGATGTTTTGTCAATTGACATCGACTTGCGTCAAGTGTTGTACATGTTAAAGAGTTCGTCTTGAAAAAATTACTTGAAAAAGACGCAGTTTGTTACTCTTTTAGCAAAAAAAGCCATTTTTACTGTCATTAAAGTGCGCAGGAGTTTATAAGATACGTGTTGCATATTATATTTTACAAATATTACGTAAAATATATTATTATGCTTGTGTGTAACTGCAGAAGGACGCTTTGTTCTAATTTTTCTGTTTGAATTGTGAAAAAGCGCCTTGGTTTTGTGTTAATTGCGAAAAGGACGCTTTTATTTTTGATTTGGACTTTATCCGCATTCTATCCCACATTCTGTGTTTGTGTTGTGAAAGTATTAGATTAGGGGGGGGGGCGCCAAACTTTATTAGATAGGGGGGGGGGGGGGGGGCGCCAAATGTTAATCCCGCCCCGGGCGGCGAAAACCCACGTTACGCCACTGTTATTTAGGTAAATGAAACATAGTCCCATCATTATTAAGAGTTATTTTCATATTTTCCGCAACTATACTAGCTAAACTATTTGATTAAAGTTCATTCTACAATTAATAAATCACAAAAATTTCAGTATCTTATGTTCAGGAATAGTGGAATCATTAAGTAATATCCCAGCAGATCCCCTAAATGTCTCCCGAATCCATGGATTGATTACGGTAGCCTTTTCTACTCAATTTGACAGATTAGATACTGTGGAGTTATAATAGGAGAAGAAGACCGAGAATCGCCAACAAAATAGCGCAAAAGCGTTGGTTCATCTGTGTAAGAGTGTTCAAGCGAAAAGGTTAATCCAAGACTAAGAGAGTGACTCATACACACTGCCCTTTAGAAATAAGTACCTACGTGGTTGGTTCTTTTCAATTATGTACGTAGACTTACTTAAGATACTGATGAAGCCTGATGAAGAAGAAATACAAGATTCTACAACATTCTTAGAAGTGCTTTTTGGACATTTTCATTTCTTTAAATTTCCCGAAAAATAGTCACGAATGCGCTAAAAAGAAGTACAACTACTTTTCTTCCCTCTTTTCGTAGTATTTTTTTTTCTTTAGAGCTATGAATAGTTTAAGTATGCAACAAAACACCCGTTTTTTGGCACTTGTTTAGTGATTCTGCGAGTCCTTAATATACAAATCTACAATTTTCATAGTTAATTAGGTACATATAGTTAAGCTTATTTTGTTTTTTTTTTTGAGTAGTTTTTCGTTTTTCTGGAACGTCTCTGAAATTTTCTCCATCTATAACTAAAAAAATACAAAATTTTATTGTATAATAGCTGAAAAACGTAAAAAATTAATCTTAATAATAATTGGAACTGTTCTCGTTCACTTAAACATGATTAATTTTTTTAGCGTTATAATGCCCCTTAGGAAAATAATTACATAATATACATACATATAAGTTGAGTTCAAACCAATTTTTTTCGTGAATATACCTGCTGAACTATTCACTCAAAGTTAACACAAATATTATTAGCAATCCATCTTGATGAAGATAATCGCCTCCAAGCCAACTAAAGCCTGACTATACACAACCCAGAAAGTTATGACTTCGGTCTCTGGAGGTCAAATGTGAGCGACCATACGAAGAAGAAGAAGAAACACAAATATGTATACTTTTGACATTTTTAACACCCAGCAAATAATGCTTGTGTGAATATATATACGTACCTATAACAGGATGTCAAATTAATTTTCCATGGGTATTAGATACATATTTGTAAATGTGCAATTAATTATTGATTGGTACAAGATAGTAGATAAGAATACGTAATAACCAATAAATAATAAAGTAATGTTTTTTGAAATGGACTTTCGTGAGCGGGCCAACTGGCATGGAGTCAGACGACTCGGGGTGGCGGGTGTAATCACAGCACGGCGCCAGCGCATATTATTTGGTTGAATATTCAGTTCGGTTTCGTGCTGAGCCTCGGCCAACAAGCCCTTCGTCTGAATGTCCCGATTGCACCCAACACACGACACAGCTATATAGGGGATGAAATTCTATTCGATGATTCAAATAGCGAACCATCGCTGGAAAAGATTATTTAAAAATAACTAGCGGTCGACCAATACTCGAAATTCGACCATAAATAACTTCATTACCACTAGCACTATTATTTCACAATTTTCTTTCAAAAACATTTTGATGAATTTACTAAATTTCATTGAATCGCGTTTGGGCTTTTGTCTATTTCATTTGTCAAGTGTACTACACTTTGTTCCCTAAAATTCATCAATTTATATTATAAAATAGGTAGGTACGAGTAGGTATATCTAGACTTTTTATATATTTTAAAGTTATAATTATTTTACAAAAAATGTTAATTTATTTCTATTCATCATCGATGTTGGTGGATCGAGAAGGTTCCATCTCTATAGACATTTTAATGTTGAAATGTCGAATTAAAAATTCAAATTTATTTTAATAATTTGTAGAGCATGACGTGTGGAGCTTGCATATATGTAGGTGGGCTGTGGTGTGAAAGTGGTAGTCTGACTTTCTGTCGACTGACTATACCGCAGTGCATCTCAAACCTTTCTGTCGACTGACTATACCGCAGTGCATCTCAAACCTTTCTGTCGACTGACTATACCGCAGTGCATCTCAAACGTTTCTGTCGACTGACTATACCGCAGTGCATCTCAAACGTTTCTGTCGACTGACTATACCGCAGTGCATCTCAAACCTTTCTGTCGACTGACTATACCGCAGTGCATCTCAAACGTTTCTGTCGACTGACTATACCGCAGTGCATCTCAAACCTTTCTGTCGACTGACTATACCGCAGTGCATCTCAAACCTTTCTGTCGACTGACTATACCGCAGTGCATCTCAAACCTTTCTGTCGACTGACTATACCGCAGTGCATCTCAAACCTTTCTGTCGACTGACTATACCGCAGTGCATCTCAAACCTTTCTGTCGACTGACTATACCGCAGTGCATCTCAAACCTTTCTGTCGACTGACTATACCGCAGTGCATCTCAAACGTTTCTGTCGACTGACTATACCGCAGTGCATCTCAAACCTTTCTGTCGACTGACTATACCGCAGTGCATCTCAAACCTTTCTGTCGACTGACTATACCGCAGTGCATCTCAAACCTTTCTATCGACTGACTATACCGCAGTTCATCTCAAACCTTTCTGTCGACTGACTATTACCAGTGCCTCCCAAACCTTTAAGGATTTTGTATCATTATGGTTTTTCCATATCGATTAATAATTAAACATTGTTGAAAAATGTTGTATGAATCCCTGATGACCTCGACACTTCAAAATTCCTCTAGGTACTCAATACTGCATTGGATTTTTCACAACATGCCAAAAGAAAAAGTTAGGCAGGTAAAATCAAGATACAGAGATAGAAAGAAGACGTTGTCTTGCCTGGGCGGCGCGCCTCCCAAGGCAATTGGCAATCTCTCACACATCCTTGAAGTCTCCGAAATACTCACATCCACAAAAGAAAAAACTTTCTGATGCCTGTGTCCTCCCAGTCCATGGAGAGGAAGATGTTGGGTATTTCTTTAAGAGACAGGTGAAGAAACACATGGATACGAGATAAGACAAGGGTTGTTGATGTGGTGGAGAGCTAGGCTTACCACCCTGAAGTGGGGATGGGCGGGCCATGTGGCCAGATGCCCGGACGACAAATGGACCAAAAGACTAGTGGAGTGGCAGCCTATACAAGGCAGAAAAAATGGGCGGAAGACATAGCAAAGATTGCAAGCCGCACATGTATAAGGGAGGCTCAGGACAGGAATGATTGGAAGGAGAGGGGAAGGCCTATGTTCAGCAATGGTCGGAGACAGGTTGATGAAGAAGAAGAAGCCACAAAATCCCTGTAGTCTTACTTCAAAGAACCCAAACACAGTATGACTGGGTTATTTCTAACGTTTTTGAAACCCATCAGATAGGAGGAAAAATCGCTCTGATTGGCCCATATAATTCGCCCACATCTTCCAGCCATGTTCATCGACTTCTTATGCATTATGGTAGATGGGCCTTATTTCTAGCCACAAGGCATTTTGGTAACTCTTTCTTCTAGGATATTATTCAACATCATTTAAACTCTCCTCTTTTCAAATTTTCTGTGGGTTTTGTACCTACTTAATTCATATTTTATCAAATCAAAATATTCGTACCGTCAACGAGTTTTGAGGTAAAGAGGAACAAACTTGTTCAAATTTGAACATTTTACCATGTTCACTAAATAGCGGTCTTAAGTTATGATAAATACATTATACATCCACACCATTGCGGTGTGTTATAGGATAGGTTCATAATATTCCAGTTAGCTAACTAACTCACACGCTTCCTTTAAAAGTGATTTGAAATGTACATAAATAATATCAAAACAATATTATGTACCTACCCACTAAGTAACTGAAAGTATCTACATTAATATTTAGTTGGTAGATGTATGTACGTACATATTACGTTAACGTAATAATTAGTATGTAGATATATTACCTATAACTTATTCAGAAAGATAAGGACTTTGACGTTATCAGCTATTTTAGTGCGCGAGTTAACTTTTATACTGTACCTAATATCTCACTAACCCATTTACTTTTAATGTGGATACCATCAGTTTCACTAACCGTGAATATTTATTTCACTTACTAGCTTCCCCGACAGACGGTGTCCAGTTCTCTTAACTATGAATATATTGTATTCGAATTTGTATAATGATAAATTTTTAACCTTTTAACTAATGTAATTAAGACCGATGCATCTGTTTTAAACCATATATTTTCCATACCCATTCTGACAATTTCATCAACTATATACCTAAAACAACTGACCGTTTCTGTCAAATGCCAATTTAATTTGGGACACATAATTTTTGGATGGTTTCCCAGTATACTCGTAACAGCATAGTAACATTTTTTTTTATAGATATAGATAGGTATTTTTAACTATGCGAGATCCGGAGATAGCAACCTATCTGTCATTAGAGCACTGGAGACTTTACCTATGTTTTTATATTACATACTTTCTACATAGTATTAGGTGTATGCTGTTGATATCTGAATTTAATAATTGTGCCATTGACTGCAGCAAAAATATCGGATAGTGTGCTCCATTTTATAAATTCAATAGGTACCGCAGTCGACAGTGGACTCAGTGGAGAGCTCTTGTTGCCTGCCTTTGCTTCTAAGTGGGGTCACCAAATGAAAACAGGATGGCATAATCTCGAATCATGGATCACAAAGAACGCTTTTAGAAACTATTTCGAGACACCTAATTTCAATCAATAATTATAGTCGTAAAACTTCTCAAATCATTGAGAATTATAAGTGGATATGCTTCTAGATTTCTAGGAAATACTTTCGACATCAGCTGGCAGCTAGGTAGGTACTTGTTGTCAGAAATCTAAAAAATTTCTTTGAAAATTGAATAAAGACAAAATGAAATTAATGAATTATTCTCAGTTAAATTTAACTGAGACATTTTATACCTGAACTGATTTTAGAATCGAAATAATTTTGAAAATATTATCTTCGTTGGAATAAATCTGCATAATATTTAAATTATAAAAGGTATTATGCTCAGAAATATTTTATAAAGATATAGGTAGGTACTTCTTTCATAAATATTAATATTTATGAAAAAGGTATTAATTCATATTTATTTTATTTAAATTTACAAAAAATATGTAGGTAAGTAAATAATGTAAAGCACAAATAAAGAAAATAACAACTCGATATCTGGAAAATAACTCTCATATTAAAAAATAATGATCTTTTATATACCTACAGGTGTTTTTATAATGCTGTTATATTAATGCTGATGACGCAAGATTCCAAACTTTCCTTGCAATTTCTACTCAGGACTCCCTCAGAGTAGAAATTTCAAGGAAAAAACACATACCTACTTGTACAATTTCAGACCTGACAGAAATCGAACCGAGACCTCTTGATCTGAAGTCGTCGCCTTTGTCAGACTTCCACACGTAACTAGTGGAAGAACGCAAAATTCCAAATAGTTTTTTTTTATGTGTAGGTACTTATACACATAAAAAAATTTAAGTCACGCCATTATTTTAGTGAAAATAAATTCATAAGTTTTTTTTTAAGAATCTGTGGTCACTCAAAGTGAACACAAAAATATACCTACTCTTTGACTCTTTCACAATAAGCTTCTTAAAGCTTGTGTCGTGAAAGAGGAAGATGGTCTGTATATCTGGGATCGAACCCATGTCTTCCGCACGAAGCAATTGGAAAGCCGGAGTCGTAGCCGCTAAGCTACCAACCACTTCAAATAAGTAATAAGAAGTAATAGGTGTGTGTGCCTAGTAGGTAAGTAGGTACCATGGTTTTATATTTCTTATTTTTTTTCGGTAATTAAAACAAATACCTGCAACTTTTAACCCTCTATTTATTCTTAATGTTTCAGAATTATAAAAAAAATAGTTACTGAAAATAAACTGAAGAAAAATACGAAATCACTGTAAAAATTTACAAAAATAAAAACAAAAATTCAAAACTAATCGCACAACTAGAGACATCTAGTGGCGAAAATATGCCGCACAAAATCCTCCTATCGTGATGGCAGTCATTTGTATTCCAATTATTCTGAAAGAGATGTTTTCGTGTTTTACTTAATGAATATTTCACGCTTGTATTGATTTTCTTCTCGTTGAGGCATTATTTTATCGCAATGCGACGCATGCCTATTGGGAATCCCGCCAGAAAACACGTGGCTTTGTTGCTATATTGAAAAATTATTCGAGCTAAAATTCTATGTTGCCATTCGTGAAACTTATTTATCTGCATACTAAAAACAATAAAAATAACGTCAATAATTATAGAATTTAATGATATAGCTACGTTTTTACATTTACTATTCACTCCCCCTTCAAACCCCACTCGTGCTCCCCTTAGTTAAATCTTCGACGAATCGATGAAATTGAGTTAAATCTTCTTTTTTTTTAAATGAATACTTTTTGAAATAACTAGTCGGCGGCGTTCGTATGTACAGCGTATTGGAAATCGTGAGTTCCAATCCCGGAGCAGACCATTTCCACTTCGACAACAAAACCCTTTGCTTAGTGTGAAAAATGTCAAAAGTATATTTTTGTGTTCACTTCGAGTGAGCAATTCGTTTAAAAATAAATAACATAGAGTAAGTATTTATGTTTTTTTTTAATTTCCGATCATTTTCACTTTCACGACTCAAACCTTTGCTTAGTGTGATAGATGTTTAAGGGTGCACCCATCTACCGAGCTTTTTTATCTTGTCAGTTTGTCGCAAATGGACCAATATTGTTTTGATGCCAACATCAAAAGCTGCCGCAAGCTCATCTATACTGATTGAGTATCATCAGCTTCCACCATCGCCTTTAATTCATCATCCTTGACCAAAAATGTCCAGACGACCAGGTGGTTCATTTTCCAAGTCAAATTTTCCACGGAACAGGGACGGAACGGAACCGGGCAAACGTGGGTTCGATCCCAGATACCGACCATCTTCCTCTTTCACGACACAAGCCTTAAGTAGCTTACTGTGAAAGAGTCCAAGAGTGTAGGTATTTGTGTTCACTTTGAGTGAGCACAGATTCATAAAAAATTGTAGACGCTATATGAATCGAACTACTCACGTTGATAATATTCTTCCAAAGACCTTGTATATTGTTGTATTAAAATATAAATGTTTCAGTTAGGGCCGATTTTATAAACGAGAGACCAAATATCCGTAAGTTTATCGATGGTTTACTAACAAATTGCCGTACTGAAATTTGAATAACGAATTTTTTTAAGACGGAAAAACGAGCAAGTGGATCATATTTCGGATTATTTGGTTTGACTTTTAACTAACGGATGTTAATAATACCGGCCCTTAATCAATCAATCAATAGGTAGGTACTCTTTTAAGATATCACTTGGGGGCGTAGAGTCAACATGAGTTTAAATTTACTAAAAATATTGACCAAGGTATAAAAAATTAAAGATATAATTTATTGTTTTAATTATTTTATTTCATTTTCATCATCAACTCACACCTGCCTGAGGACATTTTTGAAAACAAATGAAAAATATAACTTTAAGATAATGATTGGAATAAAATTTAAGATGATAATAATAATAAATATACTACATAATATTACAATACAGAGTATTACTTTAGTAACAACATAACATAATAAAATGGCTATTTAAGATATCAAAAAAGCAGTATGAATGTTCCAAAATAACGAGTCAATTTTTTCTAATTGGTTAAGTATCGTTGCTTTATTTCATGCACTACTCGAAAAAATAAATAAAATATGTGTCTACATGATTTGTTTCATTGATTTAATCACATGTTCTATGTCCACGTGGTTTTGTTATTGTTATTTTGTTTTTTTTTTATATTATTGAAATTATGATTTTGTTATGGTTATTATATTGTGATACATTTAATATTTAAAAGGCCTAACAAGTCGTAAATATAAAAATAAATGAAATTAAAAGTATTTCATATTAATAAATCACCAAAACATTATTTTGAAATACCGTTTTTTTGATATCTTAAATTCCATTGGTGCAAAACATTTTTTTTATCAAATAAATAATAATAAATAGGTATATAAACTGCATTATAAATACATACATATAATTTTCAAAAGAAAAAAATATTTTGATCGTATCCCGATACATTTAATTTTTTTTTCTAATAGACAAACTACAAATAGATTTTGATTTCAAATCTTTGTTTTTTTTTCATTATATAAAAAAATAATTACAAAAAAATTCTCACAAGACAACATTTAAAGATATTTTTATACTCCAATCCACCCCTGTCATATCACAATAGCAATGAAACAGATTTCTGTGATGGTCTTGGAAAATGATTGTATGGAAAATAATTGGAGATGAAGAAGTACTTAGTGACTGAGTCTTTATTTTGATAGGCAAGTACACTTTTTTCACGAAAATAGTAAGTTTGTTTGAACGGTTCTTGTCATTTTCCATCTTGTTATTGTATTTTCCAAAAAGTGGGATAGAAAAATGACAAACTGTTAGTATTTTCTAGAATTTAATGACCTTTGAAAAAGGTACCTAAATAAAAAATAACCCCAGAAAAAAAGTATATTTTTGAAAATACAACGAACTCTTATCGAATACAAACCGTGCAAACTAAACACATGATGAGTAACAAAGGGGATTCCCACGCATAGCCACGTTTTATAAGACATGTCGCTTCTAGTAGATGGTAGATATAATTCAATGCGTTGAACTTACACTTTCTTGTTAGAAACTAATTTTCAATGATAGAATAATTTATTTTGAAATAATTTTTAGCACTGTTCGATGGAAAAACTTCTACTTGGTCACAGAATACTTTAACTTTTGTATCCAGAATAATTTTTTAAATTATTATTTATTTCTACAACAGAAACCTGTTTCAATGTGAATATAACTCTATGATATTAAAACCGTTCCTCTCAGAGAAAAAGTGTCAAAAACTGTTGACGATCCTATTTAAAAAATACAATAAAAATATGAACCAAACCAATTTTGTTCCCTTGCAATACGTGGAATTCTCATTTCAAACACACACATTTATTCTTTGAAAGCTGTTTAACACATGCACCAAATATTTTTGCAAATTCTTTAAATTTAGATAGTTGAGCCTGAAAGTTGATAGTAGCCCAGTGGTTCGATCACAATCTGAAAGACTTGGACTCAAACCACAAGCTTTTGCTTAGTGTGAAAGATGAATTACTCTTGGCTTTTAAAAAAAATTAGATCAAATCTTAGAAATCATACAAATGAATAGACACATTTTTTCTTTTCATCAGTTTAAAACTATACACAAATTATTCTTACCGAAAATTTCCATAGATAATTGAAGGCCTTGGAGCAATAAGATGACAAGTCACAAATTACATTTTTTAAAGGAGAGCGAAATGATGATTTCTGAACATCCTATAATAATGATTTTTTGTGTTATTTTTCAAAATAATATAATAATTCAAAATATTGTTTATCTTTATTGATGCTAATAAACAGAATAAAATTAACACTTTTACCTTAAATTATAAGAATTTGTTTTTGTGGCTAGTTATGATAATTAAAAAAAAAAGTTAAAAATTTCCTTTGATTTTAATAACAAATAATTTATTTCTTTCAAGCAATCATCTTATTATATTGATATCGTAGTAGAGTAATTAATACATACGTGTATTTTGTAATTTAAAACGATATTAAGTATAACATTTTTACCCAAACAAAAAGTTTGAAAATGGCTTGTAACATTCTTCACAAAAAAAAAATTAAAAATTCTCTCTGAGCAATACGATGTTTTCCAATACAATTATTGTAACCCATATGTAAATATTTAATTTTTTGACGTTGTTTTTGTCAAATACGTTAAGTCTTATTTATAAGTCATTTTTGAAAAAAAAAACTGTGGTTTGCATCTTATTGCTCCAAATTGTTCTCAATTATTAAATTAACATCATTTTTATTTTTATCGTGCCAGGGTCTGTAAAAAACTTAAAAAAACAAAAATGAGTAAGTATGTAATTGATTTAATACAACCATCGTCAAGAAATACATTGCATTTTTATCATCAATCAATCATACAGAATTTTTAAAGGTTCCTCCCCTTGAATAAATTTTTTTTTTTTTAATATGGCAACATTGAAAAAAAAGTGCACCATATTTTTTAATAAATAAATTAATTATTGTTATTTTATTTAAAATTCGGAATCATTTTTTTTTAATATTAAAATTTATTGTTTTTAATTGGACGTTGACTACAAAATGTTCTTGTTTAAATTTTTATTTATTATTATTAATAGATACAATGTTAAGATACATAGTTGAAAAAAAATTAAATGTACAAAAGTTAAAGACAATGAAAGAAAAGTTTTATTGAAAATCCAACCATTTACAATTTTTTTAGATGGATGTAGCACCCTTGTGTAGAAATAATAAGTAAAGATTGTGTAATATGATTTATTTTCTTTTTTTTCAAATTTTCATACCTGCAAAACCTTTCAAAATTTCATTATTCCAGATCAATATTCGCATTCTGAGAAGTATATTCTGAAATAAATTATACATTACAGTAATTTTGAGATTATCTTCTGAACAAATTGAATTCTTTGTAGTTACTGAAAATTCTCTTGTTATTTTTTATAATGAACTGTAACTGATTAAAATCCTTTTGTAAGTAGATGAAAAATTCAAAAACTATTATACCTAATTCAAATAGATTTGAATTTTCAATAAAATTCTTCATATTCAATACATTGAAAAAATAATATTGGAGATAATTGAATTTCATTTTATAGTTAAATATAATATATATACATATTTTTAAAAAAGTCAAATACATTTAATAATAATAATATTCTAAGAAAACATCCTAAAGACTCATTCACACTTTTCTAGATTAGATTTTTTTTTTTTAATATTTTCTTTGAACGGCCTCTGCTTGTCAAAGAATTATTTTTTTATTACGTGTAAGTGTGAATATGACTTTAATCGTGTCATAACATTCAAATCAATCAAGTCTACTACAAATATTCATAAAACACATTTACAAATCATTGAATTATAACGTAAATCAACTAGAAACGTCATCTGTAACAAATTTTCAAAATTTCATGTCATGCAAATTTGCTATTCAACTGTCTATCTCCATCTTTTTGTATAACAATAAAAGGATAGCAAATAACAAACATTCATTAAGTATTTGAATATATAGAGACATTTGAACGATGTATCTGAATCAAAATATCCCAGATAAAAACATACATATTTGAAGATGCAACACCCTTTTATCAAACGCAAATCGTTGCGTCAAAGAGATGCTGCAAGCTGCAAAATAGGTACATATAATTCAATATTGTGTGTTTGTAAAGGTTTTTTTTATGAATTGTAGTTTTTTTATAAGTTTCCTTGAATGTCATTTCACGAAAAATATTTTTTTGGTTACCTAATATTAAAATTAAGAACACATTTGTGTATAACCATTAGAATATACATACATACATACATAATACAAGCAGGGAAAAAGAACCTATACTTTTACGAAGACTCGAACATTTAATATTGATGGCTGTTTGAAAGCTGCGTTACACAGAACCTATTGACGGCTTGCTTTGCTTTTATCAACCCCACTACCGACCGAATTTGAGAAAATCCTCATAAAGCCGATAGGTGTGAAAACTGTGGTTTATCCATTTTATTTAATAATGATTCAACACAATCCAAAAAAGACTTACATGAGTTTACAACATTTACTTCTACTTTTAAATGCAATTTGTTAAGACATTCACTGATCTATTAATTATCGAAAATCTTCTCCCATTTTATATAATATACTTATTATATTGTTATCATTGTAAATATTTTACTTATTTTTTTTGTCAAAACCATAAGGAACTAGCCCCTATTCTTACGTTGCTAAAATATTTTTTTAAAACCTACTTTTTTATGTAACATTCCACCGTCGATTGAATTCAACCCAGTTTTCCCGTCCAAACTTTTTTTAAAACTCGACTTCTAATTTTATAATGATGCTTTTTTTAAGACATGCACAGCTACATATAACGGCTGTACAAAGAATTTGTGGAAATAGCTTAAACAATTATAATATCTCTCCTGAAAATGAACCAATGTTTATCAAGATTCTATCCGAAGATCAATCTTATACAATCTGGAATACTGGATTCCATCAGAAAAAATTATGACACTAACGGGAATCGAATAAGGTATCTCTTGGTCAAAAGTCTGCATCTTGACAACTAGACTATCGATGATATATATATATATATATTTGGTGGTTAATTATTATTGAACATTTTCTACCCATTCTTTGTACACGTTATACATAGAACAATCATTCCGTTATAATGTATAATATACGCCTGTTATCATTCAATATCCGCCCATCTTCACAACACTCTGTACCATAGACTCTTCATTGGTGTTAAGACTTTCCATCAATCTCATACCGTTTCATTCTGATGTACAAAACCTTTACCAATTTGAAAAAAGACTATCTCCGCACATCGTCGTAACTTCATTTTTTTCTTTTTGTGAAATATGAAAATTTCTCACGTGAAGTTTTGTGAAATATGAAGTTTTGTTTCACTACACACAACATCTATAATTTATGTTCATCTACATTTCCCATAGAGAAGTTTTTAAATTTTATTTATTGCATCGTGGACTTGAATGATATGGAAACTCGTCCGTGTTTGTACCACAATCAATAAATAACCAACGCTTTGTATATTAATTCTGAAATATTTTAATAACAGATTGTTATTAATTTTTCTTCTTCCAGCTTATTAATGTAATCCTTTAACGTATAACGTTTTAATATTTAATTCCTTTTACCATAAATAAATAAATTGCCTTTTTCACAGCTGGCTGAACTCATTGCCTGAGGCAGTTTATTTTCTAGTCCAATCCGAGAAATGGTACCAATCCCAGGTAGAAAGGATTAAAAGTGAAGGTGCTGATCCAACAGGGAATCGAACATGGGATCTCGTGATCAGAAGTTGACGCCTTACTTATGTTTGTCATATCCATAATGTTTGGAGGGAGGTCTTCTTCGTTTTTATTTTTGAAGACAAAATGAAATACCTAATGTGTGGTTTTAATACACAACATTATTAATTACAAAAGTATGTCTCAAGTTTGAAAATGTGATGTTTGACTTGGTAATCAAAGAAACACAATGATATCTTTAACTACAGCCATATTCAAATTTCAGAAATTTAGATGCAAACCCACTTTGGAATCATCTCGCTCGCTTATATTCAGTGACATATTCAATATATATATATATATATATATATATCTTATCATAGATATTATAATATTATAATACAAGCAAAAACAAACATTTTCTCAAATATAAAAAACAAAAACATTAAATCTAGTTTCTAAACCGTTGTAAGTCTTAGCCTAACAATAAAAAGAGAAAATAATATGAATAATACATATCTAAACCATATTTATTAAAACATATTTATTGTAAGGTTTCCAACTCAATAGGGTTGTTGAATCAGTGATCTTGTATTGTACCATATTATATTTTTGTAACGTTAATCATTTCAGGTATATGGAAGAGGGTAGTTTGAAAAGTAATGCACACAGGAGTATAAAAAAGGATAATTCACATCCAATGATGTGGTCCAAAATGACATTATTAAATTTTTCCATAAAATATACGCAGAACGAACCCCATACTGGAACAGCGGAGATTAGAACCTGAAGCTTTTTGATTCTGCACCTTTACTGAAAAGAGGCCTCAAAGTTTATCATGAACACTTGGTGAAATGAAAGTAAGAAAGGTGAGTTATGACAAAAAAATACCAAGCTGAACAAAATGACAGCATTCACGTAGCAGCCCCGCTAGCAAACTAACAAGGCTCTACGGACCAAGAAACTGGAAAAAAAACCTATAGCAAGCCCATGCCAACCTCCCTGGACAAGACAATTTGATGTCACCGTCCAACTACCCCCTAAAACCAGATAAAAAGGAGGCCCTTTTCAGCAGTGGACGAAGCGGGTGGCAGAAAGTAGAAGACGTAAATGTGTGTCAGATCCTGGATTTGATAGAAGTTGGAAAATTTGTTCGGTGACAAGATTGTAAACATTTTGATAGTCAACATTTAAAATTAAACATGTTTATTAATGAAATTAATGTGTGCATTACTTTTCACAATTTAAATTCACAGTTTATGCTACACTAGTGTCGTTATAATTCCTTCCGATCGTCTAGCAACAATTTTTTTTAAAATTGAGAAGGCACATCGACATCCGCTTACATTTCGCCATTTACTAAACAATCTATTGAGTGGAATCCTTATGATAAAGAAAAAAAAATAAGTCCTTTTATTTCGACCAAAGCCATTGACAACACGTACATTGACCAGTTCAACTTCTTATTCTATTGTTTTTTTTTTCAATTCATATATTTTGTAATGCGTAACATCTATTATAGAGATCTGTGAATTATTATGTATATTTTATTAAGTTTATTATGTATGTTAAATTTACTAAGACTTTATTTACGATCAATCTAATTAAATAGTGTTGAATATCGGCGAATAAATCAGATAATAAAATATTCTTTCTTAAAACTGTTTTAAACTTTTTCTTTTAATTATTATATATTTTATTACTTACAATAATAGTATGTTAAAAATGAAAATAAAAACGTTGAGAGCAACAGGAATATAAATGATTATGGAACATGAAACATAATACGGAATCATGAGCCTAACATGCTCTTTGCCGAATGGTAGAATGTCGTCGCTGACGCAACAGTATAGCAAAGACAAAATCCTACATCAAGATGCAGCGCCTGATAAGACCATTTGTAATACATACAAAATCTTCAATTCTTTTTTGTATTATTAAATTCTTCTCTCATGATCCATAGATACAATCAATCTAATTTCTTATAACCAGTGTATTATAGTTTGATATTATTTTACATCTATGGCCCTCAACTCAATAAAATTAAAAAAAAAATACATTAGTATAAAATGGTGACAGCTTTGAGTAAACCATAAATAGACTTTATACCTAAAAATTAAAATGGACAGATTCGAGAGCTAACCATAAGATGTCTGAATAGTGATATTTTTTAATAGATGGATGATCAATAATTGGTGGCAAATCTTACAAAAAAATAAAATCAGTAGTAATTGACATTACGGAATGTATTAATATAAAATAATATTTTCAAATTTAAAAACTGATTTAATAATTATTGTGTAAATATCTTTTTTTTTCTTTGTTAACTTACTATGGTACATTTACATTAAGATTTATTATTTTGCGAAACTTTCTAAAACCATAGATTATGTAATGATTTCGGACAGCAACAAAGTTAGCTTATCTATTCCATTTAACAACATATTTTAATATTTTGCATTGATCCATCCATTACAAATTATCCCAAACATTACTAACAAAAGTAATCAAAACAATATAAACAGTATGACAAAGAAAATGTAAAAGTTATTTTCGATTACATTAATATACCTACCTTATCTTACAACAAGCATGAACATCAAAATTGGAGTAATAATTCTCTTTGAACTATCTATTACACTTTATCTATGGTTTATATGTCTGTCAAAGAATAAACTTATCTATTGATAGTCACAACATTACTATTAGATTAGAAATAAAATGGCTGATGAACTGAATCTAACAATCTCGAGTGTACGGACACACTTCTTTAATCAATAGGTCATTTGGAATATATTTTACTTAAAATAAAATTATGTCTAATTGTTATTTTAAAACTTTTTTCAATTATTGTTTTTTTTATTTGTATGTAACAAATTAAATATAAGTAGTTTGATTTTTCTTTTTATTTTTAACATCAAGATGATATATACATAATAAAATGATGTTTTGTACCTAATGAGAAAGTCTAAATATTATTAAATATTATAATATTAAGTAATATTAGTGTTTAAATAAAATGGCTCAAGTGAAACTCCCCATTTTCAGAAATAATTACATCAATAAAAACACAGTTTGCAAAGTATTTGACAGCAAACTGTATTTTTTTTAATTCAATTCAAATTATTTATATCGTAACAAAAATAAAAATACTCCAATATATATTATAAATATATACATATAGCCACAGTATTATAGTATCACAGAAAGGCAGAAAATATCTACACGGTTGCAACACTCTGTATTTTTCTTCTTAGTTATCCGCGGGCCTAAAAATATTTATGAATGTGTCATTTGAGAAAAGAGCATTTTTAGCATACCCGCAGATTCCATAAATGGTAAACCAAAAAACGATAATACAAAAATGTCTCACAAATTTTAAAGAATTCTTATACAATATAGTTAGATTTTCTTATTTAAATGCATCTCATATTCAGGGTTGGTTGCCAGGTTTTTTTTCAAAAAAATATAGCACCAGTGTTCCCGCTTAGTATCCGAAAAATTGAAAGTTCCCAATAAAAAAATTTGTTATCCGGAAAGTAGAAATTTCCACTAAAAAAAAAATTGACATTCCCAAAATTTTTGAACCTTGATAATTTTTCTCTAAAAAAAAAAAAAGGTGAAACTTGCTATTCCGAAAGTTATGAATTCACTAGGAAAAATGACAAAATTATTCCGCAAATAATAATACCAAACACTCTATAGTTCGGTATTTTTTTTATACCGAACACCGAACATGGAGCAAAAATACCGAACACCTGGCAACCCTGCACATATTGTAGGTAGAGGACAAATCTGCAGCATCTGGCACACCAAATCACTGTCGCAGATTTTATAGCCACGAGGCTCTTTTCATGCCTCAAGCATCGCCTGTCCTCTATCTTTTCTTCCACAATTGATTGCAGGAGAGCACAATTTTCCATATGGTCAAAGTATTCTGCTTTTCCTGTTTTGTGACTGTCATGATATAGTGAAATGAAGGAGGGAAAGAGGAAGATTCTGTTGAGCACACTCATCCAGATTCTTATTGCTTTGCACGGAAAATGATTTTAATTTAGACGGAGATAAATAAACTAGAGATGAAACGGATATCCGGTATCTGGCCTATCCGGCTGCTTAAATGCCATCCGGACGAATACCGGATAACTAGCACCTATCCTACCAGATACCGGATAGTTAAAAAAGGTATGTTTGGATGGCTAATTGATTTATTTAGTAAGAATCACTTTAGAAACACACCTCCAGGAAGTTTAAATAAATACGTTTCGTCATATATCATCCTGCTGGAAGATACAGATAGATTCCGCGATTTTTGGAACAATGACGTTCAGTCGAACGGAGTCAGTCCCATATTATACCGTCTACGTAAGCGTAATTCATGCGTTGTACCCACGGTAATTCACGCACTGCCCGGGCTCTACTAAAGACTTCTTTAGCATTCAGCGAATTTTATAAATTTTGAAAAAAAAACACTGATATGTTAAAGGGAGCGCTGTTCTTCCTGTCATCAGGGTCCCGAAGACAAAAAAGACCCTCTCATACCGAGAGGGTCTTCCTCGTGTTCTGCTCCTTCGAAGCAGACCTGAGGAATCTGGACATGGTGTGTGAGGTCATAAACAATGCGCAAGATCTTGTTGCCTCCGTATGCTCCTAAGTGGAGCGTAAAGGGAGTTTGGATTGGATATAAAGGGAGCCGTAAACCTAAACAGATTGGGAACCTCTGCACTAATGCTATTTTGGCTAGTACCTTGGTTCTGAAGGTAAAAGTTAAAAATCTAAACACTAATCATAGGAAAAAAATATTATCACACCACACTAACTAATGCGGTTGATGTTTTTTTCTACAATGAACCCAATGATCCTATATGGATGCACCAATTAATCATAAACATACGCCGGATATCCGGTATTCGGCTGCTTGGTTGGCCGAATATCCGGTATCCGGCAAAACTGCTATCCGTTTCATCTCTAAAATAAACCTCGCAAACTTGTGTTGTTTTAAATTTCAAAAATTAATAGAGCAATTCATATAAAATTTCAACAATATATGAACTAAAATTTGTGAGACCTGTAAATTTTTTTAAACAAAAAACACACACGTAATCCGGACATTGTGAACATACCAAGACACTACAAACACATCAATACATTTAATGTAATATAACAATTATTAATAATATATATATCTATATATATGAATCTGAATCACAATGTTAGTATCAAATATTTCTTAATTTAGATACTTAATATTCTTGTTAATGATGCAAAGAATATAAATGATACCAACATAATGATGAAACGTTACTTATTAAAACAGACATCCAATCTGCTTTAAATATGTAACAGAGATTTAACAATTGAATATATTATTTTAACATAAAATATAAATATATTTCCAATGCATGAGTAAATACACCACATTGCCAAATAACAGATTATTTGTTTATGTCAAAAGTTTATACGCTTACCTCGTCAAATCTTCCATCAACTTTCAGCCGCGGTACGGGCAATTTGTACTTGATACCACTAGGCTGTAGTCCTTTGGCATATTTCCCAATATCCCTCGATATTGAGGTTGATCAAGCGTTGACGTGCAATGCAGTATATTTATTGCGTGTTCTACTGTGCTTTGTCTCGCTTCCACGATAAGTTTTAATTTGTAGTTTGCAGCTTTTAAGTAAGTTAAAAATAGAGAGTTTCACGTCCGAATGCCTTTAACTATCTTAAAATCTAAACATACACTAGACTTATATCATAAAAATAAAAAGAATTAGAGAAGATGACGACAGATTTATACGGACTCTATCACATAAAACGATAAAAGGGCATTTAAGGTTCATTTAAATCTTTTTCAATTGACTCCAAATATTAATCGATTGAAAAATGCCCTTTTCTCTTAGTTTTGTCAGGGTCCCAAGTATCTAGCAGAGAAGCAGGAAAAAAGGTTGGAAATCAGTGAAAGAAAATATAAATGAAAATGAGTAAACAAAAAAAAAACAAGCGTTATCTCAAAAAAATATTTCTGAATGTATTATTGTTTCAATAAATTTTCAAATGACAAAAATAATCATAAATATAAAATTTCGAAAAAAAAAAAAAAACCTAAACACAAAAGAAAGAATCTCGAAAAATTTCTTCACTCTGGATGTTTAAAATATATTTTGTCATGAAAAAAAAAACAATTATGAATTGTAATTTGCTTTTTTTTTTAATCATCGAAATTCTTTCAAAACGAATAAATAATTAAATTTACAATATTATAAAATGTTTAAAATTTATATTTGAACAAATCACAGATGCATTATAGCTTTTCTGATGTAGTTAAGACGCCGAAATAAAGCCGAAAATTTATAATTTTCTCATTAAATAAAAAACATTAAAACATAAAAACACTAAAATTTATAATTAAAAAATGAAAAAAAAAAGTAGAAGGTAGTCACTTAAAAATAATTTAAAAAAAAAAATTAAATAAGAGAAAAAGTTGAAATTCATTTGAACTAAATTAAGACGAGAATGTTTAACCGAGGTTCATATGAAATCAATAGACATACATATTTAAAAGTAGTAACACATTTTTCCACATTTACGTCATAATCAAGGTGTTTCTTAAAATTGATGTCAAGTACTATTCAATTCTTTAAAAAAAAAGTTTTACAACATTTATAATTATTGTAGACAAAGTGAAACAATTCAGAATGAAAATAAAATAAAAATGAAATGAAATAAAGAGTATTAATAATTATAAATACTAATTGTATTCTCATAGTATATTATTATCATTATTATCCAAATTAAATGAAAACTCTTCATTGCTTATAAAATAAAAATTAGCGTAATAAGGAACAAAAAAACTAACATGATACACTTTTAATGAAAAGATGAAAATGAAGAAAAAACCGAGTCAGAGAAAACCGTCAAAATTTGACAGAACAAAGAAAAATTATCTTTGTACCTGTTGTCTGTGTACAACTGAGTGTTGCCAACGACAAAAATAAAGTTTCCTCCACCGTTATTCGAAAAAAAATAACAAAAAATGTGCTTATGAAATAATGAATTTAAATGAACGCCACAAGGTAAGAAGAAAAGAAATAGAAATGCGTAAATAGTGAATTTTAAGAATAATAATCGTTTACCGTTAATAATTACAAGAAATGCTTCAACAACATTATAAAATTAATAGTGATCATGTTTTTAATATATTTCTAACAACTTATTTGTACAACAATCACTTCTATTAAAAACAAAATCCCGCACGTCATCGGCTCTACCTAGAACATACTCTACGATATTTAACTTATACATTCAGTGATTCACTAGTGTTCAAAACTAGTTCAAAGATATGGAGATTAATTTTAAATAGGCCGAGCAGCGTGCGAGAAATCTTAACGGCTGTGCAGTGTCATGATACGGAAAATATGCGCTAACATGAACCAGCTTGAGGATAAAATATTCCAACACACATAATGACTAGAAGACGTTCAACAGCGAGGAAAGGCGTTTATTGAACATCCTCTTACCGTCCAATCTGCATCATGTCATTTCGCTCTCTGTCTTACACATAAAAAATCAGACTCCCGCTTACTTTGTACCCTAAAAACAATTAACTATTATAAAAATATCTTAAGTGTACAGAAAACTTTGTATCGCACCAAAAAAATGAAACTGTCAAACAGCTGTCAAAAAACTCTCGAGTCTCCCAAATTTCACAATCAACTCACTATACGTAAGAACGAAAATGACCATCGACCACATGTTTTGGCAAAATTTAATTAAACTTCTATACATAGGTATTATATTTTTCATTAATATCAAATAATTCTAAGAAATTTTTTCTCCAAATATTTATATAACTTTATGTACATTTGATTAAGTACATACAATTTTATGAAAAAAAAAAAAAAACAATAATTACTACTTTTATAGATATGTGCCAAATATTTATAGCCAACCTTCTTACAAGAATAGACCGAGTTTGACTCTAAAATGAGATTACACGCATTTGATGCCAGTAAAATTTGTAAATTCTTCTTCACAGCCATTCCGGATGTATCCATTTCAGCGCAAAAAAAACCCTCTTAATTCCGACCATATCTCATTTATAATAACTTTGGACCATAACATACTCGGAAAATAGATAAAATTTAAAACATTCAGGCTACAATCAACAACTTTTAACACTTGGTCACACGCGTTAAGAAAATACTATTGCTTTTATTCAACATTTTTGTTTTGCAGCATGCAAGTATTTTATACCAATTTGTGGCTCAAAATGTCTACTTCAAAGTAAGATCCAACAATTTAGTTCATCATAATTTCAGCGTAACAAATCATCAGAATTCTGTTGTGTAGTGTACCATTCTAGGTATAAGATTGTCTTGAAAAATATCAAAATTATCCCAAAAAACTCAATTTTTTGCTTTAATATATTTCAATCAATTTTTCTGAAGGATATCATGAAATTTAGGTTCGTTACTCCAAATATTTATCAACAGCGGAGTTTCACCGCCCTTGATATGACCAAGTATTTAAAAACTATACCTAACCTCATTTTTACTCTAACACGACGGTATCAAATACCTCCAACAACTTAACCTAGACTATAAACCTCTCACTATCTCTCACCCTTGAATGGTCCAGATCTTCATTTTTTAACTTTTCTCAAACTCTAGTCTCAATATTTTATTTGCAAGAAAGATTGGAGCGAAACGACAAGTGCACGAAAACATCGGAATCGGTCACAACAGGTATACCTATAGACATTATCGGGAACCAAAACTACTACAATCTGTTTAGTAACTATACAAAATATAATAATAATATTATACAAAGGTCATTTAAAAAAAAAATAAAACATTTGTTTTTAAAATTACACAAAAAATCTACGACACTAATGAGACTAAGAAATCTAAATTTCTAAAAAACGCAAAAGAAAAAAATAAGTTTGTAATTAAAAATAAAAAAAAACAATAGTGGTATTAGATTTAACACAGACAAAAGACACATTCAAAAATAAAATAATTAATCATAGACACACATAGATACAAGTTTGCATAGATGAATTTTTTTTTTTAATTTTGATTGTCGACAAAACAATAACACAAGTGGAATGGGTATCATAATATTTAGAATACACAGAACAGAAAAAATAAAACCCAAATGAAACTGTGTGAAATAATTAATCATTATCACACACGTAAGATGTGTAGATACGTTATATTATTATTTCACTATTATTATCATTATTATCAACTATGTACAAAGCAAGAAAATGTATCACAAGATCTTTTATCTATGGAAAAAATAAACATTTCAAACAAAGTTCAAACTAAAAAGAAAAACCGGTTATAAAAGCGCTACTGAAAATTGTTTTCATTTATAGCCTCCTCGCATATTGTGTGCACTCCATAGATAAAGATCTAATAAAAAATAAAACTATTAGGTATACTTATTACATTTTTTTTTAACTCACTTACTAGCTACTGAAAGGGAAATATTATGAAAAATAAAGGACAAAATTGACAAGCAAAGACAAAGCTACGGTTGCGATAATATGAAAAGAAAAAAAAAAGGAAATTAATATTATTATATAAACAAACAATAATAGACATATTATTATTATTTAAATATTTCTTTTCTTAAAAGTAGTGAACTGTTTTGTGTTTAATAATAATAATAATAATTTTTATTATTATTAAACCTTTTCCAACATTTAAATACTTATTACTTTCATAAATAGAGTTTTATTATTATCATTAATTCTTAACATTTAGTTTTTCATTTTGAATGGTTCAATAATTGTTTTAATTAATTACTAGTTCAGCGAGTGGCTTGCCAATCTCATTTATGGTCGTAATTGGATAAGATTACGTCAAGTTTTGAATTATTATTATACGCAGGATTCGGTAAAATCTTCCAAAAGATCGTATTTTAACTCAAAACAATTCAATGTTCAACACTTCGACTTATAAAACGAATCATTTTAATCAATAACGGTAAGAAATATACATAATTATATTGTTTTATTCTCACTAAAATTAGCGCTTCAAAGTTTGAGGTTATATTGAACGGAATCACCAAATTTCTAAAAAATACAATAATGATACAAATTTAATATGATTAAAATTATTACCAAAAACATAATATCTGGCAACACAAATTTCAGCCATGTCATCATTTAATGTCAAAACACGATCTTATAGATTTGCCCCGAAGTTTTCTAAAGCAAAATATTCCAAATAAAAATTATTGATCTTGGACTTAACACAGCAAAATTACGAGATTTTAATATGAATCTGTTTATGTTGAACTGTTTTTAAGAGAGAAATTGGATAATTAATGATTTTCGATCACAAAACCTGCATCGAATGGAAATATATAAAAGTGTTTAACCTCCATGACAATACGATTCAGACAATTTTATGTTTCGTAAAATATGTCAAAATAATAGTGACTTTAAATATGGTCAAAATATTTAAAACATGCATGCTCAAAATTTCGTGACAATTTAAACCATTAAAATAATAATATGCAAAGTGAAACATTAACATTTATTTTCATGGTTCAATATCACAGAGGTTAAAAAATTCAACTGATGAGTTATTTTATGTGAAAATTATTATTTTTTTGTATGAACTACGAAGACTTCGCTGTTTTCTCAGAAGAAAAATGTTCTGTATTTAAATTATCCAGTTCCTTTCTGGATATTAAAAATAAATTTAGAGCTATTCCGTTGCTGAATCAATTACAAATTTTGCGTTTACGTAAGAGAAATGCTCGGTTTAAAATTACACATACAAATTAAGATGTTTTTAATTATTATTCGCTCAATCAATCCGAACTATGATACTTGAAAGATGAACAAAACGTAAAAAGTATTTTATTTTTATTGCTTTAAGTTTCAATAATTGTTTTGTTATAGGTTGTCAATATCTTAAAAGTCCCTTAATTATTTTTCAAAAATAAAATAGGGGGGGGTATTATTGTATTTGAAATATAAGTACGCTAAAATAGCCAATTTTGTAATAATTACAAAAATTTCTATGAAAGGGTTAAAAGATTGCGTATCTGATACGCAAGTATTGAATACTAAATTTAATATATAAGAATATGAAACAATCACATATTTTTTTGTTTTATTTTGTCAAAAAAATAAAATGAGTGATTTGATCACACAATTTTGAATATAGCACACTTGAAAATACACAGATTTTTTATTTCAAAACGAACTTTGGGCTTTCATATGCTGAATTACTTTATATAATTTTATATTGTATTATATTTGAAAATATATGACGACAATAAAAATTATCAATCAATCCATACATGCGACAGAAAAAAAAATGGTGTTAAAGCAAATAATTTAAATTTGAATAATTTTATCCAAATCGAAATGCCCAGATTTAGAAAATAAAATGTAGGACAGAGTGCAACGTAGAGAAGAACAAAGCCGACACAGCATACTCGGGTGTGCGGTTAAACAAACAAACAAACAATCACAATCATTATTAGATTACAAGATGGCAGTGAAGTCAATAACACTATAAAATATTTTATCCAACGTCGCCAGCGTTGAGTTTTTCCTCGCGAGAAGATTGCATCCTAACATGTGGGTAGTAGATAGTATGGCCGATTCACACCAACAGCGGTTATGCAAATACACAGCTCAATATATAAATTCCGGGAAAATAATTTATTTTGAAGACGAGATAAGATTCATATTATTACGATGCGATGCACCTTTCTGCCCGTTGTTTCCCTCCGTGAATGCACGCAATTCATATATTATTAATTATACATATGTATATATATATTTGTTAATATAAATATTAAATTTTTTTACTGATAATACAGTTTGGATGTTGAGTCTCCGTCACATCAAATCTTATTTGCCTTCCCACTTCCAAATTCCTGTAAGTATCAAAACAAACGTAACAATATCATCTAGTATTCGCTCTATCTTAACATACGAAATGATATTTCCAAACATTACATTTACTCAGCATGCATTTACACCAAACTAACATAGAGTTGAATCTAGAATCAGAGCATACTTTCATTTATGGTTGATATTGAACTAATTAACAGATTACGTACGTTGTTGTTTCTTTGGTGTCCATATCAACTATCAAGAAAATATACTCTACTTCCAGCTCTGGCTTTATGTTTGTTTGGTGTAAGGGCATACTTAAATGTATACTTTTCAAAGTTTCAATCACTTTTCACACATATTATGCTTTGATAAGTAATTAAAGTGGTCAACAATAATTGTTAAAAAATCATTTAATTTTCAATACAGCATCATACTACAGCCGAATCTATTGCTCAAAATTGTGTTAAAAAATTTTTTTAAATGAATTTTGAAATTAAAAGATATATTTTTTTTTAATAAAATGAATCTGGGCGGCCCCCACACTTTCGACATCTTTCACATAAAACAAAGCTTGTGTTGCGAAAGTGGAAATGGTTGGCACCGAGATTCGAACCCACAACCTCCAATACGCAGTGCGTATGAAAGCCGCTGACTGACACCACTGGTCTACCAACCACTTCCTGGGTATAATAAAAATAAATGTATAATGTGTTGCAATTGGACCAAATTTGTTACTAAGAACTGGATTTGAGGCATTTTGATATTACTGCTTGAAACTAAGTTTACTTGAATATATTGAAACTAAATATTTGAAAATATGACTGGTCTTTAAACCAAATCTAACTTTTAACATCATCTGTTAGTCTTTTTTTCTGTTATTTTCCCCTTTACTAAAACAACAAAATAGCTACAAACTAATGTGATTTTTGTATTTGACCACTATTGATACTAATTAAGTGTGCCAGGATCTTGTACACCCAGTATTTAAAGTAGTCAATCAAAGAGAGTGAGTGGACTTGCCATATCTTGCTGTTGGGCGCCCGTGGAGGACTGGTTGCTAGGCGTGCCCTGCCCTCCCTGCGGCTGCCCACTCTGCACCCCCGCTGCCGCCTGAGACCCCCGTCCACCCATCTTATCGCAATAGTCCGCCATTATATCTCTGAACCTACCCCAGCACTTTTCTGGTATGGTGATTGCAGTGCGGAAGTTGCTTTTTACCTAAAATTGTAAAACAAAGTAAGCCATTCAAAAACTGGAAATATCTTCGAAATACTCCATACTGCAACACATTTATTTAGTCATGACAAATACGTCACAGGGCATGACGCTTTTACCAGAGAACAAATCTTATATGTAAAAATGATAAGCTGTGCGGGCCAGTTTTCTGCGGCTCCCTTGTTGCATCAGATTTTTTCAAAATATAAAAATAAATAAATAAATTAACACTTTTCTGTACAAAGGTGTCAGTATAGCCGGCTGAATTTTTTGCCAGAGGCAATTTTTTCTAGTCAACCGGTCCCGTTTAATCTGAGACAGGGTAACCTTGGGTAGGAATTTGAATTGAAAAAACAATTCGAAAAACTCTGACCAGACCGGGAATGGAACACGGGACCTCGTATAACACTAGGCTACAGAGTTTGGTATTTATCACGGCTTTCTTACGACAAAGTGTGTGCCTAGCTCCCAGGAGAGCCATGGCTTACAGTTTGGAGATCACTGGCCTATGCAAATTTTTCTAGCCAACCGGTCCCGACCAATCTGAGAAAGACCAAGTCGGAGTAGAAATTTCAAGTGAGAATCACTATAATATTCTAAACCAACTGGGTCAATCAAATTCGGGACCTCTTGATTAGAAGCAAACGTCTGTACCACTTGACTACCAAAGTCAGTTATGCTTTGAAATTCCACGGACGAATATGGGAAGTTCATATTCGTCGGTCATCAGTTTTACAGGTATCAAATACAGTCGTAATGATTCAGGGAGTATTGGTGGTGAGGAAATACAACTTACTTCGCTAACCCGCATGTAGACGCCACGATTATTCTGTCCAATATCAAAATAGAAGTTCTTGTTGTCTACTCGCAAATGTCTACCCTCTGGAAGTTCCCCTTTATAACTGCAAAATCAACAACACAAAGTTAAAAGTTCAAATATGTCAGCAAACTACATAGAACAAGAATCTTATATAACAAAAGTGAAACCAACCCTCCGTCGTCAGTTCCGAAATCTTCTAAAAGGTCCGTTAATGCATCTCTGAATTCTATCATACCTTGAGCGGGGATGGCGACTTGGGATCTGGGACCTCCTCTCGGGATTGTTTGAGATACCTGTTATAAACAAAAACAAACATGAGACGAGGAAAATGTGACTAGTGTTAAAAGGAGTCCAAATATCCGATCTCCCTGCTTCTAGGCAGAGCTGAGGGCATTGAAAATGGTATGCGAGGAGGACTCTTGTTGCCTTACTCTGCCTAAAAGCTGAATTTTATAGAGAGAATATGTAGAATAAGAACTAATGTGTGGAAAAACAAGAACAAAAACATGTGGAAAGACTCTGTACGACATAGAAAAGAATGAGAATATTAGGAAGGGATGAATGGCATACTCAAGGAAAGGTGTGAAAAAAGCTCAGTAGATCAATAACGAACAGGTCAGAAGCAAAAGAAATAGGAGAGATTGTATTAGAAATGTAATGTCGGTGGAAGAAGCGAAAGAAGTGTGTTTGGATAGAAAAGAGAAGAGCTATGTTCTCTCTGCTACCACTTAACATGTACTGCTGATTACATGAATCGGCATTCTTTGCTTCGAAATCAAACAATTATTCTTTTGAGAAAGGTGCTGTTGTTGAGCGCCATGTTTGTGTATGGATAACCCATTCTCAACATAATTGTGGACGCATTCTAAACTACTTATTTTTATACTTGAAATTTTTTACTTGTAATGAAATAGATATATTTGGCATTTTTTACTGAACTTGGTTATTTTTTTTATAAAAATGAATCTGTGCTCACTCAAAGTGAACACAAATACACTCTTTGACTCTTTCACAGTAAGCTACTTAAAGCTTGTGTCGTGAAAGAGGAAGATGGTCAGCCCCTGGAATCGAACCCACGACCTCCGATACGAAATAGTACGAAAGCCGGCGTTGTGACCGCCAGTCTACCAACCACTTCATATTTAGATGGCGTTAAAAGTGTTAAGATACACAGCGTGATGGGTTAAATAAAATAGAATGGTATAATGGGATGTTTTTTTTTCTTTTTGTGCCGCTAGAGGCGCCCTTGCTAATCCGGTCTATTGTCAAATTCAGTGCTGCCAACGGGGGCGATTTACTTCTTCTTCTTCTTATGGTCGCTCACAATCTAACCTCCAAAATATCATTCTAGTTTATTTCAAATTAAACAACTTATATATTATTATACATGATAACTTACAATAGGTTTAGAGTAATCATTGTACATTTTTCACATACTATTACAAATAAAATTGTTCATCTTTTTTTATATACCTACCTAAATACAAATTAAAAAATACAGAACAGCACCCCTGAGATTTATTCTCAAATTTATGCGCAACAAAATCAACAGCTTCTTAGCAACTCAATCAACAACTTCTTAGCAACACAATGGAAAACAAACTTCCCAACGTTGGCATCACTGAAAAAAACATCTCTACGTTGGCAGCACTGAATTTGACAATAGACCTGATTAGAAGTTCTGCCACCTAGTGTGTATTGTCGGAAGCTCCCCAGAAAACTTCCCATTATTATAGTACGGTAACCATCATTTTCATGATGATTTAAGGTTTGTCATTGTAACGGAGGGAACAAATGTGAGAAGACGTAAATAGTACTGAGCCACGGACTCTTTGATTGATTGATTTGACGAGGGATGTTGGAAGCTTCACTCAATGGTAAAAAGCTTAAGAGACAGAAATATTGACTCACCCTTAAGAACCTCCCCCTAGAATTCTCTTTAAGGTCAAGATAATATCTTCTGTTATCCTTTACCATCATTTCTGACTTAAGTTTACCATCTTCTGGAACATTTTCGGGATTAGGAGGTCCTGAAAGGTTACACAAAATCATGATGTTTAAATGACAAGACAAGACTAACAGATTTTTGAACTTCGATAATATTCGATAACTAATCAACTGTCCTTTATTAAAAAACTGGTCACTTACCGAGAGACGAATAGTATTCACTAAAACATGAGAGGTGGTCACGGAACTCGGCTGCTGTGGACAAGGCGAGAAAAATTTGACTGCGCCTACCATCTGCGCCAATCTGAAAATCATTTCCAGTTTATAAACACAATTTCCAGTTTATAAAGAAAACTTTCAGGTTCAGTGTAAAACATAAGGAAACTCAACTGTGGTTTGGATTGATGGTTTTATGTTTTATAACTTATATATACCGCCTGTCCAACTTTGACCTAACCCAGAATAAAAAAATAATTTTGACTAATTACATGAATTAAATGCAGTTTACGACATAAAAACTGAATAAAATTTAGCTAATAATTATGTAATCATTATTGTTGATTCGGATGTGGGATAAAGTTCGACGGGTCATAAGTTTGTAATAAAAACAATAAACAATAAATTTCTCTATACGTGTCTAACTTTAAAAAAATCCAAGAGATGGCGGTGTAGTAGGAAATAAATCACATGCGATACACGTAACGATAATCTATATGTTGTTGAAAGAATAGACGTTCATCAAAACCAAATTTTACCCAATTATTATGGTAACATTATTATGTAATGAATTGAATAACAGTTGAACAAAAATTGCAAAAAATGTCTCTCATTCACACCCAAAAATATGAGTACACGTATATTTTTTTCTTTTTAAAACTAAATCTTAATATATTCTCCAAAACACTGCCAAACTTCAGAAGGATTGTACAATAAACAACTTCTCTTTTTTTTCTTTTATTAGGCAATCCACCCGGAGGGGGCGATGTGTGTAAATAACTTCTCCATTACAAAATATAAATTGAATACTTTTAAATAGGATTTCTGCACACAATTGGATCCTAACAAATCAGATTCCAATGGGTTAATGTTTAAATCTACTTCTTTTGAAATTAAATCATCGGAATCATTCTTTTAAAATATAATTAAGTTTGCTAAATTGGAGGTGGGCCTAAACTAAAAGTCAACACAAATACACTTTTGACAACTTTCACAAAAACCAAAGCTTGTGTTGTGAAGGAAACTTACAATAGGAAAGGAAAGAAATAAAATAGGCTGAGAAAGGCAGAAATACAGCTAGGACTAACCTCTGCAACCTTAATAAATCTTCCTCTTCTATTCTGTTTTACATCTAAATAGAATCTTTTAGATTGTATCTGCAACATTTTGGTTGCCAACTCCTGCTCCTGCTGATTCTGCTGCCCTGAAATTCAAACAATCCAAACACTTCATTATACAGGGTGTGGAATAAGAAAGATCCAGCAGTGGTGAGATAGCTTAAAAGAAACAAGTTATTAAAACTGCGCAAATAGAGGCCTCATACTACTCATACTCTACTTCTGTACCCCTATGTATTTACATAATTTAAGTTGGTTAGTATCAGTACGAGATCAATATGAGTCAAAATGATCCATGACTTGAATGATCTGTTTGAGCCGATTACACATAAGATCCATTTAAGTGGATGACACATAAGTTCTGTATGTTTTGCACATGAACCGAACCATTAGTGCTTACTACACGTACATAGAGATCCATACTGTAGGTAATATTGTGTTTTATTGTTGGAAAATATCACAAAATTGACCAGAGACCTGGATGGTGGTTCGGGTCGCTACAATATGATCTGTTACCCATGACTACTGTACTTTTTATATGTAATGCCCATCAGGCAAACATCAAATGAAGTCATCTTTTAATGGTCTATAGATTCAAAAGTGACTTGATTTGTTAAAATAAGAATAGCAGGTTGTATAATTACCAGAATCAAAATTGCTGTTCCCCCCCTCCATGCCTGAGCCATGGTATTCTGAAACAATATGTTGGGAATTAGTTACCTACTACAGGTCAAATCTCGGTATAACGAACTTCACGGGACCATAAAAATATTTAGTTATAGTGAAATTTCGTTATACTGGATAGATAGGAAAACATTTACATTTTGAATTTTTTGCTATTATTTTACATGATACATTTAAAATTTTTTGTGTCGCCATAATTACCTACTGGTGTCAAATAAACTATTATTGCTATTATTAAGTGAAAACAAAAACAAATTTCAAAAATTTATCAATCACGCGAAGGAAATATGTTAGGCAAACACTTGCGAACTCGCCAATGCCAAGGACAAACTGGAGTCGGAGAAATTTTATTGCCTAATTGAAACATGATTTTTAAACAAAAAAGTTTGCTATGCTGAGATCCACTTTGTTACAAAGAATTTTGGTTCAGTACATTTTATATGGAAGTTTTTCAGGGACAAATTGAGGATTCGTTATAGTGGAAATTTTTATAACGAATTCAAACTTTCAAAATGCTCCCCTGAAAATCACCATTTTGGCACTTACCACATCTGTATGTAATGCCATCGATATACATTACGCAACCAACAATGTGATGCTTTCATGAAACTATTTAGTATTCAAGAATATGTAACAACTAATGACTCTAACAATTCATTACTAATGTTCTATTTTTAAATGGAACAAACCACTACGGGCTTATGACCGTCTTCTATTGTTATTTCAATGGCTGGCTTTATTTAGTATTCGATTTTATGAAGTAAAATATTACTCCCTGCAGGATTCCAATCACCATCCCTAGATGTCTCTGCGTTAAATTAATAAAGAATATAATTATTACTGCCTACAGTGTTTATATACACAAATTAGGAAAGTATAGTCGTCAGAACTGTTGGCCTAGTGGATGGCGTCTGTCCTTGAGATGAGGAGGGACACGGGCTCGAATCTTGCTGCGGGCATGGGATTTTGTGGATTTTGACAAATTTATGCACCTAAATGGCCAACATTGTTAATGTAAAGTGGCTATTGGCAATGGTTTATAGAACATTTCCTCATACTCAACTCATTTTTTTTAGTTTTTGGCGCTTAGTGCGTATTTTATTTCCAGTATACAAATTTGAAAAAATGGGTGTACAGAGGAGTAGAGTAACGACTTACAATAACGTTACTCTCTACCTAGCCCTCTGAGAAATGGTGTGATGACTACACAAAATATACTCAAAAGTCACAAAACGGTATTGATGTCAACAGTTAAAAAAGTTACAGTTGTGAAACACTTATTTATAAGAACAAAATAATTCAATTTTTGCTGCTTTTACAAGAATTGAAATGGCACACAAGCTTAGAATGCTGTCTCTAAATATTGTCCTCCATGGCCAGGGTGTTCGTAGAATTAAGGGAAATATAATAATCTTTCAGTTGTGGCGAAGAGGTTAGGTAATATTTAGGAACTAAGAGTGAATGATGGATGTCACACTATAAGTTGTAAATAAAATGTTCAATCCCAAAACTGGGATGCTTGGAAAACCCCAAAGACTACAACACTATACAAATATTGGAAAATATCTACTTGTAAAAAATATTGTATGCAATAAACATTTTCGAGATATGAAAATGGGGTGCAAATTCCCTAAGATTTGTAAATAAAAAACTTGTTCGTTGAAACAAATGGTGAAGAAAAAACTTATGAAGGTTAAGTCCAAATCTCACTTCAACAACTAACTGATGTTTCCTACCTAAATATTGCTTTCGAATTATTTCAATGGGAAGGATACGTGTATTAGACTCTAAATAAAAATTATCCACATTTCAAACTAATTTTGCCACTAAACTTCACAAATGAATATTTGACGTTTGTAATATCAGATTTCTTTTATTATAGTATGCATATAGCGAGTGTGTAGTGTCTGTACACAGTATAACAAAGAAACTATCCCATTTATGAATTATACAAGGGATATAACAACATAATCATGAAATAAATATTTAAGGAGTACACTGGACGATGGTTATAAGCTACATTGAGAGACAGTGCAGCCAAACAGCGGCATACTTTGCCGAAGATTTTAAACTTCATTTCTAAATCAGAATAAAATTCATATAATGTCACAAATTGGTGCATAAAACTTTATGATAAACAAGCAAAATATGTACAAAATCCAAACTCGCGTAGTATATGGTCAATAAGAGCGTAATTGTGTCAGATTTTCCCATTATTTGACTATCCTATAAGATTCTAATAGAAATGTCTATACGCCATTTTGAAACATGAACAATGAGATATTTGCAAAAAAATTGAAACTTGGAGTCCACGAACGATCTATGTTTCTGAAAACTGTCGAGAAAGATAATTTCAACTATACTAAACGCATTTTTGTATAAATAATGTACTAACTCTGACTAGAAACGCCTTCGTCGCCGCTACCAGTATCCGACATCGCAATCCACACCAAGTATTACAGACCACGGTTATCTGAACAGATGTGGTGAGTGTTGCTAGAAAACTCCAGACTTGGAAAATTTCGTCATTCTGGAATTGGCGTTAATAATTTTTTAACATCTTAATTGAATTCATTTTGAAATTTATGTATAACACAAGATGGTATGTATAATTATTAATGATCACCGCACACCTCAACCCAACCCGGAGGAGACAAATCCGCATGAAACCAACCCTCTAGCATGATCGAAGCAATCAAATCCAAAAGCCGGCTCCACACAAATCAAGCCCGCCGCAGATCTCCCCCAAACCAACCCACAATGCGGGGGGCCTGAACCCCACTTAGGGGCATAGAGAGGCATCAAGAGCTCTCCATTGCGCTCGAAGGCGACTGAGGCCTATGGTGCCTTTTGTGACCGGTTGAGGTTTAAGGACGTGAGGTGGTCAACCTCACGGTCCCTATCTGATTTTTCGATTTCCTGCCTCTTACAGGATGCTCGAAAAACTTATTGAAATGTAATATTAATATAATTTAAAAAAGGCAGTTTTTTAAAGAAAAGGTTTAGAAAAACCCCTTATCAGTAACCTTTGCAATATGCATTTAACAATAACCCTAGCTAGCTTGAGCATTCATGATTTTACTCAAGGGCAAAGGCCAGCCTTGTCCCAATATATTGAATGGGATCACAAGGGTTGACTGTAAGAAATTATATTAAACAATAATAATACAAATATAAATTTCAATAAAAATAATTTATTTCACATTTGAGTGGGTTTCTAAACCTGTTTTGAGGTCGAGTAAAAGTTTAAAAAAGTTCATAAAGAGTAAAATTAAACATTTTGTTACTGAGAAGAGAGAATATATAACATGTTTCTTCAGTTTGTGATTGAAAACCGGTTCATGTATTTTTTTTTTAATTATAACCAACGAAGAGCTTCTGATTCCTTAACCATGTACGACGTACGTGCCTCTTTTTTAATAAGAGCTGAGCTAAGGATTCTTTGTGATCTCTGGTTCCCCTGGACGATACTTTGGAAAAAATTCTAAGCATCGTTCATTGCAATTATTTATTTTACAAAATTTTATAAAATTGTTTCTATTATTTTAGTGTGCAAAAAGTCACTACAAAAAATGATACTTTGACAACTATTAATTTTGCCAAAATAGAAAATATTTTGTATTGTGGCAACTTTATAAGCTGTGCGGGTACTTGAATGTTTGTATGTGTATGTGTGAGGTAGTATTATAGAAGTGGCGGGCTACCTCTACTTATGGAGTAAATTTTATTGTCTTTGGCCAAGGACTCTGCGAATAGAGGACAAGGCCTGCCAGTCGGGGCAAATATGGGGGAACATCGAACCGGGACATGGGGAAACCAGGACAATTGCAGCATAGCTACCTATTCAGCAATATGCAAGGTCGAAATTGAATAAACGTTATCCGTAGAAAAATTCTAGTACTGTACCATATTATTAAATTCTGGCTATATTTTGCGTTATATTTGAAAGCAAAGCACACAACTCATAGAAAATACCTTATAAGTTGGTTGGATGATTATCCTAAACTAAATAAAAAGTACCAAGAAAGATTGTTAATCGGAAAAATGAATAAATATTATGGATGTATAGTTGCATACTTTATGTAAAGGTAGACGAGAGCAATAATTACTTCTTATTCCTATTGTATAACATAGGTAATAATAATAATTATTATTTTGTTACATGCATAATGATACAATATGTTATTATAATAGTACATAACTAACTAGACTAGACCGACGTCTAGCGCACTGGAAATAAAAAAAATCAAGTAAATTTTATAATGAGTAGAAAATATAGAATGAGCAGTTATACAATTTCATTTAATCCTTGTGATAAGTTAATACCTTTTTATAAGAAGCCTGGATTGTCAAATTAAATTCGAGGTCAAAATCCTTATTACTGTAACTGTATTTAAATGATTTCATTATTTTTTACGTTAAAAAAATATTTTGAAAAAAGAAACTATTTTTGTAGATGTAGTGAACAATAATTATCTATATAGGTACCATTTTTATGTTTTTTGTATATAAACGATAAAGAAAACTTGAGTAAATATTTAAAAATTTAAAATTAGAACAGAGTTAAAAGAATGCTTTAAGTACATATTTTTAGATACACTATTAATTTGATTCATCGGTCATTCGGTTAATAATTACAATCTATCATTTTGCTAACATTTATCATAAAACTACTTATAGGTAGGTATTACTGTAACTGTATAACATGTTTGTATGAACACACATGTCATTGTACCTCATTGAGCTCGTCCATAAATAAGTTTTCAAATTTCTGCATTACTTAATCTAAATTGAATATAAAATCTTTTGCTCTTTTATCCTTAACACAAAAGCGTAAAAATAATCAGTTTTGGTGAATAGTGTACTGAAATAGTAATAAAGAAACTTTAATAGGTATGTCCATTTTTTTTAAGTATATAATAATTATTACTTATGGCAACATTTTGAACAAATAGTAGCTGCGGTCATTGAGTACAAATATTATTAGAAAACTTTTGTGGATGCGCAGAACCAAAAATTGGTTCCTTCATTCAACAGTCACGTGACTGAAGATAAATTATCAATAATAATAATAATTCATTTTTTTTTTTCTTTATTATGGCAATCACCCTCGATATAACGAGAGTATCTCGTGCCATTGACAAGTTGATTAATTTTAACAAAATACATTTAACAATAAGAACAAGAAAACAATTATAGGTTATTAAAATAAAGAACAAAGCACAAACAAAAAATACAGAAAAAACACAACTTAAATGCTTAGTACAAAAAATGTACAAAAAAACAACATGAAAAAAAAAGTGTGATTACTAACAATCTGATAATACAAGATGCGAACATGTGGAACTAAATTACACAAGATATACTGTTCAAAGTAAGAAAACAAATACACGAATGATTATACATCCATAATACAATGATTTATAGAGGGAAGATAATAATATAGTAAATTATTAACATGGCAAAGATATTTTTTTTAACACATATAAATGAAACAATAAACTTTAAGGCAGTAGGTACATGAGAAAATATAAGATAAATATGTACACCTAGTCTTTTGCACACGCACTCGCCATACACGAAATATATTACATTATGTAGATAGATACATTGGTAAATGAGTGTAAATATATCTCTCTATCCTATTCAGCACATAAACAAAACCTAATTAAAACAAAATTAAGAATGTACATAATAAAAAAAAAAACAAGTCATAAATAAAATGAATAAAGTATTTTTTTTACAAAAATTCAATTTAAGCACCTTGTTAGAGTGTGTACTCGTCTAATGTGAGAAGTTAAAATAGGTAAGTATATATATCTAGCAATATTTTAAATTTTGACATCGTTATCAACAATAAATTTGGAAATAATTCTATATATTTTTGGATCATATATAGAGAGAAGTTGATTAATTGAGGTGGGCATTGTGACTTTATTCTTAATGAGAGCTAAGTAAAAATTAGGATATGATGCTCTGTTTTCGCAGGCAAAAAATATATGGTCCACCGTCTCCTCCTCCAAACCACAGTCACAGATCTCCGTGGGGGCTATCCCAATCTTATGTAAAAAGCTTTTCGTACACACATGTCCTAGTTTTATTCTGCAAATGACAGACGTACTTTGTCGAGGGAGTGATAATTTATCAAACCACGGAGTCCTGGATACTGTGGCTATCTTCCTTCTATATGCAGAAATCGAAGCATTCCAGTTCTCCTGCCATGCATGGAACATTTTTGACTTCATGATACAGAACATATCAGAGAAGGGAATTTTTTTATTTGAGTTCAAACTCTTGTTTACAGCTTCCTTTGCCAAACTATCGGCAATCTCGTTTCCAACTATACCTGAATGACCTGGAATCCATCCAATAGCTATTTGTTTACATTGTTTCGAAAGGTTGTAGAGGTGTTCCTTAATTTCCAGAATGGTGCGATCCATCGCACAATTAAAGGACGGGCTTTTTATTTTAAGCAGGGCACTCAACGAGTCTGTCAGAATTAAATATTTTTCGGAATTGCACATGGTTATATATTTTATGGCTTCCAAAATTGCGCAACATTCCGCCGAAAAGATAGTAATTTCTTTCGGCAAGGTAATGTGCATCTTAAATCCCTCATTTTGGGCAAAAAAAGCTGCACCTGTCGCATCACTGTCCTGCTGCTTTGATCCATCTGTAAATATAAGATTATAATCATTCCAATCATCTAGAATAATTTTATTGAATTTATTAGTTACATTTGGGGTAAATTTGTAGTTGAAGAACTTTATGACTCGGGGAGTATGTGTTAAAGAATCCAAACTAACTGAGTACAGAGGAGAGATGTCTGTTTTCTCGATTCTGTGTTCCAGATTTGCCAAGGAGTTACAACTACTCACCAAGGTTGGAACAGGTTTTTTACCCCAGGAGCGTTTATGTTTTTTAATACTATCATCAAGGCTATGGATTTTATCAATTAGAGTATTTCCTTCTATGGAAATCATTTTAATCACAAATTTGTCACATAAAAATTGTCTTCTTAAGTCAAGAGGAGGAATAGAACTCTCAACCTGCATCGCTTCAACGGGTGAAGATTTCATTGCTCCCAAAATAATTCTTAAGGCTTCATATTGAATTTTGTCCAATTTTTTACTGTTGTTTTTGGACATAGGCGACATTAAGAAACTGCAATAGTCCAATTTGGATCGTACTAGGGAATAGTACATCATTTTAAGAACTTTTGGGTGAGAACCCCACCAAACTCTAGAGACGGCTCTCATGGCATTTAATCCGCCCTGGGAACCGTTGACAATTGCATCTACAGCCGTATTCCAGGAAAGTTTCCTATCAAAGTTTACTCCCAAAAATTTTAGTTCGTGAACTTGACCTAAAGGAACATTGTTTATATTAATCGTACACGGTTGAGATTTTCGTGATTTCGAGAAAAATATAACTTTGCATTTCGAAGGATTCAACGTGAGTCCCAAAGAATTCAACTTATCAGACAGAATCTTTAGATTATTGTTCATTACCAACTCAATTCTTCCAATATTTTTATCTGGGTAGTATACAAAGAAATCATCCGCATAATTAAGAATTTTAACATCGGGGCAAATGTCATCGAAAATATCATGAATGTAAGCATTAAATAGAAAGGGACTAATAAGAGAGCCCTGTGGTAGTCCTCTATAAGCCCTTCTTTCATACACGACACCAGAATGACCTTCTATTAGAATTGTTCGCTCGCTCAAAACAAATATCAAAAGCTTAACAATACTATCAGGGATTTTAAGTTTTACTAATTTGTTCTTCAATATATGGATCAGAACATTATCATACGCGCCAGATATGTCCAGACTCACCCCAACAACATGCTTAGATTCGGAAAAGGCTAAATACACATCTGTTGTTAGATGTGCAATGCTCTCCATTGTAGATTTTCCCCTTCGGAAACCAAACATGAGAGAAGAGAAGCTTTTGTTTCTCTCGACCCACCAATCCAACCGTCTCTTGAGAAGGTGTTCCATAATCTTAAGTAATACACTAGAAAGAGCGATCGGCCTAAAAGTTGCATCGACGGGGTGGCTTAATAAAACTTTGGGAATGGGGATGACTAGTTGTTTCTTCCATGTATCAGGAATGACACAATCTCGAAGGCAAACATTTAAAATTTCTAGAAAATAAGTAAGAGATAATTCACTACCCAGACCGAGAAGGCTATACGGGATGCCATCCACTCCAGGAGCAGTATCCCTTACAGTGCTTATGACAGATTTCAGTTCTTCCAAAGAAAAACCCTTGGTCAGGGAAGCTTCATCTGATACGTCTCTCGGATAACTAGAGTTTGATGCATTAAGTGGTGAATAATTGTGATGAATGCTAGCGTGAGCCGCAGAACTAGTCTCCTCGAATAACGGAACGTATGGGGGTACCAACTTATCAACAAATTTAGATAGAGCTGGTTCAGGAATTGTTTTCGTTTTGGAAAATTGAAATGATCCTCGAAATTTTCGGATGTTTGCCCACACCGTACCTATTGGAGTTTGTGGAGATAAGGAATTACAAAAGGAAATCCAACCAGCTCTTTTTCTTTTTTTAAATATTTTTTTAGCCAGAGCTTGGGCGTTTTTAAGGATAAGGAAATTCTCCATATTTGCGTCACGTCTATAGTTTGTTAGAGCTTCTTTCCTCTTTTTTATCATTTCATCACATTCTTCGTTCCACCAAGGTGGAGACGTAGAGTGAGGTTTGTGTTTGTGATTTCTATTTATTTTGAAATTTTCGACGTTGCGCAACATATCTGAGAATGATTTACAGCATTCATTAATATTATCTCTTGAAGGAGGCGAGAAGGACCTACAGGACTCCTCTGTGAATTTCCTGTATTGTTCCCAATCAGTATTCTTGATATTTCGAATAGCTTTTCTGCCAGGGCTGACAGGAGTGTTAATTCCTCCAGCTCCGGAAAAATTCCACTCTAACATAATTGGGAAGTGGTCGCTCCCACTAACCTCATCAAGAATCTTCCAATCGAATGAAGAAGATATATCGCTGCTGGATATTGAAAGGTCTGGGATACTTGGTTGCTGATTTGGAACTGGTATTCGAGTGGGTGATCCATCATTCAATACACATAAGTTTAAATCGTTTAGAGAGTCAACAATCTCCCTTCCCAGTCTATCTGTGCTGCTGGACCCCCACAATGGGTGATGCCCATTCATATCTCCTAAAAGAATCAATGGTTTAGTTGCATTTTCGATGACTGATTTTAGATATTTAAAAGAGTTTTGAGAAATGTTGGGAGGAATATAAACTGAAATGAATGTAACATTTTTCACTCTAACACCGACTATTTCAAAAGGACAAGAAAGTGGTTTTATACAGATAGGAGTAAAAGGTATGTTATCTCTGATAAGAATTGCCGCCCCACCGTAACCAGAAGGCCGATCATCTCTCAAGCAACAAAAACCATTCATATTAAATGCTTGATTAGGCCTCAGCCAAGTTTCTGAAAGGGCCATTAACGATATATCATATTTCGAAGTTATCCCTACAATATCCTGCTTATTGCAAGTTATACTTCTACAGTTAAATTGTAAAATTTTAATATTTTTATTGGTCATAGTATTTTTATGTTATAAGGAAAAAAATAAAAAAAAAAATAAAAAACAGAACATTTGTAGCAAAAGGGATATTGAATGACATAACATAATATGACAAAATACATATAAATCAAATGAAAAATAAAGTGAGTAAAGTAAGATATAAAACTGTTTGTATTGAGTCTTAATTTGTTTGGCTAAAATCTAAATCTGAATAGTCAACGGGCAGCCTTTTGGCTGATGGAATATTTTCAAGTTGGACAGTTTTTTCTAACTGATTAGGGTTGTTTAGTTCTTGCCTGTCGGCTAATATATTATCAAGTTCTTTTCGGACACCATCATCGGAAGTTTCAGATGAGAGGAACCTCCCTGCTAACAATTGATTACAGATTTCCCTCAATAATGGCTTCATTAAGCTCATAAGTATCCATTCAGGGTCTTCTGAGTCGCGTTGGGTTGTTGCCCTAAGAGCAAACCCATCGTCCGGTTGAGGAGAGTTTCCATTTGGTGCTATTAAAATTTCGTTGATCTCTTTTAAAAGTTTGGGATTTCTGAGTATATTGTTTTCCCTTTCTACAGCTCTGGTAGATATTTGGGAAATTTTATTAAACCTATAGCTTGTTGAAGTTGAACGAGAAGGAAGCCGGAGGGCGGAAGGGGAGAGAGGAGGGGTGACTTGACTGCGAGTATTTACTTTGCGTACATTTTCTGCAGCTACAGAAGAATAAGCAGGTTTGCTCTTCGGAAATTGGATACTGGCCTCAAAAAAGGAAATGCTGTTTTCAGCCATTACTCTTTTTATATTTTTCTGACGTGCCAATTCCGGACATAATACGCTGACTGCGGTATGTTTACCACCACAGTTCACGCATAAAATCTCATCATCTGGTACAAAACATTGGTCAACTGTATGATTACCTTGGCACTTATAACATACCGCCTTTCCTTTACATTGAAGCTTAGTGTGGCCGAATTTTGAACATTTGAAACATTGAATAGTAGGTAAAACGTAGGTTTCTACAGGGATCCTGTTATAGAAAATATATATGTGAGATGGTAGTTTTTGTCCCGAAAATGTAATAACTACAGAACGGGATGGCTTTTTCACAATATTACCATTTTCCGTAGTTCTATAGTCCAGTCTGCGAACTTTAATAATTTTAGTTATTTCTTGAGGGATTGTGATATGCGTCAATAATTCTTCGTCGCTGATATCGGTGGGGATACCCCTGACTACTCCCATACGGGACGCAAGAAATTTGGGAATGAATGTTCTGTACCCGTTATCCTGAAGTATGCTCTCGTCTAAAAAGTTGTTAGCAGATACATAATTTTTAAACTCTGCTGACAATTTTTGTCTCCCAATCGATTTTATTCTCAGAATATTTTGTGATGAATTAATTTTATTTTTATATAAGAACGAACCAAATTTTAGTGAGTCAATATTTTCCAATTCATCACCGACCTTCTTTTGTATGTGAACTATAAATGGCGGTAAGAAAGTGGCATCATACTTAAAAATTTCTGTGACTACGCTAGAACTATTTTCAATATTAGGTCGCTTTGGCGTCACTTCCTCTATTTTATCAATAGCCGTGCGTTTCACACTACCGCCGTCGCCAGTACTGATTATCAGCATTGATATCAGCATCAGCCATCAGCATCCGTATAAATTGATGCTGATCTTCAGTTGTTCGTGTCTTCTCTGCGGGACGGGACTTGAGCTTGTCGAATATTCTCGCGAGAATTTGGTGAACTATCTTGCAAGTACCTGGCACCCGCATCGGCCAAATTTCCCAGTAAACAATTGTTTAGTTGTGCAGTACCTAATTTTATTAATAAGTTATCAATCGGAGACATCAAATGAACGCTGAACAACATAAACAAGACAAACAGTTGCTTATGGAGGAATACTGTGTCTTGTGTTATGTTGTTTAATTGATTATTGTATTTTAAATGTACATATATTATTAAAAAAAAACATGACACTTTCTATGACAAATTATGACATATCGGATCGAAGCTAGAGCTGACACCGTATGGACAAAACAAAAAAGCTTCTTAGAACGTCCGAAATGAAACCGTTGCGACCCATAGCAGGGAGATTCCCAAGATACAGAGTCCTCAATGATGAAATACGAAGAACCTGCAATGTCGACGACATCGTACGATGGAGTAGACAGAGAGGTTCTGAAAGGACCATGTCGAAAGGATGGAAGACAACAGAATTGCCATGGTCGTGATGCAAGGGATCCCAGATGGATGCCGACCTGGTGGCCGTCCCCCAAAAAAATGGATATAAATCTAAACTTCATCATCACAGGAGCCCGATTTGAGCACTTCTTAGATCTATAAACAAAGAGGAGGATGAAGAAGAAGACAACACCCGATGAGAGAGGTGAAGTATTGTGTTTGAATATCTCACTTTAAATGTCATTGTTGAATATATATATACACAATAATTCAATAAATACGCATTTAAAAAGGGACTGCAGGACTTATGCGCACTGACGGATGATTCTATCTAACGTGGAATCGCGACCGAGAGGTAAAATTATGAGCGACCATAGGAAGAAGAATATCAGCATCTTATTAATTATATATATATATATATATATTTAAATATATATATATATATATTTAAAAAAATCAGCATTCGCTGATGTTGAAAAAACCCACATCAGCAACAACAACCCTGGTTTGTATGAGTTTAACAGCAGTCACGTGGTACTTGCTGGAACCATGCGCAGTAGCACATTTTCCTCTAGTATTATTTCTTCTCAAAGGATGCGGTAGTCAAATTTAGTTGACATTTATTTTCAATATAACCTAACAAATGCGTCAATTAAGTTTTTAGCATGAAATTAATAAAGAAAAACGCAAATGTTTTGGTGAATTATTGTTTATAAATGAATTTATAATAATAATAATTCGAAAATTCACATTATTGTTTTTGCTACAAGATTGAAGTGCAGAAAAATTATACTATAGTTAGATGACAGTTCAAGTGAAGTAATGATTATTGTTTGTTGACTTCATAATACTATTGCAATGTTTGTAAGATTTATGTTAATTTGGGATCGTTCTTTTAGGACGAGTTTTCCTGTTAAAATGTGACATTTAATAAATTATTTGTGAATGCTGTGAAATTTCATAAACACGATGTCGTTTAGCACTAGCATTTTGGAGGACGAAACTGTAAGTATTTTAATGGTCAGGAAGTGAGTTGAATTAATTGGTTTATCGGTATGAGATTGAATATATTTCTAATCGTTTTTTTTTAAGGGGAGTTCTCCAAACATTTCTAAAGTTGGTTCTACTTCAACCAAAACCACATTGCTAGGAGTGAAGAATGCACAAAGAAGGCTCAAAGCTTTCAGCATTCAAAAGAAAAAGTCATCTGTTATTTCTAATACACAATCTCCCACAAAAAATGCACGTAAGTTTAAAAAAAAAAACATTTTTTATCGAGGTACATATTATAGATCCAATGAAGAGGAAATGGGCAAAGCTGGGAGATGTGCTTAGGACAGCAAATGATAGTTGGCCGAAAACAGTGCTTTTCTTACTCTCATCAAGACTCTGTGTTCCGTTCCTTCAGAATAGAGGAATTGGGAGTGGAAGCAGATCATTTATATTGCTTGAAATAAAGCACAACGGAGACCTCTTGTTGCCTCTCTATGTCTCTGAGTGTAGTCGCAAAGGGAGAATTGATAGATTGAGATATTTAACAGTATGATTTTAAACAAAATCACTGTACGAAACCAAATGTGTTGAATTGTTGTACACAAGGTCATGGATTAAGTGAAAATTTTCTGTGTGATTTTTAATAATAATTCCAGCTGGCTGTCTGTCTCTGTATATAGGAAGTGTTTACTTATTTATGTTGATACATATATACCTACTTCCTTTGTGACACAACTTACGGGTATAGGGAGGCAACAAGAGCCCTCTACCACGCTCTATCTTGTGTGGCTTCAGTGACCTCCTCCCACATCATGTTCAAATCCTTCCGCTCTGCTTCGAAGGGACAGAACACTGTGTGAAAGGAGTCTTCTTTGTTTTCGGGACCCTGATAGGAGGAAGAACAGTGTTCTCCTCGGCCAACCGCCTCCTTAGCGCATGTCCCAGCAAAGTCCATCTCCTGAAGTGATAGGTCCGTCCTGGGTGTGCTGGCGTATAGTTTAAAGCAGGGCAACATCTGTTATCTAATGCGTTGTTCATGATCGCTGGTACTATCTTCTACCCAAAATTTTTCTGAGTCACTTCATTTCAAACGAGGATACTTTCTGTGCCTGGGCTTTGGTCAGGTGCAGAACTAACACCCTCATTTATGTTGATTGATAAATTACAATAATTTGAGTAAAATACAAATTTACATTTGGATTTTAGCTACCAACAATAGCCAAGTGTATGTTGGTTCAAAGTCTGGTCAATTGAAGAAGATTTCAGTTACTTCAGCTGAAAATGAAGTAACGGAAAAAAAAACATCAAAGAAACATAAAAAAGGTTAGTCATTTTGCAGTTTTTATTCTCACTAGTGGTCGACCAGTGCTCGAAATTCCACCATAACTAATTTAGATTATAAGTTTGAACATTATTGAGGTTCCATTTTCAAAGACTGAGCAAGCACTGTTTTAAAATTTTCTTTCAAAAACAATTACATAGATACGTCAAATTTCAAATATTGATGTGTACAAAGTTTTTTCTATAATTATTTAAGACTATTATTATCAATTTATAATTAAAACAAAAGAATATATGCATCTGTGTCAATGTCAAATACATCGGCGAGAGTGTCTGTATCAAATACATAACATTACAGTAGGTTTGTAATGTTTTTTTTTTACTGATTTAAACTATTGTATATGCATAATTTAAAAAAATATATTAGCATTCGCCACTCCTTCTCTATATAATCTATAAGTGTACTAAATTTCATACTCCTCCGTCTGTGCGATTTTCGTAAAAATGGTCACAAAGTTATTCCTTCACATATTAATATATAGATTTAATAAATTCACTTTATCGGAACATTCATAACTGTAAAAAATCGACGGTAAATTTTTTGGAGACCATATAAAATATATTGAGAGAATTAAGAATAAAGTGTGTGTCTAGCAAGAGGGAAACTGTGTTTTAGTGTTAACCATACATTATACCACCCTTATCCATCACCATCAAATTTCAAAAGTTTTCGACAAGGCGTGATGGCTTAAAAATAACAATAACAATAAAGTATGAACGTTGTTTGTGTTGCAGAGAGTGCATATGAGCACATGGTGAAGCAACTTAATGAAATGAAACAGTCCGATGACAATGTACGCAAACTGCATGAAGGCAAATTAAAAGACGCCCTTGAATTGGTGGGCTTACCCACTTTGGACAAACTACGATTTTTAAGTAAGTACCTACTGTATTTTTAAATGTGAAGACAATTAAAATATCCTAAATAATAATTGTTAAGTTTTTCCGTAACTCGGTATTCTTGTTGAAACACTAACCCCACGCGGAACATTTTTCAAACTTACGTTATCTGTCTGTAAAGTTACACTCCCACGCTATGGCAACATAGCCATATATTTGTCAATTTTCTATGATCATAGCGTGTGACTAGACTATGTTGCGCTGACAGTCATCGATGGCACCTTATAAATGTACTCTTGTCATATTGCAATATCTATGTAGCATAGAAATATGCATAGTGTACCACACGACTCGCGCGCGGTACAAGGGACTGCAGGTGCAGGCTCTAAAGAATTAGCCAGCTACCAGGGGAATGCACTATGTCGCTCGTCGCTTGCGCAGAAGACGGGAACTCTCTAATAATACTGCGGGCCCTACTCAGTTCAGGCCCCGTATGTTCGAGAAATGCTTCCCGCCTCAGATCGATCTCCTAATAACACGCAAGACCCTACTAGCTTCGGGTCCGCAATGCGTTCGAGAGCTCTCTCTGTTCGCCCGGCCGCGTCCTTGGATGGAGGAACTCCTAGTAACAACGCAAGCCGTACTTAGTTCGGGCCTGCGATGCGTTCGTGAGATCCGACGTCTTCTTCTGCGCCCTGCGCCCTCGACGAGAAATCTCCTAATAGACACGTAAGACCGTACTCAATTCGGGTCTTAGCGCGCGTTCGAGAGAAGTCTCGGTCCAGTGGTATCAGCCAGAGTCCAGGTCCTATTGCAAGGGTCGAGTCCACGGTCCAATGTGCCAGCCAGAGAAGGGTCCAAACAGTCCAGAGAGAAGTCCAAGGTAGAAGTCAGCCAGTTGAGTAGTCCAGAGAGAGAGCAGGTAGGTAGGTGTAGTCAAAGCCAAGAGTAAACGAAGAATGATATATTTCATACAAAAATGTCTGCTTATATTCACGACATAACGGTATCTGGGGAAAACCCAGTGTCCCCCGTCCGTGGCGAACGGAGCGGACGCCGGGAACGGGCTCAGAGCCTCGCCCCGAATCGGCCTGGACGTGCGACGGACCAGCGGCCGTCGCGGCCGAAATTCAATTATTCTAATTATCGACCTTTCGCGGATTATCTCCGCGGATCTGGGGCATATCCCGATGTGTTTGGTCTCGTTGGAATCGCCGCGCGATTTCCAATCGGGACATGCTCACCAGATCGCGCTAACCTTGATATATCGGTTTTCGGTATTTTCCGATCAATCCGCGAAAGGTCGATTAAAATCTTAATTAATTGGCCTACCCCGATGTATTTGGTATCATTGTGATCGCCACATGATTTTACATCGGAGTAGACCATTATTGGGAGGCTGCACCCTACCTCCGCGTGTCCTGGCTCGCAGGCCTCTTGGCCCTCCCTCAAACAGTAGGGGAGGGGATACCACGTTTAAGGGGTTTTTAAGCGCGCGTCGCGCGCAGCCGCCGTCATTCTATTGTTGGACACGGGGAGATAGGGTTGTCAGGAGCTCCCGCAGCCAGGGCTGCCTCAATATGCCAATGCATTTTTATTATCTATTACATACATCCGTAATCAACAACTACCGTGACAGCACGTAGATAATTCATTAAACGTCAAAAATTCTTAACACCTTTTGAAAACTGTTATTGTGAGTGAAAGTGGTACCGTTCGACGAATTTATCTTCTGCGCTTCTTCTGTTTGTATAAAAGTGAGAAAACATCCAGTGAACTGGGAGATTTAAGGTTACAAACATTACGTATAATATTATTGTCACCAATCAACTCGGGTGTGCGTAGATTGTACGTCCTTCCCACTGACAGCTGAAGTGTAGCTAATAGCTGCATCGAGCATCGATCGATGACGATGAACAGTACGACCACTATGTATCATAATGAATCTCCGCATCACTACATTGACAGTGCTAGGAGGGATGTGGAACTGGTGAACTCTGTCTTGGTTGATAAGTCGAAACTTAATATCGAGATGAGAGGGCAGGTAATTAGTGCCACGACAAGTCTCATGTCGAACATCGGGCATGCAGCTTTAATAATTTCTACGCTTCAAGCAGAAATCGTTCAACTCAAGATGGAGCTGAAGGGTGTTGGCACTAAGCCAAACACTGAACGATCGCAGGCTGAGCTTCCGGGCTCCGTATTGCACGATAGAGAGGAGTTCCCTCCATTGCCGATGAGGTCTAACGAACTCGTTCAAAACGAAAAAATGATAAATACTGCAACTATCAAACAAGGCAACAAGGTTTGGGGTGTGGCAAATGCAGGATCTAAAAGACGAACTATAATTCAGGGTCAGGGTGACAGGGACCCAGAACTAAAAACTGTTGAACGAAGAAAATTTATCCATGCTTTTTCCTTTACTCCTGAGACAACAGAGGACCAAATTGGGGCTTACATGAGGAAGAAAGATCCTAAATTGGACATTGAGGTGGAGAAGATCATAACAAAAGGTAACCATCATGCATCGTTCAAGGTTTCTCTCCCGGCTTCTGAGTACGACAATTGGATGCAACCTGAAAAATGGCCGCTCAACACACGGATCAATCAGTGGATTTTTCGGAGGAAACCGCAAGCAACTGCCATTATTCAACAAGAATAACAATATATTACTAAACTGCGTATACTCCAACGTTCGTGGACTTAATACGAAAACCCATGAATTCATTTGCAACCTATTGGCTCAGGACATTAACCTTCTTGCCTTAACCGAGACTTGGCTGTCGTCGAGTGTACTAGATGCGGAGCTGTTTGACGGCAGATACACGGTGTTTCGGAGGGATCGCATCTCAAGAGGAGGTGGAGTAGCTCTAGCAGTGCAGAGCAAATATTTGCAATCAGCTCAAAGGATGGAGTGCTTGGAGACTTCTGGTGAAAACTTGTGGGTAAAACTTATTTTTAAGCGAACAGTAATACTGGTATGCGTAGTTTACTTTCCTCCTAATTCCGAAGAGGAAGTTTTTTCTAGTTTTTATCGCACTTTAGAAATGGCAGGAAATACCGTAAGAGATAAAAATATTATCATTTTGGGCGATTTTAACTTGCCCTCATGTAAATATCCAAAAGATGAACATTGCTTTTTTCTAAAATTATTTGATCTCTCACAGGTAAATTGTGTCAAAAATACCAGCGATCGAATGCTGGACCTAGTATTTACAAATATAAGTTCTGAATCTGTTCTTGTTACAAGACACAGTCTGCCTTTGGTGGCTGAGGATCATCATCACCCAACTTTGAACATATCTATCTCGCTTTCATCATGTAAATATCAAAATGAACCCTTGTACAAAATTCCCATCCACTCGAGATGGAAATTTAAAAGTAATAATATTCCTTTACTTAAAGATATGATAAAAGATAGTTCTTGGCAAGGAGTGTTTGAATCGATGAATGTCGATGATGCTCTTCAGTGTTTTTATAATGAATTGTATGTAATGTTTGATAATTGTTTTGAAAATTGTGATGAGGATGTTCGTATTGGATATCCAGAATGGTTTACAGTTAACCTTATAAGATGTATAAATAAAAAGCATTTCTTTCATAAGCTTTGGAAACAAACTGGCTCACAAAAAGCATACGAACGTTTTTCTGATTTACGTAGATCGATTAAAGTAGATATTCGTCAATGTTATGAGCGATATATTCATCGTTCAGAAGAACAGATATGCAATGATCCGAAATTGTTTTGGAACTTCATTGCCAGTAAGAGGAACGTTAGTCAGTTTCCCAAGGAAATGTCTTGTGATAATGTAACATATTCGGAGCCACAACAAATATCGCAGGTTTTTTCAGAGTATTTTTCGTCTATTTATAATCAAACTCCCCCAGACTTGGAACCAGATTATTGTAATTTCAAGCATTCATTTTTTGATATACCGGAAATATCTTTTGAAGAAATAGACTACAGTTTGTCTAAACTTAAGTCGAAACGCTCATCGGGACCTGATTTAATCCCATCTTTCATTATTAAGCAATCAGGTCAAGAGCTAAAAAACGTATTGTATTATATATTTAATTTGTCAATACAAACAAAAGTCTTTCCAACAAATTGGAAAATTACCAAGATAACTCCTATCCATAAGAAAGGGGATAAATCTGATATTAAAAATTATAGACCAGTTGCAATTCTGTCTGCACCTGCGAAGTTGCTGGAAATTATAATTCACAAAAGAATTTGGGATAGCATAAATCATGTTATTGTTGACGAACAGCATGGATTTAGGCCTGCAAGATCCACAGTTACTAACTTATTGTCTTTTGGTGTAAACGTTACAAGAAGTCTCGACGGAAATACTCAGTGTGATGTAGTCTATACAGATTTCGAAAAGGCGTTTGACAAGGTGGACCACGATATTTTGCTGTCAAAACTTAATGGTTATGGATTGTCAAATGGATTAATTGAATATATAATTAGTTATTTACGTGATAGGCAGCAATATGTATCATTTCAGTGTTATGACTCGGAAACATTTTTTACATACTCGGGAGTTCCACAAGGATCTAATCTTGGACCCTTATTGTTCACTTTGTTTATAAACGATATTGGATCATGTATTCAACACTCTAACTATTTATTGTACGCAGACGACCTTAAAATTTTTCGGGAAATCAGGTGTCAAGGTGACGCGAATCAGTTGCAAAGGGACATTGATTCATTGGTGTCATGGTCATTTGAAAATAGGCTTCATTTTAGTCCCCCTAAATGTCATATTATGTCGTACAGTAGATCTCGTAACCCCATCCTAACGGAATACACAATGAACAATACAACGTTGATACGAGTGACCGAAATCAAGGATTTGGGAGTAATATACAGAGCGGATTTGTCTTTCAGGGAGCATATTATCACTATCGTGAATAAAGCTTCTAAGACATTGGGCTTCGTATTGCGTAATGCTGCTTGTTTCAAAGAACCTCGTACATTAAATTTACTATATGAAACGCTGGTACGCACCATTTTGGAATCTGCATCCATAATATGGGCACCGCACCAAATGTTATACGAACTTATGATCGAAAAGGTTCATAAGAAATTCGCCAGACACCTATACAGGGTCACATACGGATATTATCCATATTTGTTTCCATCGCTTTTTGTTATGGGTTGCCTGGGGATATCCACTTTGCGGAAGCGTAGGGACGAATATCTCTGTAGACATTTCTTCAAATTGATCAATGGCATAATTTATAATCCCGTTATTTTGCGGGAGATGAACTTGTACGTCCCGGATGCCTACACTAGATCACGTTCACATGATTTATTTTATCCTCCTAGGGGCCGAACCAATCTTGTCTCGAGCTCACCGGTAGGAAAGGCTATAATGTTGCTTAATATTTTGTCTATCAATGTCGATTTGTTTAATATTAGTTATAACGAGTTTATTAAAAGTATCGAATATATTTTGTTGTAAATATTATAAATACCTATATATGCATAATCTGAAGGCTGTTTGTCGATAAGGAGACTGATTTTCTTGTTTTATTTTTTGTTATTGTAGTACATAAGCATATTTTGTCGATGTGTCGATGAATTTTTGTTTTTGGTGCGATGGTACACTCACTATACCGGCGCGCGACTCGACAGTATTGTTGACGTCTGAGCGTGTGTGTGTGTGTGTGTATCTGACTGTCGGCGAAGTAAACTGTCCATGTTATGTTATTATAATATTATTGTCTATGGATTGTCCATTTTTTTTTCTCTCTTTGTATGGATTTTGATTTTATTTTAGTTTAAGAAAATATTGTTGTTGTTTTGTATTGTATGTGCATTGTTCACCGCAAAGGATTATTCTGTAATGGTGAACAATGCTTAATTTTTGACAGAAAAAAAAAAAAAAAAAAAAAAAAAAAAAAAAAAAAAAAATTATTTCGCGGGCCTCGCGCCTCGGTCCGTTCGGTGGGAACTAAGAACCCTTTATTTCTGTGGCCGAGGCGCTTAGCTTACATGATCGAGTCATAATCATATCCATATTATCAATAAATCAATCATTTTATGCAATATTATCTATACAATTCAATCAATGTCCTTTACAATCGAATTTATACAAATCAATCTTATTTCAATATTATTTGGTTTTTACTTCGCTGATCCGATTTAATGACGCCGTCCGGTACACTCCCCCCGTGAGAGCTTCGCTTCACCACCTTCAGCTTCCGGCGGCGTATCTCCCAGGGGGATGCTGATCAGCTTGCAGGCCGGTCTGGTGTAGGTCCCTGTGGTGGTCCGGATCTCGGCCGACCGCACCTGTCCATCAGCAGCGGTGTTGACTTTTGTGATCACCCCCTTTGGCCACACGTTTCTGGGTTGCGTGGGGTCCATAATCCAAACCATGTCACCGGTCTGGAGGGGGGTGGCTGTGGTACGCCAGCGGCTGCGCTCCTGCATCGTCGGCACGTACTCCCTCAGCCAGCGGCGCCAGAATTTGTCCGCTAGCTGTTGGGCCAGTCTCCATTGTTTGCGGAGACAGACCTCGTCCTCTTCGGGACCGTAGAAGGCCAAGCATGGCCTGCCGCTGGGCGAACCGATGAGGAAGTGGTTCGGCGTCAGCGGCTCTTCTTCTTCTGGGTCAGCCGACACGTGAGTGAGCGGTCGGCTGTTCAGGGTGTGTTCTGCCTCAGCTAGGGCAGTCAGCAAGGTTTCTTGCTTCAGTGCTTGGCTCCCCAATGTCAGCCGGAGAGCCTCTTTCACGGAGCGCACAAGGCGCTCCCATGCTCCCCCCATGTGGGGGGATGACGGGGGAATGAATCGCCATTCAATGCGATCCCCCGCCAGTTTGTTCTTCCATCTTTCGTCGGCCAGGACTTCTTCCACGGCGCCCTTTATTTCTTTGTAGGCACCGTGGAAATTGGTACCGTTGTCGGAGTACATTATTTTTTTTTTTTTTTTTTTATTTTATCTTTATTCAAACAAACTTACAGTCATTAAATAAAATATTACAAAGTTCATTGAATATGAATAATAGACCATTTCAGTTTGCGGGTATATGCATAGTTGGCAAGCACGTTAAATGCAAGCCAACGGGTGGGAGACACATTCTAAAAATAACAAATTATAAAAAAGAAAAAGAAAGCAGCTCTATGGCGTGTAAAATTAACAATTTACAAAGATAAATAAAAAAGTAACAAAGTTTATGTAATGTTAAAAATTCAAGGGTAAAGGATGGGAGCAGAGGATATAGGTAAGGAAAAAGGGAGGGAAGGAAGGGGAAGAGAGAGATTATGCTTGGACTCCCTCGCCTGGCCGACATCCGGCGGAGCGCCATGATCATGGCGTCCGCCTCTAGGCTGTGCACCAGTTCTAGGTGCACAGCCCTCGTTGTCATGCATGTGAATAGGGCGCCGTATCTTTTTTCATGTCGACGCCCTATCACTACCGTCATCGGCCCGAAGAAGTCCACCCCACAGTGGGTGAACGGCCGCTGACGGTAGGCCAGCCGCCCTTCTGGTAGTGGCCCCATTAGTGGTTGGTTGGGTGCCGCCTTTTTCTGGCGGCACTGTAGGCATTCTGCCACTATCTTCCTGGCCGCCGTTCGTAGTCTGAGGACGGCCAGGTCTCTCCTCACTTCCGCCACCGTCTTCTCGCTGCTCACATGTCCGGCGCTCTCGTGACGGTGGCGGATCAGCAGTCTGGTGAAGGGCCCGTCACCATCCAGGATGACGGGCGTCTTCAGGCCCTCATCTAGATCGAGGGCCTGCACGCGGCTCCCCATTCTGAGGAGGCCGTTCTCGTCGAGGAAGGGAGTCAACCCGGCTAGTCTGCTGGCCGGGTCTATCTCCTTCGAACGGGCAAGCGCCGCAATTTCTTTGGCGAACGCTCGCCCTTGCTCGCCCCGCATCCACCGGAACTCCGCCTCCCTCAGCTCCTGGGTCGTCAATGGCCCCTGGCCGGCTTGGCCGCGGCACCTGTTGCAGAACCTCAGCACCCACGCAGTAGTTCGGATGAGTCGCGTCCAGCTGGAGAACTTGGCCGCGTCCAGGATGGCTGGGGGGAATCTCCGGGTCCTCCCGACGAACTGCTTGGCCGCATCCTCTTCAGGTGCCGCCGCCTTGTCTGCCGGCCAGGAACTCTGCTCCCCTCTGATGAACTCTGGCCCCCGGAACCACAGGCTGTCTTGGCTGGTGTCCGGTAGCTCTCCATCTCGGGTGCCCACGTCTGCAGGATTCTTCTTTGTGGGCACCCACCTCCAGTCCCGGAGGCAGGTCAGCTCGTCAATCTCCCCCAGACGGTTGGCCACAAAGGCCGTGTGGGTCCGGGGGTCCGTCCCGATCCACTGCAGGACGGTTGTGGAGTCTGACCAGTACCATGTCTTCTGCACGGCCAGACTCAGCTCTTGGCGGATGGACACCGCGAACCTAGCCGCCATCAAGGCGGCTTGCAGCTCCATCCTCGGTACCGACACGGGCCTCAAGGGAGCGACTTTTGTCTTTGCTCCCAAGAAGGAGACCCGCACCGGCCCACCTTCTGTGGGCTTCTCGGCGAGGTAGGCCACCGTGCAACACGCCTTTTCTGACGCGTCAGCAAACAGGTGGAGGGTGACCTCGGCTTTTGGGTGGAGTCGGCAGCACCGGGGAATTCTGGTCCGGGCTGCCTCTACGGCGGTCAGCCAGGCTTGCCAACGCGCCGCGTGTTCTTCGGTGACCTGCTCGTCCCAGTCCACCTTGCTCCTCCATACATCCTGGAGGAGGATCTTTGCTCTGATTGTTAGACAGGCTATGAAGCCCAGCGGGTCGAAGACCCGCATTACTGACGCCAGCAGGCTTCTCTTGGTGGGCCAGGCCGTGTTTCTTGGCTGGCTCCACTCACATACTAACATATCGTCGGTGGGGTCCCATTTCACGCCCAGGATCCGTTCCTGGGCTTGGTCGGGACCGCCTATATCTATGAGGGACTTCGCCCTCTCCTCTCTAGGTACGGCCTGAAGCACGGCCGGGTGGTTCGAGGCCCAATTTACAAGGCGGAACCCCCCGGCGGCTAATGCTTGCCGTACCTCTATTACCCGACGCGACGCCTCTTGACTCGAGTGCGCCGCGTCTAAGTAGTCGTCCATGTAGAAGCGGCTTTGGATGACGTCGGCTGCTGCGGGGTGCTCCCCCCGTTGACTCTCCGCCACCTCGTTCCGAATGTACTGCGCGCTGGCAGGGGAGCACCTCGCTCCAAACAAGACACTTGTGAACACACACGTCCGTGGAGGCTCTTCTGGATTGTCCCTCCACAGGAATAGCTGCGCCATCTGGTCCTCTTCTTTCATTCTGATGCGCAGGAACATCTCCTCGATGTCTGCTGCGATCCCGATTTTCCCCTCCCTGAATCTCAGAATATTGCCGACCAGGGAGGAGAGTAGATCGGGACCTGTCAGGAGCCTCTTGTTCAGCGAGGCTCCTCGGCACTCTGCTGCGGCGTCGAATACGACTCGGATCTTGCCGGGCTTGCTGGTCACGGCGAAGTGTGGCAGGAACCATCTGCGTCCCGCCGCCCTCTCGTACTCGCCTTCTCTGATGGGCCTAGCGTAGCCCTTGGCGAAGTAGTCTTGCATCTTCGCCTTGTAGGCGGCGGCCAGCTGCGGGTCGCCCCTCAACTTCTTTTCGAGGGACGTCAGCCTCTTCATGGCGGCCTCCCGGTTCTCGGGAAGCCAGCTGTCGTCCCTCTCCCAGAGGAGTCCTGTCTCCCAGCGCCCATCTTCGGTGCGCCGGGACGTCGTCCTCATCAATCTGACGGCCCGCTCTTCGGCGGCCGTGGTGCGGTGGGCCGCTGTTACCCCCAGCGAGTCCACCGCGAAGTGGCCCCTCACTAGTGCGTCGAGATCGGCGTCCCGACGCACACACAAGGCCACGGCTAGGCCGGGCGCTTCACAGGCCCCGCCGTGTGCTGTCCATCCCAGCGCCGTCCTGGACAGGATGGTGGGGTCGCCAGCGGTCTCCCGTAGCTCGCGGGAGACGATCAGGTGGGCATTGTCCTGCCCTATCAGCATCAGGGGAACCACCGGGTTCCCCGGGCTCCTCAATTCTTCTCGGGTCGCGGCGACGATCTGTGCTGGGAGGCCCAGCCCGTGCACTGTGTTAGCGTGCACGGTGTATGTAGCGCCGTCGCCGCGCACCCTTGCCTTGATGCGCATGGAGCCCGCCTCTGGTGTTGTCATCGACTGCACCCCGCTGAGTCTGAGCGGGGAGCTGCGGCCCTTGGCTCCGATTTCTCGGGCCACAGCTTCTTCCAGCAGCGTCACTGTGGACCCCTCGTCCAGGAGCGCGTAGATATCGCGCTCCCCGCGGGGCCCCATCACCTTTACAGGCAGCACTTTCAGGAGGACCGGTAGTTCGGCCCTCCAGGTATTTGTAACAACCGCTTCGGCACTCACGTGCAGGGTCGGGTGGTGTGACTTAATGCACCCTTCCACTGCGCACTTCGATTTACACTTTGTACTGTTATGATCTGTGCCTAAACAGGCGAAGCACAATTTCTTCAGTCTCACCATGTTCCACCGATCACTTGTGTTCTTAGCTAAGTACTCGCGGCACTTCGGGGTTCTGTGATTCGGTAACCCGCACAAATTACACTTCACTGTCACTGGTCGCTTAGTCTCGGCGCGGGTCGTCGGTATTGCAGGGCGGAGAGGCTGTTGCCCCCCCTCATCGACGCCCTCACCGGACTCGGCATAGGCGGCCAGCACTGGGCGGGCTCGTGTTTTCGGGAGCTTCAGCTCCCGCACAAAGCCCGCGTTTTTCAACATCTCTCTCCAGCCGTGGTAAAATTCACTAAGCTCCAACAAGGAGCGATCACCGCGGCTGTTTCGATGGGTCTTCGCCCAGTCCACACATTCCCACGACGGCATCTTGGCGAGGAACTGCCCCAGCAGCCTCTGGTCCGTCAGCAAGGCACCGTTCTTTACTGGCGCTAATGTAGACACTGCGTTGTCCACGAGCAAACAAAACTCGTGGACCTCGTCCAGACACACTGTGTCCGTGGACCGCGGCTTGAATTTGGACAACAAGTCCTTCACGACGGCCTCGGCGTTGTTCGTACCGCCGTAGTGCTCGTCAAGGGCCGCCATTACACGGGCGGCGGCCCCAGAGCCCGACCAGTACAAGGTCGGGCCCACGACGCGTCGGGCTTCTCCACGCAGCGCGTGGTTGAGACGGGCGCGGTTCTCCGCGTCCGTCCACCCGAACGTTTTCGTCGTTTCTTCAAATATTAATTTGAAGCCTTGCCAGTCAGCGGCATTCCCGTCAAAGGGAGGCAAGTCCTTGACTCCCGTCTGGCGGGCCAGGACGTTATCTCGCCACTCGCGGTCCCTGTCGCCGTATGTGAGGCGCGGGACATCCTCGTACTGGGGGCGACGTCCCCCAGCCTCCATCCAATCTTGGATGGCACTCACCCTCGCGGGGTGCGCGGTTCGGTGGTCAGACGGCCACGATGGATCACTCGCGGGCGCCGTGACGCGGTACGCGTCATTGTTCAGTACAGCCGAGCTCCCCGGCAGGGGGGCCCGACCAAGTTCATGATGCACTGCACTATTGGCGGGGGCGCTCGCGGGCACCCTTACGCCATCACTGTTCACGGCAGCACTCGCGGGTGCTGTTACGCGATTCACTTCTGCAGCGCTCGCGGGCGCTGGTTCGGTGCTTGCGGGGGCACTCGCCGGTGCCTGGCCGCGATCGGTGGAGCGGAAGGCTGCTAGCTCGGCTTGACTGGCAGCCAGCGCCTTCCGCAGCTCGTTCATCTGCCGCAGCATCTGCTGGACAGTGTCATCCGTTCTCGTTCTCGTGGTTGATGCCGTCGAAGAAGCGTCAGAGTCGTGGTGGCTCTCGGCGTCCTGCTCCGCACTTCTCCCGGCGCCGGCATCGGAACGCAACGACATAGGCATCCTGGTAGCAGCTGATCCCGGCTCTGAAGGACCAATTTGTACCACACGACTCGCGCGCGGTACAAGGGACTGCAGGTGCAGGCTCTAAAGAATTAGCCAGCTACCAGGGGAATGCACTATGTCGCTCGTCGCTTGCGCAGAAGACGGGAACTCTCTAATAATACTGCGGGCCCTACTCAGTTCAGGCCCCGTATGTTCGAGAAATGCTTCCCGCCTCAGATCGATCTCCTAATAACACGCAAGACCCTACTAGCTTCGGGTCCGCAATGCGTTCGAGAGCTCTCTCTGTTCGCCCGGCCGCGTCCTTGGATGGAGGAACTCCTAGTAACAACGCAAGCCGTACTTAGTTCGGGCCTGCGATGCGTTCGTGAGATCCGACGTCTTCTTCTGCGCCCTGCGCCCTCGACGAGAAATCTCCTAATAGACACGTAAGACCGTACTCAATTCGGGTCTTAGCGCGCGTTCGAGAGAAGTCTCGGTCCAGTGGTATCAGCCAGAGTCCAGGTCCTATTGCAAGGGTCGAGTCCACGGTCCAATGTGCCAGCCAGAGAAGGGTCCAAACAGTCCAGAGAGAAGTCCAAGGTAGAAGTCAGCCAGTTGAGTAGTCCAGAGAGAGAGCAGGTAGGTAGGTGTAGTCAAAGCCAAGAGTAAACGAAGAATGATATATTTCATACAAAAATGTCTGCTTATATTCACGACATAACGGTATCTGGGGAAAACCCAGTGTCCCCCGTCCGTGGCGAACGGAGCGGACGCCGGGAACGGGCTCAGAGCCTCGCCCCGAATCGGCCTGGACGTGCGACGGACCAGCGGCCGTCGCGGCCGAAATTCAATTATTCTAATTATCGACCTTTCGCGGACTATCTCCGCGGATCTGGGGCATATCCCGATGTGTTTGGTCTCGTTGGAATCGCCGCGCGATTTCCAATCGGGACATGCTCACCAGATCGCGCTAACCTTGATATATCGGTTTTCGGTATTTTCCGATCAATCCGCGAAAGGTCGATTAAAATCTTAATTAATTGGCCTACCCCGATGTATTTGGTATCATTGTGATCGCCACATGATTTTACATCGGAGTAGACCATTATTGGGAGGCTGCACCCTACCTCCGCGTGTCCTGGCTCGCAGGCCTCTTGGCCCTCCCTCAAACAGTAGGGGAGGGGATACCACGTTTAAGGGGTTTTTAAGCGCGCGTCGCGCGCAGCCGCCGTCATTCTATTGTTGGACACGGGGAGATAGGGTTGTCAGGAGCTCCCGCAGCCAGGGCTGCCTCAATATGCCAATGCATTTTTATTATCTATTACATAATTATTTCGCGGGCCTCGCGCCTCGGTCCGTTCGGTGGGAACTAAGAACCCTTTATTTCTGTGGCCGAGGCGCTTAGCTTACATGATCGAGTCATAATCATATCCATATTATCAATAAATCAATCATTTTATGCAATATTATCTATACAATTCAATCAATGTCCTTTACAATCGAATTTATACAAATCAATCTTATTTCAATATTATTTGGTTTTTACTTCGCTGATCCGATTTAATGACGCCGTCCGGTACACATAGCGTGGGAGTCTACCTTTAGTCGATAGTTGTTATGACTATAATAGCAACCATATAGGTGTCCATGGGAAACATTATATCAAAGAAATATTGTATCCCTTTTCCATGCCTGTCGTCCGATAGGTTTTACTGCTTGTGAATAAAATTTAAAATGATCATGGTCAACCAAAATACCCATCATGATCAACCTATTGAGTCTTTCATTATTTCAAATTTGTGGAAGAATGGCTGATTTTCCCAATAAACATGAACAGAAACCATTTTATATACTTTCTTTTTAGCCAAGGCTTGCTAAATGTGGCAGTTATAGAATATCCAAAGTCACTGCCAGATCTGCTAAATATTTTATAATTTTTATTGTCATGGGATATTTTGGATTTACAGAAGCCTATGAAATAGAAATGTTGGTGACTGCACCTTTTGAGAAAGACACAACTATGTTAGTTGAGAGCCTCAAAAGAGACTACATGCAGCAGCTACACGGAAAAGCACACCCCCAGGCTGGTTCACAGGATTTTGTGGTGTGCGACAGTTGGCCTCAGGAAGATGAACGCTCCAAGTCAGAGTCTGATAAAAATTCAAAAGATCAGAACACTGGCTTGTCCATCATCTCAGAGTTATATTCACCCGAATTAAGTTCCGATTCGGGTTCGCCGGAAAATCCAGAAAACTTGTCTGGTGATGGCAAAAAAGCTTCAAGGAATACTTCAAATGTTTCCTTGCTTAAAAATTATTTTAATTCCGATGGTAAATTACCGAAAAAATCAGTTGTAGTTCCAAATGTAGATTCTTTGTTAAGTATAGAAAAGCCTACTTCTGGGGTCCATCTCGACAAATTTGGTTTTATCATTCGAGATACAACAAATATCGTTTTACCACCTGTTATTGAAAAAAAGGACTCCAAAGAGGTCAAAACATCTTCCAAAAAGAGTTCTGAGTACAAAGATAAATCAAGACACCAACCTTCGGATAGATATAGAAGCCATCATAATAATAATGACAGGAATAGAAGAAGAGACGGCAGAAGAAATTCAGATAGACGGCATAATTCAAAAGAGCGGGACAAAAGAGGTCATTATGGTAGGAATGATAGTCGCAATAGATCCAAAGAATCCAAACACAGAAGCGAAAAAAGTAGTAAAACCAAACATGGAACGGATCATCAACACGATGACAATACCAAAGATGTTACAAAAGCTGACGATAATAAAAAGGAAAGAAAGTCTAGCAGCGTGAAAGACGATAAGGATAAGAAAATTGTGAATTCCGAAGAAAGTCAAGTTTCCACTAAAGAAGCAGAAGGCGTGGAATTGAACTCTCAGGAACAAAGCGCTTCTATTTTAAAAGGAAGCGATTCTCCAAAAATACTTACCGTCTATGAAGATTCTGAGAGTACTCCAAAAGACGTTGCTGAAGAAAGTGTCCATGTGGAAACACAGATTGAGCCCAGACTTGCATCGGAGTGGGAAAATTCTCAGACTCCAACTTACTCTATGCAATCAGACTCGCAATGGGAGAAAACATCTACCCCTGACTATAGCCAGCGCTTTGAGGAAGTGTTAACTCCGCCAGATATGAACTATGGAAATATGATTATCAAAGACGTTTGGGAAAATTTAAGTAGTCATTTGGAACAGCAAGAAGATCAATTCGAAGATCTTACGCCGGAAAGTGAAATAAATGTTCCCTCTAATATAGAATGTAAAGAGGATTCTGTAGACGAAAGCAATAAGAATAGTGAAGAAAAACCTGCTGATGCATTAGATGAGAATGTTAATTATTGGCAAGACGTTGCGGATGCATGTGGTCCATATTATCATTCCAACGAAAACTGTTACAGGTAACAAATGACTTGTATTATTCATAATAACAATTAAGGGCAAATCTAGCTTTGACTAATTATTTGTAGAGAAACTGATGATTGAAAATTTCGGTAAATTTTTGTCTATGTTTAATATCCACATACCTACTTCAAGCTAGTAAATAAAGTTGCCAATTTCAAATAGAAAACCAGACCCAATAGTGAATAAAGTTGCCAATTTCAAATAGAAAACCAGACCCAATAGTAAATAAAGTTGCCAATTTCAAATAGAAAACCAGACCCAATCTTTGTTCATGAATGACACTCGGTGAATGAGTCAAATAGTTGTATCACAATCAATTTTTATTTCCAAATAAAATAAATCGATGATTTGCTACCTTTCCTAATGCAACATAGACCTCATTATCTTTGACTGGCTACTTACAAATTGATTCTACAATAATTTTCATAAAAAATAACTCAAATATTCATTGTAAAGTTGGATTAACATTTTGGTTAACAATTACTTTCTTTAAGGAAAACTAAAACCGAACCTGTTATATCCTATTGTGAGAATATCAAAAGATGCGGCTGTAGATCTTTGCAGGATGTGCAGTTTGATAAATTATCTTCGAACGCAGAAAAAATTGTCCAGAAATTGTTGCCTACGGATCAGCCATTCAGGTTTGATATTCTAACCGATTTTTCTAATCTAAGTAATTGTGTCTTTATGTAGACTCAATAAGTTCAACTAATCGCAAACCTAATTATAACCTAAAAATCTTGAAATGTCCTTCTCAGCCGATTAATGTATAAAGTATGATTTTAGTATAGAGAATGAAACCTCAATATCGAAGAGAGATTGGTATCCTGACGAGAATTCCGCATTGAGTGAAGAACAATCTGCCATTCCACCTTCTAATATAGAATCTAATTGGGAGAAAGATGAAGAATCTATTCCGGAAGAAGATTCTAAATCGAGAGACGATGATTCTAAAACTAGTTTTAAAATTAACAAAAAGGATGAAACAAAATCTAATCTAAAAAATGGGAAAGATGCCAAACCTCGTACAATTATCCCGGACGATGTTTTAACTACGAATCAAATTATTTTTGATGTCACCAAGGGACATAGTGTCAGTTCGTCCAAGAGAAAAGAGCCCATTGTAGATGTGTCATTGATACCAATGCCCATTATTGAACCAACAATTATTGAGACATCTGTGCCCTCGCTGGATTTGGAGTATGAAAAATTCATGGAGGCTGTTGGCAATGAACTATCCATGGATAAATTTGAGAATGAAAAGGTTAGCATGTGCAATTTCTGTTGTTGAAATAATGAATAATTTTGTGTGTATTATTTCCTTTTGGTATTGAGCTCTTGTTTCAATTGTTAAAGGTGTCGGAAAGCCATGAAACCACAGAAAGTATGTCTCCAAGTGAAAAGCAAAAAAGAAACGAACCAATTGAGAGAAGTGCGGAGGATGCGAGTGAAAATGATGAAAACAATATGGATAAGTGTTTCGATGTCTCGGACATGATGATAAATGTCGGTAAAAAGAGAAATGTTGAAGAAAAAGTGACTGAAAAACCTTCTAAAAAGAAATCTGAAAAGAAAAAACCTGCGAAGAAGGTTGTTGGCGACAGGTAATACATTTTTTTTATCGTTATATTGATGTTATAATAATACTATAGTAACCTATAAAGTAAGTACTTAACTACTTAAAACATCATGTGACTCCAGACTCATATTGTGTATGGTTTTGTACGCACATTTTTGCATATGGCTCATCTCTAATATAAATTAAAGTCGGGTTAGTGCGAACACTTATAACTCAAGATCGGCTGAACAGATTCTTCCGATGTTTGATTTATTGGATTCTTCTCCGCTCCGGATAACAGAATAACTAAAAAAAAGTTGAAAAATGGATCAAGTCTCAAATATTTTACTAGTTTTAAACATAAACTTCTTCGTGAATGACCATGCTAAATAAAAATAATGCCGACAAAGCGGATCATATAAATTTAAGACATCTGCATATGACACAATGACATAGTATTGACATGTCTTTTATTGTAGATGATAAATGATAAAAAAAAACTGTTTTGGAAAGATTAACTCAATTTCGTTAAAAATTGCACATTTGATACGAGCCATATTGAAAGTAGATGTGGGAATAACGGCTTAAATTCAAAAACGTTATAGCTGTTTCGTTAATTTCAAATAACATTATTTTTAAAAGCTTAAAGGTTTATTTATTTCGTAGCGTATATACAATAGGTAGGTATACCTAGTTATAAAAAAATAATAACTTACCCCCTGAAGATAAACAATCACGCGATCTACACAGCACAAAAACTATTAAAGAATAATAACAATAATTTATATTATGTAATATGAACAATATTTACATAAAATTTTCTACCGTACAATTTTTCCTTTTTGATTACTTTTTAATATTATTGTTGTATGGACAAAGTTCATAAATCCTGGTTCAGTACCGCACAACTAAGAATGAAGAATTCAATACGATTAATAAAATAAATATTTTTATAATATGTTGGTTCAACCATCAAAATTATACTTTACATTGAAAATAAACCGTTTTAACCTTGTGTAAAAAATGGACTCAGGAGGGTTACATTACAAAACTGTTAGGCCAGGCCGAGGCAATACTGTATTACCTACGTAAATCAAGGAACACACACATAGGTTGCTACCTACCTACCCACTCACTTTCTTTTGTACACGTGCAGTGGCAAAGGCACGACAGAGTGGCGGTGATAATATACCTACACCTATTATTAAACAGTTACGTTAGAGGATTAACGTAAAGGCGCAAAATAATAGTTTGAATATTTTAAACGGCCACGTTAGAGGTTAGACCAATAACGTAAAGGCGGAAAATAATAGTGGATTATTTTTAACAGGCGGATATCTAGAGGTGCAAAATAATAGTGGAATATTTTAAACAGTCACGTTACTTAAAGGTGACAACTAATATTGTGATATTTTAGACGATTATTTTGAAGGTGTAAACAATTTTTTTTTGAGATATTATTTTTGTTAAGACTTATTTTCACAGTTTACGAATAACGAAAAAGGTTTAATATGAATAACGTTAGAGAGGTTATTTTTTTTATCAAATATTTTTATCAGCTTTCGTTATAATGCCCACCTCTAATTTGAAAGTGCAACGCCAATATTATAGCATTATGTAGAATTCATTCTCTTTGATTCTCTTCATTGTTTTAACATTCCTATTGAAATAATTTTAGTGGAAAACTTAGTAAGAAACAGAAGCTAATCATCAAAAATATTATAGCATTATGTAGAATTCATTCTCTTTGATTCTCTTCATTGTGTTAACATTCCTATTGAAATAATTTTAGTGGAAAACTTAGTAAGAAACAGAAGCTAATCATCAAAAATATTATAGCATTATGTAGAATTCATTCTCTTTGATTCTCTTCATTGTGTTAACATTCCTATTGAAATAATTTTAGTGGAAAACTTAGTAAGAAACAGAAGCTAATCATCAAAAATATTATAGCATTATGTAGAATTCATTCTCTTTGATTCTCTTCATTGTGTTAACATTCCTATTGAAATAATTTTAGTGGAAAACTTAGTAAGAAACAGAAGCTAATCATCAAAAATATTATAGCATTATGTAGAATTCATTCTCTTTGATTCTCTTCATTGTGTTAACATTCCTATTGAAATAATTTTAGTGGAAAACTTAGTAAGAAACAGAAGCTAATCATCAAAAAGAAGAAAGCCCTGGCTGCCAAAAAGAGAAAACAGAAAAAGAAAGTAAAGAAACGTTCCAAGGACACATCATCCAGTGAGGAAAGTTCCAGCTACAGTTCCAGTTCGTGTGAGTCCAGCTCAGAATCTAGTAGCTCAAGCAGCAGTTCCAGTGACTCCACATCTAGTTCCAGCACTGATGACAGCTCAAGTGAAGACAAGAGTTCTAAAAAGAAGAAGGTTCTTGTAAAAAAGAAGGTATGTTATGTTTGGTATGTAAGTTCACCATAGCATCCATCGCTTCATCTCTCCGGTGAAGGGTGTGCAATACCTCATGTAAGACAGCATGACCGACCTCAGTAGCCTAGTTGTACTAGCTTAGTCTTCAGATCACGAGGTCCTGGGTTTGATTCCCGTTCGGATCAGAGTTTTGGTTCGTTCACCTGAGGACCATGTTGGTAAATTTGTAGAGACTGGAATCTAGACCGATATCTTATTTTTGGTGAGTTAGTAGAGACAATGTAAGCCACTTTCCATACGTAGGTAGATATAAGTTGCTAAAGCCTCATTAGGCGTCTAGTAGAGAGCACCACATGCAGTTCATAGGTGGATATTTGAATGAAAAAAAAATTTTTCTACGATTTTTTTTAAATTTGTAATTTAGTTGTACTTTCAAGGTAATTTTTTATGAAGTTGAACCCTTCTGTCAATCTCTTCTTGGCCTGTTTTAGGCTGATAAATTGACGGCAAAAAATAAGAAAAAGTCACAGAAGGTCAGCAGTGGAACCAAAAAGAAAGCTCTCACTAAGAAGTTGAAGGATGGCAAGAAACGATTGAAGAGAGCTAGCATAAGTAGTAAGGAAGGTAAAAGAAAGAAATCTGGAAAAGTCGCTTTAAAGAAAGGAAAAGTAGACAAGAAAACTGTAAGCAAGAAGAAGGCAAAATTTTCAAGAAAACAGGTGGACTCTAAAGATAAATGTTCCAGCGATGAAGATCTTGCTAGTGGTAAAACTTCATGCTTTATTATTTAGTAATATAGATCTACTATAGGTTTTTCTAAGTAAAATTGTGGCCTCTCTTTTCAATGGTCAGATTTTTTAAACACTTCTTATGGTTATTTTACTAATGGGTATAATATATTTTTCAGCTAAAGTGAATAAATTGAAAAAAATAAAACAGAAGAAGGCGCTAGAAGTTGATAAAAAGAGTAAAAAATTAAAAGAAAAGAAGAAATTAAAAGATAAAAAGAGAAAAAAGACGAAAGTCAAGTCTTCGAGTAGTGAGTCTACAACCAGTAGCTCCAGTGAAAGCAGTGAGAGCAGTGATGGCTCCAGTGAGAGCGAAAGCTCTGAAGATAAAAAGAAGTCCAAGAAACGCAAGAACAAAGTTGTCAGAGCAGAGGATTCCGAGAATGAAGATAGTGTCAGCAAGAAGAAGAAATGGGAGGAGGATGAAAGTTTCAGTATGGAAACTTTAAATAATATCAAACAAGAAAAGATGTCGGATGAAGAAATGGTTACAAAACCTGCCGAAAAGAACCAGCAATTGTTACCAAGACCTCTTACAGAAATCATTAGTGTTAGTGAGCTACATCAAGAATTTGTGCAAAGCAATAAAGATACCCTCGAAAATGTTGTTGTTAAAAGTGAAAAATGTGAAGGTGTAAAAGATCAGAACATTGTAGCCGATTGCAATGTAGACTCTCAAGTGAGTGAAAAGATCAGTGACTGCGAATCCAGAAGCAAGCCTGAAAGTCCAACTGATGATAGTCTCAATAATGTTGTTTTTAAACCAGTAATGTTGCCAGAAGTTCAAGAGGATGCATCCAGCAAAGATTCGGGAGAATCCAAAAAATCAAATGTTTCTAATTCACGTAGCAGTCCAAATGATACCTCTAGCCCTTCTGCAGAGAACAGCAAAACTAGTAGTTCTGCTTCTGCAGAGAATAGCAAAACAATTAGTCCAGTAGAGGAAGTGTTGCAATCATCAGTTCACTCCACACAAGGCTCTCAAAGTGGTAGCGAAGGAATCTCAGATAATTCTCAGAATACGGTAGACTCCACTCAAAGTAAAGAATTTGTTCAATACTCTAAGGATGACGTGTATACTGCCAAAATTACAAGACCATTTGAAAACATTGGTAAAAAAGATTCGGACATGGAATCGGAGAATGTATCAAAAGATATACCTCAGAAAATTCAAAGTTTCGAAATTGGCGACGTAATAAAAAAACACATAGTAGTATTTTCGGATCCGACAAAAGATATAATTCAGAGTCCGGTTAAAAAGCCGAGATATACGGGCAAACAACCATTACCCAGCACCGAAACAGAAGCAGAACTTGAACACAAGAGGCGTGTGGTAGAGGAGCTGGATAGGCTGAAAAAAGAATTTGAAGAATTCCGAAGACAAAAACTAAAATTCAACGACTCCGAAAGGCAAGAAGCTGCAGAAGAATTGAAAAGGCAATTCGATATGGTGGAAAGTTACACATTAAGTACTGTGAAAACGCCAGCGACGATTGTGGAAAAAGTTGATAAAAAGGTGAGAAGGTTTTTATGGATGTAATTGTTCTATTTTCAAAGATCAAATATAAATAACAAACTACTTGTTCTCTTAGGTGGAAGCTCAGAAACCCGCCATTGCAGACATCCGTCCCATCCCTACGGTTACCGGAATATCTACCAGTGCTGCTGATGGTGCCATGGTGGAAGAAGGATTGCAAGGGGAGATCAAATGGGACTGGAGACCATCTAATAACACGGCAGGAAGTGCAGCTTCTTCAGCAAATAGAAAACCAAGACCGTCCAGATGGGGTAATCAGAAATTAAAATTCATATTTTTTATCTGTTTATTTTTTCCTGCGGCATCCCTTTGGCCTATACAGGCTCTTGGTGGTGTCAATAATATAAATACCACAAAGCAAATCATCCTTAATCTATAATATAAAAGAAAGTTGGTTTAGTGCGAACACATATAACTCAAGATCGGCTAATCATATTCTTCCGATTTTTGATTTATTGGATTTGTCTCCGCTCCGGATAACAGAATAACTAATAAACCATCGAAAAATAGGTATAAAATATATGATTAAAGTTAGTATGGAACGAATTTACTGACAACAACGCCATCTGTGAAAAAATCCATAACAACACAATTTTTATTTACTTGACAACCATTGAGCTTCAAAACATTAGTACGCAGATTTTTGATAGAATTTCTTCCAAGCTTTCAGAAATAATTTTTTAACATTCAAACATATTTTTGTATAAATTACAAATTCGAAATCAATATTCATAGTAAGGACTACAGGACAACGTCTGTCGGGAAAGCTAGTAATACATAAAATAAGACACAGATGCCTGTAATTGGAGCATTTTAAATTTTATGTGTTTGATGTATCATGTTCTGTTAGCGTCTTATAACCCTCTAGTGCTTTCTTCACCTCAACTATTTTAGAGCAACGTTGCGTCTTATATAAAAATGGATTTATTTTGCAGGTGTAGTCCCAAAAGACCATACGCAAACAAATAGCACTCTTATTGAGGTGCCCATTAGAAATGAGAATGAAATCAAATCACAAATCCCGTCCATACTAGAGAGCAACACCCATAACACGGATGGAAGGCATTTAGACATGATGTCAGAACAAGAGATGATGCAGATGCAAACGCAGTACGAGGCGGGATACACTAATCTTGAGGACGACGGCATATACAGTATTCCAACAATATCATCCTCTGTAAAGGTAGTGTCTAGAGGTGATAGCGAGGCCAAGTATGAGATGTATAGCGAGGCACAGGAGATGGGCTATGTTGCTCTGCCGGGAGAAGAAGCTCGTGACGAAGAAATGGAATCAAAGAAAATATCCTTGGATGAGAGAATCAGTCTAGTGTTACAATTTCCAGGTCAGTTATTCATAAATCTGTATTAATACGTGAAGGAAAAACTTTGTGACTATTTTTACGAAAATTGCGAGGACGGAGGAGTATGAAATTTCGCACACTAATAGTTTATATAGAGAAGGAGTGGCGAATGCTAATATTATTTTAAAATTATGCATAAAAATAGATTAATTCAATAATAAAGGCACTTCGCACACTACTGTAATGTTATGTATTTCATCATACTCACACACACCTCGATGTATTTGACATTATTTGAAACAGATCTTTTGTTTATCTGTGGTCAAATTGATAATTGATTAATAATTATTTTTGGATTAAATAACCATAGAAAAAACTGTGTACATATGAACATTTTAAAATTGACGTATTTGAAAGAAAATTTTGAAATAGCTCTCGCTCAGTCTTTGACAATGGAACCTTATTAATGTTTAAACTTATAATTTAAATAAGTTATGGTCGAATTTCGAGCACTGGCTGACAACTAGTAAATTATTACTTTTCCTATCCAAAGATCACTTTCAGTAGTTACTTCCTAATTCAACTTATGAACCTATTCATATTAAATTCTAGGCCATCATTTGTTTACATACATAAATATTGTCTTTGATTTTTAGCTAATGCTGCCACTTCTGGAGCCGGTGCCGGTCCAGTGGAGGAAACTGCAGCTCCTCCTTCGCCACCTCAGCTACCTCCATCTCTGGCCCTCAGAGCCCCACCACCAATACAGGCAAAGGGCATTCTCGTTCTGTAAGTCTACCTTTTTTTACAAGGCTTACACCACTTTATTTTATTAAACAGACAAATTAAATGTTCCAATTTTGAATTTCCAGTGGTCACATGGACACCAAATCTTCTACCAAATGCAAGAAAGTTTGCTTCTCCGATGGACTGGCTCCTGGAATGGATTCGGATTTGGAAGAACACGCTGAACCTCCACTCAAAGTAAGTTTTGAATTTTTTATTATAGTTGTGCTCTATATTTATATTCAAAATAATTAACACTACGTATTAAAAAGTTATAAAAATCTTACTATGTTAAAATGAGGTATTACAAAGTTACTGCAAAATCCGTTAGTGATACTTTCCATCCAGCTCATTCTTGAACAATGCCAAAAATCTCCAAATCTCCAGCTCTGTTTCAAAGGAACACAACACACTATGATTGGATCTCCCTTGTCTATGGGACCCTGATTGGCAACTGGTGTTAAGGTAGACTCCCAGGCTATGGCGATAACGCCATATTTCTATGCTACATAGATATTGTAATATGACAAGAGTACATTAAAAGGTGTCATCGATGACCGCCAGCGCAACATAGCCTAGTCACACGCTATGATCATAGAAAATTGACAAATATATGGCGATTTTGCCATAGCGTGGGAGTCTACCTTTAGACAGCTTTAGCATATGTTCCAGCTGTGTCCACCTTTTCATGATAATAGTAGAAGGAATACGTCTGCACTGCATTGTTTTTGATGCAGTGCCTTTCATAATTCCCACCTTATTTCCATAATTTTTCTGGGACGGTCTGTTTCAAAGGCGGACACTTTTATGTGTCTGAGTTTTAGTCAGGAGTCAAGTTGTGTTGTCAAAGATGTTACTCGCCTACCTATCGGAAGCAGTGTAGTTGTTAATACAGGTATTCTTTGATTTGTTACAATAATTGATTCTTCAATTGTTTTAGAAGGTTAAAACTTCAAAGTCTGCGAAGAGAAAATGTGGGGGGCACAGCTATCCGTGTCCACCCAACTGGCCCGACTACCACTCCTATTATGACACTTTGCCCCCTCCACCACCGCCTCCAGGAAGCCCTCCCTTACATCTAATGGGTGAGTGTTTTACTTCTTTATTCTTTTCTATGGCAAGGTCATTATTGGACCATATACATACAGTGGGCCCGCGGTAGTCTGATACACGTTTTGCAAGACGGTGTCAGACTGTTGGATTATAGAGTACTATATGTAATAGATGATGGAGTCAATGCAATTTTTGTCAATGATTGATGAAGAGCAAAAACCAGGTTTTTCATGTTGAGTTCTTTTATATTTTTATTATTGTCTGGCTCTCAATATGACTCTTAGAAGTAGATTTTTCTTTTTATGAGAAGATTTTCCGAAAATTTAATGTAAAATCAACAGTGATAGTTCTGCTGGATTACTGGGGATCCTTTGTATTTATATTCTCATTCATATTTTGGTTGATTTAAAACAGATATTCTTTATCTTGTTAAATTTCTGGTCGGTTGTCCATTGAAGAAATGATTGCGCCTATATTTGCTTTAATTATGATTTATTTTTTCAGAATCCCGTTGTTCTATTGCTGCAAATAACTTGCTGCAGCCTCCCGACATCGTGACGAGGCTGCCCAAAATACAAAGTCACAACGAAACACCACTCATTGTTTGAAAATAAATTTTATACTAGTGCCTTTTCAAATCTAGAAAAGTTGCAATACTTTCACCGTGCAATGTTTGAAGATGACTATGTAACATTGTTATACTTTACCATTATGCAAATTTAAACAAATAAATGAAACAAAGCTTTGCATTTTTAAATCGTGAATATATCATAACACTGTGAAATTCTGTATAATTTATTTATTTCAATTTGTAGTTTTGTTTTCACACAATCACAATAATTGTTGAGTAATTTTATTCTGTTTTATTTTGACAGCACAAGAGCCTTCTTTGTGCCGTCTTTCTATTTTATGAGTGATCTCCAATTCTTTTATCACTTTTAGGTATGTGAACTTCAGCCCAATTTCTGCTTGGCAAATCACGTTGTTTTATTAAGTTTCACGGTGTGTCTAATTTATTTATATTAGCTAAATCATGTACCTATCATAATTTCTAGTTCTTCGTTGTCATCAGCAATCAAAATATCATGTCCGTGTTGTGAAAAGGGCTAAGCCGCATATCAATTGTTTGGACATAGAAATTTATTATTTTCTTATTTTTGTACAACGAACACTAAATAGATATAATATGTACCTAAGATTTAAATTTGTCTAGATTCTTGTGAGGAATATACAGCGAATAATGATGCAACGCCAACGCCATCTATGAAAAATTATATAACAACATAATTATTGTTTATCTGACAACCATTGACATTAAAAATATTGGTATGCAGATTTTTGATGTAATTTTTTTCGAGCTTTCAGATATAATTTTTTAAGACTCAAATATATTATTTTAAACGTATTTTGGTATAAATTGCAAATTTGAAATGAGTATTCATAGTAAGGACTACAAGACAATGTCTGTCGGAAAAGCTAGTTTATCATAAAATCGAACTTCATTATTTTGAATTATTGTTGGAATCATTAGTTGTATGTTTGTTCAATAGATATCTCTTAAGTTACCAGTTATGTACTTTTTAACATATCTCGCCAAATTCAAATTACAAATCGTGAATTTCTGTACCTGGTCTAGCTTTATAGACAGGAATGTTGTACTCGGCATATTTTAAATTTGATTAGGTTATGCTCCATATTGCCATTCGTCGGTAGAGAAATAAGAAACATAATTGCAATGTTAAAAGATTCTTTAACCTTAGGTAAAGATGGTTGTCAGCCCTCAGCCCTGCTGTCTGAGATCTGACAGATTCCAATATTTGACTCTCTATTAAGCCCGCCCATTCACAATCACTCCAAATTGATGTCATCCCTTGTGACCAGGGTTGCCAGGTTTTTTCCAAAAAAAAAAGGTCTCTCTCGAAATTTGCTATTTGGAAATAAAAAATTTGGTGTCCGGAAAGTTACAAATTCACTAAAAAAATGAAAAAATCATTCCGAAAATTTGATATTCGGCAAACAGTCTATAGTTCGGTATTTTTGTCATACCGAACACCTGGCAACACTGCTTGTGACAGATGTGAGTATTTTTTCAATTCCAACGAAATTTCACTATGTTAATACACATATTTTGCAACTATTAAATTAAAAACAGCAACACGTATACGCTGGTGGAAGGATGATGAGAAAATGAGACGAAGTTGGACCAAGTTTTTAACATTGACAATCTAGTGACGTAACGACTTGGACCACGCGCACTCGAGTTTCTCCATTGATGATCCATTCAGCGTGATGGATGAATGGCTTGACCTGATTGAATTTTGAACTGATAGATATCCGACTCACCCTATCACTCCACATCATCCATTTGGTTTTCCCCACAATAATTGTATTTTCTTATTTAACCCCTAATCTCTTCTATGAATTTTGTCAGTCAACACACCCTTGGCGCCTTTCTAATAAACACTCAAATGAGAAATATGATATTCTGTATCAGTACACTCCACATCTACAATCTCACTAATTTCTTCATCGTTTAAAAATCTTGATAGCTATATTTTATTTACAAAACACACGTGCGTAGTACAAGTTGTTACTGAGAACTGCTGAGGTGCCAAGGAGAATTCGAATGACATTTTCAATAAATGTCAATTTATTTATTATGAGCGTGGATTTTTTATATGTTTTTATTGAATTCTGAATAACAACATAGTATTAGAGGAGTACTGAGAAGGAATGCGACATATTTTAATAACTTTGTACCGAAATTAGCTGTTAAGTATCCCAAGCGCCTGAGAGGCGCCAAAGATACACTAACGGTTAAATATTCAACCAAAAATGAAAGATTAGCTTTTTTTATAGTAATTGTCTTCACCATTTTACTATTACAATTTTCTTATTACCATAAATATCATGGTATAGCTCTTTTCACTACTACGGCTAGAACCTATATTTTAACTTGTATAATAGCAACATAAATAAGCTGATTTCGCTTTTTGAGCATAATACATTGAGACAAAATGAAATAACACATGCATAGCTTTTTCAGACAAATTGCTGCACTGTCTTCTGTCTTTGAAAAATGGTGAAAATTAAATATTATATTATTTTTGTTTTCTCTCAATACAAATAAGTTCTATTGACAGGGAACAGGTTTCTTTGAAGTGTATCTATACTTTTAGAAATATTTTTAGTAAGCATGTTTCATTATTTTATATTTATCGTGTCCACTTATTATCATAATAAATATTACCTATACCTAAATGCAATTACTTACATTTCCAAAGAATTTATAGAAAAATTGATTATTGGATCGTTAGTCTTGGTGTGAGAAATCTTCTACCGGAAAGATTTTGTTTTTATATTGCATTTTATTTCTTGTTTTTTTTTTCTCAATCTGCTCATTTTAAAATTTCCTTACAAATAAATATTATGTATTTAAGTTTAATTATTTTAAAATCTGGACTAAATGCATTAATTGTATATAGTGATATTATTTTAAGTGAGTACTATCTATATTTTTAAATAAATAATTTAGTTTCCAAATAATTTGTTTCAGTAAATCCTTTTCAGCTCCCAATATTTGTCATAATATCATTTAGAAGAACAGTGGTTCCCAAACCGGTATATATTGACCTCTGGGAATATACGGGAATTTGCAAGGGATCTACAACATCAAAAAAAAATTAGGTGTCCATGAAAGACTCTCAAAGAGCCCATTTCTTCTAGTATAGTGATTTTTTTGTATTTATTATTCTTTAACCAATAGATTTTTTTTTTATTATTTTATAGACCTCCACCCAGACTCCAGTGATTTTGGGTTAACCAATAGATCATCCATAAGTTGCCATTAACACAAAGGACCAGTGTGACGAAGATTTGAATATTTCTTTGAGAGTAAAAAAAAATATGTTGCGACTCAATAGTAAAAAAATCTCCCAAACGGCGACATGGTGGCTGGTATTTTTGGTGTCTAGATGGAATTTCAGGAAAAACAAAGAAAATGACAAGTCAAATCCAAGATGGTCAGTCATTTAATTTTTGAAACACTGAAAAAAAAAATTCATTTTGTCTAAATAAATTATATCTGACCTAGAAAATCACGTTTCTTAATAACCTCGATGATTTGTAGATTAAATTTTAAAAGTAATGATAAGCATCCAGTTACAGTAAAAATTGAGGCAAATTTGAAAATGTTGTAAGCAATCAAAATAGAAATGGCGGACCTCCATCTGAGATAAAAAGGAAAAATACATCAAGTCAAAAATCTCTACTATAAAAGAATATTTTAATGTCAAGACTTCTTCAAAAACAATGATTTTTTAATATTGTGAATTTAAAAACGTGGTTAAAGTATTGCAAATAAAATATAGTGGGCTTTATGTACCTATTTGATAATATAGTGGCAATATTTACAATCGAAACATTTCCGTGAATTTTCGCGGAATCCAACTGGAATCATGTTGGAAATGAAAATTTGACTCGATACGATTCCGCTACATACGTGACAGTAGCCAATCGTAGAGCTTTGTGAGGTTATGCCGAATGTTTCCGATATCGTACGATGTCATCCGAAAAGTCAGTTGTGTTAGACCAAGTGAGATGGTTCGGTGTCGTGTGTGAGTGTGTGCGCGCAGTAAAGGCCAGGTAAAATATAAAATAATTAAGAGTTGTGTCCATGTACGCCGCCCTGAGACTCCTGTTTACGCGGAGCCAATGTATGAGAAGTTATGAGACACGGTTTCTGGCACAAGAGTCCTTCGTCTTTGCCTTCTAAATGTCTTAAACTTCTCCTTCTTTTACAGTGAGATGCCTCTTCTATGTCTTGTTCGGGTTTGGTCTCCGCGCTATATTTAGCTTGGCCTTCTGTATTCTGTACCGTGTGTGATGTGAATATAATGGAACATATTTCGCTTTTATTATATTTATAGTTGAGCTCTGTGCAGCTCATTTCTTCATTTCTCATTTCTAAGTTAAATAACATCTCGATTAGTTTTCTTCACTTCGGTGTAGCGCGAGTGGATCGATATTTTGTATCTGTTGTAAATTCGTCGCGAGTGTCTTTAAATTTTAACAACAAATAGTTTATTATCAATAATTCATTTCCTGATTAATATTTTTAAAATATTTTGATAATATATAAGTTAAGCCTTAGATTTGTCTCCTTCGAATTGTGTCAAACACAGTACTACTGGTGGCAGGCTACTCATTTTTCACCCTTATCATTTTTATTTTTTAGCATCCTTTAGGACATTACTAGGATGCATAGGGAGTCAACAACAACAAAATATAGAACTATCTTGCTTTAGAGAATTGTTATTAATTATATTATTAAATAATTACAAATTGTATTAAGTTTATATGTTATAATAAATATGTATAGTGCCTCAAGAATAAATAATTTTGTTGGCCGGCTGTGACTCTTCCAAACACCTTGCTAACATCTAACTGGAAGTATTTGGTGAGTAAAATATACATTTTATATCAATTCTGCATCATTATAATCGAGAATCCTTTCGGTTTTTATTGAATTTTCTTATAATTTTTGTAATATCCAATGATAATATGAAGTATAGCGATATTCGATCGATAGGAGGTCGGTAAAACACATCTCTGCATTACCGATCATAATATCACCATCATTTCTAGTACACTTTAACGTAGTGTTGTCGTGCCAAGTTTTGTAACAAAAACAATGAGGTTTACAAATTTCACGTTGGTCTAGATGTCACGGTTAATTATATTCTTTCAGCTGTTTTTGCTCGCTTATTTCAGCCACTGGTTCTGCCCTCGTTTGACATGACATTTTCAATGCCCCTTTAATAAAAAAAATTACCCCTATCGTTATAAACAAATTATTGAAATAGCTATATTATGTTATGCATTTGATAAAAACGGTACTAAACATATCTCAGAGCATTAGTTATCATTTTTTTGATTTGATGCTGCATATCGGGCCATTCCATCTTTTGAAACATTGATCCACCTTATTCTGAACATGTAATGTCTCTATTGAACGCCTAGATGTAAAAAAAAAAAAAATTTGTTACAATTTCCAAATGCTTTGAACATTATTATAGTATAGTATTATTAATATCCGTGTAAAACTGTCTAGTTTTTCGATTCTCGCAGCCATTTGATTGAATTCAACGCCCGCTTTTCCAACCCCTTGTTACATAACTCGCTTCTGTTATTTACTACGAAATGTTTTAATATTTAAATAGGCATGCTATTAATTCGAACCCTTGTGTATTCTTATGTAATTGGAATGTTTTTTTGTTGTTTTTTTGTCTTATTTTCTTATAATTATGAATAGTTCTTATAATAACTAAGTATTTATTATAATTTAAAAATAATGAGTACTCATCGGTTATACAAAAATATACATCAAAATGAAGGCAGCTGAAAATATGATAATTGATAATAAGCTACCTACCTGCAGTTCTTTTGTGTAGTTTTGTATTTTAAATCGTACCTATGGTTATTTTTTGTAGCCATTTAAGCGTGTTTTTCAGCCAACCATCCGGTGTTTTTTTTTTTTCATAAATTCAATAAATATGTAATACAAGTTTGATTATATTTTTAATTGTTATCTTGTGTTAGCTTGGGTTACATATTTTAACTAAATAATTGTGTTCATATTAAACTGCCAATACTTAACTAGGTATATCACAAATACGGCAATCAAACCAAATCAATGCCCATTGCCCATTGCCTGTAATAATTACGGTAACACTGTTAAAATATAATCACTATTTAAAGAAGTTTTTGTTTTTATTTAGTAATGCCTATGGTTTTCTTCTTATTTACTATTACTACATAAGTTTTTCTTCTTTTTAATCATCATAAAAAAATATTTACGTTTATTCTTCTTATTTACTATTACTACATAAGTTTTTCTTCCTTTTAACCATCATAAAAAATATTTACGTTTATTCTTCTTATTTACTATTACTACATAAGTTTTTCTTCTTTTTAACCATCATAAAAAAATATTTACGTTTATTCTTCTTATTTACTATTACTACATAAGTTTTTCTTCTTTTTAACCATCATCAAAAAATATTTACGTCTATTCTTCTTATTTACTATTACTACATAAGTTTTTCTTCTTTTTAACCATCATAAAAAAATATTTACGTCTATTCTTCTTATTTACTATTACTACATAAGTTTTTCTTCCTTTTAACCATCATAAAAAAATATTTACGTTTATTCTTCTTATTTACTATTACTACATAAGTTTTTCTTCTTTTTAACCATCATCAAAAAATATTTACGTTTATTCTACTTATTTACTATTACTACATAAGTTTTTCTTCTTTTTAACCATCATAAAAAAATATTTACGTCTCGTCTATTCTTCTTATTTACTATCATTCAATACGACTTTCATCTTTTTGACTATCATTACATTGAATAATATGTATGTTCTTCTTTTTATTTAGGTAGGTACTATCAATAATTAGAATCGTTAAAATGCACAGTTGAAAATGAATAATAATTTATGTAGGTACGAATTCGTTCTATTTTATTTTTTAAATTGAACAGCTAAAATGCCGAAAGAAAAAAAAAGATGCTAGATTCCTGGGGAACAATTAAAAAAACCGCACACTCGGGGGTTGAGTGTTTGGTGTTGAATGATTGCTATCATTCCTGCCTACCATTGAATACCGTGTGACATATTAATATTATAATGTATTTATTTATTTATTTAATTTTCCATTATCAATTACACAACAAACAGTTTACATAATATATAATTATTGGAATTTACTGCCCCCACTAGACAAAGTCTGTTCTGGGGCAATACTACTTCAAATCAAATCATGTAACCAACCAATCATCTTACAAAAAGCATAATACCTACAGTGAAGAAAAAAAAATAATAGTAATAAATAAAAGTAAAAATAATAATGTCTTTACTAAATAACAAGACTAATAAGATATAAGATTCCACTAATACGGATCTACTGCACTCCACCTTACAAGTGATCACAAACAATCAGCTTTTATAAACTACAATTTAAATTCACTCAATTTAAGTCCACTCTCCAGGTAATAGGTATCTTGTCCACTTATCTTCGCTGTGGACCGTCTGCATGATGCCGGAAGCAACTACATACATGCTACCATTTTCTACTTAATAGCATCACTAACATCACAGTAAGCTACTAAAAGCTTGTGTCGTCAAAGAGGAAGACGGTCGGCACCTGGGAACGAACCCACGTCCTCCAGTACGAAAGCCTATACCAACCACTTCGAGGTTCTTTCTAGACTCTAGAGTCCAGATGTCCTGTGACAGTAGTTAAATTTTGCGAAATTGCAACTGCGTTTCCTTCAAATAATTCATCTTATTGAAAAAAAACAACTTTGCAAAAATACACAAACCTTAAAAAAATCGAACTTTATTTTAATCTACATTTTCTATAGAAAAAATTAACACAATATAGGTATTAATATTGTTTTTTTTTATCGTCATGTCATCCCCCATATAGAGACATCATATTTTTCAAAAATATTGTTTTTTTTAATGTTCCTATACTTATTGTATCATACTTGTTCAGGCTCACTGTTCGGCCAGTGCTCGAAATTCTGCCATAGGTAACTAATTTAGATTAAAAGTTTGATCATTATTGAGATTGCTATGTCAAAGACTGAGCGAACGCTATTTACTTAATACAATTTTTTTTTTTAATCTATTTTCTATTTTACCACAGATAAACAAAATATCTGTGTCGAATAATGTCAAATACACCGAAGTGTGTGTGAGTATGAAATACATAACATTACAGTAGTGTGCGTAGGCTTTTTTTTATAGATTTAATCTATTTTTATGCATAATTAAAAAAAAATATATTAGCATTCGCTATCCCTCCTCTATATAAACTTTCATACTCCTCCGTCCACGCAATTTTCGTAAAAATAGTCACAAAGTTTTTCCTTGTATGGGGTGACGTTTTACTTTTCGCTTCTGAAGTTATTGCCGTTTGTTTGGAAAGTGAAGATGTTGGTGATCGTTGTCATTTCGCTGGGTTGGGTTATCGTTTGATACATTCCCGAATGGTTACACTACTATTTTAATATGTTAGGTTACGGTTGGAACGTAGTTATAGAGTGGGGGGAGGGGGTGGAGTGGAACCCCCCCCCCTATACCTTTTTTGGACACTACCTCCAGTGATAATTCTACCTTACACTCTGTTAGAATTCAAATATGTTTACTTATCAGGGTCTGTCAAAAATCGAATCGGCCCGCGAACTTAATGATACAAGAGTATAATCGTATATGATTTTTTAATACAATGTTCACGTGAACGATGTAGTTTTATGTTATGTCAATCGGGAAATTTATAATCAATTTAGTAAAAGACTCAAGGAAGTAGGTATACTATTTTGTTTCGACGCCACACCGTGTCGTCGTCCCGTCAGCGATTGAAGAGCGTCTACTCGACAATAGGAGATAGATCAGAATAGTAAATCGATGTGTCAAAACACGACGCTAACAGTTTTCAGAGTAGGTACCTATATTATTCTACATAATAATTCAAAAATGTTTGTCTGCTTTCTATCGTATATGTGAACATCACGCTCAAAATACAAATGCTACGTCAGATATTAATATGCCCAGAGTCGTACAAAATGCTGGAGAAGGTTCTTAAATACAATTTGCTGCATTAACTTTAATATATTTAGAGCTATTTAAAAAACTCTATTTTTTTAGGATCTTCATACAAATTTCTCAAAAAGACAGTAAGTCATCTTTTGGAAACAAAATTACTCACGTAAACGTTGAATGTGGAATCTTGGTATTACGGTATGAAAATGTAATAAAATAATTGTAGATTGATTTGTTATACATATAAATATTAATCAAATCTTATTATTCTCAATAAATAAAGATTTAATGAAAAAATTTGCAGGTTGATTTTGAAGTTTGACAGGTACAAATCACCCTCTATGAGTGGAATGCCTAATTATCAAAGTAGGGAATGTAGCTAAGATTCAAACCACAGAGCTCTCTATGAAAACTTGCAAATTATGTCGGTAGGTTCGTATAATATTATGAGGTCGGTGAAACAAAAATTGTAAAAGTGTCATTCTTCTTTTTCTGTGCTTATGTCAGTTATAGAGGTCTGTTAAGCAATGGGAAGCTAGACTAGAACCTGTTTAATTACCTACCGATCAAGCCTGACAATCGGAATCAAAAACGTAAAGCAAGACGGGTATAAGCTAGTGTTATTATAATATTGTCGTCTGTGTTCACCCGTGACACCATTATGTTACGAGTATGTTGGACGTTACGTAACTCTACCATTGTAGAGGACTCGGCGTTCGTTGCTCTCTCGGCGTCGGTCGTGACAGGTGTGTCGGGACGCCCGGAACTCTGGACATCACTCTCTTGCCTTTATTCTTACAAAGAAATTAAGTGGTAAGAAACGGTGAACAGAACGCTACTTGCGCACCTAGCACTTTGTTTGATCTCATTACTACGAAAAACTCACAAGTGTAAGTACTATACCAGTGGCATTTCGAACAGAAATATCAAAATTTTATTTCACTTTTGGTTCGTGAGTAGGGTAGGTGTCATACGCTCGGAATTTCGGGGTACTGTTCGGAATGGGGGTGGAATTATACACCATCAAAAATTTCACATTTTAGAGTACTCTTTAAAAAATCAAATAACTAATATTGCTACTAGAGATGGGCATTATAACGATAGCTGATAAAAATATTAGATAAATAAAAATAACCACTCTAACGTTATTAATATTTAACGATGTTTATAAATAATAGAATAAAAATAATAGTCAGGTAATATTAAGCAAAAATAATAGCCTACACCTATTATTAATACATAGGCAATATTAGGTGAATGAAAATAATACTGATTGTAATTGTGAAACGACCTTTTTTCAGGGAAAAGTAAAGTTTCCAGATACCAAATTTTGGAAATGACCTTTTTTTTACCAAATGTTCATTTAGGCTTATTTAGCTTTAAGCTTTTAATATTAACGTTATTTTCAATTGTATGACGTTTTTGAATTTAAGCCGTTAGTCCCATCTCTAATTGCTACATCACCTTAATTATCGAAAAAGTTTATTTCGAACTCAATCAATCAATTCTCCCATTTACACCCCACTCAGGAGCATAGGCAACAAGAGCTCTCCATTGCGCTCGAACTAAACATAATTTTTACTTAACGTGCCGTTTCCTTAAAATAGCCGTTTTTGGCACTTTTTCTTAATGTTTTCGCCGATTCCTTAACATATGAAACTGAAATTTACGTTTTATTGTAGAATGAATTTTTATTATATAGTTTAGTTGCGGAAAATGTGAAAATAAATCTTAATAATGATAGGAATTTGTTTCGTTCACCTAGAAAGAGTTTTTATTAAGATAATGGGCCCTTAAATTTCAAACATGTGACTAGTTCTAAACGGCTTCTTTTTAAAGAGTTATTTGGTTGCCGATTGGCATTCTTGATAATATTATGACGATTTCGCGCTGTCATTGTTGCCATAATAGAAGAAATAATATAAAGCCCATGGCTGTTCAGCAACTTAAATCAAGGTGCAGACGAAATTATCCAATTTTTCAGACAAATTACGTTCGAAAGTTATTTCAAGGAATTTAAAATTTCACGGGTAGCGCCAATGAGTGTGAAGAATCGAAGGAAACTCAGCTTTTCATCACTGCCGTTGCAGAGCGTAAAAAATGCAATCGAAAGTATCGCCTTGTGAATATGCGAGATATGGCTCATCTTTAATGTATGAAAGGGAAACCTCTGCAGTGAATGTGGCACGCCGTACTGCAGACAGACCGTGACGGAGTAGTGTTCGCGCACGATGATTGATGCCCGGCCTCCGAATGCTGATGAATTATTCTGTTGTTTTTTTTTGCTGACCTTGTGCCGTCTCTAATGCTAGTCTTCCACCTTCCTGTGCAAAAATTATTTTTATATTACATCATACAATTATTATTTTTAAAGTTATTCAACATATGCATTTATTAGAAATAGCTTCCTTGAAGTTAGCGATAACATTTGCTAAAAACTACTGCATTAAACAGCCATCCACTCAGCCGATTCCTTTTAATTCAAAGAGATTTCTGATTTCTACCCATCGCATATTTTTCTCTACACCTTGACTTGGTATAGAAATTCGTTTCTGGCTACGGCTGTCTGCGATTCTCGGGTCTTACCGTCTAACTTCCCGTGCATCAGCGCGGCAACCCACGAAATACGAAAAATTCTTGATCATCCTATAGTCGCTCCCTCATTACTTAGGATCGTGACCATCAGCACTCTCCACCATTCCAACCAGCAGTTCCCGATCCAATGCTAAGTGAAGGGCTTCCCATGATGCCCCCCTGTTGCTTCGTTCATCTGGTCGTTCCATCTCATAGGAAACCTCTACGGACTCTGCTGCCTTCGATCTTTCCCGTTGTTAGGAATCTCTCTATAACCGATCATCTCCGCGTCTAATAACTGTATGACACGTCGCGCACACACCGTGCACAATCGGTGTCTGATACTTATCTAATTCTGTCAAGACGGCTTCATTTGTTCAAAATTTTTCTTCTTGGGTTAAACCACCTATAGATTCAAACCCCAATCTTTTACGGGATACTTTCTAAAGATATTGTTGATGTAGAGACTATCATGTTACTTACCTACTTTACATGAGATAGTTAGCTAGCATCAGGTCATCAGAACCACAGCTCTCTTCTATTTGAGTGGGCAGATCAAGAGGTGACTTTTGTCCTGGATTGTTCCGCATACACACCGAATGACGACTAATGCAGATAGGTATCCCATTTTGAGGTCTCATCTTTACAACGAAACATATCAGAGAAAATAAGCCCGTGGAGCAGTGCTAAAAAGTTGAATTTCGTCATTCGTGATGAGCTCATCAACCGCTGTATTGAGTTGGGTTGTTTTTTTCATTGAGGGTAAGAAATGCGGTATAATAGGAGAGACTGGTGTGGAAAAGTTCCATGTTAACGAGGCTAAGGGGTGTTGCTTGAGAGAGTTGGAAACAATTTCCATGACTCATCACTTCTGAATAGTTTTAGAATCAATAGACGAATTTTCTTTTGAATCATCCCATTGTGTCACACCGTGGATCGATTGGTGTGTGTCATCTCAAGCCTTTATTCGGTCCCATCATTTATCACACTTTGTGAAGAAAGTAATAATTATTAGACTCATCTCATCTATATGTACTAGATTTTGAGGTTTATAAGGATGTTCCAGTAATAATTATTAGACACGTCTCATCTATGTACTAGATTTTGAGCTTTATGAGGATGTTTTAGATAAATAAAATGAGAAAATGACGATCAATCTATGAAGTGACATTTAGTACATAAAACGCCTTTTTTAAATATTTTCTAGTGCCTAATCATTAACTATCAAAGAGAGAGAGAGAACCAATAACCAATATTAATGGGAGTTATGTCCTTGCCCTTGACTTTGCCCCATATGGAGGCAACAAGAACCTCTCCATTGCGCTCGATCTTGCGCAATGTTTATGACCTGCTTCCACACCATGTCCAAATCCCTGAGCTCTGTTCAAAGGAGCGGCACGAGCGGAAAAATATAAAATCTCGTGTCGATATAGGTAGAAGAAATGTCGAATTCTCCGCAGTTGTCACCGAGGTAGTAAAAGTAAATTTGGGACGATATAACTAATTTATATTGGAAAATCAAACAATTAATTAATGACCCATTTATAAGACCGTCGTCCGACATGTTTTGCCACTAGTCCCAAATAAACGAGTACACCATTCGGCGATGTTTGTAGTATGCGGCACAGGCCCGATTACTGGTTTGTTGAGTGGTCAGCCAGCAAGATGTCCAGCTACCTGTATCCGCGTGACGCAAGCAGACCTGCGAGGCGTTACGTAACCTTTGGGAATTCTCCGAAGACTCTTGTGATGTCATAGCGCTCACCAGCAGAATCGCGGTGAGGTAGCAAATAATGGTGGCCACCTCCTCTTTGAATAATAATATGCACAGTATGAAGCATTTCAAACGATCTGCGTTTCATCCGATACGAGGTTAATTCTACAGAAGTGGTTGGTAGCCTAATAGTTGCGACGCCGGCTTTCGTACTGTCTCGTAGGTGGATTCGATTTCGACTCTCGTGGATTCGATCCCAGGTGCCGACCATTTTCCTCTTTCACGGCACAAGCGTTTAAGTAGCTTACTCTAGAAGAGTGCATTTGTGTTCACTTTGAGTGAGCACAGATTCATTTAAAAAATCGTGTTTAGGTAGTCGAGAATGGGTAGTTAAATTATTATTATTCTTCTTCCATGTCCGCTCCCTAGATGGAGCATAATATGGACTTCGCATGTCCTCATCATTCTGCCCTATCCCCTGCAATCCCCACTGCTTCATCCATATTATAATAGTGAGTGGCCGTGTGACCGTAACTTACCTCGTTTATATATTCGTACAAATAAAGTAGCACCGAAGTAGGGAAGTTAATTATTATTTTCGTTGCGTATCTTTCATGAAAATAAATAATTATAATTATTAGACCTGGTTAGGTACATTATGCATTTCCATATTTTGCTCATTTCACATAAAATAATATACCTACTGATTTGGCATACCTGAATAATTAGTAAACATCGATTAAGAACAAGTTAAACGAACCTTCCTAAAACAAACTAACGCATTGAACGAATATGTAATAACTATAATGAAATGACTCTAACAATTCATTACTGATGTTCCATTTTAAATGGAACACACCACTACGGGCTTACGACCGTCTTCTACTGTTATTTCGAAGGCTGGCTTAGTGTGATCACTTTACGTTTTAATAACGTTCGCCATCAGGTGGTAATGTTTAAGTCTCCGAAACTCCTAATCATGAGAATTCGCGACATGTTCAACATGTCGAAAAATCTCATGTATACAATAATTGTAATTATTAATATGATATTTAATAATTAATGAATATATAGATATAAATTACACTGTTTGGCGCAAAGGTTTTTACCGTCATGCTAAACAGTGGTATTTTTTTTAACAATAAATAAAAAAACATGAATAAAGGTTGTAAATTATTGAGAACAAGAGAGCAACCAAACGCATTGAAACTTGAAACCCAGTGACATAAGCATAGTTTTTTAGAACAGGCTAAGCTATTTTATGTTTTCAAAAAAATTATATTTTTCAAATATGTCACTCTAAGCCTAGTGTATTTTTAAGCTTTCGAAAAATAAATGAAACTTAATTAATTTTGACACATTTTTTTATAAGTTTGTTGCATGTTTGAAGAATTTATTTGGAAAACATATATTTGGCTTTAAAAGATGGAAAAAATAAAATTATAAGATGAAGAACGTGTATTTTTCTTATTATTGGAAAGTAAATTAAAATGGTTTCTACATATCCTGTGATTATATAATAGGGCGTGTACCCACAAAACAAACGGGAGAAATAAAATTGTGGAAAAGTGCTTAAACGTTTTTTTATTTATCTACTTAATATTCATTAAACAAGTTTATATTGCATAATATTATCTAGTCTCTATCAAAATAATAATTGTAAACAGTTTTTTTTTCTAATTAAGAACTTTTCGTAAACACAAGAACAATCTTGGCAACAATATAGGTAATTAGACATTTATTTATTTACAACACATTATTATGTGCTGCTGGTATGTATGTGCGTTATTAGTTCTGCTAATATTTTAACCGACTAGAAAATAGAACAATCCGATATAGGGGCAATGTAAACACGGCCACCATTATTACACGAAAATATTGTATACCAACGTGTTCTGTTGTTACTTACACCGAAATAAAACTTATTACTGTATACTGGCTGGCAATGGATCTGTGTGCGAAACCGTCGGTTTGCGAGCACTTTTAAACACCTGTTTTATAAATCGTCTTATCAACAGTTACTGATAGATAACAAATACCCAACAAATAGATATTTAATAATAAATAATGAAATATAGAGATAAAAGTTGGAAGTTATATTGAGAACAAGAGAGCAACCAAATTTAAAGACTGCGACTGCTGTCATGTATTTGGCGCCGGGATATGAATATATCCATTTTTGTTGATGTCTTATTTTTATTGCCTTTGTTGGTGCACAACGTTATTATGTCTAGATTCTTGTGACCATTTTTCAGGACTAAATCTTAACGTTAAGACATCGTTTCATTGTGCTATCCAAGGAAGATCTCTCCTAAAACGGGTCGTTTGCTCGAACGTGGTGGAGAAGGCTTTTCCTTTACGACTTTGATATGTATGTTTTTAAATAAAAAAATTCTTTTATCAAACATTTCCAAAACATTTTCGGGGGGTATTTCTGGCTTTGTTTTCATGAGCTGAAACTTTGAAAATTCGATGTGTTTTTAGTCATGGTAGTTACGGACCAATAACTTATAGTGTGTATAGAAGCTTTGCACTAATTTCCCTATTTTGTGTACGTCCTGTGGACAAAATAACGCCAATCGCTGTATTACCAAAACTTCAATTATTGGTTAATTGACTTACGATTGTTATCGATCCCTAACGATGATTGTTGTTGGAATAATAATGATTATTTGAGTTGCCTGCATTTAGTGCGTGCGCATTTTACCGCTGAACCGTAATCGTGCCAGCTATTAATTGCATACCTGAAATATCTGCGGGACGCTTCCCTACCTGTATTTGCAATTTAACGTTCTGACAATATTTACTCGTTGAGCGTCAGTTCTGCGAGTAAATAGGATGTCATCTGTATTTATACTACCGATGTTATTTATTTATTTGTTTAAATTCTTACAGCACAACAAATAAAACAATACCCTATGTGATTGAATGATAAATATACACATATATACAACGTCACAGAAATAAATAATAAAGTATATTAAGTAGTACATGGTAAATGATGAGGTGTTGTGCTTTGGCGGGATTATCGTTGAAGGTGATCTCTGGCATCCGACCAAAGATTTTACTTTTGCTTTTTTCTATTTAAGCATTTTACTTTTTTCTAATTAAATTTTGTCTATTATCCTTGTTTAGATCCTTTAAAAGAAAAAAAAAAAAAAAAAAAAAAAGATCCTTTATTTCGCTAATACTTAAATAAATAAACATAGTTGCTATAGGTCTACCTTGGTCCGGGTTTGCTCAGTTAGGTGGATTTAAATACATGTAAAATTATTGTAATACTATTATCTATGAATAAAGAAATTATTATTATTAAATGTGGAACGATTCGTTAGAAAGAATCTTTTTACAGGAATAATTATATTATAATGGACTGGCTATGGAATAAATCAAATCAAAATCAAAACTCCCTTTGAACTCCACTTAGGAGCATAGGGAGGCAACAAGACCTCTCCATTGCGCTCGATCTTGCGCAATGCTTATGACCTCCTCCCACACCATGTCCCGATCCCTCAGCTCTGTCTCGAAGGAACGGAACACGGTATGAGAGGGTCTTCCACGTCTTCGAGACCCTGATGGGAGGAAAAACAGCGCTCTCCTCGGCCAACTGTCATTCGGCATCCTCAACACATGTCCCAGACATCCTCTCCGTAATGGTGGAAGTGATGGATAGTGATGCGAAGTAACCACCTAATACCCAAAAATGAAATAAAACTTTCAGAATATTACGGTGCTTTTCCACCAAACGCATATAGAACCAGAACATTGGATTGATATTGACATCAAGCAAACAAGCAAGAATTATAGAAATCTGGCGAGCGTAATCTCAAATCTGTCATCGCCCATTAATAAGTGTTAATTCTTGCTCGTTGTTTTTTTTTGCTCAGTCTCAATGTCAATCTAATGTTTCATTTCTAGCTCTGGTTCTATGTTCGTTTGGTGTAATTGCACCCTTACATACATACTGTAGAATTTGTTTTCCGTTCAGTCGATATCTTCGATTATTTAATAGGGTAATTACATCAGTATTTGATTCAGGGGACGTCGATTGTACCTATCTAAATGTACAATACCTACCTATGCGGGAGATACACATGTTATTGGAGATTCTATATGTTTTCAATGTTTTGTTGGCGTCTACGTATTATAAATAAATAAATAACTATAACCTTCTCCTGACAAGAAAACATTACAAAAAAAAAAGAATTAGCGAAAATGGTCGAGCTATATAGAAATGTATGTCTTACAACATTTAAATTTCAGCCGCTCACACTTTACACTGCACCACCGCGCCATGTGTCTATCGGGTTCGCGTGGGCCGACTTGTTTAATTGTTTTCCTATTCAAATATTTGTTGTAGTTTTTTGTTGTAATAATTATTATTGAGCTACGACTAATGTAGCTACATATTATATAATATACAAGAAGACACGTTTACTTTATGTCTGCACAATGTTCTGTAGGTAATTAGGTCGGTAGGACTGTACGGTGTGGTGCAGTGTACGAGAAACGATCGCTCGCGGGCTTTGGGGGCATCAAAATCCCGCCATACAGTACCCATTCACAGAACCACGAAAATATGGATTTACCGAATGTATGGGAATACTTATTTAAAACTATTATTTGCTACTAGCTTATACCCGTCTTGCTTTACGTTTTTGATTCCGATTGTCAGGCTTGATCGTTAGGTAATTAAACAGGTTCTAGTCTAACTTCCCATTGCTTAACAGACCTCTATAACTGACATAAGCACAGGAAAAGAAGAATGACACTTTTAAAATTTTTGTTTCACCGACCTCATAATATTATACGAACCTACCGACATAATTTGCAAGTTTTCATAGAGAGAGAGAGATAGCTCTGTGGTTTGAATCTTAGCTACATTCCCTAATGTGTGATAATTAATTAGGCTCTCCATCCATAGAGGGTGATTTGCGCTATCTGTCAAACTTCAAAATGGAGGAATCATTTTGCAAATTTTTTCATTAAATCTTTATTTATTGAGAATAATAAGATTTGAATAACATTTATATGTATAACAAATCAATCTACAATTATTTTATTACATTTTCATGCCGTAATACCAAGATTCCATTCAACGTTTACATGAGTAATTTTGTTTCCAAAAGATGGCTTACGGTCTTTTTGAGAAATTTGTATGAAGATCCTAAAAAAATAGAGTTTTTTAAATAGCTCTAAATATATTAAAGTTAATGCAGCAAATTGTATTTAAGAACCTTCTCAAGCAAATTGCACCGCTGATGTCAAGTGTAATAAAATGGCGGCACCGGTCGCTCTGTTTACTGGGAGGTAACAGCGTAAAAAACTGTCGTTTGTACTATGGCAGCCATATACTTACACTTGGAAAATGAAACTTATTTTTTTCGGAATATTTAACGATTGCGGGGCATAGTTGGAAATCTCTCCCATAATAGATAAAATAATACAAAGGCACAGCGGTATCAAAATAATATGGTGATATAATAAAATCGCTATAAGAGAATTTTGGTATGATTTGTTATTGACTTCGGCAAAAATGTCTACTAAGAAAATCGCTTTCTTGAAGATCTCTTATGCGAACATTACCCATCGTGACGTATTATAACAGAGTATACTATTTAAATTTAAAGCATTGTGAATATACATAGAGTTTCGCCAGGTCTGAAAGTTGAACAATCGCTGGTGTTCAGTCCTCCACTCTACTCCAGCTGCGTCTAGGTCTGTGGAGGTAGATACCGTGCAGACCTTTCTTATCAAACGTTATATATTATTAATATTATTGTCGATAAAAATAATTGTTATCAATTCATTAAGTGGGTGTCTATTATTTGTACCTATAGTCCATAATACACTATCTATTCTACACTCCGCTGTTCTAGTTTCCAGTCGCACTTTATCACAATATCCACCAACATTCCAGTCAAATAATTTGTAATTAGTTCTACTTTCAACAAACTTCAGCAGGGTAATTCACGAAAGAGTTTAAGTTTAGAACTATTGGTCAAATATTTGAGAACTAACGTCTTATTCTCTCAAAATAGCAGTCAGTCATTCCCTGGCGCCAAATACATGACAGCAGTCGCAGTCTTTAAATTTGGTTGCTCTCTTGTTCTCAATAATTTCCAACTTTAATCTCTATATTTCATTAATTATTAAATATCTATACTTGATTAGGAGTTTCGGAGACTTCAACATTACCACCTAATGGCGTATAATAATTATAATTTTAGTTCGAACTAAACTTTTTAGTGAAATGCGGAGGGGCAGGTCTTCAGTATATTTGCACTTATCAAATTAATGAGGCTCTCTTTTGAGCATTGGTAGTTTTACTGTGCACTTCCAACTTCCGTGTCTTAACCTCCTGTTTTGAACAAAACTCTAACGCCAATGAGAAGTAAACGCGAGTCGATTGCAAGCTCTTGGCATTTGCATGTGATACATGTACATACATACCTACTTTTTGAATGCACATGCCATATTAGTCTTAGGCAAGTTTCTTAGCTAAGAGTTGGTAGTGTCAGTCATGACCCCCCATGGAATTCATCAGTTACGGCCGGTTTCATAAAAAATAAAGGAGACTTTAAACTCCCTATAAAAAATAACGGTATTCATAACAACAAAATGACATTTAAAACCGACTTTTAGCTAAAGTATCGTTATTGATTGTTATTTTTAGTTAAAGTCGACTTTAGTGAGTTCATGTTTTTACCACCGGAGCTCATAGAAAATTTCGTGGCGCTTTCTCTATCACAAAGACTAGCAGTCTGTTCCTGATTCGCACGGGTAGGTACATAGGTATTTAAAAAAATAATTCAGTTTTCTTATGATCTTTATAGATCCCTAACTTTATCAAAATATTCTATAGGCTATGTTAATCTGGAATAATGTAGCATTCCAATGGTCCCCTCCCGTCCGGCTCGTACCCCAGTGACGCCTATTATATCTCTGCCGCATTTCAAATTTTTTTTTTTTAATAAATCAACACTTATTGTGGCATTATTATAATAGTTAGACGTATGCTGTCGCGACACTTTTTGTAGATAATTATATCTTCTACAAAGTTGTAGTACATTATTTTACTCTATCTTCAATAGTTTTCGCAGCGTTCGCGATGTAAAGAATATTTTAGGTAATTTTTGCACCTTATTGGAGTTTTAGTAAGGATCAAAGGCTATATGAAAATAAAATATAGCCTATGTTCAGCGGGGAGAGTGTAGCTTCCCAACAGTGAAAGAATTTTTCAAATCGGTTTAGTAGTTTCGGAGCCTATTCCCGTCAAACAAACAATCAATCAAAACTTTCCTCTTTATAATAGTAGTATAGAGTATAGATAAACATTTTGTATGCGGTGACACTGTGAACAAAAATGACTAAAATAGAGGGGAAAACCGGAAGAATATTCTTGTTAACAGATTTCGTTTATTATTTCATAAACCATAATAAAAAATTAACACAAAAACGGCACTTTGATGCTCTATTGAGAAATGAAATTGACAGATTAACAGAAATTCCGCGAAAATATTAGTAAACAACCTATGTTTTCCATAGATTTCCATGGCAACACTACCAACTGCTACCAACTTTTAAATATTTTTTTGACATTTCAAATTTTAGCTGGAATATTTTTTATGAAACGCGTCAGCTTAAAGGAGTCTTTAAATTTTAAAAGGAACTTAACTAAAGTGTTCTTTTGAAGCTTTTTATGAAACCGGCTGTTAGACCAAATTTGTACCTACTGAAAGTACTGTTGTAGGTGTAGTGTAAATACTGTCCCACATTATACACGTAATCCTTTCTGCATTCCTACTTTTTACCCATCATTACAATACGAAACTGGAAATCAGTTATAGTAATATCAGTCTCGGGTTCGAACGAACGTTTCAATAAGTTTTTTGTCCGTTTTATTTTATTCGTAAACAAAAAACAGTACGCGATCAGAATAGGAATAATGACCACGAGATTATTATATAGGTAAAACGCATCCCAACAATCGCCCTCCTCATTGTTGTGGTTGCAATAATTTCAATTTCAAATTGAGCTTTTTTATATCAGCTACTGTTCGATGTTCTATCAGTTACCACTTCTCTTACTTCTTTCGGAATAAAGTTCATATCTAATAAGTTTAAACAACGTACTTTACATTAAAAATGCATGCGTGAATGGCTGAACAAGATTCGCTGATTCTTTTTTTTTTGTTGTGTTTTCTATTGTCTGGAGAAGGCTCTCATAAAAAATAAATAATAATGAAAGAGGCAACAAGCGTCCGCCACCGCGCTCGAACTTGTGCAGCTTCAATGACCTCCCCCTTCTCCATGTCCAAATCCCTCAGGTCTGAAGGAGAAAGAACAGCGCTCTCCTCGGCCAACTGTCATTCGGCATCCTTAAGACAATGACATGTCCCGGCCAAGTCCATCTCCTCTCCATAATGGTAGAAGTAATGAGCCTACTCTGGGTGCGCCAGCGTGTAGTGTCGTTCATGATGCAGTGGTACCATCTCATACCTTGATAATAAATTTAATTTAATTTTAGTCTCAATGATAATGGTTTCGTTGATTTATTCGTTTTGTAATTAATAAGCTGGCGTTCAACAATCGAATGAGGTTATCTGCCATTTACATCAATCTACTCGCCAGAGGTGGGGCGGGGCTATCTGGGCGAATGCTCTTGAGAGCGCGGATCTGCGTTGTTCGCGAGGCTATCGAGTGTGCCCTCTTGTGGCGGCAGGTCAAGGGCGAACTTCAGCGGTGATTCGTCTGGTCTGTGCTAATTGTTTAAAGCACGTGATACTTGCGAAATGAATTGTAAATGTATAAATGTACATTATTTACGTGGGCCATCTGCACCTATTTATAGTCTTCTTAAAACCCTTTTTTGTTTTATTAAGCGGATTAAATGAGAACTAAGCATCCTGAAATATCCAGGGGTTATATGGTGTAGCCCTTAAATGATGTATATTTATTTACATTAATATATTGTATCAAGAAGTCCTTATTCCTAATTATTTATCAATGTAAACAAACAGTATTCACAAAACATAACAAAACTCCAAAAACAATATAATATGATAAGTGGACCAACAAAGATCCATAAAAAATTATTAATGACATAAATCGAATCTCTTAGTATGACATCCAAGAGAAGACGACTGTTCATGGGTACATTTACCATCTACGCAATCAATTAGGTGAATTTTCTTGGAAATTCTCGTCTCTAGTATCCCCTATAATACTCTGTCCACTTGTCATCACGTCAATTGGCCACTCTATTTTCACATCTTCTACGTTTGGGGTTGAATTCAATCTATAAATACACTGATCTAATTTTTTTAATGAATCTGTGCTCTCTCAAAGTGAACACAAATACACTATTTGGCTCTTTCATAGTAAGTTACTTAAAGCTTGTGTCGTGACTCGTGAAGGAGGATGATGGTCGGCACCTGGGATCGAACCCACAACCACCGCACGGAACAGTATGAAAGCCGGCGTCATAACCGCCAGGGCACAAACCACTTCTTTTTATTTTGAATGCTTCATACATCATTACGGAGAAAGATTGAGTGAATGTGGTACTCATAGATAAGGCATTGAAGTATTTGGAATCTGATTATTTGAGTCAGATTTAATTAGGTTAACGGCACTCGCATTAGATATCAATACACTGTATTTTATCGCCGGAAATTATTTATTCGTGGCTCGCTTTTACGATTGTTTAATTAATACCATTAATATGAGTTATTTGTTGGTATATCTTATCGCACCCAAAACTGGACTTATGTGCAAATTTTAACAATGTACCTATATCAAACTCAATCCACATCTATAAAAAACAAAAAAAAAATGATTATACCCATGTCCTTTTTAGACTTTGAAACTATCCGACCGATCTGTTCCAAAACCGTTTTCATTAGAAAGGTAACCTGCGAAAATGGAGTTAGATTTTAAACCAATATAAAAAAACGAAAATGTATATTTCTTTTTCTTGGTGATTAACACCAGGTAGCGATTTTTCAAAACCTCATAATAATATAAGGATGGTTGGTCTTACTGGCACATAAATTAAAAACATTTTTATGCAATTTACGCATCACTTTTATTTTGACCGAATCGATGTGAAGCTGACGTGTATACAATACACAGTCATCCCGAAAACACTCGTCTGTCACTCTCATCAAAATGTCTTTGACAACTATTATTCAGAGTGATGTATTCAATATACATACTCACGCCCAGCTACATACTTAGTTTTATACACAGGTACGTGTGCCTAGCAACCCCTGTGACGAGTGTAGAGCGTTTCAGATTTTTGTGAAATCTTTGCAATCATTGGTGTAATGCAAGCCCGCATAGTTACAATGTATTATTTAGAGCCTATTAATGCGGCTGCTTGTAGGCATTGAACGCTCTTTTACATTAAACTCTGGTAGAGGACACAGCTCCTTACCAAGCCACCAGCAGAAGTGTTTCAGTGCTCAACCTCAGTCAACATACCTACCCATATACAGTCCACGAACAAGGGGTTCTTCTAAGAGGCACCTTAAAGCCTATCATCTTAACCAGCAAACCTTTCAAACATTACAATAACTGTGGTCACAGAGTCGTATCAAATAATTATAATCGTCCACTTCGGGAATCCGCTTGTTGTAAATAATAATTATTATTACTCTTTATTTTTTCTACAATACCTTCTTAATGAAACATATTTATACATTTAGCCATTTTAACATTTTTACAAAATAAATATTTAAATAGTTATCATTTATCAAGTAGTCAATCAAATGTCAATATTCTTCTTCTCTGGTTTCAATCCTAAGATTGGTTTGCAGTCATGCAAATGTCAATATAAAACGTCAATAATGTTTGTAGATAAATTGACCGAAGTAAGTATCTACCTACGCCGATAAATTACATACCAGTCATGCATGACAGCTAGGAGATCGAATAGTTCGAGGATAGGGCAGGATAGGAATGGAATATATTATAGACAGGACGTCTTCCTCTTCAGGCTAATTGATCCAAGTGGTTGGTAGCCTAGCGGTTCAGTCGGCGACTTTCAATCCGAAGGTCGTGGGTTCGATCCCCGGTGCCGACCATCTTCCTCTTTCACAAAGCAAGCCTTTGCTTTCTGTGAAAATGTCTGTATTTGTGTTCACTTTGGGTGAGCCCAGGTTCATTTTTTATAAAAAAAGGGTAACTGAGATACCATCAACTAGCCTAACTGAATACGCTGTCTTTGACAACGGAAAAAAAACTATATGATTTGTTTATTTTCAATATTATGTTACACCCACTTTTTCGTTCAAACTGATTCCGTGCACATTACTCATATTTTTGGTTAAGCTTTACTTGTTTTTGATTTGCGAACACACAAGTACCACATATTTGTGGTTATATTATTTGCCTTACGTGCACACGACTCGTACCTATCATATATTTGGTTAAATTTGCACTTCTTTTTTTATTTGCGTGCACATGACGCATATTGTGCTGGTTATATTTGCGCTTAAATTTGATCTGCGTTCATATATGACTCGTATTTTTTTAAAGATCAAAGGATCATATTATTATTATTATCCCCTCGTGTCACGTCGAAGAAAATAAGGTATATCGCGACATCCTCACACTTGTCCATGGAGCGCTGCTTTGTATTGAGCCCATTCCAGAGGCCTATCCGCAGGAATCTTCTGAATCGTCTTTTTGCTTCCCCTGATAGATAGGTCCTAGCAGGATTCCCATCACCCAATTGGATTTAAGTGTGATTTGTGTGCAGATAACTGATATTTATTGCGCACAACGAGAATACTATGAAACATGCATGTTTGTATGTAGCCATTTTATCATTTCCGTTTGTAGCTGGAGTCCCCAGATATCCACTCCCGGGTTGATAACAGCACTCGATTCCCACCAACTGAAATACTTGTCATATTGTGCAATTAAAAGTGCAGGCGTGCGTAGGCCAACCGTTTCGCAAAACTTCTCATGACGCAACCACCCGTTTAGCCTTATATGGAGAGTAGACTGAGTGCGGGTGTGCCCATGTGAGCCGGTGTCTGCATTTCTGAGAAATTCATGAACACACATGCGCGTGAAACCTTTCTAAAGATCCGTATACGTATTTAATTAAAGCATACTATATCTTACCATAATGATTCAGTAAAATTTGGTTTTAATGGGGTCTATTCTTTCAGTGATATAATATACAATACGGTAACAGGTTTCAGTTGTGATTTATTTCTTACTACACCGCCATCTCTTGGATTTTTTTTTAAAGTAAAGAAAATTATAGAGGAATGGTTTTGATTTCAAACTTATGACCCATCGAACGTCATGCCGCATCCGAATCAACGATAACTATTACGTATTGCTATCAATTATTGGCTAAATTTAATTAAGTTTTTATGTCGTAAATTGCATTTTATTCATGTAATGAGTCAAAATTACTACTTACTACTGTCCACTATTCATACAGTTCATTACTAACATACTATCACCATTATAATAAGCTGCTAACCTAGGGTAGCCCAGAACTCATAGTATATTATAACAGCCTTTTCGTGGAAAACATATCTTTGCATAAAAATTCATAATTTTACGATTAAAATGAATTTATCCTTGGAATTATTATAGAAACTTTAAAATGATATCGACTATTGGAGCTTTTTATTATCTGCTTTAGAACTACATATTCAATATTAATCGGTACTTTAAGGGGGACCCACTGAAGTTACGGACCTCAAATTTTACATGCATGTGTAGGAGCATAAGACCAACCCGTATACCAAATTTTATGAAAATCGAAGAATTTTTTTTTTCTTTTTTAGCCCTTTTTCTAGAACAAGTGATACTTTCAGAGGGTTCCCCTGAAGGTACAGATCTCAACATTTTACTGACTCATCTGCATCGAGGGGCTAACCGTTCTACCAAATTTCAATCAAATCGGATAAGAATTACTATGAGTTATGGGTGCGCACACATTTTTGGAGTACGGGTAGGTACGGGTACACGGAAATTTATTTTTTTTGCATTTTTGGAATCTACACCCTCGAAAACGTCGAGAAAATTAATTTCAGCGAAATCTATTTTTTCCGATCACAAGACATGTATATTCCATATACTATGAGTAAAAAAACACGAAGAACTCTTTTTCACTTTATTAAAAAAATGGTACCCCCATGTCCGGTCACTGCAAACGGATATCATCCATCTTGACAGATGTAAAACATTAAGTTTTTTTTTCTTTGATTTTTTTTATACATAGGTACCTATTTAATTAGGCATTCCACCCATAGAGGTTAATTTTTTTCTTTGATTACAACAAAATTTCTCTACGTTAATACGCGTGTTTTGTTTTTATTAAATTTATAACAGCAACACTTATACCCTGGTGGAATTATGATGACAAAAAGAGACGATATTGGACCAAATTTTTAACGCTGACAATCAAGTGACGTAACGATTTGAAACACACCCTTCATTCTACATTATCCGTTTGGTTTCACGCTCTTGAATGGCTAGAAATCTTGGATGTTGCTCATTAGGGTGCGTGTCTCATGTATGTTGCAGGAAGCGCTTGCTTCTCTCACACAGACAGAAAGCCATACGAAGTAATAATGGACATATATTATAAAAATATCATGGCAATAATAAGAACACAATATACATGGCCCAAGCAAGCATATTACAGGAATAAATTCAATGATTAACTTAAAACACAATCAGCTTTAGGCGATATATGTTTTCATAGTAATAAAAAAAAAAACAAGGAATAGAGGATATGGCTACCAACACAATGTTTCTTGTGTTCATACCCTAATGATTTTATCAAAATTAGTTCACTAATTGTAACGATATCAGCATTTTTCGAAATAAGTATATCCACAAAACATCCTTAAGAGATTCGCTGAATTGCAAACAAACTTATAATTCGTATTTCAGATTTGACGAATCAAAAATAATTTCTTGTATCAAGATATACATCCTTTTTGAAGGCGGTATATTCAAATGGAAGGTGGAGCTGGAAATGGTGGGATATAAATTGAGAATAGATTAATATTGTTTGTCTTTGATAATAATAGAAAAAACTTTATACATATCAACATTTTAAATTTGACGTATCCATGTCTTTGTTTTTGAAAGAAAATTTTGAAATAGCGCTCGCTCATTCTTTGGCAATGGAAACTTAATAATATTCCAACTTATAATTAGATAAGTTATGGTCGAATTGCGAGCGTTGGTCGACCACTAGTTTTATTAAACTGTATAGTGTATAGGAATACGGTCTGCCGTACAATATTGAAATTACGATGATAGCAGGTACTTACTTGCATATTGATCATTATCAGCTTTTGTTATGAATGAGTTTTTTTGAAACAAGTGCATTCTTACTTATTCTGATAAAGGCTGGCATGGCATCGACCTTCATAATATTATGCAATAATTTTCTATTGTACTCTTATCGCAATGTTTCAATAAATTCATCAAGATTATTTATGCAGATATAGGTACTTAATTAATATTATAGTTCAGAACATTTACAATAATTGATCGACCTCGGTAGCCTAGTTGTACGAGATACTTTATCCCGTTCCTACGATCAACCAATACAATGTCCGGACGATTTGCGTTAATCGTTCGGTCAGTTTGTATTGGTATATCCCAATATAACTTTATATTATTGTTTTGCATTACCTGTAATAAGGTACTTCAAAATCGAGCAAACCATAATTCAAGGCAAGTTTTAGTATTATTATTTTACTATCACTTTTCAATTCATTATTTTATTTAGTTATGCATATTATTCTTTCTAAAGTATAACTATAATAAATTATTATTGGTAAGTTCGCCCGTAACTATATGTATCTGTAAAAAAAAATAATGTTGACCGTCTGTACTTACTTTTAATACTAAAGTACTTGTGTAAATCCTTATTTATACCATTTTTTCCTAAAGCAATTTCGGATTAAAAAAGTCTTAGGCCATTATCCCACGAGGATACTCACGGGCTACGCGACTGAGACGCAATCCATTGGTCGTCGACGCGTATGCTACTCTATCAAGCTAGGTTCCGCACACGACGCTACCCAAACTATGACTACATTCATCATTTATTTGTTGTAACTCTTGAGAATACACGCTCGTTCATAAAATGTCCAGTGATTTTAGCGATGTAGATAATGTTCTTCTCTTAATTTATAAAAGGAATAATCGAAAAAAAAGTAGATTTTGGGTGCACCCATACATAACTACATGAGAATGATGATAATAAGTTTCTTCATTTTTATTGAATGTCAAGAGTATTTTTCTAATTTGATGCAGTTATTAGCTACACATATTCATAAAAAAATACAACAATGAGAGAGCGCGTGTGCGAGTTGAGTTTCTTTCCTATCTCAGCCCACGCCTTATCTCGTGCGTATATTCCTTACATAATCCGGCAGTCCATAATTATATAAACATGGATAATTTTCAACCTCCTGAACAAATTTAATGTTTTCCGCTTGATCTGACGCCATTTTATTACGATTAAATTAGCGTCGCAGTCGCGTTGCAGTCTCTTGCGACCAGCATGACCAGTCGCATGCAACTGGTATCAAACGCGTCGTAGACGCGTTTCGTCGTGTGCGAAACCGATCAAATATGTATGCAAGCGACTAACGAGCGACGCGTATCATACGCGTAGGATACTCAAGTCGCTTGTGAGTATCCTCGTGGGAGAATGGCCTTAATGTCATAATGACATCCTTATTAAGATTGCAATTGGATCGGAATCGCGGGTAAATCCAGAGAAAGGTTCCTTAGCGGTTATTTTTCTTCCTCGAAACTTCTTAGACCATGTTATAATTACATACAAGCGATTCTCGCATTCGGTACGTATAATTGACGTTTTTCGTACAAAATGTCGTATCGTGTAATAGTCACTTTACTACCGTGACTACCTTCCGATAAAACTGAGAATAGGGGTTCTGTATTATAAAGATATTTTCAAGACAGTTTAGATTGCTCATTACGATGTATTATTCTTTCTAGTAAAAAACACTAATAAGTATGGTACTATTGCTTCAGAGTATGCATACATTACATAAGATGAATGTCTATTTTTCACACCAATTTTCCGTATTCTTCGTCTAGTAAACGTTGGAAATATGAAAGACTAAGTACGGTTGGCATTGAATCTTACAGGTTCGATCTTGAAATATGAATCCCGTTCACTCAAATAATTCGTTTTCGACATTCATAATAATGAAATCTAAGCAAAACTTCTGTTGTTAAATTGGTACAGGGGGTTCTTGTTTATACTACTTCCAGTACGAAGGTATATTGTGTAGGTACTATGTAGGTACACCCTTTAGACTACCAACAATTTCATCCTGATTATCCTGTATCATTCCGCTAATATAAGATTCGACGTGATTTACCTGCAGGTATTCGCTGATGGAAGAAGGGCTCGGAATGAAACGAGCGGGTGTTACATAAAAAATGTATGTTTTCGCCTAATGCTTGGGGGCTTTTCGCCGCAAACAGGTTATGTCGTACGTACAGTAGGTATAGTACTAGGTATGTTACATACTAATCATGTTATTCTAGGTCACGTGCGGCATGTATCTCTCTGATGTAATGATTCATACACTCCACCAACACACATAGGTACATGCCACTCTCATTACATTACACATTCCCACCGTACTACGGTACACATGCATGCTAGTCTACATATCGCTGTCTAAAGAGGGAGAGACAGCCACTTAGCGATTTTTTTTGCAAACTAGCAGATATCCGTCGCATTTCTGCCGCTGAAGAATATCTATTCTTAAAACTAAAGAAGTGAGATCTTCTAAATTTTATTTTTTTAATGATTTTTTTTTAAATTATTGTTTAGGGTTGAAATTATGTTACTGTGCATCTCCATCAGTTTGTTTTTTTTTTTTTTAAATTATATTGCTGCTCTGTATCATAGTGATATTTTCATTCTGTTTTATTATTTTTAATTTTTTAGTTTACTATTGACTTGCTCGTATATTATTTTTTGTGATTGTTGTTCATTTTGCATGCATTTTATTTATTTTAAGTAAGCACCTTATTAGCTGCCAATATGACTTGTGTGTGCGAATATAGACAAAGAGATGCGATTGAAATATTTCCTGTATAATTGTAAGATTTTTATTTTGTTAAGGACTAAAAAAAAAACAAAAAATCTATTGTGCTTGTAGTTTAGTTCTGATTATTGTTCAATTTTCATGCATTTTAATTGTTATAATTTATTGTCTTGATTTGATATTATTATATTTATCTGTGATTCTTTGGATGTGAATTTAAAGTTTGTTTTATGTACTTTTATTGTGTTCTGTCATATTTTATCTTATATAACTGTATTATTAATAAACATGTAAATGGCTTTGCCGTATGTAAATAAAATAAATAAATAAATAAATAAATATTACGGGTATAAATACAGTCAAAGTCAAGATTGTATGTCGTGTCAAAGTTATTATTGTTTTCAATAAGAGTGGGTGTTATTGTATAGCAGCTCAACTTTTATGTCGACTATAACCTACATCATTGTATGTATTCTTATATTTTCACGCGCAAGATACCTAAATGGTTTGGAAAAACAAAATTTAATTTGGCGGACATTTCGAGTTTTTTATTTTATTTAATGAGACCTTCCACCCGAAATTGAGTGATTTTTGTCATTGATCCACATTAAAGTATTACAACATAAAATAATATTAGTAGAATTTTTGTGGAACAAATTTCGAGTTTTAATAACTTGCATCACATCGATCAATTAAAAAAAAACTTCTTCTGATTGCAAGAATAAATTGACGTAGTTTTTTTATTGGAATCAGATAAACGGTATGACAACCAACAAATCAATTTAGATTTTTATATATAAGATTGATTTAATTGTACCCAAAGGCTAAATTCGACGAAAAGTAGGTACCGTAAGTATTATAAAATGGAGTAGATATATACATAGTAGGTACCGATATTAGACGTTCTTAAATAAATGTTGGAAATTCTTGTACCTTCATAGTAATGAAGAACCCTTAATAAATACCGCTTTTTACCTTGGATTTTCTTTTATTGGTGAGATGTTTTTTTCCTGTTATTTTGAAGGAAATAGTTTTAATCTTAAATCTTCTCTATTTGTATTCAAAATCGTAGTACAGATTTGTAGCAATATTCGTCCCTATACATACATCAGAACGGTCCTCTTTGAGCTCATCAATGGTGGAACTCTAGAAGCTGTCAACCACGAGATTTTTCCCGCTAGGTCATCTCAATTTTTTGGAGTGACGTCACTTCTTTGGATGGATGGAGTAATTACGAATGGAGGGCTTTATTAAAAGAGAAGAGTAGGTCAATAACTCGATATGAAGTGATTGAAAGAGGAAGATACAATCATAGAAATTTTAATGTACAGGACATTCTAAAATGACGACACCCCTACAAAACGTGAACAATAGCTAATTTGCATTTGTTGTAATATTCAACATTTCCATTTAAGAACTAATTTACGGTTTACTGGGAACTTAAAACAGTATACCCATTGCCCACATTATTCTCTCTTATTAACAGCCAGTTGCGAATGACGTCTGCGGACCTCGATGTGGAAGCCTCGGCTTTCTACCCCGCATCCGCCTCTGTTGTCTGGCCTCAAAAGTAGACAGAAGTCGTTACAATAATTAACACAACGATACGAATTAAATTTGGCCAATAATAAACGAATGTCATTCTACGCTCTTTTAGCGACTTTTCGTTTGTTTTACGTCCAAAGTGTTAAACAAATCGCCCACCGCATCGAAATCTTAATCGTATATAGTCTCCTTTTTTAAGACGAGCAAAAAAAGGAATTAAGAGATCCTGATTGCGATTTCATAATGGCTACAAGTCAGTGTTACAAGTACGAGATATTTGTGCGCGATTCATCGGTAGATATTTGCTTATTGCAATTATTTACTTTGCGCGTTCGTTAATAAAGTCCTAGCTAAATAAAAAGTGGATGCAAACTAATGAAGTGATAACTGGTCACTAACACATTACCACAACGTATTTTCTACTGCCTTATCATTAACCACTTTGATATCTTTTTGTGATTAATTAATGGCCATACGCTAAATAAATTTAATTAATTTATTACCAGAAAGAGGAAGAATCATTAACTTTTACTAATGAACAGGATATTCTTAGCCTAGTTAGGCGTAGATAACTTACAGCCGGTTTCATAAAAAATAAAGTTGACTTTAAGTTTCCTTTAAAAAATAACGCGTTTCATAACAACAAAATGACATTTTAAACCCGACTTTATGTTAAAGTCTCGTTATTGGGACTAAAGTCGACTTTAGTGTAGTTCAATCTTTTAACACCGGAGTTCATAGAAAATTTCGTGGCGCTTTAACTGTCACAAATAATTATGAACATTTGTATACGGTGACACTGTGGACAAAAATGACCAAAATAGGGTTGAAAACATGGCAAAACGGGAAGAATATTATTGTTCACTGATTTAATTTACTAATTCATAAACCATAATAACAAATTAACAACAATAACGATACATTGATGCTTTATTTAGAAACGAAATTGACAGATTAACAGAAATCCTGCGAAAATATTAATAAAAAACCTATGTTTTCCTTCCATAGATTTCCATGGTAACACTATCAACTGCTACCAACTTTCAAATATTGTTTTTATGAAACGCGTCAACTTAAAGGATACTTTAAAATTTAAAGATTCCTTTAGCTAAAGAGTTCTTTAGTCGCTTTTTTTGAAACCGGCCGTTATTTGTAAAATTACTACCAGCTTTGTTTAGTCACTTTTATTTGACACACATACACGTCCTTGCATACAGAATTCTATTAGTATGTACTTACCTTCTTAATTTGAAATATTACCTACTTAGTCCAAATTTTACTCACAAATGTGCAACTATCAACAAATCGGTGTGTGTCCCATTGTGTGCTACGTCAAATCGTTATAATTTTTTTTTGTATGCAACGACGATTATTATTTTTAGGTGCTACATATTTCGTACGATGACTGTTACTAGGGGTACAGTTTAAATTCGCCAATTCACAATATTATTATTATGTGTTTGATACTAATGACCGCTGCTGTGGATATTATTTAACGTTTGACCTTGTGTGGATATGATATAATATTATTACCTACTCACTTACTTTACCTTCACGTATGCATTTAGCAGTAGGTAAGCCCCCAGGGGCAAACGGTCTACGTACAAGGTCACAGACTTATTTGCTCAGAACACAGCAAAGTATTTGAGATCCCCCTGTGTTTGCTCGGTTCATTCAGCAAAAGGCAACAGAATACGGGTGGGTAGGCCTACTAAGGTAAAGTGTGTGTGTATTTATACCTAGTTTGTTGGTGCACAACGTTCTAATTATGTCTGGATTCTTGTGACCATTTTTCAGGACTAGATCTTAAAGAATATGTAACAACTAATGACTCTAACAATTCATTACTAATGTTTTGAATTGATTTTTAATTTGAACAAACCACTACGGGCTTACGACCGTCTTCTACTGTTATTGAAGGCTGGCTTAGTGTGATCACTTTACGTTAACAACGTTCGCCATTAGGCACTTGATCAGAGCCCAGGCACAAAAAAGTCTGTGCATTTGAAACAAAGTGCCTCAGGAAAATCTTGGGTATAATATGGTACCACCGCATCACGAGCGAAGCTATACGCCAGTCCACCCAGCGCGAGCCCATTACTTCCACCATTATGAGAGGAGATGGACATGGCGGACATTTATTTATTTATTTACGGCCTGTTGGTACCTTTTAAAAATTAAAATAAAATACAGTATAATAATCTTAAGAATATAATTATTTCAATATTACATAAAAAAGCAATAGATTAATATACCTAATAATAACAAAACCACGTGGACACTGTAGTAAGAACAATACTAATTGATTAGATTAATGATACAATTAAAGCATTATCAAAGATAATAATTGATTAAAAAGTTCAAGTACATCACTAAAACATACAAGTCGTGTTGACAGATAGATCAATTGATGTGTTACATGTTACGAATAAAAAATAAAAGAGTCTTAGGTGTATAGTTCTATCACAAAATTTATAATTCAAACCGGTTTTCGGAGACTTCCGTCCCCATTATTAAATATTCCCGAAACACACAGTGGTAAAAGAGGCGACGATATACGATTAAAAGTCGGATTCTATTCCCGAACGTGCCGTCACCTACGCTCAGCCTGCTGTAGTAGTACTGAACTACTGTTCTAAAGTTGGCAGAATGTAAGCAATATAATAAAGCAGATAATTTGGAACGATGTCCGATTGTGTGTAATATCACTCGAAGCTGCCCACAGTGGAATAGAATTATCTTATCATTATATCCTGTGCAGAATTATTACGTAAAGTGGGCGTACGGACGTATACAGCAACTCCATTATTGTTCGCCAACAAATCATCTCACTCAATATTGGTCTCTGTTTATTTACATCATTGTTTCCGACTATATGGACTTGTAGAGACGATCTATAATGGATTAATGTGGTGTTTTTTATGTGAGATTAGGCATCTGGTGTTAAAGCTTTATACACTCAATAGAATTCTTTGGCGTAATGGGGGTCCTTTGGAGTATTTTATTTATTTATTTTGACATTACAGAGGACAACTTTACATTAAAAGTAGAAACAATAGAAATTTATAGCCTTAAACTAAGTTGACCTCCATCGAGATGTGTCACATGTTACATAGTATATTATTGATTTAAACAGGTACCTACAACATGTTCAAGAGAGAGAGAGAAAAACTACCAAAAGGAAAACTCTTATAACATAAGTGAAATATGAAAACAGCCAAAGATAAACTCAAAGACAAATTGAGAGTGCAAGAAGAAGGGAGGAAGGGGTGTGGGAAAAAAATAATCAACAAACTATCGCGAATTAGTAGAATTGCTTAAAAGTACTCTGGAAATATGTTAACAATAGAAGAAAAGTTGTAAACAGATCATCAAAGTCGTGTTATGCTCTGGAAAACACAAAAAGAGAAGTGGTAATCAATGTGGGTGGAATGATTTCCAGCAGCCCACTGTTCAAATCATTTTGCAATCACTTACCTTTTCTCAATTTAAGGTGTACCCTTTTTCTCGCGACCTCATCATTGTTTTTCTACTGACAGAAGGTCAAGGTACTTTCTTTTTATGCCCCTTATATAGTTACATCCTTAAATTTTGCAATTTGTCCTCAAGGCCTATCTATATGTATCACGTGGGTCACAATTAGTCGTGGTGTCAGTATAGCCTTGCTTTCTTGGAGTTCAGTAGTGGCCCCACGAGGACATGACTTGTAAAGGAATGAAGATGATTTGAAAGAATGTTTCGTTATCTTCTGAGCAAAAACTCCAGGCTAAATTGTCTGAAAGTCTAATTTTTTGGCAGTCTGCAGTGTCTAGTCAAGGTCATTGTTTTAAATTTAGATTGCTTTTCAACGGTCGCACGCCGAATACTCCAGATCCAGTCCTTCCGTCTTTTTGGAATCATCCTAAATTATAACAACTCCAATTAAGGTTGTAGAGGAGTAGAAGAGTTACGGACTGGAGACCAGAAACTGGCCAAAGACGTGTAGGAAGACAGCCGATGAGGTGGAGCGACGACATTGTGCGTAAGATTGAGACAGAGTGGACAGGGATGACCAGAGACAGAGAGGAGTGGCGTGAACATGGGGAGGCCTATGACCTGCTATGGACGATCACGGGGTAATATGAATATGAAGGTTGTATGAGCACATAAACGACGACCATCGATCAAGTCATACGGTGAAATAGAAAACGTCGGTGGATCTTCTCCGTCATTGATACGTCAGGTATGACGTAATGAAAACCGAACAACAATTGGATCAATACAGTGCACAAGATTCTGCAGAGCAGCGGCATAATCTCAGAACTAGAAAAGCCGATCCCAACAGCCTACAGAGGCAATAGGGTATCGGGAAGAAGAAGAGATTTAGGGAACTTCAACATTTGTCAAGTAGCACATAGGTAATATCAACCCTAGCTGTAAGATTAGATTTCGCCACCCAAAATATTCCTCACTGATGATAAGAAAATAATAATTGCAACCCGATGGGTATTGCAATAAAGCGAGATACAAACTGTGTGATGGTAAACCAGAGAGCCGAACCTAGCGAGTGAGAATAAGTAAATAAATAAGCGAGCTCACGTAGGCGGGCGATGTTTGCGTGTTAAAATATTAATAGTGGAGTTGTTCTTTAGTGCTGGGTGTTGCTGCAATATCTTTTTATGTCTTTACCTACATCTATCTAAATATTATTAGCTCCACATCTAATGTAAGTAATATACGATACGTACCTATACCCAGTATGTATTGTTTCTTCTGATGTAATGGTGTTTCGACCGCACATTATCAGACCTACCCGCCGGGTGTCTATCCCGTCTTGGCGAAACTTGATAAACCTTTCGTTCTCGTAAACATATTTTGATTTCTTTTATCCAAATTGTGAGTGTTTTTTATTCGAACTTTATAAAATTGTGAAGAAATGTGTTAGTCTGTAGACCTTGTATCCCTACTTCGAATATTGTTCACTGACGTAAGTGAGAAACACGCGGGAATTTTGTATGGAATGCGCAGCTTTCTAAAGTATTCTGTAGATGTGTTATACACGTTAACATACAAAAATTTTATACTTACTGCCAGTGTGAATGTCACGGAAACTTAGAACAGAGGTACTGTTAGACATACTCAGAATTATCAGTCTCTGTGAGGCTAGTCTTTGGACGGTCGGTATCGTCTGATGATTTTTGCTATTCATTTGTTTCTCATTCCTTTGGAGGTAAAAAAATAATAATTTTCATAATCGTTTCAATAATTTAAATAAAAAGGTTATTTGAAACCTGTGACCATGAAGGGTGTGCCCCTTTGAATCATGTCAGGTGTAATAAAATTGTAGAAGTGTTAATTTTTCTTATTTAAATTACTTCCACCACGGAAAAAATGCACGTTCAACAGTTTAGAAATTTTATTAAAACCGCGATCGATGCAAAATAATTTTCCTTTATCCGTCAGAGATCTCATTCTCAATTCATAACTGAGAGAGTAACGTCCTTTATGGAGCTAAGTAAAATCTTTTCAGTGGTTCAGAAGACATTTATCTACTCAGGAAGACAAAGCTTCAAAAGCAAGGTGATTACTTTGCAACGGGACTCGGTTTGGAGGTAGATAGCTGATCTAATAAATAAACCTGCGATTTGATACTCGCTGTGATTTGATGATGTTATTCGGTGGTACCCTCCACACGTGCGGCGGTACATTGTCTATGCCGGCCAGACCTCCCAGGGACCTATTATTATTCTCTTGCTATAGGTTATGTTCTACGGATAGTAAGCAATACTGAGTTATTTCCTGGTTTTGAAGAGGCTTTCAAAAATCTTTCAGCTTCTGCTAAAATGGATAGTGGAGCCCAGCGTTGAAACTTATAAAGCTTATTATTGAACGGTAGAAAAACGAAATCCGGAGAAAATCTCGAGGATCTTCCACATGGAAGATAAAGTGTGTGAAAACCCATGCTAAGGGTGATGGATGACGTGAGCAGGGATTTGAAGATTGATCAGTCAGGAAGGTCTGAAGATATGATGCGTCTTCGAGACTGACTTATGAGGCGTTTATGCATGGTATATTATTTTCTTTTAAGACTCACAATATATTCTTTACGTTTTTCTGCTCGGTTTTACGCGTTCGAAATGTGCGAAAATCGTTACGTATTTTAATGAGTTCAGGCCGTTCAAGAATCTATATAATAATTCAGAAATGTTTGTGTGCTTTCTATCGTATATGTGAACATCACGCCTAAACGGCTGAACCGATTTCACTAATTCTTTTTTTGTCGTGTTGGCTTTTATTAATAGAAGGTTCTTATGAAAGAAAAAATAAAGAAAGTTGCGTGGTAAATCTATCTATATAATAATTCAGAAATGTTTGTCTGCTTTCTATCGTATACGTGAACATCACGCCTAAACGGCTGAACCGATTTCACTAATTCTTTTTTTGTCGTGTTGGCTTTTATCAGTAGAAGGTTCTTATAAAATAAAAAATTAAGAAAGTTGCGTGGTAAATTGGGAAATTAAATAAAACTCGCATTAGCCCCTCCTTCTCTATCTAAATAATAATTCAGAAATGTTTTTTATTTTGCTTTTTACCATATGTCATAGCATCACGCTCAAAATACAAATGCTACGTCAGATATGAATCTGCACAGAGCCGTGCAAAATGCCGGAGAAGGTTCTTTAATACAATTTGCTGCATTAACTTTAATATATTTAGAGCTAATTAAAAAACCCTATTTTTTAGGATCTTCATACAAAATTTTAATAAACATTAAAAGTGTCATTCTTCTTTTTCTGTGCTTATGTCAGTTATAGAGGTCTACAAAGCAATGGGAAGCTAGACTAGAACCTGTTTAATTACCTACCGATCAAGCCTGACAATCGGAATCAAAAACGTAAAGCAAGACGGGTATAAGCTAGTATGCTATAATTCGTTCATTGATTCCAAACTATCTTACTTTGTTACCTTTCGTCATTGTTGCTCCTCAACTTTACATTTCATATCGAATCACATCGGCCACTTCACCATTTTTACAAACCTCCTCATACTTAATATATATTTTGAAATAGCTTTGTAGATTTAAATGGTCCAGTTTTGACACGTCGTATTATTCTTACTGCTGTGATGCCATATGCATCTCTTTGTTTCTATCCATAATTATAGTTTATGTCATCACTTATAGTTTCTCATGGTCTTTGTCTTTGTGCAACGCGAAGTTTGTTTATATCATTATCACGTGCCATTATGTATTTTGATTTTCAAGAACACGCTCTAATTATTTGTACAAATGCTTCCTGAGAAGCACCGTTGGGTAATAATACGTAATGTGACTTTGCTAATCCTTAATGTTTAGACTCAATACATCAGATATTATTATTCTTAATCCCTTTAGGTGACACCGCCAAAGGGCACAGAGGGAAGGTGAAAGTGCTAAAAACTCAGCAAGAAGTGTCAAGTGACCTCACACAATGTCCATAATCTTCAGCTATGAATCATGTCAGACATGTATTCGAGTTTATGTTATATGATCCCAGTAAATATAAAAAAAACCCCTCTAGTTTTGAAAGCCTTCCATGCATATAAAGCAAAGCTTTTTTTCTGAATATGAAGATTTATGTCTTCCGAATTCGTATCCATGGCGAACACTCAATTAAAACATTTCTCACGTTTTTTTTTTTATTTTTTTTCCCCTTTGTTTTTCAAATGTTTGCTTCCGTAGCATGAGATATCTCATCCTTTGGAAATCTTCGCTGGGTATTCCTGTAATTGGCCCAACGAGAAAGTGTTTTTTTTTGCCGGTTGTATTAGTGGTATACGCTATATAGGCGTCAGTAAAACCTTCGGTAGTACGAAAATCGCAAATGAATAGATGATGGCAGCGGTTCTATTAGCTGTTTTATCTGTGAATATAAATATAAAATCTTAAATACATAATGTTGTTACTATTACTTTTACTCGAAGCAAGTTGTAGTCTAGTAGGACACCGCCCCTTCTTCCGTTTACCCCTGGATTCGATTCGATGGTTTTCCTCTTTCTCAATACAATATTTGTTTGGTATAAAAAAATTATGAAGTTTTGATATTAAGCCGCATTAATTTTGACAATATTTTAACAATCATGCCTATTATTATGTGAACTGCCCTAAGCGATTAGGCTAATAAATCTATTGCCATTAATAAATTGTTCTTTTTTTTCTCTCCAGGTATTGGCAGACGACAGACGTGCCTTCCCCAGCAAGATTAAGGTATGTTAACAAACACAATTTGTTAAATTATGTGTACGCTAGTGGGAGATTTTCTACCTCAGCCAACTTTGGCTTTTGCCCTGGATAATAAACCTAAAATGAACTTTGGCTTCATATTTTGCCCAACTCTAAGTAAAGGCTTCTGAACTGCGTTTTGCACTGGTGTCATTCTGGATTTTCTAATCGCCTCACCAAACCACTTTTTCAGATTGCTCCATAATCAACTCTCCCACTGTTTTCATTAACTAAGAACCGAAAGAGGGCTTTGCAACTCTTAGTCTCAGCAGTAGACGCTTATTTTTTTCTAGTTGAAGAAGTTCTAAAAGCACATTCCTAAAGCATCAACCTTTATCGTAGCCGAAACTTTGAAGGTTCAATTCTCAACTTGTGTAAATAATGTGTACTTTTCTTGCCCTCCATCTATAAAATATAAACTCCACGATAAAGCCAATGAAATCAACCACTTTTTTTCGTCATCGCTTATTTCGAAATCGCTTTCAAATCAAAACTAAATGATTCTATCGATATATTTGATGTCATAAAACCAAAAACACAAAACGAAGGATTTTTTTTTATGAAGTTTTTGCGCCTTTTTTCTTAACTAGTCAACGGATCGTTTCGTGTAATTTTCTTTTTGGTTTTAGTATTAAGTATATTAGAATCGGACATTTCGCTCGCATATCATTATGACCGGTACTTAGGGAACCGTTATCATTCGTTTTGTGTACTGCATTTTTATCCATGTCATATCAGCTCATGAAACTATCCTAGCAATTTTGCACATCTAAGTATGGATAAGTGCGGGTCTCGTACATGTATGTACCTACCTACGTGGTTAACGTGCCGCGGGTCATAGTTCCAAACAAATTACCGGCTTCCCATTATCCTTAGAGCCATTACTGTGTAGCGCACATAGATATTATTATGTGTCATTATTTAACCAATTATCTTGTTTCATTACGAAATTTTAGACCGGTATCCAGGGATGCCAGCATTTTATATTCATAGAGTTTAAAAAAAATAAAACGATTCGACGCTCGACGACCAGAATCCGAGTAATGGGTTGTTTTCCTACGGATACGCCGCTACTTTTAACAGCGGTGAATATGTCAGTTGAGAACATTGTCAATATTGTTTCCGTAGTAATAACGAAAAAAATTGTCATATAATTTTGAAAGACGCCGTCTTGTCAGATGACGGACCGTTCCCTAGGAACCCACTGCATAAGTGAATAAATTAAGGTGGTTCGGGCATGTTGAGATAATAAGTGAAGAAATAACGACCAAAAAGGATCTACAAATCTGAAAGAATGGGTGCACGGAGACGTTGCCGATCTAGATTATCGTGGGCCGATCATATCGTTGTCACCTTAAAGGAGGGCCGAGTAAGACGTAAAAGGAATACGAGACAATGTATGCGGAACGTTATGCCCTTTGATTGAAATGGAAATTCGTACTCTCTACCTACCCCTTCCGGGATACGGCGTGATGGGTGATCAAAAATATTCGACGCTCTGTTATTTTTCGAAGTGATTGGTAGCCTAGCGGTTCAGTTGCCGACTGTAGTTCTGAAGGTCATGTGTTCGATCCCCGGGTGTAAATATTTCAAAAAGTGTATTTTTGTGTTCTCTTCGGGTGAGCCCATTTTGCGATGAATATCTGCACGTTTTTCATACAAAATGTATCGTGTTACTCACTTTACTTCCGTGACTACCATCCGATAAAACTTATACGGGTACTGTTTTGGTGTATTTACGGTGTTTGTTTATGTTTGTTCCTCGATACACAAGTATGTATAGAGGAAAAAACTATCTTAGAAGTTCGTTTTACTTTACCATATCAACCGCGGTGTACCCGAGTTTCTATGACCAGTTCTTGGTCTCCACTCCAGGTTTGTTTTTTTTTGTCCAGATGTCATCCTTTGCTGGCCGGCCAAGTGCTCTTCTTTGTAACGCTACTTGATGCGTCACATCGGCAACCTTGGCCTTCCGTCTGATCCATTGGTTTCGCTTTCTCAGTTTAGATGGCCGAAGTACCGGCCCTGTTCGAGGTGAATATTATACCATGCCACGGCTGTCACAGGCCGACTGTTCGGATCTAAACGCGTGACGTGCGCTCGTTGTCTCTCCATTGTGATGACTAATAGTAGCGTTTGTGTCCGCAATTCGTCCCGGTACATCTCCATGCCGTAATTACCCTCATTTTTTAAATTATTTTGTCATTATTTCGGACACCCGCGTCATGTCGTCAGCCGAGGCCATTCCGGTCTATTTATAACCTGGAGGTTGGCGAGGTTTGGTGATGGATGACGCCCGATTTTTTGAGACATGGTTGTTGGGTGCGCTAGGGTCACGTTTCAAGACGCCATTTCAAACATCTTCTTGTCATGTCATACTCATACATCAATTTTCTTACATCACTTGGTTTACCTTCTTCCATGTCCGCTCTTTAGATCGAGCAGTTGGACTCTGTCTCCCTCTATCCCCAGTCGACACCGGCTCCCCGAAGATCCGCCTTGTAAACGGTTAACCTTCAGAAAGGATTATTTTAGGTAAGACAACCCCTGGGAATACATTGTTGACCGGTCTTAACGTCACTATAAACATGACTACTTATCTATATTTGGAGGTAATATAAGATAGTGACTCCAAAGCCTCTTAACACAACGGTAGATGATGGCCCGAGGCAGACCACCACCGTTGTATAAAAAGGGGTGATTGGTGTATATTTGTGAATGACAGGAAACCTTAGAATAAATCGCACCACCTTCTATAATATTTCAAAGAAGTCGTTTCGAAGCGTGACCTGTATTGTTCATAAAATCTCCATCGCAACTGGCGATTGTGCATAGAGGATTTTCAGGGAGTATTCATTTTCCATCAATACTGTTGAGTTTAAAGTGGCGGCCAACGTTGATTGTTTTGAAAACGGTTGAAAAGCTCGCTTTCTCTTTCGAAAAAACTCTGATCTAAAAGATTGCTTCGTTATAAAATACTAGCTTATACCCGTATTGCTTCACTAATATAAATATACTGATTATGTCGGTAGGTTCGTATAATATTTTATTTTTTTTGGAGGTCTATAATAATAAAAAAAATATTATACGAACCTACCGACATAATTTGCAAGTTTTTTGCAAGTTTTCATAGAGAGAGCTCTGTGGTTTAAATCTTAGCTACATACATTGCCTGCTTTGATATTAATTGGCCAACCCACCCATAGAGGGTGATTTGTATCTGTCAAACTTCAATTCAAACGGCAAATTTTTCATTAAATCTTTATTTATTGAGAATAATAAGCTTTTAATAACATTTATATGTATAACAAATCAATCTACAATTATTTTATTACATTTTCATACCGTAATACCAAGATCCCATTCAACGTTTACATGAGTAATTTTGTTTCCAAAAGTCTTTTTGAGAAATTTGTATGAAGATCCTAAAAAATACAGTTTTTTTTAAATAGCTCTAAATATATTAAAGTTACTGCAGCAAATTGTATTTAAGAACCTTCTCCAGCATTTCGTACGGCTCTGGGCATATTAATATCTGACGTAGCATTTGTATTTTGAGCGTGATGCTATGACATAACGGTAAAGTATTGTCAAAGGCAAATAAAAATACAAACATTTCTAAAATATTATGTAGATTTAGGTACACACTTTTTCTATTTTTTTTTTAATTTTATACTCATCCACTCTATTGTGTCAATGAGATCTCATTTGAGGCTATTTCCCACATCTCAGCCCCGTCAGCTAATCACTATATTATGTCCTCGTCGTCTTTCGCTCGTTATCTCGAGTGTATATCGATTGGCTCGGTCGGCTCGGCTTATTTACGGACGTTTTCCGCCGACTCTGCACGGACTCTATTAGATACAATCTCACACGGATGGTACGAGTATTCCGTCAATATTGTCGGGAAGTGAAGTATGTATGTTATGTGGAAGCGCGTCCGCTGCCAAGTATTATAACTCACACCGCTCAAGCCTCGGAGAAGATAATTGCTTGCGTTGAGACGACCGACGACGTCTACAGCCGCGCCCCGAGTTATTGACTTCTTCCCCAAATGTACACAACAATAACAATTCTTTCTAAAAATATTTCTTTTGCCCTTATTTGATCTTATTCCAAGATATTTCATGTTCTGCAAATTTAAGGCTATAAGTAAACACACGACTATTCTCTATTTCTGGAGAGGATTACGAAATTGATTTTTTCCGCAATTAAAGGCTTGTCGTTGCATTTTCGTCCAATAAAAAGGCTCGTCAGTCAAGGCATTTCAATGATGGATGTGGCCAACCTTTATTTGCTCAAAAACCAGTCGTCCTCTTTCATTACACATTCAAGCTTAGAATTCTTAATATATAGACACTGACATAGTACCTAATTTTAGATCTGTTGATAAAAAACTATCGGGGTCAGTTTGAGCAGATTATCTTCGTGACACCGTTTTTTAGCTTGCACTAGCTCTTATAATTGTACGTGAGTGCACGGAGAAACCTTACTACACTATTAACTTATAATATGACTGAAAAAACGTGATGGCACATCGACACCACGCGGTGCTCATTCGCCTGAAGTTTTGCCTCACATTACATCATCACACCATTTTTATGTGGTAGCAGATAATTTGTTCGACTGATCAATTTTACAAAAAAATAAAAACAATTAAGTATCTATTTGAATTTTTTTTAGAAAAACAGTTTTACGAACTTTGGCAGAAATTACCTATACCTAATTCTTAGAATTTTTATAAAATATTTATTATTACCTCAATGGCGAGCTTTTAAAGAAACACATTTGGTCTTTTACAATTTTTTATAGAATGTCGAAATCTTTCATTCAGCTCTGCCCAGAAGGAAGGATCGCTTATCGAGACCCTGACGGGAGGAAGAGCAGAAGCGCTCTTGTTGACCAACTGTCATTCGGCATCCGTAACATATGTCCCAGCCGTGTCCATCTCCTCGAGAACATATCATATTATTTTTTTATTACCTATATTATGTGTCATGTTAAAATTAATAAAAAAGTCTATAACAACACATAATACAACAAAATGTTAATATTTATCATGATTATTAGGTCCAGAGCCCCAATTCCGAATCTCCGTGACATTTACGCTGGCGTAAATTAACAAAATTTTGTATGGAAATGTGTATAGCGCCACTACAGAATGCTTCGGAAAGCTCCGCAGCTCATACAAAATTTTGTTAATTTACGCCAGCGTAAATGTCACGGAGATTCGGAATAGGGGTACAGTACTCACTTGCGCCGCGAACGTGTGACTTTGCATCAATTTAATCGAAAGGCGCAGGAAAAAGGGCGGTGGAAGTCACAGGGGGAGGCCTATGTCCAACAATGGACACGAGAGGGCTGAAGAAAGAAAGAAATAATCGAAAGGTTATGTTAAAGTTCCGTTATTGGCACTAAAGTCGACTTTAGTGCAGTTCAATCTTTTAAAACCGGTGTTGATAGAAAATTTCGTGGCGCTTTAACTGTCACAAATGATGAACATTATTTGTATACGGTGACACTGTGGACAATAAAGACCAAAATAGGGTGGAAAACATGGCGAAATGGGAAGTATATTATTCTGTGCGGATTTCGTTTACTAATTCATAAACCATAATAATACATTAACAACAATAACGCACATTGATGCTCTATTGAGAAATGAAATTGACAGATTAACAGAAATTCCGTGAAAATATTAGTAAACAACCCATGTTTTCCATAGACTACCATGGTAACACTACCAATTTACAAATTTTTTTTTGACATTACAAACTTTAGCTAAAGTAAACGGGAATATTTTTTGTAAAACGCGTCTACCCAACGGAGACTTTAAAATTTAAAGGTTCCTCTAGCTAAAGAATTCTTTAGTCGCTTTTTTTAAACCGGCCGTAAGTGTCGTGATTCGAACAAGCGAACGCGAGCGGAACACATGCACCCTTTTGATAAAATTGATGTAACGATACACGTTCGCGGCGCAAGTGAGTACCGAGCCTTAGCGTTTCGGGATTTGAACAATATCACCTAATGGCGAACGTTGTTAACGTAAAGTGATCTCGCTAAGCGAGCCTTCGAAATAACAGTAGAAGACGGTCGTAAACCCGCAGAGGTTTGTTCATAACATTTAAAAATTGAACACCATTATTCAGTAATTAGTTGATATTATTCGACAACACATTATTCTGTACCGCTATTCTGTAGCAAGTGTAGGGTAGTCACTTGAAAAAGTCTATACGTATCGAATGCGAGAATCGCATATAGACTTTTTTCATACAAAATGTATCGCCTAATAGTCACTTTTTTTTCAAGTGACTACCCTACACTTGCTACAGAATAGGGGTCCTGATATCTACACTATTGATTGTTTGCTGATATTCGAATCAATATGCAATGTCCACTCCAGTGTTCTCGAAGAATACACGTGTACCTAAATAAGAAGACGTACGATAAATTAATTAAGACCCACGCCTCCAGAAGATTAACGGTTCTGCGTCTCCACACATATTTCCACTCGTCGTCCCGGGAGGCCGCGTCCTGACGCACACGCCAGTCCTCGGGAGGGCTGACCTCCTGCATAAATGATTCGGTTAACGCCCCTCCTCTTACGTCAGCGACATTCGCACGCGCCATCCACCTGAGCGATTTACGCTCGCACTCACATCAAGTTACTTCTCCTTTGAGAAAAACTACTACGGCACGGTACTTTTGCAGTTTTTTTTTTAATTTTTGTTTACCCAATTTTTTTGTTGTTGCCACAACGGTTTTTACACATGATTGTTTTTTATTTATTTATTTATTTATTTTCAACACACGGCGTAAAGCCATTTACATGTTAATACAGTATTGATTTCGTACATATAAATTTAACAACAACAAAATTTGAACAGATCAAAGGGGGTGATATACATTATGATAATAATCAGGAGTATAAAATCGCATCGCCAGTCATTTGGGTCTAATGCGATTCTATATCCATCGTCGATTAAGATAAAATTTGTAACACATAAAAACAATAACGATATAACAAATAATAAATACATATTCTCCAGTCTTAATTATCACAGTTAAATAAATGAAATAAATGGTGAAATTTTGGTCAGTCATTGTATGAATGAATTAACGCAATTTACGAAGTACTTAATGAAAATAGCGTGTTAGCCAAAAATACATTTATTTTAGAACATTCGTTTATCTTCTAGAATTTATAAGTCTGAAAGGAAAGGTGTAAGAAAGCGTGATTGACCGAGAATGTCTTGTATCGAACACATCGATTCCGTCCTCAAGTAAAGCCAGCTGAGAAGCAAGAGAAATAGGAGAGGTTATTATTTATTTATTCGAAATCGAAACTCCCCTTACATCCCATTTAGGGGCATAGGGAGGCAACGAGCTCTCCATTGCGCATCTTACGCAATGTGTATAAACACTTTCCACACCATATCCATTTATTTATTACATTACAAATATTTATATAGCGTATACATACATACATTCTCCCTTTGAGGCTCCCCGCAAGCCAGCCCGGAGCAGACAAATCCGAAGCAAATCCGACCCGCACGAAACCAACCCCCTAGTTTGATCGAAGCAATCAAACCAGAAAGCCGGCCCCACACAAATCAAGCCCGCCGCGGATCCCCCACAAACCAATCTGCAATGCGAGGGGCCTAAACCCCACTTAGGGGCATAGGTAGGTATCAAGAGCTCTCCATTGCGCTCGAAGGCGTCCGAGGCTCGTTTTGCCTTTCCGACCGATTGAGGTTTAAGGACGTGAGGTGGTCGACCTCACGGTCCCGATCTGATTTTTCGATTTCCTGCCTCTTACAGGATGCTCGAAAAACCAGCAAAAATAGCAGAGGTGCTATTGTTAGCCGGCAACCCCACGGCACATAATAATATAGCGTATAGCAATGAGAAATGGTATGTGGGTGGAAGAAGCGAAAGAAGTGTGCTTGGATAGAAAATAGTAGAGGTCAGTTCTCTCTGCCTACTCCTTACGGGACACGGAGTGATGAGTAAAAAAATCTTCTAATACCTTAAACGTCAATATATTAGATAACTAGCTGACCCGCCCGTCGATCTTCGACCAAACCCAGATCAAAAAAATAATAATTTTGACTTATTGCATGAATTAAATACATTCTATGACACGCTTTGCGGAACACTGAATTCTAATTGTTTATGCCAAGCATGTAATTAAAGAATATTTTCAGGAAAACTAATGAGTTTTTTAACACATTTTTGAGGAAATTGATGAATTTTTATTGTGCTCCATCAATATGAACAACGACTGTATATCATAGACATTCCTAAACGTCCGATCTGCAGGCTTAATTTTTGAAGAACTAAATTTATCCTGGCTCACTGTTTCTGGGGGTAGTACACGCCTCGGAAGAGCCAGCACTGTCTGTCTGTGCGGATGATTTATATACCGATGTGAGCGGCGTATCGATATTGTGACTACAGCACATCGCAGCACGTTAGGCCTTGTGCAGACTTTTCAAACCATTTAGTCGAGTATTTTGCTTTCTGGTTTAAACTCCTCTTATGAACCAATATGTCAATTTTGAGAGAGTTGAGTATAATAACAGTCAGACTTTCCTCTTTATGTTTGAAGCGGATTCTCCGGTTCTTCGGACACATCGCCAGGCGAGATGAAGAGAGCCTGGAAAAGTCGGTGGTCCTGCGTGGTGTTGACGGATCTAGAGGCAGAGGAAGAGCACCCACTAGCTGGAGAGACCAAATTAGGGTTGCTACGGGCACAGCAGGTCACGACCCTCAGTAATGAGGAAAAACGACGATGATGCTGTGATTTTATTTCAGCGCATTGTATATTTTTGTGTATATTCAGCGCATTATTTATTTTCTCTGCTGGATATGGCAAATTTCTGTAGCCCTATTCTAAGACACGGGATGTCATTTACGCTGACGTGAAGGAACAACATATTGTATGGAAACGCTCCAGTTTAAAGATGTCATCTTTTCAGCTTCTCTGTAAACTCCTCATATCGGGTGGCTTCTGTTTTTTGTTCTATTTCTCTGATTTAGGGTCTTTGGATTATGCATATCTATTTGCTTCTCCTCTGACCTGCTTAATATCCATTTCTCAATTCTTTTTGCAATGTAAGAAACAGTTTGTTGTGTTAATGGATTATTTTCTTAATCACAAAATTTCTTTAAGTTTTGATTTCAGTCAGCTTTACTCACAATTCCTCTCACGTATCTTCCGCGGTGCGAACCATTTTTGGATATGAGCGAGAAACCAAAAATCAACTCTACACTCTAGTCTTGGGCATAGTAGTTCGCGACTGAGATCGAACGGTTTAGTTCTCCGCCCCTAAACGAACTAGTTCGCTCTTCTAGTTCGTCAGCTCCCAGTTCGGATCAGTGAAAGGCAGATCGTTCGCTCGTTTTGATACTGCTCTGACTGCATGTTATAAGACTATGGAATGCTGTACTTTTACTTACAAATTGTGTACTCTAAAAACAGCAAAAACCTCCGAATGAATAGTAGTAGTGATTAAAATACCTTTCTATAATTTTTTTAAGTTTTATTTATTTATGTATAAAAAAATTAAATACAATAAAAATGACATATTACTATGTAAGAATATTAATTTGGACATTTTATTCGATGCCAACAGTGTCTTATTATTTTAAAATTTTGTTTTTGGCCCACTAAAAGTTTTCTTTCATCAGTCACAGTGTGGCCACTCGTAGTCTTCTGCAGTTCGCGAACGAACTAGATCGAAAGAGCCGAAGAACGAGACGCGCGTGTGCAGTGAGCGACCGGCGGTAATAGACTGCATAGTTCGTAACGAACGACACACTCTCGCTCATTCGGTCACGTCACGAACTAATGAACTATGGAACGGGGAGTGAGGGAACTAGTTCGTGTAGTTCACCTGTGGGAGCGCTCTTTCGAACTAGTTCGTTCGCGAACTACACAAGACTACTACACTCGACTAAATGCTGACGTAGTCTGAATAAGGCTTAACCGTACAGTTAGGTTTATCGTAGAGTAGTAGCTCCAGTAGATGGATACGTACGTAGAATAGGGGTAGGTCCGCTTGGAGTCGGGCCAGGCCGGCGGCAGGGGAGGGCGGGGCGCGGGACGGAGGCAGCACTCCGAACGAGAACGGAAGACGGCAGGGGGTGCACGTCATATTGATCGGCCCGAAGCGAAAAACCGGCTCTCTTGTAAGATGCACGCTCGCGCGATTCTCGCCCCTATTCGATTGCATCACGCGTTCCACTTTCGTCTGGGATCCCACACGTCCCTACGACACATTGTGGGATGTCGGTGCTGGGAACACCACCAGATTTCTACGTACTGCCCGTAGTAATATGTTTTTAACCCTTGGATTTGGTCTGAAGTTCTGTTCGAACGGCCCGACAGCCGGAAGCCTGTCACGCTGAGAGGCCCACTCTCAGCCGTTTTTCGCAGACTTCTACGTCCCTCTTATTTTCTATTCCTTAACAGCTTCTAATATATTTCTCTTCATTCAAAACATGCATTGAATTATTATG